>JAZKJV010000750.1:0-668005 GCA_037367405.1 Ottelia alismoides
TATAAGCCATCCAGATGTGATCTGATGCAACTATTGTAGCATTCGTCGCTGGGGATGTGCACATTATCGTTATCTAATGGAGAGTCCTTGTACTTAAAGAGTGTCTTTATGTTGCAGATGTTAGAAGGAACCTTATATATGTATATAAGCTTGCTAGAAATAGATATTCATTCTTATTCTGCAATAAACTTATTATAAGTTGTTATGATAAATATATTGATGATGGTGTTCTAACTTCTGGTGGACTCTATGAATTGTGCATTGATGAACTTATCATAAATGTTACTACCACTATTAAAAACCCTAAAAGAACCAGGGAGAATGTAAATCATTCAAACATGACTTGGCATCAAAGGCTTGGATTTTTATCTATTGATAGATCAATAGATTGATATAGGATGGACCCTTAGATTTTCTACAAGTCCAAACTTTGCCTACCTATGAACATTGTATTCAAGGTAAAATGATTGGGATGCCTTTTCATAACAAGGTTACACGATGCGAGGGTATTCTTGACCTAGTACATACCAATGCATGTGGTCCCTTCAGTACCACGGTCCAAAATAGAATATCAATATTATTTGACGTTTATCGATGATCGTTCGCAATATGGGTTTATCTTCCTATTACATCGTAAATCTGAAACCATTGAAAAGTTCAAAGAGTTCATGTCTTTGGTTGAGAACCAAACCGATAGGAAGATTAAACGGATTCCATCTAACCGAGGTGGCGAATACCTCTCATATGAATTTAAGGAATACCTCAAATAGAAAGGAAATGTCTCCAATCTCACTCCTCCTGGAACTCCCCAACTTAATGGTGTTACTGAAAGACACAATAGGACCATCAAGGACATGGCCTGTTCAATGATGCGTAACGCACATTTACCCCTTAGTTTTTGGGTATAAAAAGTATATACTGTAATATGTATCCTAAATACGATTCCTAGAAACTCTATACTCAAAACTCATCATGAGTTTTGGTATCCTACCAAACCCAGTGTTAGACACTTGAGGAATTGGGGTTGCTTGGTCCATGCGAAGAACGTGGATGCAAGTAAGCTAGAATCTCACACTCGAGAGTGATACTTCATTGGATATGTAATGGACGATATTGGATACCAACTTTACGACCCTGAGACGCAGAAGGTCTTCGTCTCTAGAGATGTAAAATTTCTGGAGGATGACTTTCTTAAGAGTTAAGACAATAATGAAGTAAAGAAACCCATTAAATTCCTTCAGGATATTGAGCTTCCTGAATCAGAAACTGAAGATGTAAATAAATATGAAACACCCATACCTCTTCAAAGGAGTTCAAGGGTGGTTGTACCACTGAAAAGGTACGTATTTCAAGTGTCAGGTAAAACTGACAATGATCCAACTTCATTTGATGAGGCACTCATGCATCATGACATGGATAGATGGATTTTAGCAATGAAATCTGAAATAAACTCCAAGCACCAGAATAGTGTATGGACCTTTTTAGAGGATCCACCTAAAGGGGTAAAATCCATTGGGTGTAACTGGATATATAAGAGAAAGGGAGGATCTAATGAGAAGGTAGAGATCTTCAAGGCATGGCTTGTAGCCATGGACTACACACAGAGAGAAGGCAAAGACTACAATGAGACATTCTCTCTTGTGGCTATGCTTAAGTCCATCAGGGTACTGCTAGCTATAGTTGCATATCTTGACTATGACATCTGGCAGATGAACGTCAAGATGACTTTCCTCAATGGATACCTCGAGGAGGGTATCTATATGGAGTAGTCCCAGAGCTTCATAACCGAGGAAGGAAAAGTATGCAAGTAGAAGAAATCCATCTATGAGCTCAAGCAAGCTTCTCGTAGATGGAACATCAGATTTGATTAAAACATAAAGAGTTATGATTTTGTTCAAAATCTTAATGAACCATGTGTGTTCAAGAAGCTTAGCGTCATTGTGTCCATCGTGCTTTAGGTAGATGACATCCTTATCATTGGAAATGATAAAAGGATGATGACCAATATCAAGATTTGGTTGTCCCATACCTTCAAGATAAAAGATCTTAGAGAAGCCTCTTATATCTTGGTTCTAAAGCTGTTCAGAAACAGAGAAAAGAAGATTTTGAGATTATCATAACATGGTGTACATTAAGAAAATCTTGGAACGATTCCATATGAAAAATTCCAAGAAAGTCTTCCTTCCTTTAAGACATGGTATCTATAAATCTAAAGGGATGGCTCCTCAAAGTGTTGAGGATAAGAAAGCCATGATTGGATGCCCCTACACATCAGCTGTGGAGCCTAATGTACGCCATGATGTGCACAAGTTCAGATATCTGCCATGCAGTGGACGTGGTAAACCGTTACCAATACTGTTATAGAGAACAACATTGGAATGCAGTAAAGAACATCATTAAGTATCTAGGACGGATGCAAGATTATATCTTGGTCTATGGAGATGGTGATCACCAATTCTTAGGATACACTGATTCGGACTTCCAATCTGATGTTGATGTCCGCACGTCAACGTCAGTGTTTGTGTTCCTATTTAACGGTGGTGTTGTGAGCTGTAGAAGCAAGAAGAAGGACACTACATTTGATTCAACAACAGAAACCAAATATATCGTCGCATCGGATGCTACAAGGAGGCAGTGTGGTCGCACAAGTTCATCCTGGAACTTGACATAGTTTCCTATGATACTCCCATCCCGTAACTTACCATAACATGGGAGACATATCTCAGGAAAAGGAACCTAGATGTTATCAAAGAGCAAGCACGTGAAAGAAAAATACCACATCATTTGGGAGATTCAAAAGTGTGGTGATATCGTAATCACCAAGGTGGCGTCTGCCATCAACGCTGTTGATCCCTTACCAAACCTTTGACTCAAAAGGTTTCCGACCAGCATTTAATGAGCATGGGTTTAAAGATTGTACCTAAATGATTCTTAGGGATAGTGGGAGATTTTTAGCCATGCGAGCCTGAGGCGGACCATTCTACAATAAATGTTATTGTAATATTTGATATATCAATAAAAGTTATTGATTTATTTCACTCCATGTCTGATATTAAATGAATGAATGCACTTATAAGGTCCCTCAGTACAATAGGATTATGTACCATAGCCATCTTAATAATCATATGTTGTTGATTCAATGGTTGAATCATAGAGGTTCGTGCTTGGATGATATCTAAAGAGTTAGATTGAGGACTCATAAAGTACCGTCAAATGATTGTTAAGAGATGATCTCCAGCTTGAGAAGGAGAAGGCAATCCTTCTCTAAAAGTTGATATTTGACCAGCCTCTTAATGTAGGTCCTCTGCTTAATAATAGAGATTTGGAGGTGTCAGATAAGTTAGGTCAAAGAGTTGACTTAATGAGATCGAGATAACTAAGACCTATGTCGTATACTATCATGATATAGGCATGCATCCTCTGATCGGAGACAAATGTATTACAATATGTATGAATATGTATATTTGGCAGAACATTAGGTTGATGATCTAACCAAGGTCTATACATCAGCGAGCTGGTGTGCATATGAGGGCATATGAGTAATACGATCTCTCAAAGGGATCATACAAGTTCACTATTGAACCGGAAGACATGATCTCAATCATGTGGTATTGGGACCCGATCAAATTTCATGCATGGCCATCTTACTTTGGAAGCATGAAAGAATTTGTAGGTATGATATATGCTTTTGGAAAGCTTATGATCGATACCAACTCCCAATGACCGAATAAGTAACTTAATGATAAAACCCTGAAGAAGACAATCTAAAAGTGATCTAAAACTTCTGGTTTATCTAGGTCTTTCGGTATGAAAGATGTACGAGTATTAGGGATATTCATGGGTGATGTGATCATAAACGATTGTATAACCATGATACTTCCATTCCAAGGAAGAGATGAAACATGTTTGGATTTTAGTGATTCCCTATCAATAAATAAGTAATCTAATCTTAGTCGAAATGTTGGGCATTGATCTGAATACAATTCAGATGCAATGAGAAGTTTAGATTTGCAGGTTTTAATTAATAAAGCATACTTGAGAGTTCCCCAATATCTAGATTTGATATATGATCTCAATATCCAAGTCACTATACGTCGAACATACAATCGCCCAATCCTTATCTCCAAGTATTCCCAGAGAAAGAGCATTATTCTTGAAAGAGTTCAAGAATAATTCCATTATTGAATAATATATTGAAGCATTGGGAAATTTATAATTAAATATGATTTAATTACCATGAATAATATGAATGTCATTCATATTATTTAGATATATGAGAATGATCCAAGATAATTAAATATGATTTAATTATCAAGGATATGAATAATGTTGTTATCACTATCCATATTAATCATTTATATTATGAATATGATTTATAATATATTAGAGAGAGCTAATTGTAAATAGTACTTATGAATTAATTTTTGATGTGAATTGGATTCACATTGAAGAATTAATTGAAAATACAATTTACATTTTATTTTGGATGTGTGAATATGATTCACATTTTCAATGGCATGATTGCTTTTGTCATAAAAATAATTTGGAATTATTTCATGAATTAATTTACAATAAATTTGTTGTAAATAAATGAAGGATTATGTGAGATATAAAATCTCACAGATTTGGAAGGCGAGCCACCGTCCTAATATGGAGGGTGGACGACCACCCTTGACTAATTCAAGGTTATCGTCCCCTCCATATATGGAAAATGAACATGCTCCTTCCTAATCCTTCTATGTTAATTTATTTAGTTAAATTAAATTATGTTGTTGATAATTCAATATATTTAATTTAAATTAAATTAATCATTGTTGCATTTTATGCAACAAGATCATGGTAATTGAATGAAAACACAAAACAATATCAACCATTGATTTTGTGTTGCACATGGATTGTGATTCATGGACTTTATAAAAGAATATGCAACCCCTAGTTCTTCTTTTACAACACAACTACAAGAGAATTATCTCTCTCATAATCATCACACACCCCATATCTCTCTCAAGTGTGTCCGTCCAACCCTTGTACTAGAGAGAATTACCGTCATCGCTACGCCATCATACTACCGCTTCGGTCGCTCATGAATCTCGGTCTTCCTCAGTGCTCCTTGCACATGAAGAAGACTTTAGATATTGTGTGATTAAATCAGGAGATTCATTGCTTAGATCTTCATCTTGGATTGCGAGAAGCATGCGTCTCTTCAACGTGCTAGCAAGCGTCTCCTCCATCCGGTCGAACTTGAGACAAGCGATCTCTTCCTTTAGAGACAACGATCGCAACCACACTTCAAGATGTATTCCTATATCTTGTTTGTGGTTATGTGAAATGATTCGAGAAGTGTTTTCGAATCATGTGGTTTCATCTCTTTAAAAATTTTTAGTTCTGCTACCTTGAGATACTAGTATGGCTAGTCACTATAGATCACATTGGATAAGATCTTCACGCTTTGGTGATGCGCTTAAGGATTTTTCCCATAGACTTTAGGGGGAACTCTCTGCAATTCTCCAAAAGCATGTATTGCATCTTGCAAAATTTCCCCATCATGTGTAGCTGCTCACGTAGGTTCTAGGCATGGGCGAGCGACGCTGGCTTGGGTGACATGGCATGACGTGGAGCTCTGGAGAAGGCTTGTGTCGCCTAACCTTCTTGTGTGAATCATTGATTTGGATGGAGGCTGGGAGTGGATCTTGACCATTAGATCAGATCATGCCAATCTTATCCAATAGTACATGTAGGGTGCATTCTTCCCCCTCCAATGTGTGCTACGGTTAAGCAGCGAAGCTCTGATGACATGCACCTGGCTTCTCCTCACTCAGGCATAGTGTCTGAAGGTCCGAGGAGCTTCCTGTGACTCTCACAAAGATGATGGAAATGCGACTGAGGGATGGGGAGGTCAGGGAGCTCCTAAAGATGGAGCATCGTTAGAGAGGAAGAGCTGGACCGGAGCTCCACCAACATCCTGATCATTGAAGATTTTGCTTCCTTCTACAATGGTTAGCCAATAGTTGAAGCTTCCTAGAATCTATTTGGATGTAGAAGGGGGCTAGATGGAGGCTCTGCTAGTGGTGGCAGAGGTCGAAGCATGATGGATCACCGCTCTTAGCAAGGGCAATGATAGATCAAGGAGGGTACAGTGATGGAGAAGCAGAGGGATGAAGATGGATATGGTGCGAGGATGTAGAGCGAACAACAAAGGTTGAGGTATACTCAGATGTTGAGGAGTGTGTACGCTATGAAAAATAGGAGAAAAGTAGAGAGCGGGAAGAAAACTCTTACTTGGGGATGAAAGGTGGAACAGAGAAGGATCTAGAGAGGTGGAGACACAAGCCTAGGGTAGAGAAAATGAGTTCTAATTATTGCTTGACAATCCTAAGGCTAGAGGACTGAAGCTCGAGCAGCTATGACGCTGCTACACGTCGGAGACGACATGGATATCGCTAGAGGAAAAAATCCCTTCTTTTCTCATTTATTAGCCAAATATCTGTCATAGATAGGAAGGGTAGGATCAGGGATTCCCTCTCAGAAAGGCAATCAGAGAAAAGGTAGCTGGATAAGGTGAACTATGAAGGGGTGAAATCGATTTCCAGGTAATGGGCAGCATGTGTTCAACCGCCACACAGTGACCCTAGAGGATGGATCATGTGGTCTAGAGGGTACCGTGTAAGAGAGGGTGGTTACGACTTTATCGGAGAGGCGGAGTCACATTGATAGTAGGAGCGAGTGATGAATCTCTGATTAATCGTCACTATACTCTCTTTTTATCCTCAGAGCATAATCACCTTGTTTCAAATCTTCATTAATTTCACATAATTAACAATAAATCCTCTTCATGTAAATAACCCTATTAATTATTTAAATATTAACCCTTTTTATTTTCTTTATTTTATTGCCTAATAAAAATCTCAAAAAATTAGATAAATATTGTAGATATTTATTTTGGTGTTAAAAAGAAATTAAAAATACAAAAAATCTCAAACCCATTAAGAAGCGGTGTTTTTATCTGTTAGAAATGCTACAAAAATATTTCTTTGTATAAATAACCTCTGTTGACTTTTTTATCAACATGAAACTTGTAGATCTCATTTAGATCTACAACTTTCATGTTTTGACTTTTTATAAATTTGACCTCCTCCTATTTCTTTCTTAATTTCTATTACTTTTATATTTTCTGAATAAATTAATTGGGCCACGTGGCGCCCTTTGGACCACCCATGCGGCCCCTTTGCTTGTGCCACGTGCTCCATTTCCCGACCATTTGATCCCCTCTCCCCTGCCTCCATCCTAGCCATCCACCTCCGCACTCCCACAACCCTTGGATCACACCATCTTGATCTCATATGAACCGCCCCCTAGCATCCTAACCTCAGCCGCAAGATCTGCTCCCATCCAGTGGCTCTGCTTTCTCCATGTCGCTGGTTTCACCCATACCATAGGATGTAGCCCATGCCTCCATCTCAACCACTCACTAGCACCTTGCTTTCCACCGTTAGATCCTATCCCTTGACCTGATCCAACCCTTGCCTTGCACCTCCATCCTGTCCCTTGGATCGCAAGAGCCAACAACCCTCACTCGTCTCCCTCCTCTAGTCATCTGTTAAAACTCAACGAGCCCTCACCCCCTTCCATTTTCGACTCCAAACCCCTACTCTCCTCCACAGTCTAACGGCCTAACCACATAATTGCACCTTCCCTGATCTTCACGCATGCCATCAATGCCTTAGCCACTGCCTCCAATTTCTTCTCCCGGCTGTTACAAATCACCCCTTCACTAGTAACGGTTGAAGCTCCTCCACCTATAAAACGTCTACCTCTGCCTCCTTTTTCCCTCATCCACAAATCACGAGCATAGGACCAACTTCCCCTGCCCCTCCGGTGACAACAGAGGGGCAGATCGTTGAGGCGATGACAACCCATATTCTCGATGAGACCCTTGGTCCCTCCAGCCAAGATGCGACGCTCCAACAGCCGTCCAAGGACCAACCGACCTCGTCGTGCGATGACCCGAGCATCTTCGATGCTCAGCACATGCTTCCACTCCACCCAATTACCTGCTCCAAACATGTAACCTTCCCCCCCCCTCTTTTTCTATGCTTTTCTTTTATTTTCCACGCCGCCTACGACTATCTTCACCGTCGCCTGACCATCCTCCGACTTTCGCAATACAATCAACGTCTTTGCCGAACGACCCGCTCACCTACTCCCCATCTCCATGACCTGACCACGTCTTTCCCACTTCATTTCTAGTCCGCCAGAGGTGATTTTCAGACCCTCCTTCCCTCTGCCTCGGCTGGACCTCCACTCCACTCACAAATACCAAACACATATGCTTCGACTATCTCTAATGCTTGCAGGTACTCATCTCTTCAATGGCCGGACTGCGTACCTCGGGTCCGTTCTCCTCCACTGTATGCGATGAAGGTGCACCACTATGTTGTCTCAGCCATCGAATCCACTTCGCACCACCAATCGTACCCTCGCCAAAGATTCCCCGTGCTGCCACAAACCTTCACCATTGAGCAGAGCACTAGTGGCGCTCAAGGAGGTCGCTGGAGCACAACCTTCTCCGATAGAAGAGGCGGAGAAAGAAGATATATATACCGTTCGATCTTTAGATCAGACGACCTAGATGATTTCCATGGCAACCTCCCGAACCTGCAGCCTAGATGGACCAAGCCACCTCCCGAAGTTCTGAGGCTCACCCACGTGCCCCCCGAACGTGCCATCCACCAAGCCACGTGCATGCGTGCATGTAGGAAAATTTGCAGATGTGCCCTTAGATTTTCTTTGATTTGCATTCAGGTCCAAGTGCACGTGCCTCACGTGCAGATCTGGAAATTCTGCACTTGGCCCCTACTATTTCGTAATAATTATAGATATGTCCCCACGTGCAAGGAAAAATAATAGGGGACCCCTCTGCATTCTGGAAATTGCAAATATGCCCCCAATGGCCTATTTTCAATTAATTATCCATTTTGTTTTCATATTTTTCTTACATTTATGTCCTTGCACTCTTTATTCAATATCTTGAGCATATGAACTCTGATTTGGTTGATTTTAGTTTCATTGTGTTGCTCTTTTTATTCTCCATCTAATGACATCATTTATTTTCTATTTTGACACTTAATTAAACAGACGAAGTTTTGAGATACATTATGTCTACTACTCTTTGAATCTTAATGTCATTCAAACTTTTTAATGCATCTTTTGTCTCTGAAATTAACTTATAATTTATTGTGTTGGACATGCAGGCCCACTATGAGCCATTATACAATAAATGTTATTGCATATCATTCCCTGATCTTAAATGAAGATTAATTAATTTGCATAATAGGTCCTTTAGTACAATTAGTTTTATGTACTATGGCCATCTTAATGATCATACAACAACTGATTTAATTTTTGAATCATAGAGACTGGTGCTTAGATGAATATCTAAAGAGTTATATTGTGGGCTCATCAAGCACCATCAAATGATTATTAAGAGATGATCTCTAGCCTGACTAGGAGATGGAAATCCTTTTTTTTTTGACTGATATCCGACCGGCCTCTTAATGAAAGTCCTCTACATAGGAATAGAGATTTGGAGGTCTCAGATTAGTTAGGTCAAAGAGTTGACTAAATGAGATCGAGATAACCAAAGACCTATGTCGTATGTTGTCACGATATAGGCACGCATCCTCTGATAGAGACATATGTGTTACTATATGTCTGAATATGTACATTTGGCAGACTATAAGGTTGATGGTCCAATCAAGGTCTATACACTGACGCGCTGTTGTGCTTACAAGGGCATTTGAGTAATACCATCTCTCAAAAGGATCATACATGTTCATTTATTGAACCATAAGACATGAGCTCACTTGTGAGATATCGGGAATCAAATTCCATGCATGGTCATCTCGCTTTGGAAGCTTGATTGAATTTATGTTTGATATATGCTTTTGGAAAGTATATGATCAACACATAGGTATGATGTATGCTTTTGGAAAGTAAATGATCAATACTG
This sequence comes from Ottelia alismoides, assembly GCA_037367405.1. Classification (NCBI taxonomy): domain Eukaryota; kingdom Viridiplantae; phylum Streptophyta; class Magnoliopsida; order Alismatales; family Hydrocharitaceae; genus Ottelia; species Ottelia alismoides. The sequence continues at coordinate 10,010 of JAZKJV010000750.1, forward strand.
ACTCCCAATGATCAAATGATAAACTTAACGATAAAACTCTGAAGGAGACAATCTAAATAGATCTAAAACTTCAGATTTATTCTAGGTCTTCCAGTATACAAGATGTACATGTATTAGGAATACCTGAGGGTGATGTGATCATAAACGATTGTATTACCATGATGCTTCCATTCCTAGGGAGTGATGAAACAAGTTTGGATTTTAGTGACTCCTTTCAATAGAGAAATAATTTGATCTTGGTCGAAATATTGGACAGTAATTTGAATGTCATTCAGATACAATGCAAAGATTAGATTTACGGTTTTAATTTAATCAAACATCTATGAGAGGTCCGCAAGATTTGGATTTGAGATATGATCTCAATATCCAAGTCACTATACATGGAACACACAATCGCTCTGTCCTTATCTCCAAGTATCTTCGGAGAAGCGCATCATTCGTGAAAGAGTTCAAGAATAATTCTATTGTTGAATTATGTAACTAAGCATTGAGATATTGATAATTAAATGTGATTTAATTATCATGAATAATATGAATTTGATTCATACTATTTGTCCATATAAGGAGAGTTATCTAAGATGAGTAAATGTGATTTATTTATCAAAGATGTGTGATTCATGTTATTTGGTTACATGAGAATATAGATCTAAGATGATTAAATATGATTAATTATCAAGGATATGATTAGTATGGATATCTCTATCTATAATAATCATGGATATTATAAATATGATTTATAATATGTTGGAGAGATTTAATTGTAAATAGAATTTGCACATTATATGTTGGTGTGAGTGGGATTCACAATAAATAATTATTTGTAAATATAATTTATATATTATATTGGATATATTAATATGATTCATATTTGTCAATGGCACGATTAAAGTTTTCACATATTTAATTTGGAATTATTTTTGTAAGGTAAATGCAATAATTGTTATTGCATATTAGTTAATATATATAGATAAAAGGGGACTATATCTCTTTTTTGGTGGCCGTCCACCTTGACTTGTTCAAGGGGTGGACGACCACCCAATATTTAGTAAAGAGACTTAGTCCTCTAATTATCTATGTACATTGATTAAATTTAAAATGAATTAATTATTATCTTGAAGAAGAATATAATTAATTTGTTTTAAACTAATTTTTGTTATTTTTGGAGAAATAAATCATGCCATTGATTAATAAACTTTTAATCTACACTGCAGATTAAGAGAGCAAATGGATTGAGATCCATGTGCATCCAACTAGTATAAAAGGAAGGGCAGACCTTGCCTTTGAGAACACACACATAATACCCAGAGGAACTAAAATCTCTCCATCTCTCTTTCTCTACATGCCTAGTCTCTCTCTCTCTCTCTCATTGTGGCCGTCCACCATGGGGCCCTAGAGAGAGTCGCCATCGCTGTCGCATCGTCGTTATGCTGCCGGATCATTTGCTCGTGGATCTCCACCTTCATCATTGCACCTAACTTGTGAAGAAGACGGTAGATCTCATGTTATGAGATCGGGAGGTTCTCTGCTTGGATCATCAACATGGATTGTGAGGAGAATGCATTTTATCAACACGCTCGAAAGTGTCTCCTCCGTCGGATCGGACTTCAGACAGGAGGTCTCTTCGTTTAAAGAATCGATCGCAACCACGCTTCAAGTGGTAATCTTAATACCTATTGTTGGTTTAGATGAAACAATCCAAGAAGTGTTCTTGGATCATGTGGTTTCATTGTTCAAAATTTCAAAATTCCATTCTGGTATGACTAGTCGCTCCCGATCGCATACGATGCGATTCTCATGCTTCCGTGATACGCTTAAAGATTTTACCATATCCTTCAAGTGGTACTAGAGCTAGGTTAGATATTTAAGGTATGATCCTTAAACTAAAGATGACTTGGGCATTTTTGGTTGTGTGAACTTTCATCGCATTTTATTCATGCAACCCTGTTTTGTGTGATTTTCTCTCCCTACTTAAATGTGTTTAAACATGAAGTTATCACTTGTATATGTTCGTCATTAAATAAGGAAACTGTGGGACTTGAGTTTTCATAATTTGAATCCATTTGCTCAAGTTATGATCATTTTAGTGCACATGTATCCACTGTTTTGGGGATGGCGAATCTTGGTGTAATTAAAGAGTTAATTATGGTTTTAAACCACCTACAAATGCATTAATATTACTTTTGTTCTGTTATGAATCAAAATAGCAAACTTTGGAAACTTATTTTGTGTAATATGGATTTAAATTCATTGAGTTATGCTAATTGTAGTAAGTAAGGGTCACTGCTGAAAATTACTTTCCTATTCAAAAACCTTGTGATTGTCATTTAATCAATTAGAGGAAATTAATGGTTAATTTCCTGAAATAATTATTAATGAATATTTGTGAAATATTATTATGATTATTTCCTTAAATGACATTACCTTAATCAAAATTGATTAGATATGATCTAGATCAAAATTGGTTACATCAATCCCAACAAATATTTTCTTGAATAGGATTGGGGATTTTTTTAGCAAATCCCCTTATACTATTAATCAAAACAGTTTTGAGAAATATTATATGGTATAACTTCGTTAAAAGACCGATTATCATCTCAAATACAAAATGACCAAACCATATTATCCTAACCTGAGGTGGATATGGTGTCTCGTCGGGGAGCGTTGCGGTAGCAGGTTGCTCTGTGGGCAATCTATCCCACTCCTGTCAGTACTGGCCATGACAACATGTAAGGAAAGGATAATGCTTGAAGCTATCATGATGTATTTTTCTAATTATTAAAATTTGAATAATACATATTTTGAGGTTATACCATCTTTTAAGTAACAATTAAAATTATTTATTGGTTGATTGATTGGATTGATACTTGATTTAATATGATTAAATTAATTACATCCAATTATACACTCTATTATGAATAGAGTTGTAATTCCCTTGGAAGAATTAATTATGTGAATATAATTCATAATAATTAATTAGAATTTGAACATGATGTGGAGGATCACATGAGTGACATCCATGGTCTTCCGTCAAGGTGAAGGGTTCTGTCGCCAAGGATTGTATGTAGGAGATGTATGTCCAAAGTGATAGCTCCTACATACAAGCGTATCTGGATCGGGCTCTTTGCTACTCGAAAGAGTAAGGCTGTATGCGTAGTGACCCCAATATCGAGTCCTCATATTATTGAGGTGATATTGGATTGCGCATAGCGAGTTCTAATCCTGTTGATGGTTGGTTCAATTAACGACAGGTCAACATCACCTTAGGGGTGGTGGGCTTGGGTGTTAAAGACCAAATTGGGAATGCAAATTGGACTTGCAGAGCGGAATAAGTTTCTGCTTCTTTTTATCCAAGTTGCAAGTTCTCATATTATTGGGCTGTAGTAAAGATAAGAAAAGGGATCCCAGATCTTGCTTGAGATATAATGGTAAGTATATCTCTTACATTGAAAGTAATTAAGGGAATGAACTTTCAGTGTTGACAAGGCAAGACAACTTTGATATAAAAATTCTTAAATCAAAGTAATATATATATATATATATATATATGCAAATTATCTTATTCAGATAATCCACACTAAACCCACTCAATACTAACCAGTAAATTATCATGAACTGGATCCATGATCAAGATATTGTACTTGCAGTTAGACACATAATGTATGTAGTTGCAATGTGCAAGTTTCCTCATAAAAATGAGGAATGACATGTAAATAGACAATGGGACAGCAACCTATGATTTGTGTGTCTCTATAGTCTTGATCTCTCATCAAGTGTGCTTTGTAAGTACCATGTCGATGATGACCGTAATGGTCAAATAATCCTTATAAAATCTAAGAAGATGTTTTGGAAAACTTATGTGTTCTCGTCATTTATTCATGAATGGCATGGTTCACTACATTATGCACAATGGTGGCTCGATAAGAGATGATGTGCTCAAAATGTTTGAGTACCTACCTGAACCGAAGTCTTTAAGAGTTAAGATGGATGTAGATATGATGAGTGTCATAATTATACTATCTATACTCTAGTCTTTCATGAAGTTTCATAATATTCATACTGTATGAATTAAATTAAGCATCTATAAATGTTGAAATACTCTTATATTGAAATCCTTTGAATTCAACATAAGAGATCCTTTGTCTTAAGCAATGGTTGTTTATAGATAAAGAGAGTGTAATGGAATCATGGGTCTGACCCAAGTTAGAAGGAAAGTCAGAGAGTTGACTGTACTTCTATGGTTTTCATACATATGACATGCAAAGAGTTAGATGAATGCTAATATTGCAATAAACCGATTTATAAATAGTATGACTATCTAGACTATCTATATTCCTTAGAGAAAGGCTCGGATAGTGCATCGGAATATTATATATCTACATATCATCACTGAAATTGACTTGCTTATTTGATAAGATGAGAGTCTAACAATTGTACCTTACTCTTCTACTAACACTTGCAATTGGTTGCATATGTTTTAGAAGATTGGAAAAATTTGATCTTAAGGTTTAATAGTCATCCACATGGATATTGATGCAATTATTGCAACAATCTCTATTGGATAGATAGACTTCATAATTTTAGTGGGAGAGCCCTTAGTTTTAGAGAATGTCTCTATAACCTAGATATTAGAATACACTTATTATTTAATTCTAATTACTCGAAATGAGCATGAATTCTGGAATAGACCTATCATAATGAGTTATGGTGGATATATTACATATAGTAATATAACATCTAGAGGACTCTACTAAAATAAGAAATTAATGAATGGTTCGTTAACATTTCTAATACTGAAAATTAAACCTTTAAAAGATCAACAGGAGGATGATGACCATTTGGCAATGATATGGCATCAAGCCTTAGACATAAGTCTGTTGATGAGATCAAAACAAGTAAGAGATAAAAATTTAGAGTGTCTGAAATTTCAAATCTTATGAACTTGTGAATATTGTATTCAAAGAAATGTCCAACACACTCTTCTTTAATAATGGTGGAAGATGTCAAGGTATTGAAGACCTCATGCATATTGATGTATGTGGATCTTGTATCATAATGAACATTGATGATATGTGATATCATTCGATGATTATTTGTGATATGATTTCTTCCCTTAACCTTAGAAACCTTTGAAACGTTCAAAGATTTCACAATTTTGGTTTAGAACCAAAGTTTGAAGGAAGATGAAATGAATTTGATCTAACCCAGGTAGCAAGTACCTATTAGATGTGTTCAAGGAATACCTTATGGAGAAAGGAATATCATTCCTATCTCACTCCTCCTAATACATCTAAACTCAATAGAGTTATAGGGAGATACAATTGGATCATGTGTGACACGATTTGATCAGTGATGAATATTATCATAATTACCTCTTAGTTTCTAGGTATATATGTAGTAAAAACCACAATATATATCCTTAATAACGTTCCATGCAAGTAAGCTGGAATCTAGCACTAGAAAGTGCTACTTCATTAGGAAAATAAAGGATGGTATTGGATACCTACTTTATAACCTTGAGATTCTTAAAAGATCTCATCTCTAAGGATATGATCTTAGAGGATGACTCTCTTGGGAATCAAGATGAAAGCGAAGTAAAGGAACTCATTTAATCTTAAGAAGATAATGAGGTTCCTGAAATCAAAAACTAAAAGGACAATTAAAGATGAAACACTCACACCTCTTCAAATGAGTTTGAGGATAGATTTCATGTGTTAGTTAAGTCTGAAAATGATCTGACTTCACGTGATGAAGCTTCTGAGGATCATGACATGGAAAGATGGATGTTAGCAATAAAGTCTATAGTAAACTTCATATACAAGTATTGTATATGGATCCTCGAGGATCCACCTATATGGGTAACACCTGTTAAGATGTAAATGGACCTTCAAGAGAAAGAGGGAACATTATGAGAAGGTAGAAGCCTTTAAAGCATGACTCGTAGCCATGAGCTACACACCGAAGAGAAGACATCGCTTGCGATGAGAATAGATTTCTAGTGACCATGCTTAAACCCATCAGAATATTGCTAACTATAGCTACACAACTTGACTATGACATCTTCAAGATGGAAGTCTATACTGGATTCCTTTATAAATACCTCTCTGAGAATATTCATATAAAGTAGCCTCGAGGCTTCATGGTTGAGGAAAGCAAGGTGTGCAAGCTGAAGAACTCCATCTATGAGATTAAATAAGCTTTTTGTAGTTGGATCATCAGATTTGATGAAATTATAAAGCATATGATTTCAGATAAAACCCTGATGAACCGTGTAAAGCTTAGTGGGAGTGCCAATGTGTTCATCATGCTAAATGCAAATGATATCCTAATCATTTGGAATGATATAAGGATGATAATAAGTGTTCTATAATCTGGTTGTTCCATACCTTGAGATGAGATCTCAATGATACCTCTTAGATCTTAGTTCTGAAGATGTTCAGAAGAAAAGAGAAGAGGGCATTGGAACCATCACATTAGTGGTACACATTGGACACATTCCATTTTCTAAAAAGATCCAAGAAAGGCTTCTTTCCCTTAAGATATGGTATAAACCTATCTAAAGGGATAACACCTCAAAGAGTTAAGGATGTGAATACCAAAGCTACATGTCGTAGTGCATCATCTTTGAGAAGCTCAGTGTATGCTAGATGTGTACAAAAGTTAGATGTCTGCCATGCAGTGGGAGTAGTAAGATGTTACTAATCCTACTATGGAAATAAAACACTTGATTGCAACAACAACAATATCTTCAAAGAGGACAAGACTTTCGAGATATTGATCTCTAAGTCTTATCTTCAAGAACTTAAGACTTTATAGATAGTGATATAAAAGGTCTTAACTGCAGATACCTTAGAAGATAGAGATCTCCGGGTATAAAGGTATTCTAATAAGGATAATAAAAAATTACGTACTGGTTATGACTATTGAGTTGTAGTGTCATAGACACTAGAACTGATTCAACAAGATTGAGTATTTGTTGCATATAATGCAACATTCGCATTGGATGCAAGCATTGTTGCTAGGAGATATGCAAGTGTCGTAAAAGGACTTGACGTAGTCTCTCAGGAACAGAGTGACCGATCGGCTTACCTAGCTATTTTTCTAAATAGCCTATGACTATCACATGAGTGTGGGTTTAAAGATTAGCCCATTAATGGCTCATTGGGCTAGTGGGAGATTATTGTACATGCGAGCCCACGACGAGCCATTATGCAATAAATGTTATTGCATATCATTCCCTGGTATGAAATGAAGATTACTTAATTTGCATGATAGGTCCCTTAGTACAATTAGGGTTATGTACCATGATCGTCTTAATGCTCATACAATTGTTGATTCAATTGTTGAATAATAGAGGCTGGTGCTTGGATGAATATCTAAAGAGTTAGATTGAGGAGTCATCGAGCACCGTCAAATGATTATTAAGATATGATCTCCAGCCTGAGTAGGAGATGACAATCTTGTCTCTTTTGGCTAATATCTGACCGACCTCTTGAAGCAAGTCCTCTGCAAAGGGATAGAGATTCGGAGGTGTCAGATTAGTAAGGTCAAAGAGTTGACTTAACAAGATGAAGATAACCAAAGACCAATGTTGTATACTGTCACGATATAGGCATACATCCTCTGATCGGAGACAGATGTGTTACTATATGTCTAAGTATGTACATTTGGCAGACCGATAGGTTGATGGCCTAATCAAGGTCTATACACCAGCATGCTGGTGTGCATACAAGGGCATATGAGTCATACGATCTCTCAAAGCGATCATACAAGTTCATTTACTGAACTGGGAGATATGAGCTCACTCATGAGATATTAAGAATCAAATTATGTGAGGGTCGTCTCGCTTTGGAAGCTTGATTGAATTTGTAGGTTTGATATATGCTTTGGAAAGTATATGATCAATACCTAGGTATGATATATGCTTTTGGAAAGTATATGATAGATACTGACTCCCCATGATCAAACGAGAAACTTGATGATAAAACCCTGAAGGAGACAATCTAAATAGATCTAAATCTTCAGGTTTACTATAGATCTTCTAGTATGCAGGATGTACATGTATTAGGAATACATGAGGTGATGTGATCATAAATGATCATATAACCATGGGCTTTCATTCCTAGAGAGTAATGAAACGGGTTTAGATTTTAGTGACTCCTCTCAATAGAGTAGTAATCTGATCTTGATCCAAATGTTGGACAGTAACCTGAATGTGATTCAAATGCAATGAAAAGATTAGATTTACGATTTTGATTAATAAAACATTTATGGGAGGTCCGCAAGATCTGGATTTGAGATATGAACTCAATATCCAAGTCACTATATGTGGAATGTACAATCACCATGTCCATATCTCCAAGTATCCACGGAGAAAGCGCATCATTCTTGAAAGAGTTCGAGAATAATTCCACAGTTGAATTATGTATCTGAGCATTGAGATATTGATAATTAAATGTGATTTAAATAACATGAATAATATGAATTTGATTCATATTATTTGGCCATATAAGGAGAGTTATCTAGGATGATTAAATGTGATTTAATTATCATGGATGTGAATAATGTGAACATGATTCAAGTTATTTGAGCACATGAGAATAGAGATCCAAGATGATTAAATATAATTTAATAATCAAGGATATGTTTAATGTGGATTTCTCTATCCATGATAATCATGGATATTATAAATATGATTTATAATATGTTGGAAAGATTTAATTGTAAATAGAATTTACAAATTATATGTTGTTGTGAATAGTATTCACAATAAAAAATTAATTGTAAATCTAATTTACATATTATGTTTGATATATGAATATGATTCATATTTGGCAATGGCACGACTGAAGTTTTCACAAATTTAATTTGGATTTATTTTTGTGAAGATAAATTCAATAATTGTTATTCCATACTAATTAATATATATAGATAAAAAGGAGACTATGTCTCTTTTTTGGTGTTCATCCACCTTGACATGTTCAAGGGGTGGACAACCACCCTATATTTAGTAAAGAGACTTAGTTATCTAATCATATATGTATATTGATTAATTTAAAATGAATTAATTATTATCTTGAAGAAGGATATAAATAATTTATTTTAAACTAATTGATGTTGTTTTTGGAGCAAGAAATCATGGTCACTGATTAATAAACTTTTAATCTACATCGTAGATTAAGAGAGCACATGTATTGAGATCCATATGCATCCAACTAGTATAAAAGGAAGGGTAACCCTTGCCTTTGAGAACATACACATAATTCCAAGATGAAATAAACTCTCTCCATCTCTCTTTCTCTATACGCCAAGTCTCTCTCTCTCTCTCTCTCATTGTGACCGTCCACCATGGGACCCTAAAGACACTACTGCTGCATCGCTGTTATGCTGTCGGATCATTTGCTTATGGATCTCCATCTCCTTCAGTGTGTCTCGCTCGTAAAGAAGACATCGAATCTTGTGTGACAAGATCAGGAGATTTGTCGCTTGGATCATCAACATGGATTGCGAGGAGAACACATTTCATCAATGCGCTCACAAGAGTCTCCTCCGTCGGATCGGACTTGAGATAGGAGGTCTCTTCGTTTAGAGACTCGATCGCAACCACACTTCAAGAGGTAATCCTAATATCTATTGGTGGTTTAGACAAAACGATATGAGAAGTGTTCTTGGATCATGTGGTTTCATCATTTAATTTTTTTTAAATTCCATTGCCCCGAGTACCTAGTACGACTAGTCGTTCCCAATCGCATACGATGCGATTCTCACACTTTCGTGATGCACTTAAGGATTTTCCCATATGCTTCATAATTCTTATGTATTTGATAATTTTAAGGAATCTTGTATCCACTTGCATATCATTACATTGCACCTCATTTTAATCACATAAAATCAATTAAAAATAAAAAATGCATGGATAATCTACATGTAATTTCTATGCCATTTTGCTTGCATTATCACATTGTATATTTGAGCATTGTGTTGCATGTTTTGTATTTTCATATGAAGACCTCGATCAGAGATTATAGTCGCTCAATTTTAAATCAATAATTTTCGATAGATAGATGAGGAGGCTCGTGTCCCTGTGTTCGACCTTGGTATACTTATCAAGTTAAATTCTCCATATATTCAAATATGTGGTTTTTGTTGAATTGTTCTCAAATCCTGTACTACAACAACACACGGCTATAAAAGCGGTGATAATGTAGTTCATCAAATGGCACCATCGTCGAGGACATGACCGTTTAACCCAAAAATCGAGCGGTCTTATGTTCTACACAAGGTAGGAACACAGTCGTCGAGATGACTGTCATGAAATTTGGATTAAGACAACAATTAACCCACAACAGATGATCAAGTAATGAAAAGCAGATGCAGAGTTAAAATTCATTATATCTCTACAAGAAAGATGTGTATAAGTGCAAGTATGTAGAGGTCGAACACATGGAGCAAACGACTAGATCGGGGCAAGTGAATGCACAAAATGATTGTGAACCATTTGTCTATGTTTTTAGTACGATTTTTTGATCTTTCATTTTTTATTTTATTTTTGATTTTTATATTCTTATATTTTGATTTTGATTTTCTGTTTTTATATTTTCTTTTTATATTTATATTTTTTTGATTTCCTTTTCTTTTAAAATAGATATAAAGCTATATATACGATATATATACAATATAGGCTAGGGTTGATATAAAAATTAACGAAAATAAGAAAAATAAAAAAAATAAAATCTTTTTGTCTTTAGATATTTTTCACTATTTTTGTGATTTTTAAGAATTTTTGTTATTTATATATATTTTTAAAGTCAAAAATACCTTAAAACGGGGATAAAATAAATAATCGAAATTAAAATGGAGATATAAAATAGTAAACAGTAGCAAAACTCTCAAAATTAATTTTTATGTAAAGATAATAATATAGATAAAAATATAAAAGAGAAAATAAAATTTTTGGATTTATTAGAGTTTTATATATTTTTATAAGTGATTTTAGGGTTTTTTCTATTTTTTGTTTTCTTTTATATTTTTTAGTGATTTTTGGTTTGAAGTTATAAAATAAGTAAATAGATATAAAATATATTTTTTTGGAATTTTCAAAAAGGTTTTATATTTTTATGTATTTTATATTGCAAAGAGGAGTAAAAAGAGATGTTTTTTTATAAATAATAAAAAGCTTCAAATTGCAAAATAAAAATATATGCATGAAAGAGTAATGCAACAGGGTGCTACACTTATTTTTTGGGATTTTTTGAGTTTAATATCTATTTAAAATAAATAGCGACAATAAAGAGAAAATGTAATATTGACAAGGGTATTAATGAAAATAGATGAAATTCCAAGGGCCAAACTACAATTTTCACAAATATTGAACGCACTCAAAAATTTACTGGACCAATTATAAATAAATAAAGTCTCAAGGGTCCCCCTGCAAAAATGCCCAACTCACGTGTACGCACACATGAGCCACTAGCATGGACCAACATGTGATTATCATAAGCTTTAGGGGCCTACTTGCAATTTTTACAAAATTATTATAACTGAACAAAATAGTTTATGAACTAATCCGAAAGATTCAAAACCCTAGGGGGTCAGCCATAAAATCGCCACCTCACGTGATGCGTCATGTGGGGTGACGTGGCTAGGATCGAAATGTAAACATGAAGAGATTAGGGGAGTTTTGGAATACACAGAGATATAAACCTACCCATGAATGTTTGAGAACTATTAATTAAATTACAAAAACAACGAGGCGAGTTATGCAAAATACCCATGCCATGAACGAATCGAAAGGCAGGGAGCCGCTCACTTGGACACATGTCGTCACCAGGGGCCATGATACCCCTTCGCTTCAGACGACCAGGATTAGATCCCGCATCTAGATCGAACGGTTGAACCATGGGCTATCCGATGGAAGCTGAATCTTTGGAAGATCGGGGTTAAATCCAACGGTGCTGGGTAGATCCGGATGAATGCTCGAAGAACTCGAGCTTGGCAAGTTTGAATCGGCCACAGCTTGAGTCTCCATGCACTTGGGACTCCCACGATGGTCTCTATTTGATCCGACAGCTCCTATGCACCACCCAGCTCCTTGAAATGCATCCAAGGGCATGTGATTGGGCCTCTGGAGCTAGGGATGCAAACGTTACGGATATATCTGTATCCGATCCGTCACCGTATCCATTTTATAGATTTTGACATCCGTATCCGAATCCGTTTTAAAATGGATACGGATATGGATATCATTTTGATATCCGCAAACATCTTTTTCCGTATCCGTATATTCGTTTTCGAATATAAATATAGTCATAGATTTATTTTTAACCCTATATAACATAATTCTATGCATTTGTTTACCATATTTGTATAATTTTTATGATATAGACAAATTCAATAGATTTATATCATGTGTTTTCCATCAAATTCGTATATTTTTAAGTCGATTCTATGGAGTATTTCTAACATTAATATTGCGCGATCAGTATCCGTTTTACATCCGTATCCGTTTTTTAAGGATATGGTAAGATAGTTTTAATATCCGTCAATATATGTATCTGCATCCGTATTCGTATTCAAAAATGAATAAGGATATGGTAATACCTATATCTGCATCCATATCCGTCCGTTTGCATCCCTACCTGGAGCTCAAGCTCCTGCACCTGACATGGGGGGTGTTCTTTGACGAAATTTGAGGCTCAGATGCCTCCTTCAGATCCTGCAAAGACAATAGCAAATGCAACAACACAAGGAGATAGAGATCTGGCAATTATTGGCAAAGGATTGGCGAGTTATGGAGTGTGGAGCGGTGGTCGAAGCTCAAGAGCTCTGACAAGGTGTTTGAGACCTTGATCTACACTAATGACTTGATTAAACGACAATGTAAATGCATGAAATTAAAGCTAAATCTACGACTAACTAAAGGGCAAAAAAGATTTAGTGGAAAATGACCTCAACTGGCCTAAGAGCCAGGAGATGGAACCTCACGACCAGTGGCTGAAGATGAGGTGGAGCCGCCCTTCACACCGCCTCCTCGATCACCCTACAGGCAGGAAGAAGGAGCTGTTACCTCCTTTTATCTTTTGAGCGCGAGAGGAGGAGAGGAAACTGGTCAAAGAGGGTTCAAAAGTAGGAGGTAAGCTCGAATGGGTTTTTGTACAAGATGGGTCTGGACACTCAAAGAACGATGAAGATCGGGTGTATCAATGCTCCATTCCCCGATGCAATCCCTGGGCATGTAAGAGGGATGTTCAAGAAGAAAAATCCAAGAACGAATAGATGCCATTTGGTGAAAGGAGCGAGCTAGAAAAATCCGAGAAGAAGAGGCCAAATGAGGCCTAACAATTTGCAGGAGGGGGAGTCAGACAGTTGACCCGCGATCAACTGTCCTAGCCACCTATTTGGTCCACATGGACCAACCAGGAAAAACCTCCTGAAAAAGATTTAAAAAATCAATAAAAATGATAATTGATTTTTTTTTTATTAATTTTAGGTTATAAAATAAAAAAATATTTATTATTTTCTAAAGAATTTTATTATGATTTTTATTTATCTTTTAGGGCTTTTTAATTACAAGTTACTTTTTGAGGGTTATATATAGGTATATTTATCTATGTATTTATGTATTTTATTTTTATTTTATATATTTGATTTTATTTATTTAATTTATTATTTTATATATTTATAACTTATTTTTATAGACATAAATTATTTTTATTTTATTTTTTGATGCAATATATACACTTAAATAAATAGATATGTTATTTATATTTACATAATTATATGTATTTTACCTATGTATTTGATATGAGTATTTTATTTTAATGTTTTATTTATGTTTTTATTCATGTTTTAAGGTGCATATATTATGAATAATATTGATAAAATTATAAAAATATAAAATTATAAAATAGTGAATAATAAATAATTGAATATTTTAATCAGGTAAACTATACAATAGGGGTCCAAAGCCTAACTTTCACACCGTAATTCCAAAAAATATGAAACCACCTTTATTAAATAGCTTATTAAAAGTTATATACAATTAAAGTTGATTTTGTTATATTTTGAGTTTTTATTTGAGAGATATGGGTCTGAGAAGTTGGGATTTTGGAAACTTATTCTGAATATAACTTTTTATCTCTACATTATTTTGGTGTAAACTCAATTTTGTATTTTTTATATTTTATTATCTACAAATTTCATGTACAAAGTTTCTTTATTTGAGGTATAAAAAGTGTAACTAAAAATAGGCCAGAAAAAGAATAAAATAAATGGGAATTTTCTTGTATCTTGGCCCTTATCTCCCCCTACTTTCCTTGTCGACCTAGTCATCGAGATGCCCAGGTCTCAGGGTCTGGGGTCATAAAATATCTACGATATTTTATTCGTTTTATTTTATTTTATTTTCTTTTCTTTATTTTATAATTTTAGCATTAAAAATAATAATTTACACTATTTGTACATGAATGCATGAATGCTAAAATGCCTAAATTAAGGGTACTTACAAGAATTTACTAGGTTTTTAAGGCCAAAATGATAGAATAAAAGTGATGCAATGGAGATTCAACAACAACCATTCTTTTTATTTTTTGTGATTTTATTGTATTATTTTTGAGTTAATTATTTTCAAAAGTTTAAGGTCTTCGCATCGTGTCTGTTTTTGCATCATTTCCGTTGATTCTTTTTATTGATATATTTATGACATTCTTCTTTTGTGGCAGGGCTCATGGAAATTGAAAATGTTTGATCTGCATGGAGACGTGGAGTTGGAAGCTTCCGCTGCAAGGAGTCGTGGAAGAAATTTAGAAGGATTAAAGGTGCTTAGTTGACATTTATTCATGCATTTTATCTTGTATATATTCATATCATCACATTTCTAGCGGTCCTCATTAGAGGGATGGCGTGTGTATATTTAAAAAATGAACAAAACATGTGATGTGTGAAGCCCACCCATATCGCGGGTGATGCCTCACTTGAGTGTCGACGTAGGGCTAGGCACACGGCTCTCAGAGCCCTTTAATTATCATTTGTGCTTGCTTCTTAGATTAATACACACATAATTCACAAGACACACTTACATCGCTTCACTTAGCCAAAATAATTGCATTCTTTCCTGCTAATAGAAGCATGTTTGGGATGAGGTTTCTTCGACTTGCGTGCATTTAGTCATAAATTCAATTTTAGTCTTGCATATGTATGGAGAATGCTGGAGGCACTGTAGGTTCTTCTCTCAGACATGCATCATGGTTTTCACGAACACATTGGTCTTTCTCGATATTCCCCTTATTTATCACTTAAGATATTAATGGAATCGGGATTGGATGCTAGACGATGCTTGTTTGACTTGTATTCACATAACTTCAGTGATAACCTAAACCTAAAATTGGGACTGATAATGCAAGTTGATGAAATAAAATGGAATAAAAATCACTCTTGGATTATGGGAGAGCAACCCCCGATATTGTATACAGGATGTTTGAATGATGAGAGGTGAGGATGTATCCCTACGATAGTGCCCAAAATCTAGCTTCTAAACCTGCATATTGGACTTCAATTTTGGATGATCACCAATAAAATGGATAAGATAACTGACCAACCTTTGTTCGTCTTCACGTGTGTGTTGGTGAAATCATGGGTTTTCTTGCTTGCTTGATTGAGCCTGATGTATGCGTTAACCCAACCCACCCCTAACTCGAGATGATCTACCTCCCCTTTCCATCCATTCATCTGTGTAAAACCATTCCCTCATCTAACCCTAACTGATCACTGGTTCCCCAACTTTAAATCCACATCCAAATACTTAGACCATTCTTCAGCCTAAGTATAGGGGGAACCTTGTACAATCACTGATTATTAACCACAGGTCTCTCCATCCTCATTACATATCCAATACTTAGGCTATTTGCAGACTAAGTATGGGGGGACCCGTGTCATTCATTCTTCCCTCTTCTTGTTCTTCTTATACTTAGGTTATTTTAAACCTAAGTATAGGGGGGCATCTGAGTCAGTTCTGCTATATCACCTTATATTTAACCTGAGCTATGGCTTCATATCACTTTGTGCTATGGGAACAGAGCAACAGTTATGTATAGGGGGTATACCATAGATATTGTATATATACTTTAGCAATAGCTCATATTTTGAAAATTTTTGAAAATTTTCTGGGCTAGGGTATAAGTATATCTTCAACTAATTTTTGTAAAAATATTTGTAAATGCTTTGAAAAATTTTCTAACTGTGTTACACTATTTTGAAAAATATCTGACATTGATTTGAAAAATGGGGTTTTACTCATTTTGAAAACGTTTGAAAAATGTTTTGAAATTCTATTTATATTATGTGACATGGTTTGAAAATTCTTATCAAAAATCTTTTCAAAAACGAGGGACTAACTTCTTTTTTTGTAATTCTATTAAATCTTTTCATCGGATAAAAAATTAAATCTTTTCTTAACCAGTGATTCTGACTATCGAGCTTAAAAATGAGTAGCCATTTCTCAGTGAGGGAAATATAGTCTCCCTTACTAGAGTGGGTGGTTAAAAGACAATGTGAATGGCCCCGTCTTGAAGTATCACTGGTAACCGTCTAACAGTCCGTACTTACACCCATACTGGCTTGAAATTGATGCGACTATTCATATGAGCTTGGGCAAGTCATTATTTATCTTGAGATTAAAAAAATCCCATAAACATTGCAGAAATCGAAATCACAAAAAAACACTAACCTTGGAGTTGGTGTATTCCTAACACATTCACTATCACTCATGGCTTGAGGAATTGAGGACACTTGGTTTTTGAGATCTTGAGAGTCTGAGTTAACCAGCCTTAGGCATTGTAGTTTTGAAACTTAATAATCCACACTTCCCTAGTTTGAAAGACTTGTGCTTTATATTGCACTCTTCATCTCTACCTTTTAAAGAATATGATCAGTACATCACTTTCACAACTATGCGATTGATGAGATGAGTTGAGTTATCACTTGAGGGACTAAGACTGGAGATTTGAGTTTTGACCAGGTTTAATGATGCTCGAGGATTGGATAAAGTCAATGGAGGCTCCAAGAAACTTGAGTATCAGCAAACCTTATCTGTCGTTTGATATTTACCTATGTACAAGGGTATGATGAAACATAATAAACTTATTGATCTGTGTGCGCCAACTCTTGGTAAAAGTAGTGTAGCTAGCCTACCAAAAAGAAAAGAAAAGAAATATTCAAAGAAAAGCTCTCTCAATTTAAAGTCAAATATCAAAAAGCTTACATCAAATGCAAGCTCTATCAACCATTTCAAAGTGTCCACCCAAAGCTACTAGGAACAAGGAGTCGGGTTTGCACCCAAAAAGGGCTCTACATTGTAAATGCTATAAGTCTGGTGTAGAAGGTATATTATATACCCAGAAAAGACATACCCCAGTGCATTACCAGGAAAAAGAAGTGCATATGACTCAAAACTCTCTTGACAGACACACTCATCTACAAACAAAAATATACACGCATTGAGTAATAAGGCACTCGAAAGGATCCTTGTTCCAATGTGAGGGAGAGAAGAAAATGCACAATCCTATGCCATCGATTATCTGGCCTATCATTTACACTTTCAAGTCCGACAAACTAATGAGATGGTGGATTGAACGCAAGAAAAGACTTATTCCCTAGTGTTGAGGATCAGGTCTACAGGAGAGTCTTGTGGACTAGAACCTTGGGTGACATCTCGACTCAACTCTCATGATTGCAGTACACTAAATGTCATATCCTTACATTATATGTACAAATCGAAAGTTTGATAATTAGAGAAGATGGATTCCTTTTGTCTAAAGCATGGTTGAGCCTAGAATTTTAGGATCACTAAATTGAGGGTCTTTGATGAATTGAGCCTTGAAAAAACACATGCACTATCACGAATTAATCTGACTCCTTCATTCTTTAGATGCTCGAGGACGAGCATAGTTTAAGTATAGGGGTGTGATGAGTCTCTGATTAATCATCACTATACTCTCTTTTTATCCTCGGAGCATAATCACCTTCTTTCAAATCTTCATTAATTCCGTATCATTAACAATAAAGCCTCTTCATGTAAATAACCCTATTAATTGTTTAAATATTAACACTTTTTATTTTCTTTAGTTTATTCCCTATTGAAATTCCCCAAAAAGTCAAATAAATACTGTAGATATTTATTTTGTGTTAAAAAGAAATTAAAATACAAAAAATCTCAAATCCATTAAAAAGCCTCTTGTAAATAAACCTATTAATTGTTTAAATATTAATCCTTTTTATTTTCTTTATTTTATTCCATATTTAAAATCTCAAAAAAATAGATAAATATTGTAGATATTTATTTTGGTGTTAAAAAGAAACTAAAAATACAAAAAATCTCAAACCCATTAAAAAGCAGTATTTGTATCTATTAAAAATGCTACCAAAAATATTCCTTTGTATAAATAACCTCTACTGAGTTTTTGATCAACATGAGACTTGTAGATCTCATCGAGATCTAGAACTTTTATGTTTTGACTTTTTGTTAATTCGTCCACCTATTTCTTTCTTAATTTCTATTATCTTTACATTTTCTGAATAAATTGATTGGGTCATGTGGCGTCCTCTGGGCTGCCCACGTGGCCCGTTTTCTTGTGCCACGCGCTCCCTTTCCCGACCATTGGATCCCTTCTCCCCCGCTTCCATCATGGTCGTCTACCTCCGCTCTCCCACATCCTTTTGATCACACCTCCTGATCTCATCTGAACTGCCCCCTAGCGCCCTAACCTCAATCGTGACATCTGCCCTCATCCAGTGGCCTTGCTTCCTCCACGTCATCAGTTTCATCCACACCGTAGGATGTAGCCCCTGCCTCCATCTCAAGCACTCACCAAAGCCGCGCTTTCCACCATTGGATGAGATCCCCTGATCTGATTCAACCCTTGCCTTGCACCTCCATCCCGGCCCTTAGATGGCCCCAGCTTGTCTCCCTCCTCTAACCATCTGTTATACCTTGTCGAGCCCTTTCCCCCTTCCATTTTTATCCTCCAAACCCATACGCTCCTCCACAATCTAACGACATGGCGACATAGCTGCACCTTCCCCGATCTTCGCGCATGCCATCAACGCCTAAGCCACCGCTCCCGGCCGTTACAAATCACCCTTCACCAGTAACTGCCGGAGCACCTCCACCTATAAACCCTTCACCTCCGCCTCCTTTTTCCCTTGTCCACCAACCACGGGCAAAGGCCCAGCTTTCCCCGCCCCTCCAATGACAACAGAGGGGAGGATCGTTGAGGCGACCCATTGTCCCAGTGAGAACCCTGATCCCTCAGCCTAAGATGCGGCGCTCTAGCAGCCATCCAATCATCGAGGACCAATCGACCTCGTTGTGCGATGACCCAAGCATCTCGGTTCTCAACACAAGCTTCCACTCCGTCCAATTGCCTGCTCCGAACATGTAACCTCCTCCCCCCATTTTTCCATCCTTTTCTTTTATTTTCCACGCCGCCTACGACTATCTTCACCGTCTCCTGACTGTCCTCTGACTTCCGCAATACAATCAACATCTTCGCTGACCAACGCGCTCACCCACTCCCCTTCTCCATGACCCAATCACCTCCTTCCCACTTCATTTCCGGTCCGCCAGAGATGTTCAGGTCCTCAGCCACTCCACCTCTGCTAGACCTCCATTCCACTCACAAACACCAAACACATCTACTTTGTCTATCTCTAACGCTTGTTGGTACTCTTTTCTTCAATGGTCGGACTGCGTACCTCAGATCCGTTCTCCTCTGCCGTATCCGATGAAGGAGCACTGCTACACCATATCAGCCATTGAATCCACTCTGCACCACCAACAGACCCTTGCCAAAGCATCCTCGAACAACCACGATCCTTCACCATCGAGTAGAGCACTAGTGGTGCTCGGGGGAGGTCATCGGAGCACAACCCTCTCCGATGGAAGAGGCAGAGCAAGAAGATGCATATACCATTCGATCTTCGAATCAGACGACCTAGATGATTCCAAGGCAGCCTCCCAAACCTGCAGTATAGGTGGACCAAGCCACCTCCCGAAGCTTTAAGGCTCACCCACGTGGCCCCCCAACCTTCCATCCACCGAGCATTCACGTGCGCATGCAGATAGGGAAATTTGCATATGTGCCCTCAAATTTTCTTCAATTTTCATTCAGGTCCAGGCGTACGTGCCCCACATGTGTGTCTAGAAATTTTGCACTCGACCCCTGTCGGTTCATAATAATTGCATATATGTGCCCATGTGCAAGGAAAAATATCAGTGGGGGCCCTCCGGTTCTGAAATTGCAAATACACCCCAAGGGCCTGTTTGCAATTAATTATCCATTTTATTTTCATATTTTTCTTGCATTTATACCCTTACACTCTTTATTTAATATCTTGAGCATATGAACTCTGATTTGGTTGATTTCAGTTTCATTGTGTTGCTCTTTTTATTCTCTATCTAATGGTATCATTTATTTTCTATTTTGACACTTAATTAAATAAACGAAGTTTTGAGATACATTGTGTCTACTGCTCTTTGAATCTTAATGTTATTCAATCTTTCTAATGCATCTTTTGTCGATGAAATTAACCTATCATTTATTGCTGATGTATTTGATAATTTTCAAGTCATCTTGTATCTGCTTGCATATCATTGCATTGCACTTCATTTTAATCACATAAAATTCAATTAAAATAAAAAATGCATGCATCATCTATATGCCATTTCTGTGTCATTTTGCTTGCACTATCACATTGTATATTTGAGCATCGTGTTGCATGTTTTGTGATTGCACATGAAGACCTCGATCAGAGATTATAATTTCTCAATTTCGAATCAATAATTTTCGATAGATAGATGAGGAGGCTCGTGTCCCTGTGTTCGACCTTGATATACTTGCCAAGTTAAATTCTCCATATATTCAAGTATGTGGGTTTTGCTGAATTGTTCTCATCACATGTACTACGACAACACATGACGATAGAAGCGGTGATAATGTGGTTCATTAGCGAGGTGATTGGGAAAATTCAGTGAAGTCTGGCAGTTGGTGGAGCGATCATGTAATAGAGAAGCCGGGCGAGGTAGACGAAGGGGCTCAACCGTTGGATCTAGCGATCCAACGGTCGAAGGAGGGACGCTACGGGAGAGCTCTAATGAAATCTAGGGATCACATCAGAGGACGGAGAATGGAGGTGGAGATGGCGGTACATGATCTGATCATCAGGTGGATCCAATGGTGGGAAAAAACGGGGAGGAGTAAAGGGTCGAGCCACGTGGTGTCTCCAGGAAGAGCTATGTGGACCAATAGAAAAAAAGATAATAAGAAAATAAAGAAAATATAAAAAGGAAATATTTACATGTGTCAAATGAACAAGTATTGAACATGAAAGTTCTAGATCTTTTTGAGATGTACAAATTTCATGTTTAAAACAAAGTCAATATTTGTCATATATACATAAATAAAATTTTGTAAGTATTTATAAGGAATTAAAAATACTTGTTTTAATTTCTTTTGTGATTTTTTTTGTTTTTTGGTTTGTAATTAATGGCAAAACAAATATTTACAAAATCAAACTATTTTTATGGGATTTTTGATATTGAAGAAAATACATAAATAAAGGCATATTAGTAGGATTATTTATATACATTAATTAGGGTTAGTTATATACATTAGGTTAACTGTTAATATTAGTTAATTAGTGTTGAAATTTTATGAGTAAATTAAGAGAGATGATAGATAAATATATGATGATAAATCATGGATTTATCACTGAGCCAAGTAGGCTTGCTCAGTCCACTTGACCACTCGCTTGAGCTCCTCCCCCTCTCGTTAGAGCTCCACCACCGAACTTAATTTCTTACTACCGATCAGAAGTTCAAGTATGTCATTTTGAAGAGCTCGGAGAAAGGAAAGTCATGGACACATACGTGCTCCACGAAATACCACGAAACTCTCATTTTTGATGAAAGAAATTCGTGGGAGAACATTCTTAAAGTAAAGTTTTAGCATCTATTTGCTGTAAGATCTGCATATTTTTTGAACCATGAGTCTTAGATAGTGTATTATACCTGTATTTGGTGTTGATTTTGCATTTTGACAAGTTTCATGTCGAAATCTCTATTTTATTGCATCGTATTAGTGCGAGCCCATAATAGGAGGAGTAGTCGAGCGTGGGTCAATGGGTGTCTTTTCTCAGACTCTTTCCCTTTCTATGATTTAGAGAGTTCCTGGTTTAGTACACAGGTGCTCGAAAAGCCTCGATCCTGATTGAACGGATGAATAGAGGGATGTCTCTATTTCTACCTTACTTGCTTACTAGTTCCATACAATTAGACCCTTCTACGGCTAAATTTTAGTTTGTGGAAAGCATATTACACCTTATTGAGCTTCCTTATGAAAACATTCTTTTATATATAAGTATATACGACATTTCATTATTCTTTATGATATTGACCATATTTATGATCCCTATTTGCATTTTAGTGGGTTGATCTGGTACTCGAAGTTTGGAAACTTCTCATTTAATGGTTGAGTGCATGTGAATGGAAAAATGTGATTGTGATGTGGGACAACATGAACACTGAGGTACAATATGTTTCATGATCAGGAAACATCACAGAAGTCATTGAAGATGATTCTAGCAATTGTTCGAAGCATGATCGATCATGCCATTATGGTTGATCGATCATGCCTCATCAATCATGCCATCAGGGTTGATCGATCATTTCAATCCAAAATGATTTATCATGATTGCATTGCTGATCGATCAATATTAATAGATCAACAAGATAAGATGATCGATCATTTTGGGACTGTGAACCCATTTAAATGTAAAAATGATGGAAATTATCTCTAAAAAATGTAGACAAATCTAGAACAATATAATATGTGATAAATATCTAGATAAATTGAAATTAATTGATAAATGGTTGAAATGCCTCCATTATAATCTAATTTTAAATAGAAATCGATGCGGTGAGCCTCCGTGGTTTAAGAGCATCTTGAACACCTTTCGAACAATTAAAGGGATCAAATATGATGTATATCCTTGTGATCAACAGAAAATTTTCTCACTGTATCTATCCTTTCCATGCTGCAGCGACTAATCTTAAGAGGCATGTGGGTAGTGGAGTAGATGTCGTGAATGAAGGAACATGCAACCTTGAGGCACCACGTTGGTTGGGGACATGTTGCTTGTCACCCTAAGGAGTCACCACGTGATGTTACGTGGGTAGTGGACTTGGGTGGTTTGCGACGATTCACAAGTTGGGAATTGGTTAAATTGTTGGGAAGATGATTAATCAAGTTGAATGCTTAGGGATAAACACAAAATTTCACGTTGGTATGTTAAGGTGGTGGACGTGTTGGGAACTTAATTAGGATGCTTGTACACCATCTGCATGCACACGGAGGCACTCCAACCCAAAGATACCCAGTTCCTTAGAGTCATAGTATGAGGTCCCCTATTAACGAAGACCACAAACTATCCACGAAGCTTGGTTGAACAAGGATAGTAAAGAGATCAGAGAGTAGTTTTTTTAGGAACGGTTTATTCAGTTGTTCTCTTTTGCACACTTTCACTTAGTACCTTTGTTTCTATTAGTTTCTCGTACTGTAGGTGGAAACTTTGCTCGTAACTTTGCATTAGATATGTAGGTGCACCGGATCAACTGCATCAATGAGCGGCTCTTGGTTGGGGTTCCTTTTTGTGCAGCTACACGTTTGTGGTACAATACTTGTTGTATCTTTTAATGTTTTATCTTTACCTATAGCTTCTTCTGAGAGACATGGTATGCAATATGTGTGTATGGACACTTTTGTACACATACATGTATATTTTTTGGACATGGAATATATTGATGCATACTATGTGGAAATGAAATGGAAATTGAATTTTAAATTCCATCTCTTTTTCTTTTATGTTATATTCTTTCTCTTGCTTGTCATGATACCATGAATGTATTAGAATGTAGAATGTATGTGAGTGGAATTGATTTGTTGAGTACCCAGATCCTAGAGAAACCATCGTCACATGATAATTTTATCATACAGTAATTAGGCAACAACAACATTGTCTTTCATAATTATATACTATCTATTTGTATAGGGAGTTTGAAATAACAAACTCTTCAGGAATGCCAAATGTAAGTGTTAGTGTTCAAGACATTTCAATAGTTAATATATAGTTACCATTGTGATAGTTAAGGGTTACTTTTCTAACAATAAGATTATCATATATCAACTAATATTCCAAATATACCTTATGATATCATTAGATGTTAATTATATAACAACTATTATTTATAATGAAGATTTCTTTGATTATTAAAGTTCACAATAAATATCATGTTTGTTGCTAATTTTTCATATGACGTAGGTTAGCATTATAAATACAAAACTGCATACAAAACTGCATATTATAATACAAACATTAAAACTGCACATTATAATACAATATGTATATGTATTCTACTAAATACGTCATGTTTTCTAAAAAAAAAGGTTGGCCTTCCTGAACTCAGGAAAGACCAAGTCCTATTTGAAAGAAATTCATATATGAGACCCTTCAAATAGAATGCATCCTTCCTGACTTCAGGAAGGTCACCATCTTTTTCTAGAAAACACGAGCACTTTAGTAGAAAGTGTATATAGTTTGTATTATAACTGCACATTATAAATACAAAACCGCATACAAAACTGCATATTATAATACAAACATTAAAACTGCACATTGTAATACAATCTATATACGTATTTTACTAAATATGTCATGTTTTCTACAAAAAAGGAGGTTGACCTTCCTGAACTCAGGAAAGACCAAGTCCTATTTGAAAGAAATCCATATATGTGCCCCTTCAAATAGAATGCATCCTTCCTGACTTCAAGAGGGTCACTATTTTTTTTAGAAAACACGAGCACTTTAGTAGAATGTGTATACAGTTTGTATTATAACTGCACATTATAAATACAAAACTGCATATTATAATACAAACATTAAAACTGCACATTGTAATACAATATGTATACGTATTCTACTAAATACGTCATGTTTTCTACAAAAAAGGAGTTGGCCTTCCTGAACTCAGGAAATACCAAGTTTTATTTGAAAGAAATCCTATATATATAGGATTTAATGGGGCTGCCCCCTTGGGGCAGCCGACATGGCTGCCCCGCCCCCTTATTTCGGCGTTTTTTATTTTTTTCGAAAAATATCGTCACGTATATTCATCCCTATATCCCTCCTATATGTCATTCAAATTTCATCAGAAATAGAGACTCCTACGACCTCCATCGAGATGGTATCCATTTAAAAAATCTTGTTACCGTTAAAAAATGATTGTCTGGATGAAAGCCGTAGGAGTCTCTGTATCTGACGAAAATCGAATGACATATAGGAGGGATATATGGATGAATATACATGACGATATTTTTTGAAAAAAATAAAAAAATGCTGAAAATGGCGTGGGGGCAGCCATGTTGGCTGCCCCAAGGGGACAGTCCCATTAACCTCATATATATATATATATATATATATATATATATGATTTAATGGGGCTGCCCCCTGGGGGCAGCCAACATGGCTGCCCCGCCCCCTTATTTCGATGTTTTTTTATTTTTTTCGAAAAATATCGTCATGTATATTCATCTATATATCCCTCCTATATGTTATTCGAATTTCATCAGAAACAGAGACTCCTACGGCCTCCATCGAGATGGTGTCCATTTAAAAAATCCCTGTTACCGTTAAAAAATGATTGTCTGGATGGAGACCGTAGGAGTCTCTGTTTCTGACGAAATCCGAATGACATATAAGAGGGATATAGGGATGAATATACATGGTGATATTTTTTGAAAAAAAATAAAAAAATGCTGAAAATGGCGCGGGGGCAGCCATGTTGGTTGCCTCAAGGTGGCAGCCCCATTAAACTCATATATATATATATATATATATATAGGGAAATTATCCAATGAGCCCTGTGCCCATTTGAGATGAGATGAGCCCACTCATTTTTTACCATTATTTCCTATTTTTTTGAGATTAATAGGTATTTGTTTACAAGTGTTATATCATATTCTTACTACTAGTAACTATTTTCAAGGAAAAAAACCTTAAAAGTCATACAAAATGATTGTATTATTATTTGTATTACTAGTCTCATTTTTATTCTTACTAATGACCATTTCTTGTGAATCTAAGATTCTCTTTATATGAAAATAGTTACTAATAGTAAGAATATGATATAACAACAGTAAATAAATAAGCATTGAACTCAAAATGATGAAAAATATTGGTAAAATATGAGTGGGCTCATCTCATCTCAAATGGGCACAGGGCCCATTGGATAAGCCCCCTATATATATATATATATATATATATATATATATATATATATATATATATATATATATATGGGTAAAATGGGGCTGCCCCGTGGGAGGAGATAACTTGGCTCCACCGTCCCATTTTCTCATTTTTAATTTATTTTTTGAAAAAATGATTCTGTAGATTTTCATAACTATATCCCTATATTATGTCATTCAAGTTTCCTATAAATGGTCTCCGTCCAGATGGGGCCGATTTCAACAATCCTGCGACCGTTATAAAGTGGCTGTTGGATGAAGATCGTAGGAGTCTCTGTTTGAGTCGAAACTTGAATGACATAATATAGGGATATAATGATCAATTTCCTAGAATCATTTTTCAAAAAAATAAAAAATAGGGACATGGGGCGGGGGAGCCAAGTTAGCTCCCTCTAGGGGCAACCCCATTTTACCCTATATATATCATCTCTAACGTTCCAATGATTAGAAGTTGAATTATTTTCGAAAATTTTTGAATTAATAACTAGCTAAATTGACATGGTCTAGAAAAAGACCTAATTTGTTCGAGGGGAGCCTCGGTACTTTTGGTGCTAGCAATGTAATAATTGTTGCGTAAGAACAAAAAAGTAATATTGACACATATAATGTTCTTTATATATCTTTAACATCTGGATATATCAACAAATTCTCAAACATGTATTGCTAGCTCCATTTAGTTGTAGCCTTTTGTATTTAAAATGAATTGTCATTCAAAGCACATGCGATTGTGTCTTTCTAATATACATCACTTGTTTTTCTTCTTCCTTTTGCTTCTTTGATGTTCTCCATCTGACCCGACAGTTCTTTTGGTGGCAGACCTCTACCACTAGACCATTAAAGTGAGCTCACCTAGTAAGTGATAGCTCGACCATCTTAGCAAACATGTATGAACATAGATGTCAAACAAACACCTTGACATTGTAAGCTACAATATTTGGAATATGCACAGCATCCTCAAGCTGACACTAAGTAGAGTGCAAATGTGTTCTTGACACCTGATCAATGTGCGCGTGTGAGCACCTCAAACACAACCGAGAGGACGAAGAGAAGACAGAGGAAGACGATGTATGCCACTCTCCATGGTCGAACAGCATCTCCCAGATGGAATCCGTAGAAGATATTTCCAACCGCGAGAAGGAAGGCGATTCTACCGACATTATGGTGATACCAGTTCCAATACCTCCTGATCTTCGCCTTCTTATCTGGTCTCAGGAAAAATGCCATCACCTGTTCAACTTCAACCGTCAACAAATAGGGCAACACTTTCTCTTTAGAACATAGACTCCGAGGTTGAGGTGTATTTTCCATGCACGAATAGCAAACTAAGAGAACCATTTATAATTTTGATGGACAAATACATTGTTTTGTTCTTGTATTGCATAGTTACTTCTGATCCACATAAATGAATGGTTCTTGTTTAGAAAATATATTTTTTTCTATAAAAATTGGAGCTTGATTGACCTAAAACACATAAAAGCAGGTCAATTTATTTGATCAAGATAATTATTATTTATTGACTAGCTCAGGTCAATTTAGTTGGAGATATATTCTGTTACAAACATGCGCGATTTTTAATCACTTGGGTGAATACGATTACTACAACAAAATTACCTACATTTACGTTTTTTTTTCAAAATTCATCATTAAATCAGCCGATTTTAAATATATAATGACAATGTTATTTGTTGTGAAATGATTTTTTACTTGATTAGCTATGGATATTATATCCATCGCTATATCATTAACGATGCTTTGTCCGTTGCTATTTTTCAAAATTTCAACTAATCTTCGCTATTTTTTAGTTAAAACATGGAAAAATAACAATTGATAAACGTCGCTATAGTTAATGATATAACGACGGATATAATATTCATCACTAATTTGAAAAATAAAAAATAAATTCACAATAAATAATACCGTCGTTATGCATTTAGCAATAACTTATTTCGTGACAGATTTAAAAAAAATACCATAACTCAATTTTGTTGTAGTGGATGTATGCTAATGGCAACACGCATTTCAACTACAGTCCACGTTGACACAGACTAATTTACCTTGTCAGATATCCAAAAGAGGAACCTATTTTATTATGAACCCAAGGAGTGATTTGCTAGTAGTACAGTGTGCTTACACTTTAAAGAACTTGGGTTCGAATCTCAAGTAGAACCCCTGAAATTACCGAACCTACTATTAAAAAAACCTATTTATTATGATTTTTTGAAAAGGGGCTTAGCAGTTAACTTCAGTTATTAAAGACAGGGGGATAATATTGCTATTATGGAAAGAAGCACATACATGTAGTTAATGGTCGTTCAAAAGAATATTATAGTTTTGAAAGTAACGGGACACATTAGCATCTAGTACTTGTGGTTTACGCTGTTCGTACTCTCTTAATTATATCTCATATAACATTGCAGAAATGTTTTATATACAACCTATAATTGAACCTTCTGTTTTACAGGAAATAAAATGAAATGTAGAGATCCTAGATTGGGTCCATGAGCATAGTTTTGTAGTGCAATTGTCAAGGGCCCATTAACTTCAGGGGCTCAGTTTTACATGTGGTCTGATTTGTAATTTATGAATAAAAAAGTGCATGTCCTAGTTCCTTATATAATCAAATTTTCGGTGAAACAACTTAATGAAAAATGGGCCCTTATAGATTCAGATTTTCGATGAACAACTCAATGCTAAAATTGAAAACTTAATGAGATTGTATAAGGGTTGATGCTCCCCAGAAATAGAATATTTCATTTTATACTTGATGGTAAATACACTGGCGATAATTTTCTCTTATTTAAATTTTTTTGTAAAGACCCCTTTTTTTCTTTTGCCTAGGACCTACAAAATATCAGGAACGCCACTGATTGGAGTCATGTGGATCTTGAAATATGTCTTTGTTCCTACTTGAAATTTTGTTCGTATTGCACATTGTAGCATTTAAAGTTTTATTTTATAATTGAGAAAAATGGTACTTATTTCAATATTTAAGTTTGAGTATTACGATGATGATCTACTTTTGTGATGGATCTTTATTGTTTTAGTCTTGAAAAAGAGCCCTCTAAATCCCTATTTCATTGTAGAATTAAGATTCATAATAATAGGAATTAGCCCATGAGGATTTTGCTAATTAAGGCAATATTTTTTGATAATATGAGGGGAAAGTATGATGGTGCTAGTAATAAATTGTAACATTTATTCAAGTTGATTCTATTATTTTAGGCCTGTGCTGATTACAATAAGGAATATCTAATTAAAAGTATAATAGAAAAAAAAACAACTATAGAAGGAAAACAAGTCGTCGAATTAATTCAAATGTATAATTATGCTCCTTTTATTGGCCTGTCATTTAGCAAATAAAAATAATCAATCACTCTTAAATTAAATTGTATTGCACTTAGTGTTATAACCAAATATTGCACATAGACAAGTAAACTCCTTGGAATTGGCATTTTTTTTCAGACTTGAACATGCAAAAAATCGAATCTCCTTATTTTTGGGTGTATTCCATGAACCCTGGGCCTGTTTGGTTGCAGGGTTGGGCAGGGTTGGGTTGGGCTGGGTTGGGATGGGTGAATAGTAATCTGTGAGGAGGAAGTACCCTTGTGAATAGTAACCAGGGTTGGGCCAACCCTGCAACCAAACAGGCCCATAGGGTTCATTTTCTGTAATAGATGTCTCCTGTAATCCCAATTCATTTTCTGGTCAATGTGTCGTGTTATGTTGCTTCGAATGCCCTCTTTGTATAGGCTTCACATTACAATTGTAGGGTAACCCCCTATTTTGAGGGGAACCCCGGTATTTAAATATGTAACACCCTAGCATATTCTCACGTCGGAAGCTTACAAAGTGTGAGAATGAGTTATAAGTGGTGTGGACTACTACTTGACAATTTAGCCTTACGCATTCTAGGTGTTTGTCAATGGGTCAAATTGGATTCAATAAGTTGTCATGGTTAATTTCCTTGATAACGATCCGAAGACCTAAGTCGATTACATTACAAATGGTATCGAAGCCAAATTCATTCTGAGAATGGAAAGGGCTATCAAAGAGGTGGAGCTATCCCTACAAAGAGATAAGAGAAAATGGTACCCAGAGCGTGTAACTTCTACTGCCGCTGAGAAATATTGACATGCCATATCGCAACGAGGATGTTGCACATATAAGTGGACGATGTTATAATGCCCCGACACAATCCCATGTCGGAAACTCACAAAGTGTGAGAGTGAGTTATAAGTGGTGGGGATTACAACTCATGCTTAAGTATTTTAGATGGTTGTCAACACATCCAATTGAACTCGAATCCAACAAGTTTTAAGGGCCAGTTTTTCTCGATAATGATCTGACAAAGTAAGCTGGGGACTTTACAAAATCAGTTTAACATGGGGAACAAATGTGCGAGTCTTGATGAGACATTTTCTTGTTAATTTTTGTATGCAAGTGGTACCAACGGGTCATATATATTATTATATCAACAGCATATAACAATATATACTATTGTATAACTCTATCTCCTAAATATAATAATAAACTAAGGCATACACTCATAATCATGTATAATTTTATGTATAATTTTGTATTTACGAATATAACCATCTTAAATCGCGAATAACATATAAAACGTTAAATAATGCTTAATTCTTGCATGCCATGATCATGTGTTAACTTCCATCTAATGTTTTCGCTAAGTATGACGGAATTCGTGAAATATTTACATATTGCATCATTTAAAATCACATGATTTACAAATGATGCCATGTAATTCATGATTATTAAGGAAGGCCTCTTTGCAATGTGTCTTGGAGCATGCGAGATCATGTGAGTTGCTTGGATCTTTCAACGGTGGGGATGCTGAGCATTGCCCAAATCCGAGCATGCATGTACATTGTTGCCTTTTTCTTATTGTTTCTCAAAGCACGACTGAGGAGCACAATCCCAAAGAAGGTTGACGTGGTATGCCTGAATTTAGTCAGGGAGGCTTCCATAGATAGTCCTCCCACCCTATTGCATTTGGTGAAGACGAATGCGTTGGTGGTTGGGCTCCAACCTATGGTCTGTTCTTAACTGCAAAGGGTTGCATCTGATGCATGATGAGGTTTGATAAAGCTCTGCTCCTCGATGGTGGTTTCCCCTCTACCACGTCTTGATATATGGCCACTTCAATGAGGGGGCTCACTGTTTGAAGTGCAGAGGCGAAGCTTCAATTAATGAGGTTCCTGCGAAGATGGCCCTGAATTCACAAGGCACATGAGGTTTTGTTTTGTAGAGCTTGATCAATGAGGTTCCAATGGAGATGATCATGGATCCGCAAGTCACGTGAGTTTCGATGTTGGTACATGTTGATCATGTTTTAACTTGTTAGAAGCTCTTCAATTGGCAGTGCTCAAAGGAGCTCTGGTTGCATGTGAGTCGGGTTCCCTCCTAGGAAGTGATCCTTCTCGCAAGAAAGGGCGAACTCTAATAGTATCATTTGTTAGCCATGTGAGCTCTAGACGAACCATTTCTATAATAAATATTATCGTAATCTTTGACGTATCAATAAAAGTTATTGATTCTTTTCACTCCCTGTCTGAGATTAAATGAATGAATGCTCTATAAGGTCCCTTAGTACAATTAGGGTTATGTACCAAGCCATCTTAATGATCATATACATGTTGATTCAAATATTAAATCATAGATGATAGTGATTGGATGATATCTAAAAGGTTAGATTGAGGACCCATCAAGTAGCATCAAGTAATTTTTAAGAGACGATCTCTAACCTGAGAAGAAGATGGCAATTCTGCTCTAAAAGGTGGATATCCAACCAACCTCTTAATGCAGATCCTCTGCATAGGAATAGAGATTTGGAGGTGGTAAATAAGTTAGGTTGAAGAGTTGACTTAACGAGATCGAAATAAACAAGACCTATGTCTTATACTGTCATGATATAGGCACACGTCCTCTAACCGGAGATAGATGTCTTACTATTTGTTTATATATGTACATTTGACATACCGATAGGTTGATGATCTAATCAAGGTCAATACACAAGGGAGTTGGTGTGCATACAAGGCATATGACTAATACGATCTCTCAAAGAGATCACACAGGTTCATTACTTAATCGAAAGACATGAGCTCACTCATGAGATATTGGGATCAAATTTAGTGCATGGTCATCTCGCTTTGGAAGCTTGACTGAATTTGTAGGTTTGATATATGCTTTTGGAAAGTATATGATCAATACCTATGTATGATATATATTTTTGGAAAGTATATCTATACTAATTCCCAATGATCAAACGAGAAACTTAATGATAAAACCCTGAAGATGACAATGTAAAATTGATCTATATCTTCTGGTTTATTCCAAGTCTTCCAGTATGCAGGATGTACATGTATTAGGAATACCTGAGGGTGATGTGATCATAAACGATTGTATAACTATAACGCTTCCATTCCGAGGGAGTAATAAAACATGTCTGGATTTTAGTGGCTCCTCTCAGTAGAAAAGTGATTTGATCTTAGTCCAAATATTGAACATTGATCTGAATGTGATTCAGATACTGAGAAGATTAGATATATGTCTTTGATTTTATCAAGCATCCATGAGAGGTCCTCGAGATCTGGATTTGAGATGTGATCTAAACATCAAAGTCACTATACGTGGAACATACAATCGCACTAGCTTTACCTCCAAGTATTTGAGGAGAAGGTACACGATTCTTGAAAGAGTTCAAGAATTATTCCATGAGCCATATTATCTAAGCATTGAAAAATTGGATAATTAAACAAGATTTAATTTTCACAATTAATGTGTGGATAGAGATATCTAGGATAACTAAATTAGACTTGATTATCATGGATAGTTTTAACGTGGATAACACTATCCACAATAATTATGGATAATATGGATATGATCCACAATATCTTGGAGAGCAAAAATTGTAAATGAGATTTGTAATTTATATGTTAAAGTGAATCAGATTCATATTACATAATATAAATATGATTTACATTAAATATAAGATAGAAGTAATTAATTCTTATCTGTCAATGGTTTTTGTTATAATTATCACAAATATGATTATTTGATGATAAACGTAACTAATTCAAATATTCAAATAAATAAATAAATAATAAAGATTGACTCATTCCCTCTATAGAGAAGACGAACATGGTGATGTGTCATGATGGTAGACGTCCACCCTATTTTTAGAACGTGGAATGTCTTTATTTTTTGATTATTTATTAATTAGTTGATATTGAATTAATTGAAAGAGAAAATTTTGTATATTGTTGCTAAAAATTATTTTTTAATAATTATTTTTATTTTCGAGGAACATAAATGAATAAAAATCATTGATCTTAAGAGTACATGTATTGGGATCCATGTACTTCCAAAATCCTATAAAAGGATGGCTATATCTAGACCTCCGAGAGATACACAAGACATATGCAATTGTTGCATAGGAAAAGCTCTCTCCTCTCTCTCCCCCCTCTATCTATTTATATACGTATCCAACCTCTGCCTCTCTACAACCCTAGGTCGTCCCCAGCCCAATGTTGGCGGATATCATGATCATCGTTGTGTTGTTGTCGTGTTGCCAGATCGATCGCTTGAGGAACTCTATCCTCCTCCATGCTTCAGGATCATGAGAGAGACTAGTGATTTTGTTAGACAAAATCAAGAGATCATTTTCTTGATCGTTGCTCAGTATTGCAGGAACCACGTAATTCATCATCACGCCCGCAAGTGCACTCTCGTCAGAATGGACTTGAGTCAGGAGGACTCTTCCTTCAGAGTCAATTGCGATCACAACCACGCTTCAAGAGGTAAGCCTAAAACTTGTGTGATCTTGATGAAATGATATGGAAACAGTTTCCATGTCATGTGATTTCATCCATTTATTTTTTTTAAATTTTCCTATCCCGAGCTACTAGTATGACTAATCGCTCCCAATCGCATTGGATGCGATCATTACGCCTACGTGATGCACTTAAGACTTTTCCCATAGCCTTTAAGTGGTATCAGAGCCTTGGTTGAGGTCTTGGATATGATCCAAAACCCTTGGTGAACAAGTTTTGTATTTAGGATGCACAGAACTTGTTGTTTTTGTATTGGATGCAAGATTCGAATTAGTTTTTCGCTAAAATAAGACCTATATTTTTGTGGACTATTAGGACGTATTTTTTATTATTAAAATGTATTCATAATGTCTAAATATATACCAAAAATAGTATTAAATTATTGGCACCAAAAGTGCATGAATAAAATTCGAAGAGTTCCCGCTACGATTTTTTTTTTACATGTATTCACGGATCTGTAAGAAAGATTTTTTCTTACTATTTTTCATCATGAAATATGAGATAAACACTTGGATTAAGTAGAGAATCAAACCAGAAAACCACTTGAATTTATTTCGCGTGATCCGACTCCGTTTGCCCTATATATTCCATATTTAGTGGAGATGGGTTGGATTATGATTAGGTCATCAAATGATCTTATTAATGTGTTCATGATTGAATGAAATCATGAAAATTATGATTTTATCCTGATTACTTATGATGTCTAATAATTATGAAAATAATTGATTAATCATCATTGACCATTGAATGCATATTTCATGAAAATCCTAATGTAACCTACAATAGTTGTAGGACAACTTTTACATGCAAAACTAAAAATACGTTTGCTTGATATGACTAGAAAGTTAGGATCCTTAAAATTGTTTTAAAGATGCCTAAATCTCTGAATGATTACTATATATATTATGGCGCTGATCATCAAAGTTGATCTATAGAACCGCAAGTACATTGGCATTATTTTGTATTGTTCTCAATAGGAATGGTAAAGGTGTCTAGTCTAGGTATGCTGGTTTGGTTTACTAATTAACGCCTTGCATGTCAAGGAAATGCTCCCTCCTAGCATGACTCGAGTGTATTGGCCGGATCCATTTTTGAGGAAAGAATAATATGAGTAAGACAAGTTGTACTCTAATTACTAAAATATAAAATAATACGTACTTGTGAGGGTGTGTACTTATATTGTAATATCAATCAAACCCTAATTATTTGTTGGTTGATTTACTGGATTGATAAATTATTTAATATGATTAAATTAATTAGATCCAATTAAAATGAACACTCTATTTTGAATAGAGATGTGATTCCCTTGGAAGAATTGATTACGTCAATATGATTCACAATAATTAATTAAAATTTGAACATGGTATTTAGGATCACATAAGTGACATCCATGGTCTCCCGTCCAGGAGAAGGGTTCCGTCACCATGGATTGTATGTAGGAGATAACTGTCCAAAGTGATAACTCTTGCATACAAGCGCACATGGATCAGGCTCTTTGCTTCTTGAAAGATTAAGGTCGTGTAAGTACTGACCCCAATATAGAGTCCTCATATTATTGGGGTGATATTAGATTACACATAGCGAGTGCTATTCTTGACACCTGTTGGCGGTCAGTTCAATTAATAATGTGTCAACACCACGTTAGGGGTGGTGGACTTGGGTGTTAAAGATCAAAATGGAAATTGCAAGTTGGAGTTGCAAGGAAGAATGAGTTCCTATTTCTTTTTATCCGAGGTACAGTTTCTCATTTTATTGGTATGTAACCGAGGTAAGAAAGGAGATCCCAGATCTTGCTCGAGATATAATGGTAAGTATGTCTCTTAATTTGAAAGTGAATATGGAAACAAACTTTCAGAGCTGACAAGGCAAGAAAAATTTGATATAAAATCCTTAGTCAAAGTAAAATATGTATTTATGCAAATATTTCTTATTTCAGATAATCTACATTTACTCAAAACTAGACTCAATAATAACCAAAAAAATATCATGGATTGGATCCATGATTAAGATATTGTACTTGTAGTTGGACGCATAATGTATGTGGTTGCAATATGCAAGTTTCATCATAATAATGAGGAATGACAATTAAATACACAATCGGACAACAACTTTGGGTATGTATGTCTCTAAAGTCTTGATCTCTTATCGAATGTGCTTTGGAAGTATCATGTCGATGATGGACATAATTATTGAAAAATCTTATAAAATCTAAGAAGATGTTTTGGCAGGTATATGTGCTCTCAATATTTAATCATGAATGGCATGGTTCACTGCATTATGAAGAATGGTGGCTCGATTAGAGAAGTTGTACTCAAAATGTTTGAGTACCTGCCTGTACTAAAGAATTTAAGAGTTAAGATGGATGTAGATGTGATGGGTATCATCATTCTACTATCTAACTCTAGTCTTTCATGAATCTTCATAATATTCATATTGTATGAATTGAATGAAGCATATATAAATGTTGAAATACTCTTATATTAGAATCTTTGAGTTCAACATAAGAGATCCTTTTTCTTAAGCAATGGTTGTTTATAGATGAAGAGAGCAGAGTGGGAGCATAGGTCTGACCCAAGTTATAAGGAAAATCAAAGAGTTGACTGTACTTCTGTAATTTCGACACATATAACGTTCAAAGAGTTGGATGAATGCTAAAATTGCAACAAGCAGATGTATTGATGGTATGACTATCTAGAATATCTAGGATCCTTGGAGAATAACTCGTTAGTACATTGGTTTATTATACATCTATACATAATCATTGAAATTGACTTGCTTACTAGATAAGATCAAAATCTAATAATTATATCTCATTCTTGTAATAACACTTGTAATTGGTTGCATATATTTTGGAAGACAAGAAAATTTGATCTTAAGATTTAATAGTCATCCACACGGATGTTGATGCAATTGTTGCAACAATCTCCATTGGATGTATAGACTACATATTTTTCAGTAAGAGAACCCTTAGTTTTAGAGAATGACTTTATGATCTAGATTTAGATTACATTTATTGTTTATTTCTAAATGTTGGAAATAAACATGCATTCTGGAATAAACCCTATCATAAAGAGTTATGATAGATATATTTCAGATAGTAATCTAACATCTAGATGACAATACTAAATTAGAAAATTAATGAATGATTCATTAGCATTTCTAAATACTGAAAATTTAAACCCTAAAAGATCAATAGGAGGATGAAGATTATTTGACAATGATCTGACATCAAAACTTGGAAATATGTCTATTGATGAGAGTGTCTGAAATTTCAAATCTTACATACTTGTGAATATTATATTCAAAAGTAAAATGTTCAATACACCCTTCTATGGGAATGATGTAAGATGCCAATGTATTCGAGATCTCATACATATTGATGTATGTGGATCGTCTATATCATAATAAATATTAATGATATGTGATATCTATTGATGATTATTTGTGGCATGAGATTTCTTCCCTTCACCTTAGAAACCTTAGAAATATTTAAGATTTACAATACTGGTTTACAACCAAAGTTAAAAGGAAGGTGAAATGAATTTGATCTAACCAATGTAGCAAGTACTTATTATATGAATTCACGGAATACCTTATGGAGAAAAGAATGACATTCATATCTCACTCCTCCTGATACACCTAAAATCAACAGAGTTGTAGGGAGATACAATTGGATCATGTGTGACATGATTTGTTCAATGATGAATCTTAGCATAATTACCTCTTAGTTTCCAGGTATATATGTGGAACAAACTACAATATATATCCTTAATGAGATTATATGCAGATACGAACCCGAAAACCCTAATAAGTTGAGGGTTGGAACCTAGCCTTGTGTTGGACACTTGAGGATTTAGGGTTACTTGGTCCATAACCATATCATGGATGCAAAAATGATGGAATCTAGAATCAGAGAGTGCTACTTCATTAGGAATATAAAGGATGGTGTTGAATACCTACTTTATGACCCTTAGGATTCTTAAAAGATATCATCTCTAAGGAAATGATTCTTAAAAAGATGACTTTCCTAAGAATCAAGATGAAAATGAAGTAAAGGAATTCATTGAATCTTGAGAATATAATGAGGCTCTTGAAATTAGAAACTAAAAGAGCAACTAAAGATGAAGCACTCATACCTCTTCAAATTAGTTGGAGGGTGGTGAGACCATCAAAAGGGTATGGATTCCATGTATCAGATAAGTCTGACAATGATCTGACTTCATATGATGAATCATCTAAGGATCATGACATGGAGAGATGGATGTCAGCGGTAAAGTCTAAAGTAGACTTCATACACAAGTGTTGTGTATGGACCCTTGACGATCCACCTATAAGGGTAAAACATGTTAGGTGTAAATGGATCTTCAAGAGAAAGAGGGAATCTGATGAGAAGTTAGAGACCTTCTGAGCACAGCTCGTATCCACAAGATACACACAAAAAGAAGACATCGCTTGCGATGAGACTTGGTCTTTAGTAACCATGCTTAATCCCATCAGAATATTGCTAACTATAGTTACACAACTTGTCTATGACATTTACAAGATGGAAGTCAAGATTGCATTCCCTCTATGAATACCTCTGTGGGGATATTCATATGATGTAGCCCCAGGGCTTCATTGTTGAGGAAGACAAGATGTGCAAGTTAAAGGAACTCCATCTATGGACTCAAATAATCTTACTGTAGTTGGAACACTGGATTTGGTAAATTATAAATGTTATGATTTTAGATAGAATCTTGATGAACCATGTGAATCTTAATAGGGAGTGCCATTATTTTCATAGTGCTAAATGTAGATAAAATCCTAATCATTCGGAATGATATAAGGATGATAATAAGTGTTTTATGATATGTTTGTTCTATACATTTAGATGTGATCTCAAGGATACCTCTTATATCTTAGTTCTGAATTTGTTTAGAAGCAAAGATAAGATGGTATTGGGACCGTCACATTAGTGATACACCTTGGACATGTTCCATTTTTTGGAAAAAAACCCAAGGAAGCCTTCCTTCCCATAAGATATGGTACTGACTTATCTAAAGGGATAGCACCTCAAATAATTGAGGAAGTGAATGCTAAAATTGCTTGCCCTTGTGCATTAGTTATAAGAAGCCTGTTGTATGCTAGATGTGTACAAAAGATAGATGTCTACCATGCTTTGGGAGTAGTAAACTATTACTAATCCTATTATGGAGATAAAACACTGAATAGAAGTAATAAAAACACATTCAAATATGACAAGACTTTTGAGATAGTGATCTCAACTGTAATAACCTAAGACTTTATAGATAGTGATCTAAAAGATCTTAACTACAGATGCCTTATAAGACTTAAGACTAGGTATTAGTCTTAGGAGATAGAGATCTCCGAGAATAAAGGCGTTCTGATAAGGATAATGGATTTTACATACTGGTTATAACGATTATTGAATTGTAGTGTGAAAGATACTATAATTATTTTAACAAGATTGAGTATTGGTTGCATAAGATGTAACATTCACATTAGATGTGAATCTATTACTAGAAGATATATAAGTACCGTAAAAGGACTTAGCATAATCTTTCGAGAATAGAGTGACTGGTCAGCTTACCAAGCTATTTTTCTAAATAGCTTATGATTAGCACATGAGTGTGGGTTAAAAATTAGCCCATTAATGGCTCTTTGGGCTAGTGGAATATAAGAACCCACAACGAGCCATTATGCAATAAATGTTATTGCAATTCATTCTCTAATTTGAAAAGAAGAATAACTAATTTACATAATAGGTCCCTTAGTATCCCTTCGAATAATCACATATCTGTTGATTCAAATGTTAAATCATAGAGGCTAGTGCTTGGATGATATCTAAAAATTTAGATTTAGGACTCGTCAAGCATTGTCAAGTGATTGCTAAGAGAGGATCTCCGTCCTGAGACGAATATGACAATTCTTATCTAAAGGCTTATATCTAACTGACCTGTTGATGCAGTTCCTCTGGATAGGAATAAAAATTCAGAGGTGTTAGGTAAGTTAGGTCGAAGAGTTGACTTAATAAGATTAAGATAACCAAGACCTATGTCCTATACTATTATGATATAGGCACACATCATCTGACTAGAGACAGATGCACTACTATATGTTTAAGTATGTACATTTGGCAGACCGATAAGTTGATGATTTAAGCAAGGTCTATACACTGGCTATCTGGTTTGCATACAAGGGCATATGAGTAATGCGATCTCTCAAAGGTATCATACATGTTCATTACTGAAACGAAAGACATGAGCTCACTCATGAGATATTGGAATCAAATTCCGTGCACGATCGCCTTTCTTTGGAAGCTTGACTGAATTCGTAGGTTTGATATATAGTATATGATAAATACTAGGTATGATATATGCTTTTGGGAAGTATATGATCGATACTGACTCCCAATGATCAGATGAGAACCTTAATGATAAAACCCTGAAGATGATAGTGTAAAATTGATCTATATCTTCGGGTTTATTCCAGGTCTTTCAGTATGCAGGATGTACATGTATTAGGAATACCTGAGGGTGATGTGACCATAAACGATTGTATAACCACGTCGCTTCCATTCTGAGGGAGTGATGAAACAGGTCTGGATTTTAATGACTCCTCTCAGTAGAGAAGTGATCTGATCTTAGTCATAATGTTGGATATTGATCTGAATGTGATTCATATGCAATGAGAAGATTAGATCTATAACATTGATTTAATCAAGCATCTATGAGAGGTCCACGAGGACTGGATTTGAGCTGTGATCTCAACATCCAAGACACTATATGTAGAACATACAATCACCCTGATCTTATCTCCAAGTATCCGAGGAGAAGGTATACAGTTCTTGAAAGAGCTCGAGAATTGTTCCACGAGCAATATTATCTAAGCATTGGAAAAATGGATAATTAAAATGATTTAATTATCACAATTAATGTGTGGATAGAGATATCTAGGTTAATTAAATTGGATTTTATTATCATGGATAGGATTAATGTGGATAACACTATCCATAGTAATAATGGATAATGTGGATATGATCCGCAATATCTTGTAGAGAGAAATTATAAATGAAATTCATAATTTATATATCAAAATGAATTAGATTCACATTACATAATATAGATATGATTTACATTAAATATAGCATGGAAGTAATTAATTCTTATTTATCAGTGACTTTTATTGCAATTATTACAAATATGGTTATTTGGAAATAAATGCAACTAATTCAAATATTCAAATTAGTAAATAAAAAAAATAAAGGTTGACTCATTCCCTCCATAGGGAGGACGTTCATGGTGATGCACCATCATGGTAGACGTCCACCTTATTTTTAGAACGTGGAATGTTTCTTTATTTTTTTGATTATTTATTAATTAATTGATGTTTGAATTAATTGAAAGAGATAATTTTAGATATTGTTGTTCAAATTATTTTTTAATAAATATTTGTGTTTTTTGAGAAACACAAATGAATCTAAATCACTTATCTTAAGAGCACATGGATTGGGATCCATGTACCTCCAAAATATTATAAAGGAGGGCTACCCCTAGACCTCCAAGAGTTACACAAGCCATATACAATTATTCCATAGACAAAGCTCTCTCTCTCTCTCCTCTCCCTCTCTCGTTCTATCCCTATACGTATCCAACCTCTACCTCTCTACAACCCTAGGTCGTCCCCTGAAGGTTAGTGGAGATCACGATCATCGTTGTGTTGTTATCATTCTGTTGGATCGATCACTTGAGAAACTCTGTCCTCCTTCGTGCTTCAGTCTTGTGATGGAGACTAGTGATTTTGTGACACAAAATCAAGAGATCGCTTGCTTGGATCATTGCTCAACATGATTCATCATCAAACCCATAAGTGCACTCTCATCAGATAGGACTTAAGCTAAGATGACTCTTCCTTTAGAGTCAATTACGATCACAACCATGCTTCAAGAGGTAAGCCTAAAACTCGTGTGATCTTGATGAAACGATATGGAAAAAGTTTCCATGTCATGTGGTTTCATCCGTTTAACTTTTTTTAAAATTCTGTTGCGCTAAGAGACTAGTATGACTAGTCGCTCCCAATCGTATTGGATGTGATCATCACGCCTCTGTGATGCGCTTGAGTTTTTTCCCATAGCCTTCATATGTTTCTATTTCTTCTAAATATTTTTTTTTGAAATGGTTTTGGGTTACAACAACAATTTGTTTATATTTTCTCCTTTAAATAATTAAAAACCCAAAAACCTTGATTCAAGAAATGGTGTCGTTGCCGGGGAGGAATAACGAGGGTAGTTAGGACTTCTACTTCTTCTACTCTTGGTTGTTTATTTCATTTTGGTTTCATTTGTTTAATTGTCTTTTATTTTCAGACATTTTGTCTCTTTTATATTTCTTCTCTTCTTTTTATCATAATTGTTTCTGACACACTTCTTATTTTTCTTTTTGCGAGGGTCCGATGAGCGAGGATGGTGATCTTAGGAGAGCTGACACACCCGAGCGAGGTGGAGGTGGGGAGATTCTTTACAGACCAACAAGATAGAGCAGAAGAGTTGAAGATATTTTATTTTATTTTAATTTCTAGTTTTATTTTTCAGTCATTTTATTCATATTATTATTGTAATTAATTGCAACAATTTATTGTCACCTACCCTTTTTATGTTTTCTATAGAACCATTAGACCCATTTGTGCTTGTAGGGGTTTGTTTCACCAAGTGTAGATGCACTTGAGGGGACTCCATTGGTGTTCATTTTTCTCGACTTTATTTTTATTTACTTCATGTGTTTCGAGCTTTCCGCATTTTTTCCTTTGTTTTTGTGCTTGAGCCCTTAGTATAGTTTTTTATTTTCTTGGTTGAGCCGGGTAAATAATATGTCCAAACACATTAATTTCTTCAAGTACCTATACTTAGATATGTACTTGGACTTAGGCAAATAACTGGTTCTTCCCGATAGTAGAAATTTCTACTAGGACACTTCTCATATGCATTTTCATATAGGATAGATTTTATTTCTATGCATAGATCATTTTGGATGTAGATAGCTAG
The DNA here is from genome assembly GCA_037367405.1 of Ottelia alismoides. Taxonomy (NCBI): domain Eukaryota; kingdom Viridiplantae; phylum Streptophyta; class Magnoliopsida; order Alismatales; family Hydrocharitaceae; genus Ottelia; species Ottelia alismoides. The sequence continues at coordinate 53,254 of JAZKJV010000750.1, forward strand.
CGACAAGTATGCAATTCTATCTTTGCATGCATCATTGATTTCCTCGTGCATCGATTTTTCTGATTTCCTTCCATGTTTTCTAGACTTAGGATAAAAAGGAAATTGGAAAATTCGTTAGGAGATTTTATTTTAAAATTACTCAAAAAAGATGATAACTTAAATAAAATTGGGACCGCTAAAAATACTCGATCCTAAAAGAAACGTAATGACTCATATTGTAATAGGGAGAGTAACCCCCTCATTACACACAAATACTTACATCGAGACAGAGTGGGTGAGGATATATCCTTAAGGAAAGAGCTCGAATCCCTAGACTTGTGCTCTAAGCACTTGTATATCACTCTTCGGTATATGGTCGCGGTTTAAGATTTGCCTCTGACTATAGAAAATTATTTTGGTGTGCTACACCATTTATCTCCCTTTGAGCCTGATATAACCCGGCATCCCGAACAGATGGTTCTATTATTTAGGGAGGTTTGAGGATGTTTGCTAGGTGATAGGGCGACATCACCATGTGTGTTTATGGTTAAGTAAATATTTGATTCACTAAACTTAAAATTGAAAAGAAAAAAGATCGAACTCTTACAGTTTTTATTTGTGTTTAGTTGGTGAATTGAGGGTTTGATTTGTGTTTGTTTACTAGAATAAAGATCTCTCCACGCACTTCGCATCTTCTTCTTCACTTTCTCCTTCTTGTTTGACATCATGATCTCACATCTTCCTTTTGGTATCGAAGATGTCGGATTGGAGTACATTTTTTTCAGACATCATGAAACTTTCTTTATACACTCTAATTTATCTTCTTCACTTATTCGGGATAACTCTCTTCCCAAATATTCTTCTTTTTCTACATCACCATTTCTTTTGATAATAAATTCATTATACGAGATAGACTCTAATATGAAACTATCATTCAAGGCTTCTTCATTTCTGAGGACTGATCGAGTGCCTTGCACATTTTAGAGAGCGATCTTGAGGACTCGATGGCACGTAAGGGAAAGGCACCCATAAATGAGCAGCATGAGCACAATAGTACGATGTTGGCCTCCATTCAGGCTATTCAAGAACAACTTACATAGCAATCCAACATCCTTGCCGGTGTGAGAGATGATCTTAGAGATGAGGACTGCACGAGGAGAGAGGAGAGAGGAGGATGAGCAGTAGAGAGGAGATGGGAATGGGGGATATGAGAAGCATAAAGCAGAACTAGTTGTTGAGCTAAATAAAGTTGAGGCCAAGCTCACCCTTAGAGATGATTATAACCCAGAAGCAGGACACACTGTTACATGGATTCAAATTTCTACGGTTCATGAGCATTTCGAGCTGAAGCACTAACAATTACCTTTACTCCCCATATTCCATGGTGACATCAATGAAGGACCTTACATACACCTCTTGTTGTTCGACCGCATATGTGGCACAATGCACTACCCTAACATTTCGTTAGAGGTAGTGAAGATGACAACTTTCCCTTTAGCCTTACGGATAAGGTGCTATACTGGATCAATCATTTAGGAAGGGTGGACTAGTCATGTCTTGGGATGAGATGAGGTCAGCTTTTCTGAGCAAATACTATCCCCTAGGATGACTGAATAAATGCGGTCTCTTATATCCAACTTCTCCCAGATGTGCCACGAGCCATTCACAAGGCATGGGAACGTTTCAAAGACTTGATAAAGAAGTGCCCCCATCATGATATATTGAAGACAAGCCTAATGCAGAATTTCTTTGAGGGTTTGAATTCAGAGAACCATATATTGGTAGATGTCACTTGTGGGGGTTCACATATCAACAAAGATGAGTATGTTCTATGGCAGATATTCGAGGAAATAGCAGAGAGCTCTGTAGCTCTATCTTCTTCCCGCTCATTTCAGAAACATCCTTTACCTTCTTCTACACCACACAAGGTCATCAACATGAAGACATCTCATGATGTGGAAAAGGTGGAAAGCTCAGACTCACCATCATTGCTAACCAACTATCTAAAGTAGATATAATTGAAAAGCAATCACAACAACCGGATAATTTACATGTGATCAAATAGAGGAAAAAATAGATGGACAAGTTGGATGGGATTACGAAGCATCAGGAACTTCTTATTAGTATTATTCATGCCTGCCAGAGTACTAGTACGGCAACCGAGACTTCTGCACCTGAGACTTCTTCTACTTCTTCAACACAACAGAGTTCCGGAGCACCTCCTGTCGTTCAACACGTATACTATGTGCATACTCTAGACCAGGTCTCGTAGCAACAGACTCCAGCATACATTGTGCCATACTATCATAAGACTCCATATATTTCAGAGCCACAATTTCCACCTCCACCTCACATTCAGGAGGTAAACGATATTTGGAGTGGCCCCGAGCGTAGCCAGAATCGTCCACCATGGCAGGGACAATTGAGTTCACATGCCAACCATAGGTCAGTTCATCAGTTTCAGGGAGGTAGAGCATATTAACACTAGTAGCCATAGCCTCATTTTACATCACCACACTTCCAAACATGGAGACATGGATATCAGCAGATGCAGACTACGTATTTTTATCAGCCTTATCATCAGAATAAACCTGCACAATATTCACATTCTCCTCATCTTGCTCATTATTAGCAGTATGCTTATTCAGGGTACCAGCAGCCTCCACACTACCAGTCTCAACGACCTCTAGTTGTTGAGAAGCCAGAGGCACCCTAGGTAAAACCTAAACTGGATTATCTCGCATAGTTATTGAAGAACATGAGCGACATCAACCAGAGGCTCCACGACCTGACAACCACGAAGATCATCGTACCATCTCATGTCGAAGCCAATCCCAACAATTTCAGACGTAATAAGGATCATGTACTATGATTTAGCCACTCCCAAGACAGGTATGCCTTGTGATTTTTCATGTTTATCTAATGTTGTTACTCTCAGCAGCGGTAAGAGATTGTAGTTGCCATCACTAGTGAGATTTGGCAATAAAGTCGTTGATCGAGCATCATCGTCTTCCCCACTTTCTTCATCTACTAAGTAGAGATCCAGCATTGTAGTACATGGAGGAGCATCACCATCCACCACAAAATTTAAAAAAATGAAGAAAAATAAAAATCCTAAAAAGACAATAATGGGCGATGCTGAGCCAAGTCAGCCTTGGAGGAGAACACACCCATCGTGGATTCTTCTACTTCAGCAACAGACATAGCAACCTGAGATAGTCTTTCTTTTTTTTTATTGTTATGGATGATACTGTACAGACTGATTATGACCGTCCATATGTATATGCTCATTCTGATATGAATAAAAAGAATGTTGATTGTGATGTTCATTCTGTTCCTTTTCCCGATGACTTGAATAAAAGAAAAAATATTAGAAAATTAAAAAAAAACTTTCTAATTCTAGAGTGTTTGAGATACTTCAGAGCATCTTACTTGAGATGCTACTCCTAAAAGCCATGGAATATATGTTTGTCGTAAAAAGAGAATGAAAGAAGCTTGTACACTTAAACGTCCTTCAAGAAAGAAAGGATGTAGCAGGACATAAAACCAAGGATGTAGCAGGACAGAAAGCCACATTGTAACCATGGCTACTGCAAATTCCATAAACCATCGACTCCCAAACAAAAAGACATATAATGAAGCACCCATTGTCAAATTCCAGATCGTACTCTTTTGGACAACGGTTCATCCATTAGTTTAATGCCTTTCTCACTACGTAGAAATCTTAAACTTGGACCTCTTAAGAAGAGCAGAATGATACTTTAATTGGTAGACTGATCTATCAAGAGGCCGAAGAACATACTTGAAAACATTGTCATAACGGTACATGGTATGAGTTTTCCGATGGACTTTGTGGTTGTTGATATGGAGCCTACAGTACCATTACATCACACCTCAATTATTCTTGGATGGCCCTTTCTGCGTACAATGAAAGCTATCATTGATTGTTGGGCAGATACGATCATTTTTCACTCTTACAGTAAAAGAGTTATTGTAGATATGATCTCCGAGCTGGAATCAAAAGCCACATTAGATGAGAGTTTTTTATTCATCCTATAAAGAAGACTGCGATTTTATAACTGAGATAAAAAATGAACCACTATCTTCGAACAATATTGGGACCCAATAATTCCTCTCTAAAGAGGAAAACTTGGAAAGCATAGTGTTCAGTAGTCCGCATACTAAATATGGGAGTATGGTTGATGTCATGAAGACATATTCTAAATAAGATTCAGCAATTCCCAAGTACATTGTTGAGCTAATGATGGTTTATAAATATGATTTTCTAAGGGCAAATTTGATCCACTCCCACCTTTAATGTTGGCGATCATCACAATTTCGTTGAGTATGTTTACCACATCGACTCTGATCAGGGGTTTGAGGAGTCGGACATGGTCATGTCTGAGGACGACCCTGATGTTGATATATGTCTAATTGATTCTATAACTCAACAAACATGATAGAAGGTCAATCTTCTTCCTTCTTGAGCATTGCACACTCTTTTCTTCTTGTATATATTCCTTTCATTTTATTCTTTCTTTCTTCTGTTTTTATTGTTCACCTCTTTTCTGTGTGTTTTACTTAGTATGTACTCTATCCTAAGTATAGGGGAGGTGAATGACTTGAGTTGTATTCTATTTTCGTTCTGTTTCATCACTCTTGTTGTTGCCTATACTTAAGGATTCTTTACCCTAAGTATAAGGGGAGTGATGTCATTTATTTCATTCTTCTTATTTATTTTTATTTTATTTTCTTCCATTCTCTCACTTATTTCTCAACTTGTTGATATTCTTTTCTATACTTAAGGATCTTTTACCCTAAGTATAGGGGTGACAAGTCGAGTCATTGGGTTTGTACATTCGTTTCCTCGATTTTTCTTGTTTGTACAATCTTCTATACTTATGATTATTTGATCCTAAGTATAGGGGGGATCATCGACTTCTATTCATTTTATTTTTTTATTCTTTGAGTCGTTGTAGCATAAGATTCTTTTCGCTTTTCTATACTTAGCCTGAGTTATTTCTTCCTTTATCGCTTCTTGGTTACTATAAGGACATAGCTCGAGCTAAGTATAGAGGGTATCATATATATTTTATATATACTTTATCCATAACTCGTACTTTTGTTTGATTAATATTATGACTAATAAAATTGGAATAAAATTGTTTTGTAAAAAGTTTGTAAAAATTCTTTGTAATTTTTTTTGTAAAACATTTGTAAAAATCTTTGTAAAATTATTTTTGTACATTTTTTTGTAAAATGTACAAATTCATTTTGGTTGTGAAATGTTTATAAAGTTATTTGTTGTATAAAATTATTAGTGTGTAAATTATTTGTACAATATATTAAAATAAAATGTTTATAAAAATTAGTTCTAAAATATTTATAAATTTTTTATAAATGTTTTGTAAAATATTTTGTAAAGGTTTTGTATGTAGTTTTAAAATATTTTGTAAACTAGTTTGTAAAATTATTTTCTTACTTTGTATATAAGTAAAGTAATGTAAGTTTTTTTATAACTTGTTATAAAATTCTTGTAAAAAAATCTGTAATAACTTGTAAAATATGTGTATAAAATTCTTTTATTAATAAAATTCTTTTTAATTAAAACTTTTGTATAAGTTATCTAGTAAAATTTGTATATAAAATTCTTTTGTATATAAAATTCTTTTGTAAAGTTTTTATATAAAATCTTGTAAATGAAAATCCTTTTTGTAAATAAATTCCTCAATAAAACTTGTACAATACTTGTATATATCTTTGTATAAAATTCTTTGTAAATGTGTATAAAATCCTTGTAAATTCTTGTGAATACTTATATTTATCTAACTCTATTAAAATAATATACATAAAAATTGAAAAAGTCTAAAACCCATAAAAATTTGCAAAAGTTATCTAAAATTCACATCAAAATTTTAAAACAGAAACTTCTTCTCAAGAAAAATCTTACATTTGCATTAGTATTTTTTAGAATGGTATTGATGCCTAAACTATTCCGGATGAAAGTCAGAAGAATGGTGCTTGGTTAATACCTTAATGCACTTAATTTTAGAGGAACCTTATAGGAACTAGAGTTGAGACTTTTCAGGTCATAGTGACTTAATCCTTTGTATCTTTAAGACTATGTTCGCATGTCATCTTGATTGGTCTAAGTATATGATTCTTTTAGACAGTGACCTAATTTGGCCAAGCACATTGCACGTAGCTCAACACAGATGAGGTGGTGAGGGGTAGAATCCTATGGCAAGAGACGCACACGAATGGAAACATACACAGTCACTTCGAGTGGCCAGTGCGCCGCAACCTAGTCTAGTGTCATGGACATCTAAAGACAAGATGTTGTAGGTTGAAATAAAGCTTCAGATGAGGGATGATCTGCTGGTATAATTTTCTCTAAGACCCCAAAACATGGTAGAAAAAGATTCTATATCTGCTAGAGCACAAAAAGATAAATGCAATGCAACAATATTTTCTACCAAAAAGAAGCCAATACACTGAATGTACATACATGACCACGGTGGTCCAAGATTCAGAGAAACATGTAGCTTTTAGTGGGCACTAGGACACACCGGACATCTTCATGAGGAGATGTAGCTACACTGGCCACGCTCCAATTCTCTTTTTAATCTTCTAACTTCTTCCCCCTTCGATTGTGGACATAGCACGTACCTGAACTTAGAAGGAAATACCCCACTCCAAGAGGAAAGAGTAGCTAGACTGGGGAATTAGAGTAACCTTGCTAAGAGAAGGTTGTTCTTTGTCATTTTAGATATGGAGAGCTATATCGCTTACACGGTACAAGTAAGATTCATAGTCATCAGAATTTGCATATGAGGAATTGTTCTGATCTGACTGTCGAGGCGAACTGAATAGAGAATTGTGGAACTTAAAGGCTATTGAATCTTAAATTCTATTTCCAATAAGGCTCTGCCAAACTAATAATCCAAAGGTGTGATCGAGCTCCATACTTTGATTTTATGAAGATTAGTTTAAAAATCACAATTATTTTAAGTTCTTCCTTTTTACTTTATTATTTTTATTTTAGTCACTTATTCTTCAAATAAATGTTTGTTAAGGGACTAGCAAAGGTAAAGTTTAGGGGGGCCTACTGCATTTGGTGAAGATGAAGGTGCAAAACATAATTAAAATAACCAAAATAAACAAAAATAAGGACTAATATGCAATTACGAAAACTTGTAAGGGGATTTATGTAATTTTTCTATGCATGCACATGCCATGCATGTGTGGTCTGATCGGAAGGTCCCTCGATGTAATTCTCATGAAGTGTTGGGCTTGGGCATTAATTTCCTTCGCTCATATGTGTATAACATGTGTGGTGGGCTAAGCTTCGGTCTTAAAGCTCCACGAAGCTATAGATGTTTGCTTCAGGTGCCTTGAGGTGTGGGGCTCAGTGGAGGCTCGAGCGACAGATGTCATGGCACCTATGGCGATCAGATGACTAGACGAGTCATGCTGCAGGAGGTCATGCGGAAGATGGAGCGTCAGAGAAAGCATTGGTCAACAACGACATCAGTCGTGGTGTGATGAAACCTGGTTTCATTGTATTAATTTGCAGATATTAACCACCTAGCTTAGACTAGTGTCAATAAAAACCAGATAAAATATTGTATATAGCTGAACCTTAGAATAAATTAAAAAAATAAAATAACAAAACTAAAATTCATAGTATATTTATACCCCTAAAATGCTCACAAAAATATTTCTCCTTTCGTTTGACCTCGTTTCCATTTTTGGTCAATATGAAACTTGTAGATCTCATCGACATCTACAACTTTTATGTTTCGAGTTTTGCCAAATTTGGTCATTTTCTCCATCTATTGTGAGGTTTTCTCCTCAAATAACCTGATTGGGCCACGTGGCACTTCCTGGTTGCGCCACGCGATCCGCTGCTTTGCAAGACACACGCCCCACAATTCCTACCGTCTGATCACCCTCTGGACACTTCAATCCCCTCTTTATCCACCATTTGATCAAGTCCCAGCCTTCATCACTGTCGTCCGCCCCCGACTTCTTCTCCTCATGCCAGGTGTCCCTATTCCCAGCCGCTCGATCATCTCCTAGAGCATCCATCGCCACCACACGCTTTCGCTTCAACCTCAGCCCTCCGATTCTCTCCTAGATCAAATCTCGTCCCTTCACTTCCGCTCGCCTCTCACCATGACACGTGCCTCCCTCATGTGCCGCACAAGCCAGTTTAGGGCACGCCAATCTCTACCATTGGTCTGTGCCTTAATCTCCATCGCCCGATTTTACTCCCAATCTCATCTGGGTCGTCCACTCTGCTTTCTTGTCTGCCCCACACGTGTCACATCCACAACCCTCGATCAAGACCCCCCCCATCGATCTAATCTGGGCCACTCAAGCGTGCCTACTTCTCAACCGTTGGATCAGAGACCCGTCTCCTACCTCCAACTCCTCCTCTCTCCCATGACCTCCACCTCGTGCACCCGTCGCCCCTTTCTTTTTCCACTGCCACCTCAACCACTCTCTTAACTCACGAATCACTCCACGACCAAACATGATCCTTCCTCACCCTCACATGCCCCTTAGATCACCATGTTTCCCTCTCCTACGCTCCACATCACTCATGCAACCCACGTCGGCCGTCATCGTTCTACCCTTCAAATAACCCATCGTCGGCCTCATTTCAACTTGTCCACCTTTACAAGGGGCTCCGCCCAGCACCACTCCTCCCCGTGACAGGGGGAGGACAGATCGATGGCACCTCTGGTGTTGACCCCTGGTCATGGTAGGCTAGGGATTCGATGTTCCACCGCCGACGAGCTGTCCCGGTGGCCGTGGGGATCCAACGATGACCGGAGCTCCTCCCGGGAGCTCAAGCATAGGTCCTTCCTCTGCCATAGCCAAGGTAAGGCCTCTCCGATCTTCCTCTATTTTTCTTCTAATTTCTCTTAATTAATTAGGTTTTTCCATTCATCGTCACCTACCATTGATTACTCCTCGAGTTTCGCCTCACTTCCCTTATCTACGCGCTCACCTCTAATCCCTTTCTCGCTCCTCCGCAACCCCAAATCGTTCCGCCTCATTCTTCTGTGAGCTCATCGGAGAAGATGACTGGGCCACTCGCTTCTTCGCCCCGCAAGGCCTACCACTCCACATCACTTCACTCACATGCTTCACGTGCACGCTTCAGCTACCAGAATTAACACTGCTGGTGCCTATACGATCATTGGCCAAAGCTTCGTCGGACGAGATTTCCCAAGCCCCGCCTCCGACGTGGAAATTTCGAAGCACTTCTCTAGACCTTATAGCTTCTTCCTCGTGCCTTAACGATGATCTCCAACCATCCAGGAGCTGCAAAAGACCTTCACCTAGCGTTGATTGATTTATGGTCACCTTTAAACAATGATAACCTTAAGCTAATAATTGGGATTGATAAATGCAAGTTGACCTAAAATGGAGTAAAATAATGTTTTGGGAGAGCAACACCCCTTGTCTACGTAGGATGACTTTTGCTTCGACATGTTTTTATCCTTACGTAAAATAGATTGTTTTAATCACCAATAAAAATGATAAGATAATCAACCAACACTTGTTGGTTTTACGTGTGAGTTGGTGAATTAAAAGGGTATTGCATGCTTGAGTGAGCCTTGATTGCTCTGACACCCTCCCTAGACCTTAGGTGCTCCATTCATCTCCGAAGATTCATTCGCTCACATATACATCCATCCTAACTTCTGTGTTCGCCTTAGGTTTCCCCAACATCAATTATTCGTCTCTGTACTTAGGCTACTCTCAGCCTAGGTATAGGGGGGACTTAGCCCCTGTAATTTTCTTACTCATCTTTCCTTTCCTTGCTACTTAGGTTATTTATAACCTAAGTATAGGATGTGTCCTCCTCAGTTCTTGTATATTCTTCTATACTTAAATGAAGCTATGACTTTGTATCACTTAGTGTTATGAGGACATAGCAAAGTTTAAGTATAGGGGGGTATACCATATATACTATATATATGTACTTTGGCCATAGCTCTATTTTTGAAATTTTTTGTAAAATTTAAAACTTTTTGGGCTAAAGTATATTCTTATGAACTAAGTGGACAAAATGTTTTCAAAGCTTTTGAAAATTTCCTATATTATGTTACATTACTTTTGAGGAAAATATTTTGAAAATGATTTGAAAAATGGGTTTTACTTGTTTTGAAAATCGTTTGAAAAATGCTTGAAAATTTTATATATATGTGACATAGTTTGGAAAATATTTTCAAAGCTTGATTTCAAAGGAAAATGAGTTCAACTTGTGTTATAATTTTAATTAAAAATCCATAAAAATGAGAAAAACCAAAAATCCTTTAAAAGTCAAATTGATTACTAAACTCAAATAAGTATCCACTTTTCAGTGAGGGTCTCCCTTAGTAGAGTATGTGGTTTAGAGGACATCGTGTATGGCCTCGTCCTCAAGCAACGGGTACTGTTCTATGGCTTGTACTTACACCTATACTGGCTGAAAGCAGAAGCAACTACTCATTTGAGTTTAGTCAGTCAATAGGCCTTTTAAAGTCTTTAAAAAAAATCAAAACATAGATGAAGGAGTTGTATTAAATCCCTGACACTCCCACTTCCATGCAGGATCAGTGATGATCAAGAATATTTTGTTTGAGAAGTCTTGAGATTTTAGGTTTACCAGCCTTTGCCATCAGGGTCTTCGACTTAATTATCCATATTTCCCTAGTTTGCCAGAATTACATGCTATATTGCATGCTTAGTCTCAACCTTAAGAATATGATCAGCACTTCACATGCACGACTGCGGTCATGATGAGATGAGTTGAAATTTCACTTGAGGGACTAGGATGAGGGATTCAAGTCTAGATTTGATTTAATGATGCTCGAGGATGGGATAAAATCATTGAAGGATTCATGAAACCTGAGTGTCAGCATTTTTAGCCAGTATGAGAACTTGGTTCTTCTACTAATCTCTTGACATCTTCCTATGTGCCAGGGTGTGAACAAAACAAAAATCTTGATTAGTGTGCGTCAACTCTTGGTAAAAGCAGTGGAGCTAGCCAAAAATAAGATAAAGAGATACAAATGTTATAAAAAGCTCTCATTCTACAAAGTCAATTATCAACAAAGCTTCCACCAAAGGCGAGCACTCCCAACCATGTCAAAGTGTCCACTTGGACCACCGCTATTAGTACCAGGAGTCGGGCTTGCACCAAAAAAGAGCTCTGCATCGTAAATGCTACAAGTCTGGGTGTAGAAGGTATAATAGATACTCAAAAAATACACCCCCCGGTGTTTCCCAGGAAAACAAGTGCAAACGACTCCAACTTCTCTTGACGGATGCACTAATCAACACAAAAAAAATATATGCGTTGAGTAATAAGGCACTCGAGAGAATCCTTGTTCCAGTGAGAGGGAGAGAAGAAATGACACAATCCTAGACCCTCCATCAACTGGCATGCCACTTACACTTCTAAGTCTGACAACTAAAGAGACTGTGGATTGGACACAATATTTGATTTATTCCCTAGAGATGAGGATTGGGTCCTTAGGAGAATTTCTTGGACCGGAACTTTGGGCGACGTTGTGACTCTACTCTCATGATCACCGTCAACACTTAATGTCATATCCTTAGCTTATATGTATACAAGAGAGAGTCTGGAAAATTAAAGAAATTGGATACCTCTTGATTAAGGCTAGGTTGTGCTTTGAAATTTTGGATATCTAAAATTGGGAGTTCTTGAATGGATCAGATCCTATACGCACATGCACAAGGGGGTTAATATAGCTCATTCATTTTTTGAGATGCTCGGGGACGATCATAGTTTAAGTATAGGGGGGTGATGAAACTCGGTTTCATTGTATTAATTCGCAGATATTAACCCCCTATCTTAGATTAGTGTCAATAAAAAATGAGATAAAATATTGTATATAGTTGAGCCTTAGAATAAATTAAAAATACAAAAAATAACAAAACAAAAATTCGTAGTGTTTTTATACCCTTAAAAACGCTCGTAAAAATATTTATCCCTTCGCTTGACTTCGTTTTCATTTTCAGTCAAAAAGAAACTTGTAGATCTCATCAAGATCTACAACTTTCATGTTTTGAGTTTTTCCAAATTCGACCATTTTCTTCCTCTATTGCGAGGTTTTCTTCTCAAATAACCTGATTGGGCCACGTGGCGCTTTCTGGTTGCGCCATGTGGTCCGCTGCTTTGCACGCCATGCACCCCACGATTCCCACCATCCGATCACCCTCTGGACACTTCAATCCCCATCATTCAATCCAACGCCTTTCTCCACCATTTGATAAAGTCCTAGCCTTCATCACTGCCATCCACCCCCGCCTTTCTCTCATCATGCCACGCATCCCTATTCCCAGCTGCTCGATCATCTCCTGGAGCATCCATCGCCACCACACGCTTCCGCTTCAACCTCAGCCCTTCGATTCTTTCCCAGACCAAATCTCATCCCTTCACTTCCGCACGCCTCTCACCATAACACATGCCTCCCTCCTATGCCGCACGATCTACTTTAGGGCATGTCAATCTCCACCATTGGTCTGCGCCTTAATCTCCATCGCCCGATCTTACTCCCAATCTCATCTGGGCTGTCCACCCCGCTTGCTTCTCCATCCCACATGTGTCATATCCACAACCCTCGATCAAGCCCCCCATCGATCTAATCTGGGCCACTCAAGCGCTCCTACTTCTCAACCATTGGATCATAAGATCCAACAGTCAGAGACCCGTCTCCTACCTCCGGCTCCTCCTCTCTGCCACGACCTCCACCTCGCGTACCCGTCACCCCCTTTCTTTTTCCACTGCCTCCTCAGCCACTCTCTCACTTAGGGATCATCCACGACTAAGAATGATCCTCCCTTACCCTCGCGTGCCCCTTAGATCACCATGTTCCCCTTTCCAGCGCTCCACATCACCCACACAACCCACATCGGCCGTCATTGTTCTGCCCTTCAAATAACCCATCACCGACCTCATTTCAACTTGTCCACCTTTATGAGGGGCTCCACCCAGCACTACTCCTCCTCCCCATGACAGGGGGAGGACCGATCGATGGTGCTACGACGATGGCACCCCCGGTGTTGACCCCTGACCATGGTAGGCCAGGCATTCGGCGCTCCATTGTCGACGAGCTATCCCCTGCGGTCGTGGGGATCTAGCGATGATCGGAGCTCCGCTTGGGAGCTCAAGCATAGGCCCTTCCTCCGCCATAGCCCAGGTAAGGCCTCTCCGATCTTCCTCTATTTTCCTTCTATTTTCTCTTAATTAATTAGGGTTTTCCATTCATCGTCACCTGCCATTGATTACTCCCCGAGTTTCACCTCACTTACCTTATCCACGCGCTCACCTCCAATCCCTTTCTCGCTCCTCCGCAACCCCAGACGGCTCCGCCTCATTCCTCTCTAAGCTCACCGGAGAAGATGGCTGGGCCTCTCGCTTCTTCGCCCGCAAGGCCTACCACTCCACAACACTTCACTCACATGCTTCACGTGCACGCTTCAGCTACAATAATTAACATTGCAGGTGCCTATACGATCAGTGGCTGGAGATTCGTCGGACAGGATTTCCCAAGCCCCGCCTCCGAGGTGGAAATGTCGAAGCACTTCTGTGGACCTTATAGCTTCTTCCTCGTGCCACAACAATGATCTCCAACCATCTAGGAGCTGCAAAAGACCTTCATCAAGCGTTAGCCACAGTGGCGGAGCAATGGAGGCTTTGTCGGAGGATAAAAACCACCGCTAGCCTCACGGAGGAGGAAGACAACTAGAGTGTACAGTTACCACCCGATTAGCAAGATCAGATGGTCCATAATGAGCCACGTAGCCGCCTTCACGAGTTACAACTATCATTTGATTGTCTTGATCGGACAACCCACAGAGGTCCACGACATCTGATCTGAGATTCCGTACTAGCCTACAGGTCATGAGTATCTGAGCCTCGGTTGAGCTTCTGCATGCGACACGTGCCCGGTCATGTGCAGGATGGTTAATTTGCAGGGAGGCCCCTCGTTCTTCTTCAAATTACAATCATGTCCTGAAGCACGTGTAACCCATGCACGCATGGGGTAAATTGCAACCGACCCCCTGCGAGTTTTAATAATTCCATTTATAACCCCGTGTGTGTGGGTAATTTATAGGGAAAGCCTCGTAACTTTTGTTATTTACATTTAGGTTTGTTTTGGGATCTGTTTGCTATTTATTTTCATGTTTTTATTGTGTTTATGCCCCTGATTTCTTTTGTGAATATCTTGAGCATCCGAGCTTTAATTCAGTTGATTTCAGTTGCGTTTCGAAGCTTGTTTTATGATCTTTCTAATGGCATAGCTTGATTTCTGTTTTGACACTTTTAACTTGATGCTTCATTTTAATGATTAAGTGTCACGTATGTAATGCTTTTCATGCCTTACCTTAATTGATCAATAAGAACTTGCTTCATGATTTGAATCTGATTTTGACTACTGTTTAAATGGCTCAAATATTTTATCTAATTAGGGCATATTTGCTTCATCATCATGTCGCATGCAAAAAATCAAATTAAAAAAAGTTTGCTTCATGTTTCTTTATACATCATATCTTTGTGTGCATTATGACCTATGTGTTTCTAATTCAACACTTAATCTAAGTAATAAGAGTCTAGATAATAACTTAAGAGGCTTGTGACCCTGAGTTCAACCATGGGCTTGCCCAAGTAAAATAAAAATAGACCACTTTTGATCAATTAATATTGTTTATAAGAGGTTTTTGGAGGATCCAATTCAGCCCGACTGCAATGACATTAGAAGTGTTAATTCTACACTATTAGAGGGTTGAATTCGCGATCTTTCATGGTGCATGGAGGGTGAGGGTACTCAGCTCAATGGTGCAGGGGGTTTAACGACCGTGATGGTGGAGGAGATTGAATGACCCTTAACTAGTACAAATTCCTCATGTAAAATTCTACACCCAATTCTTGTAAATAAGCATGTACTCCTATGTAAATATTTGTAAATATTCTTTCATTAACCTTTATCGAAAACCCTAAAATTTTTAAAATGGTCATAACCTGTATAATTTTGCAAAATTTTTTCAAAAATTGCATAAAAATTAGCAAAACTTTTTAAAAATCCATAAAAAGATCAAAATCAAAAAAATGCTTCACAAAAAGATTTTCTTGCATCGCATATCATTTGCATCTTTAGGAATGATCAAAACAATTGATGAAGTCTAAATAAAGTATGAAGATTGGAGCATGGTCTAGACCTTAATCCATTTAATTTCAGAGGAACCCATCAAGGACTAGAATTGAGATGCTTCAGGTCATGTTGACTTAATTCTTTAAGTTCCATGAGGCTATGTTCGTGAGTCTATTCAATGTGTCTAACTAGAACCTTTCATGTCATCCATATAACTCTTGAGATAGTGGCTTGACTAGAGACCCTGCACTTAACAGTTAGCTCAACCTAGATGGATTGTTGAAAGATCTTGGAGTTTAAGTCGGGACGATACTAGGTCGCTTCGTCAAGGGTGGCTCACGAACCATTCTTGAGGACTGCCGAAACCAATACTTAATCCCGCTTCCTCTAGTATAATGGACATCTAACGATTGGAGATTGGATTGAAATAAAGCTTCGGATGAGGAATGATCTGCTATCACAACTTTTCCAAGATCCCAAAGCATAGGTGGAACAAAATATTCTATGTCCATCGTGGCAAAACAAGAATGCATAGCAATGCTATACAAAGAAAATATCTAAAAAGAAGCATACACCAAAAATATCAAAAATATTGATCTTTTAGAAAAGGTGTGCTTCTTGCTGAAGACCAGTTACACTAGTCGAGCTTCACAAAGAAATACAACTACATTGGTCCATTTCCATTTCTTTTCCCATTCTTCTACCTTCTCCCCCCACCCCCTTTAATTGTGAACTAGCGCACACCGGAACTTAGAAGGAAATTTCCATCTCCCTGAGGATGAGTTTCTAGAGGAGGAGTCCACTTGATAGTTCTGACCAGGCTATGGAGTGATCTAACCCAATTCACACACATGGTACTGGTCATTTCAAGTTTGCGAGAGTATGCGACTGAAAGGATGGTTCTGACCAGGCTATGGAGTGAATTGAAAAGAGGAGCATGGACCTAATGGATATTGTGTCACACTTCCTAACCTTAAAGTGGTTCCGAACACAATAAGAATCCAAAGGTCTTCACTAAGATCCAAACTTAAATTTTAGTAAGACAAGTTTAAGAAATAAAAATTGTTCCAAGTTATTTCCTTTTCTTTTCATTATTTTCTTTTTCTGCCTCGTTGTCATAAGTGCTTGTTTGGGACTGGCAAAGGTAATTATAGGGGGTGTTGAATCTCTATTCCATCACCTTTATTCTTTTATTTTGGCCATAAATCCCTAGCTAAATACATGCATATAACATTAACTTGTACAAATAACACTCAAGAATTAACTCAGAAACATTGTATACATATATGTATTTAATTCCAAAATAAAAGAATAAAGGAAAAAATAAAAATAAAAGAAGTTTCAAAGATACTGAATGACACTAGACCCTTAGATCCAATCATCATGATGACTTAGTCGACAAGGAATAATGTAGGGGGAGATAGGGCGGACAAAGTGTACATAAAACTTCTCAAAACCCTAATTCTTTTACTCAATAAATAACCACTTGAGCCCTATTTTATTTTTCCATTTTTATATACCAAATAATAAGACCTTAATATGGAATTGTACATAAAAATAAAAAAAATAAAAAATTGATTCCCACAAAAATAATACATAGTGCATTCGGGACGCTCAGAACAAAAAATTGCAAACAAAACTTTCCAGACCTATATCTCCTCCATACAAACTCAAAAATGATCAAACTCACCTTTATTGTTTATAAAATATAATTATCTATTGAATGAAGGTGGTTTCATTTACTTTGGAGTTGAGATGTGAAAGTTAACTTTTGTGTCCCTATTGTATTGTATACATGTATATTATATTCAATATATATATATATATATTCTTTATATTTTTAGTTTTCTTATATTTTTATATACTTGTACATATTATTTGAAACCTATTTAAATACTAAACATAAAATAAATACATTAAAAATACATCAAAATAAATATAGTCATAAAATATATAAGTAAACTATACCTATAGAATACATGTACATATTTATTTAAGTAAATAAATAAACTCAAAAAAATACAATAAAAATATGTAAATGTGTAACTAAATAAGTTATAAATATATAAAATGTATGAATACAATAATTAAATATAAAATACAAAATAAAAATAAAATATTATAAATACAGGTAAACATACCTATGTATATACATGTAAATATGAGCACCTAATAAATTAACTTATAAAAAATAAATAAAAAATATCCTAAAAATACTACATAAAATAATAAATATTTTTATGTCCTGACTAAAATTTAATAAAATTGTTTATTATTTATTATCTATTTAATAAGGGATTTAATCCCATCTATTTCTTGGTTGGCCCACATGGACCAACTAGAGAATAATAGTTGTTGACTGTGCCCGGTCGACAATCCTTTCCTCCAGCTGACTATGTCAGAGTCACATGAGCACCCTTTTTCTCCAATTTCCTAGCATTCCTCCACTTCGCCTTCCTCCTAAAGACTTCCAACTTTCTGTTTCCTCCACAACTCTAATCCACACCAATCATCTAGCCTCCACCAACTCTCTCCATCTCTCATGCAATCTCTCATAGAAACCAGACCCATCTTCCGTCTATAAATTACACCAGGTTTCCTTTTTGCAATTTTGATCCTGAATCCTCCTTGTAACCCCTAGAGGAAGCATCCTTATCGAGCTCTAATGACAGTAGACACTCCTCGGACCTTGTCGGTTGTGGAGAAAAGGTGGATTTTGGAGGTCCACCACCACCAAAGGCTTCTTCAAGCGAAGGTCCCTCTACTTCCAGTTTTATACAGGTCCAAGCTGATATTTCATGTTTTCTTATGCCATTTTCTTTCCTCGGCTCAGGATAGATGTTAGTTTAGTTAATCTGTCCGTAGCTTAGCATAATTTCAAGTTCTTGATTTCCTAGAGCATTAGGCTCCAGCCCTAAAATCGCTCATATTCTGATTATTGCTCGCGCCATTTCCATCTCATTTTCGTTCCCCTTCGTATTCTTTACAAAACCCCCAATCGTTTCACCCCTTTTCCTACAAGGAATCGGGATATCAGAGCATCATCTCCCAATGCCTCTAGAAGCCCATTCGCTCCCTCCATCCGCATGCATAACAACTTCATGTTTTGGCCAAGAGCGTCCCTCTCAAAAAGGATGACATTTTTGTGCATGAGGTAGCTCAGTAGGAATCACTTGGAGCTAAAATTGATGGCCTAACCTTCTTCTAGGGCACCAAAATGCATAGACCTCCAGACCTTTTCCCAACGAGGTCAGGATTCCCACAAGCATCTTTGCAGATTCACCGACCATCCAGGAAAGGTGTAACACTTGTCAACTGAGAGATTGGATGCCCAAGGTGGATAGAATCAACGACCAAATCCAGTCTTGTCAGTTGTTCTTAGTGTTTTTCCACCATCATAGAGAGTAGTTGGATTTGAAGGCACAACCCAGATCTAATCATGGCCGCTTGTTTTGAGGCGAAGCGTCGTCCTCCCCTGCCGCATGATTAGCCATGTGGTGCATTTTACTTTTTCAGATAGCACGCTTCTTTGGGTAAACATTTAAGTAACCCCAACGCCTTTTGTATTTGTAATTTAATCCTGTAAATATTTATGATTATTTAAAAACTTTTTGTAAAAGTTGCGTCAGACCCCCGAACTTATTGTAAATTACAAGGAGACTTTGCTAGGTTACCTCATGTAGATGCCCACACGAGGCGCCTGGGCTATTTGCATAGAAGCCCCTCCAGCTTCCTTTATTTCCTTTTAGTCTTCAAAGTTGTAAAACAAGTGTACTATTTTGGAGAAATTTTCCGGTTGATCCATGAACTTTATTATTATTATGAAATACCCATTCTAAGCTTTTGTTTATTTCTTCGCATATTTATTTTTATTAAATAGCTCCAGTACCTTAAAATTTGTAAGAAAATTGTGTAGATGCCTTATTTGATGTTTGTACATGCATGCATTTTTAATTATATTTAATTATATTTTCTCTTTTATTAAAAATTATTTATAAGCTATTTATTCTCTATTTTCTTACAAAAATAAAAATAACAAAATCAACTTTAAAAATTCCAAAAAGAATAGAGTATATGTATTACTGTATATACTAACTCCAGACCAACAAGCAAAGAAACACATAAAAGAAAAATACAAAAAATACAAAACTTCAAAAACTCATAAAAATTAGTAAAAATCTACAAAAATCTAAAAAATTATTTTCTGTTGTATATTTTTTTATACTATATATAATATAAAAAACTAGTCCTAGGAATTTTTGAATATATTGTCTATTTTAAAACTCAAAACAATTCAACCTATATATTATATTCATTATTTTGATATTTTTAATTCATTTAAAGTACATAAACTTAGGCAAAAATTATATAAAAATTCAAAAAATAGAGAAAGACATTAAAAATACAAAACATTTTTTTTGTAAATTTTGACTATATTTATATATATATATATTTATTTAATATTATAAAACTTATATATTACATATCTCTTGTAATCCTTATATACTTATTATTATTACTTATAAATACCTATATTACATATTTAAAACCTTTAGAAAATAATAAGGATTATTCTTGTATATATTTACATATATTTACTATATATCATATATTTTATTTATATCATCTATATTATTATTACTTTATATATACATATTATGTTTTAAAAACAAAAGGAAATTATAAATTTGCAAAATAAAAAAGAAATTAAAATTAAAATTTTAAAAATATAACAAATATAAAAAAATTAAAAATATAAAAAATTAATATAATCAAAAACCCACAAAAATTCAAAGAAGAAAAAGTACAAAAGTAATTATTATTGATTTTTATTAATTAATAATAATTATACCTATCCAATTTGCTCTCAGTGGTTCTACCCATACTACTTCGTCACTATACACATTTTGTAGAGTATAATAAATTCCATCTCACATTATTTATTATTTAATCATATATCGTAGGTTGATTGTTGATGATTTGATTGGTTGGGATCCGAG
This sequence comes from Ottelia alismoides, assembly GCA_037367405.1. NCBI lineage: Eukaryota > Viridiplantae > Streptophyta > Magnoliopsida > Alismatales > Hydrocharitaceae > Ottelia > Ottelia alismoides. The sequence goes on from JAZKJV010000750.1 coordinate 73,412, forward strand.
TACCGAGAAAGTGGTCGCTACAGCAATTGCTGGATCTGACTTGTCGGACACTGCATGCCCTCCAAGATAGGGCGTTAGGAATCTCTGATGATCCTCTCCATCACTAGGTAGCTCGCTTAGTATATACGTAGTGGTTATGCCTAAAGTAGCATCAGAAGTCATCGATAAGGATGCAGTGGAATGATCAAGGACAAATATTGGTGACATCAATGAGATCCGTCCTTTTATGACAACGGAAAAATGGTAGCGACGGATGTTTTATAGCATTCAGTTTATGGAAGTAAGCTTTGGGGAGATAGAATGATGAATGATTAGTTTTGAGGTAAACAACTAATTATCATAGTTAAGATTGTGAAGTGACACCAAATAACTGGTAATATGCTTGTGTTGTGATCCGACATTTATTACATCTAAATGAAGAAGCACCTTAGTCTTTTGACGGGGTGTGCTAGTTGTGTATTCTTGAAAAGGGCATGAGTCGACAGACAAAGCTTAACTGTGGCAGTCACAATAGAAATCTCCATGGTGACTAAGGTTGATATTGGATATGGTCAGATGATGAGAATCGAGTTAGGTACATACAAGTAAAAGTGTAGAATGAAAGTGTTTGATCATCGAGAAATCAAGAGAACTTGAGGATACTTTCTTGTTATCTTAGTATATTGATAGTATACATGATGATTAATTACTTAACTAACAGCAACTTGGTCTAAATTAAAAATATAATTGTTACAAAAATTAAATGAAGAATAAATAATCATTTTTTCCCATGGAATAAGAATAAAAAATCTTCTTGACTAAAATAGAAAAAAATACCTGGAGAACTCCGAGGACGGTAATTATGATTCCAATGGCCTTGTGGGTATCAACATCACTTAAGCTCTTATGCTCATACTTAAACCCGGTGATGATGGTGGTGACGCCGAGGGTAAAGCCTATGCTTTGTATTGTTAGGTGGGAGTAAAATCACGTGGGATCCCATCGCTTCCCATAACGGGCCACCATTATGCCGATAGGCAAAAATACATCAAAAGCTCAGTTGTGATGATGATCACCAATGTATACCCATAGTAAGCGATATCCCGATATATTCATGATATATCGGTATAGACAAGTGACCGATATATCTCCGATATAACCGATATTTGTCTTTTCAAAACTATTTTCTTCACAAAATCAGTCCGATATCGGTGATATAACGTTGATATATCAGTGATATATTGTATCGATATGATACCGATACCGATACTATCTGCACTGTATACCACATATATACACACTGAATCCGAACATCGATGTCAGTGTACCAAGTGTAGTTAAGACACAATTAAGTGTGTCTGCTATCATTCTGGTTATATTTTTTTCCTTTTTATCTGGTTATATTCCTATGATCGTAATGAACAAACCAGGGGAAAGGAAGATGGAGAGAAAATACCAGTGTCATAGTCGAGGATGGTGGACTGGGCTACCTGGTGCTCCACCAGCAGTAGATCACTGCCTGGCCGAAATCCCGAAGGACCCATGGCATAGATGATCCTGCCCAAGGGGCGTGGTGTGTCCCGTAGTTGGAACGATAGGTACATGAGCGGAGGCAGCACCATTAGCCGCGTGCTTCCTCCCACCAAGCTCAGCTCCCCGCGTCGGGCACGCACTCTCGGCCTCTGTCCGCGCAGATGGTATTGCTTGGCCACCGCAGTGCCGTTGGGCCACACCCACCCAACCACCGCGCTTGATCCCACCATCCTGCCTGTAGGGGAGAACCCCACCCCTACGTAGGCGCTCAGATTTGAGGGCGCTGTCACTACGAAGCTCCACAGGGTCGGCCCGCTTTGCTCATACTGCAAAATTATACAATTTGCAGAACTCTAGGTATTTTGCTCTCCGAAAATCAAAGAAATGTATTTCACCAAGAAAACCAAGGACTTTTACAATATTTCCAACAAGATATTGTAATTGTTTCATTCATTCTGCCTATAATATAAGGTGAGCTGAAACCCATTTCTATCTAAGTTGGATCAGAATCGGCTAATATTTGGCAAAACTCGAACAGACTGGACATATGAAGTACTAATGAAGTAAATAACCATACCATGCTTCCTAAAACTGATCGACGTTTTCATTTGGATTTTGTAAAATCATCCCTTCTTAGGATTATATGTTCATCTTGTTATTCAATTTTAGTGCTCACTTTCTCACAAAAGTTGCAGGATCTGTTAGTCCATGGGGTTTTCCTTGTTTCATTAAACTTGGTCGATCTAATCGTGATCTAATCGCCTTATTTCGAAATACTTTATTCCGAGAATACGCGTTGCGGGATAACTAAAACGTATGGACGAGAGTACTTTGACTAGTACAATTTTGTAGGCATTCACGCCAAGTCTTCTTTACTGTCAAGGATTTCGTCCAGATTGAGGAAGCAAATATTATAAAATTAAAAGATTGCCTTATTTTTGTTTCAGTTAGCTCCCTTTTGCCTGTGACATCACGGGATAGATTTCCTCCAAGGTCGGTTCGATTCAAGATTAATCTTGGCTCCATTGGAGCCAGACAAATACTGAAAGATATACGATTGTAACAATCTGAATAAAAAAGGGAGGTTTTAATCCTCGATTCTATATTCACTGCCCATTCAAAGCAATTAGATATGCAGTGAACTGTGTGTCAGAATTCAGGAAGGGGGTCCATGAAGGAAGTATGAATTATATATAGATTGTGAAATCTCAAATCGTATTCGACTTCCTTCGGGAGAGAGTAGATCCGAGATGACAATAGTAGATGACGTACCAACATGGAGTATCCCAAGAAGTCGAGGGCAGCGACGCAGCGGAGGGACGAGGCGTTGAAAGGGAGGTCAGTGCTGTTGATGAAGCTCTGGAGCTCATTTCTGCATGTGGATGAAGCCGACTGCAGCGTACGTAGTAAAAAGAAACACCACAGGAGGAGCGCCTTCGTCCTCATGCTGCTCTCTTCTTCACCTTCACTTCTTCGCTAAGGCTCCTTTTCCTCTTTTTTGGGGAGGAGGGTGTATTTCATAGATATCTTATTAGGACAATGACGGTTGTATTGCAATGTATTGGACTTCGTTTATTTCACACATGGAAAGGGATGTTCTTTAATGGCTTGTCCTTGTAACGTATTAAAAGCTATAAATAAATTAATTATACCGGTCCAGATTTTCCTTTTCTTCTTTTGGTTTCAAATGGAGGGGGAGATCATTTTTATATATATGACATGTTGGCAAGGACGTTGGACAATTCAATGTTTCGGCCATTGTTTATTGCGCATGAGAGAGAGAGAGAGAGAGAGAGAGAGTGAGAGATAGACATTTTAATTGCCGTTGACATTGTAAGATATCCAATAAGGTATAGAGAAACACTCCCGCCCCCACACACACACATAAAGATCAATTCAATTAGTTATGTGATGCGTACATAAAGCAAGGCCTCGTTTACGAAAGCAGCGTGTGACCAAACCACTTCGCCATTGAACCTACAAGCTTGACGTACCCGCCTCAGTCGTCCAACTCCACAGCAGTCCCCCTATCTTATTAAAAAAACTCTTCGAGCTACTTTTCATATACCCTTTGGTAACTCCATGATTGCACTAAATACCAGACCAAAGAGTGGTTAGCACTTTTTGCTCTTGTTTATCACTAAATGGCGACGGTGCACCCGGTCCGGATGGCTTTCCTGTTTTCTTTTATAGTGAGTTTTGGGAGGTGGTGGGTGATGATGTGTTTGCAGTACTTGAGGAGTTTTGCAAGGAAAATGCAGGTTTTAACAGAATCAATAAAGCTCTCCTTTTCCTTCTTCCAAAAAAGGAGGTGTTCGAACTAGTGGAGGATTACCGTCCCATCGCCCTCTCTAATGCTATCTACCTGATTATTGCAAAGGCTCTTGCTGTTAGGCTTGGTGAGATCCTTCAAGACTTGATTTCTCCAGTTCAATCTGCCTTCATATCAGGGAGACAAATTGGTGACAGTTTGGTGATGGCCTCTGAGATTATTGCAGACTGGCAGCGGCGGAAGGTGCAAGGTGTGTTGTGGAAGGTGGACTTCTCCAAGGCTTATGATGGTATTGATTGGCGTTTTCTATGGTCAGTGCTGGCTAAAAGGGGATTTCCGGACAGGTGGATCTTTTGGATGAAGCGGTGTGTGACCACTGCATCTTACTCTATTATCGTGAATGGTCGTCCCGAGGGTGGTTTCTTCCAACCGCAGCGTGGTGTCCGTCAAGGTTGCCCTCTGGCACCTCTCCTCTTTGTGTTGGCAGTGGATATTTTGCCTAGAATGGTGAACCAAGTGGTGGCTCACGGTCTCACAGCAAGCTATTCGTTGGGAGACATCTCCATCCCGGTCCTTCAATATGCAGATGATACTATCTTTTTCATCCAGGGTGGGGCTGCTGAGATACGGGGAATGTCAATGGTTTTGGAGATCTTTGGGGAGCTTTCTGGTCTGGGGATTAACAGAGATAAATCTTGCGTCATGCCTTTTGGACTTTTGGCGGAGGATGTGGATGCTTGCATTAATGAACTGGGGTGCCCTTGTACTACGGGGCCGATTAGATATCTGGGGTTACCTTTGGGTTGTGGTCGCCTTCTTTTAGCTGACTGGCTCCCAGTGGTGGAGAAACTAGAAAGGAAACTTACGAGTTGGAAAAGCTCTTTGCTCTCTTGGGGAGGACGCTTGATTCTGGTGAAGGCGGTATTAGCAGCAATCCCAATTTTCTTTATATCAACGGGACTTCTTCCAGTGGGAATCCGCAATCGGCTTGAGAAGATTATGCGAAGGTTTTTTTGGGGCAAGGCTGGTGGAGATGGTCATGCTCTACATCTGGTGGACTGGGAGATGGTTACATTACTCAAGGAGGATGGGGGGCTCAGCGTGCCGAGGATTGAGTTGATGAATCGGGCTTTATTGCTGAAGTGGTTGTGCGAATTTGGGGCGAACAGGAGGACTTGTGCAGTAGACTCATTCGCAGTATCTACATGGTCGATGTTGTCTCCATTGATGCCCTACGTACCGTACGTTTCGAGACGGCTTTGTGGAAGGGTATCCGCACGACTATCCAGGATCATCATCATCTCCTCCGTCCGCGCTTAGGTGATGGTGGTAGTTTCTTCTTCTGGTCTGACGCCTGGATGAATGGCGTGCCTCTGTCTGCTCGTTTCCCGCGCCTTTATGCTCTAACTGATGATAAAAATGCTCATGTTGCTGATGTCTGGGATAATGGCTCTTGGAGACCTAATTTTGCAGGTGTTCTCTCTGAACGGCGTATGCAAGAATACCTTGACTTATTGGAGTATCTATCCACGATTGAGGGCCCCACTTCTGGTAAGGACATCTGGATATGGAAAGAAGGTGAGTTTTCAGTAAAGAAGGCTTATAACGTGCTAATCAAGGGAGTTAACCCGATTCTGGAGGACCTTGTTAAGGATTGCGCAATGATTTGGGAGTTGAGAGTTCCAACACGAATTAAAGTTTTCTTGTGGCTCATGAGACATGGGAGATTACTCACCAAGGAAAGGAGGTCACGCATATTAGGCTCTGAAGATAACTCTTGCGTTCTGTGCAGTTCATCAGTGGAATCTGCCGAGCATTTATTTCTGGGATGTGTTACGACAAGATACTTTTGGAGGAGTTTGGATGTGGCTTGGGCTGATCATAGCAACATGGCGTCATTCTGGGAATCTCTCCTCAACTCTAGATTCCGTCCAAATTCAGATAGATTAGTGCCAATTGCGGGTGTATGGGCTCTTTGGCTTGCTAGAAATGGTGTTATTTTTCGTGCTGAGAGATTCTATGTTGAAAATGTAATACACCTAGCTCGGACTCTACTCGAGTCCTGGTTGTTCTAAAAAGTATTTTCCTAGTAATATATTGGGGCGGACACCAACGCGTGTTTCCCCTTTTTTGGATTCAAAAAAAACAAAAATCTTTGCGTGGCGTTTTATTTTTGAGACTCATGTGAATATTTTGGTTCTGTAACCCATAGCGGGCTCTATTTTGACGAAACGAATTGATGATCGTTTATCTAAAAAAAGTTATATATGGCATGAGTAATGGGAGGGTCACTATGTTCGTGCAACAATGTTGCCTGGCATGTTCACCATGGATTCTAAGAGGAATGGGATTTCATCTCATTGAGGAAGAAGGGGTATATACATCCAAAAGTTTAACTAAATCCTACGGTGGCATGGCATGGCATCTGCTATGTCCACTACGTCACCAACACGTATTTTAAGATACATTTTTTTTAAAGAAAACGTATGTATTTAAGGAGGAAGAGCCCCATTTGACCTCTGGTTCGCATTTGCGAGGGACGGCGGTAAGAATGGTGGTGTGTGCGAGGGAGGCATGACGGTGGTGTTTGCAGCAATGGGAATGGTTGTGGAACTTGTGGTGGAGGACCAAAAGTGGCGGTGACAGTGGCCGTGCACAACCGTACAATGACGGAGCACACATTGGTGGTGGCGATGCATGGAAAATATCCAATCAAAGAGTTGGCATCTTCATTAAATGATGGCCAACATGTAGCGCATTGATAAGGACAAGGGGATGGGTGGATGCTTATCTCAAATAATACCTTTATTTTATATGTTTTGTATTAAAAAATAGGAATTTTTACTCGGCAGATCCTATAATCTTTATCAATTACCTCCACAACCTTTGAAACAATCCAATTCCTCCCTCACCCCCGTAAACTAGCTCTGTCTTACCTTACGAACCCTACAGTTAAATTGTCACATCTAGAGTTAACTTCCTAGAGTTAAAAATGAGTTAATCTAACCAATCCACGATCGGACAACTAGAATTAAGCAAGAGAAGAAAAAATAATCATCCCTCCTCTAACAGCTTCCCCTCCCACTGCACCGTCTCTTCCATCTCTCCTCTCTCACGAGGGCACTGGCTTGGGCTGGAGGAGGTGGGCACGAGGGATCAGGCTTCCACAGGCGGAGGGGAGGCGGTCGGCTTCCAGGGGGAGGGGGCTAGACATGAACTGGAGGAGGTGAGGGGCGACGCTCGACCTGGAGGAGGTGGGTCTTCCAGACGACGGGTGGGTCAGGTTCTACCGGGGGGCTCGTCTAGAGGAGGTTAGCGGTGGGTGGAGTCTGGTTCGGGGTCGGGTTCCACCGGAGGGTGGAGGGGAGGAGGTTGGTGGGGGTCGAGGGAGGCGGCCTACGCTGAAGAAGGGTTGGTTCTGGGTCACGTTCCATGGAGGGGAGGGGGTTTCGAGCGGTTGGGGACTTTCGAGCAGGGGGAGGCGGTGGGTGGGGGAGGGGCTTCGAGCGACGGGGGGGTCATGTTTAGGCTGGAGGTGGAGGAGGCTCGACCTAGACGGGGCCTGACGCCACCGTGGCCATGGCCGTCGTCGTCGTGCTCGAGTAGATGTATGGCTCTAGCTAGGGTTCGAGGCATGGCTGGTGACGCTTAGGGCGGAGGCCTTCGGTGGCGAAGAGGAGGTTCTGGAGGGCAGGTCTGACATGGGTGAGAGGGAGTGGCACTTATAGTAAATTTGATAAATAAAATGGTTATAATGTAAAATAAGATAACAGAATCCGGTTAGGTTTTAACGGTTAAATGGATGGAGGTTAACAACATGGTATGTAGGGTAAAGTTAACAAGTTTACGGGGATGAGGAAGGGATTAGGTTGTTTCAAAGGTCGTGGAGGTAATTGACAAATATTATAGGGTCGTTGGGTAAAAATCCAAAAAAAAAATATAACCATCAAGATGTTGTATATAATGGATCTTATTGATTTTTTTAAATACAAATTAAATTCAACACATATCAATATATATCTATAAAGTAAGATTATTAAAATAATAATCAAAATTTATTATAAAGGGAGTAATTACATTCCACAAGTAAGGCATCCATGATTCCAAATAGGGATGCAAACGAGCAGATAAGGATATAGATGTTACTGTATCCTATTTTTTTTTTTAAATACACATATGGGTGTGATATGGATATTGACTGATATTAAAACTATAGTACCATATCCTTAAAAAATAGAACAAGTAGAAAATGGCTACTTCGCATGGTGTAAGATTAGAAATATTCCATAGATTATGTACTGAATGGAATACATGCGATATAAATATAAAAATGTATTGATATCATTAAAATTATACCAAATACGATGAAAGAATGTACGAAATCATGTTATATATGGTTACAAATAAATTTACATCAATATTTATATATGAAAACAAATTTACGGATATAGATACGGATATGGATGTTTGCATATATTAATGTGATATTTCATACTCGTGTCCATTTTACCATATACATATATATATATATATACATACATATATATGTATATATTCATATATGTTTGCATCCTTAGTTTCAAATGAATAGATACAAATATAAGTACTAATTATGGCGTGATCCTCTTTAAAATGTGAATATAGATGCGAATATGTATATTGGTGGATATGAAAGTTATGTTACAATATCCTTACGAAAGTTACGAATAAAATGACTTACAAATCAGAAACGGATAATATAAAAATATTTTTTAAATTAGCTTAAATATATTTATATTGGATGGTTTATACATGATACAAATATGTTAAATGTACTTATTTAGTATAAATAAGAAAAAGTATCCATTTAATCTGGATAAAGCATACATATCGAAATCTATATAGAATAGATATGAATATGGTAGGGGAACATATACGAATATATTATTTTTGTTCACATCCATACATAAAAAGTATCTCATAGTACTTCCTCTTATATCTCAAATTTTGTATCTTTTTCTATAATATGATCTTATAGGTGAATTGTTTTTAAAATTATTTATAATTATTCTTTGGTAATGATATAATTGATGTTCAATTAATTTAATACACATAAAAAGGTGCAATGGGAATACATATTAAAAATTTTCACCACAAAGAATGGAACACATTAATGTGGAGGAGTAGTGAAGGCATTTAAAGACAAGCCTACAGTAATTGCATGAAGTTCTAGCATCAAGCTAATGACTGTGATGGAGTGTGGGAAAAAGTTATTGGAATGTAGGTTGAGAATAAAGTATTTAAAAGAATAAATGATTAAGAAAGAGTATAAGTACAGAAAATACATTTTTATATTGAAAAAAGTATAATATGATGGTGTTACTTAACGAGACATTATCTGAAGTGCATTCATATAAAATTAAGAATTTTATAGAAATATTATTTTTAGCACAATTTTTCAACGACTATAGTGTAAAATCTCAATTTTATAAGTGTTTTTATGTAAAATCTCTTAAAAATATTTAGTACCAAAATTTTTCTCATCCTTTCTTACATGTTATACGATATTTAAAATTCAACGAACATTGTCGGTGAAAATGATAATTGATGATTATAAAAACTAGAAAATAATATCTCAACCCCCCCCCCCCCCCCCCAAATATATATTCATAGCTTGGTCCTTGATGTAGCGTCTATCATTTGTTATGCACAGAGATGGAACAAGCTTATGGAACAAGCTTCTATTAGATGGAACATGTTCTTTCGTAGTGATTTTTCTTCTTTGGTTGTGAGACGTGGACCATCATCACGTCACGTCTTCTTCTTTCATGTACTTACGCTATGTACAAAATCCATCTTTTACACTATAGTGAAGTATTAATCTTGTTGTGCGGTATATATCTTTAAAAACCCATATAAGAAGTATAATGAGCTTCGAACTCAATAATAAACGTATGGATAAGAAATTAAAAATACACAGTAAATGAAACTAAAGCACGAACAACAGACATTGTTGAAGTAATTTGTGTAACGACCCTGATCTTCAAAGATGAATGCGGAAGCAACAACTCAACACACTTCGAGGTCACTATGCTTATATATCTTAGGGCCTGTTTGGTTGGAGGGTTGGACAGGGTTGGCTTGGCCCAACCCGGGTTACCCCTCCAACCAAACATGGTTCCTCCTCCTCACAGTTTACTATTCACAGGGGTACCCCTGCCCAACCCAACCCTGTCCAACCCTGCAACCAAACAGGCCCTTAATATCATAAAAGAGCAGTAGCTAATTAAGTTATAAAGAAACTTTTCCATACTAACGTAAGGACAACAATACAAGAGTTCCATAATATATAAAAAGAGGAAGTAAAACTAAATGAAGTCTTTATCCATAATGCCTTATTTCGGTGGGCATAAGGACAGCCTTTTGAAACTTATCCATCAATAATCTCGTGTTGGTCCAACTTCTCGAAGATGGATAATTCGTCTTCAACCGTACACAAACAAGTTGATAACTTCTGAAACTTATCCATTAGTATTCAAGCGGGGGGCTACTACTTGATAATTTCGGCTTAAACATTTTGTGTGGTTGTCAATGGATCTAACTGGTCCCGTACCCAACAAGTTGCTAAGACTAATTTTATCCATTAATGGTCCCGAGACCTAGCCCGGGGCCTTACAATTTGCAACCCTAAATCATCATACATCATTGGGATGGTGTTCTTTTATTGAGGGTAGTGACGTGTTTGCATATGGACTTGTGGCTTTTCTTGACAATCCTCAATTTTATAGGAGTAAGTGCACATGTCGATGTGCATATCATATTACAAGCCCAGCTGTTCTATAGATCCGGCTTATCTGACTTTGTCAAGTTTCACTAGTAGAATATGGACATAGTGCAGGACATGAGCTTATGACGAGTCATTTTGCAATAAAAGTTATTGCAAATCACTCCCTAATCTAAAATAAGGAATAATCAATTTGCATACAAGGTCTCTTAGTACAATTAGAGTTATTTACCATGGCCATCTTAATAATCGTACAATTGTCGATTCAATAGTTGAATCATAAAGGTTGATGTTTAGATGATATCTAAAGAGTTAGATTGATGACTTATTGATGAATCCACATTTCATCATCTTTATTCTATCATTTTGGCATCAAAAACCCTAGCAAATGCCTGTAAATAGCATTAATATCATCATCTTAGCATTCATGCATGTGCATCTACATAGTGTATAAAATGATGTAATTAAAGCCAAAATTATAGAATAAATAAAGAAAAGAAAAAAGAATAAAATATTGTAAATATTTTATGACCCAAAACCTCGAGACCTAGGCATCTTGATGAATAGTTCGACCAGGAATAAAGTAGGGGGAGATAAGGGCCAAAATACAGATAAAACACCTATATTTTCTATTCATTCTTTATTCATTTTGGGACCTATTTTTGGTTCCACTTTTTATACATCAAATAAAGAAACTTTGTACATGAAAGTTGTAGATAATAAAATAAAGAAAAATACAAAATTGACTTTACAGAAAAAGAATGTACAGATAAAAAGTTATGGTCTAAATAAGAATCCAGAATCCCAACTTCCCAGACTCGTATCTCACAACTGAAAACTCCAAATGCAGCATACTCACCTTTAATTGTATATAGAATAAAATAAGCTATTTAATGGCGGTGGTTTCGCATTTGGCGGAGCTACGGTTTGAAAGTTGAGTTTTGGACCCTCGTTGTTTACTTATACATATTAAAATATTCAATTTATTATTTATTCATTATTTTTGTATTTTTATATTTTTATAATATTGTAAAAATTACTTATAATAATTATGTACATTAAAATAAGAATAAAAACCTAAATTAAAAAAATAAAATACTTAAAAATAAAATACATAGATACATTACCTATATATATACCTATACAAAACATACTTGTATTTTATTAAATAATACAAAACACATCAATAAAATAAAATAAAAATATATTTGTGTATATAAAAAGTATTTTATAATTTTATAAAATTAAAATCACAAATTAAAAATCAAATAGTCAAATACATAGATAATATACCTATATAGGGATATAAAAGCAACTTGTAAAAATATAACTCATAAAAATAATTAAAAATAAGAATAAAATACTATATAAAATAATAAACATTTTTGTTAAATAACCTAAATTAATTAAATCATTTACTATTTTTAATTTAATTTATAATGTATTTATTTATTTTTTATCTTTTTGCGGATGACGTGTCCCAATCAGGCCACGCCATCCGTGACCGGGGGTCAACTCCTTGACCCCAGGCCTTTGCCTTCTGGACCGTCTCGAGTACCCACTTTCTTGGGTTTTTCGCGGGCTTGTCTTTCACCATTTGAGGACGACGCCTTCTGCAATGTTGTCCCACCTACAATCCCTCTAGCTCGCCCAGCAATTATCTCGGGCAGAGGATCGTTGACTCGCCCGTTATACCTCGATGAAGGAGCCCGCGTCACCATTCATCAAAAACCCCCCAGTCGTCCCTCTTCTCTTTTGAACCGTTTTTGCTTGAGCCAATACCTCCGAGGGCGTGCTGCTGGAGCCCCTGTGACGGAGGGATGATCCAGCACCTTGTCGAGGTGCTTAGTTAGCTCGGCGGCGGATTCCACAACCACCTCCGGCCATTTGGCCGTCGAGGTTCTTCCTCGGGTTCTACAGCCCCTTGAGGTTGTGTTTTTCTTAATTTTTTTTAGTGTTTCGTTCGCTGTTACGTTTAGCTTTTATTTCGTGTCCTCACCTAGCCGTTTAACCGATTACATCGCCACCATCTACCCCTCGCCGGAGCTTGCTCCGGCGAGTTGCGATTTACGCCAAACACCATTCCACTCCACCCATTTTGCACCATTCAGCGCTGGATTTTGCCCCTCCCTTGCTGTCGTGCTTTACCTGTCTTTGCAGGACCCAAGGGAGGTCGCAGCACCTCGAAGTTTGCCTAAGACGCGGCTCCAGGTCCCACGCCACCGCCACGATTTCCTGATGGACTTGGGCCACTTCTGAGGATTCCGCAGTGTACGGAGGAGCCCCAGGGTCTTTTTGCACCTTCCATCTACCCCTGGGGAAGACGCAAGAAAGGAGAGGAGCAGATTGAAGTCCGCCCCGGCGGAGTTTATCCGCTGTTCTTCCAAACTCCCTCCGCGCCGTCGATCTGGAGGATGTTCTTCACGAGCTACAGGAGGCGTCCGATGCGCATGAACCAACACCGTTGATCCCCTCGCGGAGATCTAATCTACGCCATCGGCACCGAAGCGGTAGCCCCTCCCAGGATCATGCCACGTGTATTAGTGGGTGCCTCCACGCCGTTGGATCCGCTGAGGTTGGGTATTTTGCAAACGCACCCAGCCCGTTTTGGTATTTTATACATAATTCTAAATCTTTCGTAGGCAGTTGTAACCTTTTGTGACATTTGCGGACTTGCCCTGGATTTTTGTGTAATTGTTTGGAAGCCCCCGCCAGGCGCGTGCGTCGCGCGTGAGCCTTGGCATCTTTGCAGGTGGCCCCCCGGAGCTTCTGCCTATTTGTCTTTCACCCAAAAACATTTAACTGCAGTTTATATTTTGTGCAAATTTTGCAATCAAGCCCTCGCCCTTTGAAGTATCACATATAGCCCTCCCAGGCGCACGTGCTTAGCACGCGCGCCTTGGGTATTTTGCGCGGAAAGTGTTGCGGGTTTTGTTATTAACATTTAGTCCAGAAAATATTGTATTCAGTTCAAATTTTTGCGTGGAAATTTTGTATATGCCCCTAGGATTTTCCCTATTTACAGAAACGCCCCTGCCAGGCCTTTACTTTTTGCTCACTTGATCTAATTATTTAAATTATCATTTGGCCTCCAAAAATTCCACAAAATTAGGGTTAAGCTCCTGTGTACTTGTACTTCCACGCCATCATTTTAGTTTTGATTTTCTTTAATTTTTATATTTATTAAAAATCAAAAACATGCTTTTTATTCACTGTCTAGCTTTGAAAATGCCAAAAAAATATTAAAACATCTCGAAAAATTCCAAAAAAATTCCCTAGTGTCTATTTTAACCTATTCTAGTGTCGAGTCCAAAAATCACTAAAAATCTCAAAAGAAAAACCTTAAAAATTCAAAAAATACATAAAAAAATCAAAAAAAATATATAAAATCCTAGAAAACTCCAAAAATCACAAACTCAGTTCCTGTTTGTTGTAGTGTTTGTTGTAGATTTCATTGTTTTATTTGAAAAATAGTTTCAAAAATTCTGTGGCTGGTGTCTATTTTTAATTCCCATTTTACTCACAGCCAGCACATATTTCACTGTTTTGACTTGTTTTGCTATTTAAAAATACCAAAAACACCTTGAAAAATCCCAAAAATCACAAAAACAGTAAAAAATCCTAAAAATATCAAAAACATTTTATTTCTGAATTTTTGGTTTTTGCACATTTTATAAATATTTTATCTAGTCTTTTATTACTTTGTCTTTATATTCCAATATTGAAAAAGAAATTAATAATATATATATATATAAAATATAAAATTATAAAAATTAGATTTAAAAATCAAAATACAAAATTAAAAATTAATTTAAAAAATAACATTAACAACCCACAAAAATTCCTTGGATTGCTTGCTTAGTGTAGACACTTCACACATTCACACACATACTTGTATTTGAATTACCCTGCTTGCTCCCTGTGTTCGAACTCTCTGCATACTTGCCCTTTACATCATTTGTGCAGAGTTAAAAATAAATTTTAACTCCACATTTATTTCTAATTATTGATCTTTAGTGTGGGTTAATTGTTGATTCTAGTCCGAGATTTATCGTGAGTCGTCACAGCGACCAGTGTCTCCGCCTTGTGTGAGATACCACTTTTAGACTCCGTGAATTTCGGCTAAATCAAATGGCGCCGTTGCCGGGAAGCAACAACGCGTAGTTCAGTTTTTGCTTTGTACTTGTGATTGGTTGTCTACTCTGCGGCTTTTCTTTTCACTATTTCATTTTTATTTCTATTTGTATTATTTTTGATATATCTCTTGAGCTGTCTAATCCCTCTTCTTTGTTGACTTTTTGCGAGGTACCGCGGACCGAGGGAGGCATGTCAAACGAGGCGCCGACGCACCCACGTGAAGTCGGCTCTAGCCCACCTAGCACCAAGGAGACGAGAAGAGAATTTTTGAAGACCGCGCTCTACTTGAGTTGCATTTTCTTTCATTGCATTTATTCTTGTAATTCAAGTGAGAGAGAGACCACTATTATTGTAATAATACAGGTACCCCCGGACTTGGACTCTTGAGCATAATTTCCAAGTGATTGTTCGCTTGGGGGCTCGCCGCGGTTTTCATCGGCTTTCGTCGCATTCTTTTTATTTTGTTTTGTTTTTTGATTTTATTTATTTATTTTGTGTGATTGAGCCCCTAGTTTTAGGAGTTGCTTGCGATAGATTAGGTCCAAACACATTAATCACCCTTGCATGTGTCTATAGATTCGTTTGGACTTAGTCAAAATTTTAAACAGTTGATCATCACCCTCAACCCATCACGCCGCGAGCTCTCCCCGCAAAGCGCTTTCTCCTAAACTCAAGTGTGTTGAGCAGAGGAGGGGTGAGCCTAGACCGGACTCTAGGGTTGAGGATTGGCGGTCAACTTGTGGTTCTTCCCGATAATAGCAATTTTTGAAACTTAGGGCGATTTCATCAGCTTTTGCATTTGCATATAGATAGGTTTCAATTCTGCTGAGCATTCTTGCATGTAGAGTGCTGGAGGCAAGGTGAGCATTTCTCTTTAGCATGCATCATTGATTTGACGCTTGCATTGCTTTTCCGACTCTACCTCTGATTTTGCCAACCTAGGATCTTAAAGGAATAGACTCCTCGTTAGGCGCGTGCATTTTCATTAAAAATCCAAAAAAGTGATAATCCATAAAATTGGGACTGCTAATTTTACTTGACCCTAAAACTGATCAAAAAGAAAAATCTTGTATTAGGGCGAGTAATTCCCTCATTGTCTTCGTTTTACTTGCTCGCGCACACACTAAGGATAGTGCCCAAATCCCATTCAGCCCCCTAAGTGTTTGCGCAACTTCTTGACTTCTCACCTAACTCTAAAACAGACAAGATAAAAAGACCGCTCTTTGCGGTCTCTACCGAGTTGAGTAGGTGAATTGAGGGTTTGCATTATTTTCATTTTTGTCTGTGATTGTTTTTGTGTGTCCTAGATCTCCTCTGCGCATTTGCGCCTTTTTTCACTCTCTTGACTTGACCTTCGTGCTCACCCGAATCATCTCTTTTTGTTTTCGAGATGGATCCCTGGAGTGCATTTTATCCAGACTTTGCGGACCCCTCGCTCGCTCCAGCCGGTCCACCTCCTTTTTATCAGGAGGATCCTCCTGATACCTTTTCTGATTTTTGTGCATACCCGCCCCAGCCACAGTATCACAACTCGGACTTTTACCCACATCCACCCCACCTGTGTATTATCCATCTCCACCTTCACATCCACCCGAGTCTGACCTGATGGAGTCACCTCCCTCGATCTCTATGAGTGATATCTTGAATCGGATAACAAAGCGCATTGATTTGATGAATGATGATATTGCCTTCTTGAGGAAGAATCAGATTAATGCTCCTTTCGTCGGGAATACGGCTTCACTTGTAGGTGATCATGGGAGCTTGCAATCGCCAAAATACAAAAAAATGAGAAAAATTTAAAAGACCAAAAAGATTTCGGGAGACACTTGGTTGATCAATATTTTGAGGAGAGAGTCCACTTGTCAAAGCCCTGGACCACACATGCATTCACACCCAGTCCCACCTTTGACCCCGAGGATGCCGATGTACAGACTGCTCTTGGCATACCTCGTGTATATGCTGATTCTGACCTCCTCCCTTGTATGGAGGAGGTCCAAGAATTCAAAAAATGTTGACTGAACCCGAAGTGGTGGCTACTATTCATGAGATCATCCGTGCCCCACTTCAGCAGGCCATGACCCATATGTCTGCTCCTCTTCCCAAGAAGAGAAAGCGGAGGAGCAGATCTGAGCGTCACATTCTTACCATGGCCACTGCCCTCGCCATCACACACCGTCCCATTCCCAAGAGGAAGAATACAGCTACACCATTCATCACTTGCACCATCTCTGACTATACATGTGATCGCACTCTCCTGGACGGCGGTGCATCTATTAGCATACTACCCTTCTCGCTGGTACAGTCTCTTCACTTAGGGCCTCTCAAGAAGACCAGGATGATCGTTCAGTTTGCTGATGGATCAATCAAGAGCCCGAAGGGTATCCTTGTGATGAATCCACGTTTCATCATCTTTATTCTATCATTTTGGCCTTAAAAACCCTAGTAAATGCGTATAAATAGGCTTAATATAGGCATTTTAGCATTCATGTATATATGTGTAAATATTGTATAAAATGCGGTTTTTAAAGCCAAAATAATAGAATAAAGAAAAGAAAAGAAAAAGAATAAAATATTGTAAATATTTTATGACCCAAAACCCCCGAGACCTAGGCATCTTGATGAATAGGTCGACAAGGAATAAAGTAGGGGGAGATAAGGTCAGAAACACAGTGTAAATACCTACACATTTTATTCATTCTTTATTCATTTTGGGACCTATTTTTGGTTCCACATTTTGTTCATCAAATAAAGAAACTTTGTACATGAAAGTTGTAGATAATTTAATAAAGAAAAATACAAATTGATTTCACAGAAAAATAATGTACAGATAAAAAGTTATGGTCTGAATAAAAATCCAGAATGCCAACTTCCCAGACCCGTATCTCACAAACGGAAACTCCAAATGCAGCATACTCACCTTTAATTGTATATAGAAGAAAATAATCTATCCAGTGGCGGTGGTTTCGCATTTGGCGGAGCTACGGTTTGAAAGTTGGCTTTTGGACCCACATTGTATACTTGTATATTCAATTTATTATTTATTTATTATTTTTATAATTTTATATTTTTATAATGTTGTAAATAATACTTATAATAATTATGTGCATTAAAATCAGAATAAAAACATATATAAAATACAAATAAAATACTTGTATATACTATAATACATAGGTATAATACATGTAGATATACCTATACAAATAACACTTTCATTTTATTAAATATACAAAATAAATCAGAAAAATAAAATAAAAATATATCTGTGTCTATGAAAGTATTTTATAATTTTAGAAAATAAAAACCAAAATAAAATAAATTAAAAATACCTAAATAAAAATAAAATACTTAAATACATAGATATAGATACCTATAAGGGTATAAATGTAAACTTATAAAAATATACCTCATAAAAATAAATAAAATTCACTATAAAATAATTTATAAAATAATAAACACTTTTTATTAAATAACCTAAAATTAATAAAATCAAATACTATTTTATATTGAATTTAGAACCCTTTTTCCAGGGCTTTTTCCTGGTTGGTCCACGTGGACCAACCAGGTGGCTTAGGGAGTTGACCTCGGGTCAACTCCCTGGCCCTAGTCCTGTAGCTCCTGTCAGACCTCGACTTTCACCCAACTTTGCGGATTTTTCGAGGACAGCCCTTTCATCTTTTCACGATGGCTCCTCCTGCAAACTTGTCCACCTATGATCCCTCGAGCTCGCCCGATGATTTTTTCGGGGAGAGCATCACTGCTCTTCCCGTTGACCCTCGATCTTTGGGCACGCTCGACCACCATTCAAAACCGAGCCTGCCACCCCCCTTCGATCTTTGAACCGCTTTAGCTCGAGCTCCTCCCTCCGAGGGCTTGCGACGAGGTCCCCTGTGACAGAGGGAAGTTCCTCCCCCTTGTCGAGGTGAACCACCAGCTCGGCGGCGCGTTCCAAAGCCACCTCCGGCCATTTGGCCGTCGAGGTTAAACCTCGGGTCCCCAGCCCTTTGAGGTCCGTTTCCATCATTCTTTCTTGCATTTTCTGAGTTAGAGTAACCTTAGGATAAGATTCGCACATTCCATTTTAATCCAGATCACCTCCTTCGCCTAATCACCACCTCGCCGGAGCTTGCTCCGGCGAGCGCCTACCTACGCCCATCACTCCGCCTCCATCTCGTTTCCACCACTCCGCGGGGTCGGGGCAATTTACCCCCGACCCTCTCACTTCTTCCTTGCAGGTTCAGGAGTTGAAGAGCGCACCTGGGGTCGTTTTGAAGGTCGACCGAGGACCTCGGAGCTTCACAGCTCCGCCAGGCTCGCACGGCCACTCCGGACTTCGCTGGAGCGTTTTGAGACCCTCAGTACCTTGGCGAACCTTGTAGGGAGTCTCCGGACAATTTTGTAGCTTCACAGCGAGTCGGAAGGGGCGGGGATCACCGGGAGAAGTTCGCTGCGGCGAGGTTTCGTCCCAGTTCTTCGTCGCCCCCTTTCAACCGTTCGATCAAGTCCGGCCGTCCAGGAGAGCAGCTGCCGTCGGATGATGCACAGCCTCTACCGTTGATCGGCCTTTGCCGATCTAATCAAGACCGTCCGAGCCGAAGCGGCATCGCGCGCTGCGCGCCCGACACGTGGCTTAAGTGATTCATCGAGTGCCGTCGGATCGCGCTATAGTTTGGGTAAATTGCGAGTTAGCCCCAGGCGATTTTTGATTTTATATTAGAACTCTTAAACTTTCATCTGCAGTGGAAACCTTTTTGTAATATTTATAATTAGACCCTCGTCATTTGCACTTTTTACATTTAGGCCCTCACCAGGTGCACGTGCTCTAGCACGTGTTTCATGGTAATTTTGCGGATATAGCCTTGCATCTTGTGCCTTTAACATTCAGTCCAGTAGTTATTCTATTAAGCTTTATATTTTGTGGATAATTTGCAACAACATCCCTGATCTTTACAAAGTTTGCATTTAGGTCCTTCCCAGGCGCGTGCATCGCACGCGCGTGGGTGGACATTTTGCATAGAAGCCCTAGAGGCTTTTGGTTTTGGTTTTTTGGCCCAGAAAGTATTTAATTCAGTATATATTTTTGTGGCAAAATTACATCCGTTCCCCCATCTTTTCAGATATTTGCATAAAGGTCCCTGCCAGGCCTTTGATTTTTGTATGCTTGTTGTATTTAATTGACTTATCTTTTTAAGTCCAAAAATTCCACAAAAATAGACTTAAGCTCCTGGACCTGTGTACTTTCACGCCATATATTTAGTTTTTGATTTTATTTTATTTTCCTATTTATAAAAAATCAAAAACAGCCCTTTTGTGTACTGTCTACCTTAGAAAATACCAAAAAAATATCAAAACACCTCCAAAAATTCCAAAAAAATTACATAGTGTCTACTTTATCCTATTTTAGTGTCAGTCCAAAAATCAGTAAAAACTTCAAAAGAAAAACACTAAAAAAATTAAAAACTCTTAAAAACTTCAAAAAAATTATAAAAAATCATAGAAAAATCCAAAAAATATAAACTCAGGTTCTGTTTGTCATTTATTTTATTCCCTTTATCAGAAAAATAGTGTGAAATATTTTTGCTACTGGTTGGTATTTTTAACTTGCATTTTTGTCACAGCCAGCCCTTATTTCCACTGTTTGCCTTATTTCAGTATTTAAAAAATATCAAAAACATCTGGAAAAAGCCCCAAAAATCACAAAAACAGCAAAAAACCTTAAAAATACCAAAAACATTTATTTTCTGAATTTTGGAGCATTTTTGTGCATTTTTATAAATATTTCACTTTGCCTTGTCTTATATTGCCTCTATTTTCCAATATTGAAAAAGAAATATAAAAATATAAAATATAAAATATAAAAAATCAGTAAATTAAAAATCAAAATACAAAAATATAAAATTAAAAATTAAATAAAAAATATAAAATTAAAAACCCACAAAAATTAGCTTAATAGGCATTTGATCACTTGCACACACACTTTTGTGCAATTTTGCCCCGTTCTACCTGTCTGCTCCCTGTGTTCGACCTCTACAATACTTGCACTATACACATCTTTGTTGTAGAGTTATAATAAATTTTAACTCCGCACATTTACTTTCATTGCTTGATTTATCTGTTGTGGGTTAATTGTTGTTTGAATCGGGATTTCGAGCGGTCACCGCATCGACTGCGGTTTCGCCTTGTGAAACCGTACGACCCTCTATTTCTCGGTTCAACAAATGGCGCCGTTGCCGGGGAGCAACAGCGCGTAGTTCGGGTCTTGTTTGTGTTTGTGATTTATTGTCTATTTTCACGGCTTTTATTTCTGCTATTTTATTTTCTTTATTTTTGATATATCTCTTGATCGGTCTAACCCCCTCTCTTGTTGACTTTGTGCGAGGTACCGCGGATCGAGGGAGGCGCGTCACACGAGGCGCCTACGCACCCACGTGAAGCCGGCTTAGCCAGCCGAGCACCGAGGCGACAAAGAGAGAATTTTTGAAGCCCGCGCTCTAATTTAGTTGCACTTTTATTTCATTGCATTTATTTGTGTAATTTTTGTGAGAGAGAGACCATTAATTGTAATAATACAGGTACCCCCGGACTTGGACTTTAGAGCCTAATTTCCGAGTGATTGTTCACTTGGAGGCTCTCGCGGTTTTTGTCGGCTTTTCTCGCATTCTTTTTATTTTGTTTTGTTTTTCGATTTTATTTATTTTGTGTGATTGAGCCCATAGTTTTAGGATTGCTTGCGATAGACTAAGGCCAAACACCTAATATCTTTGCATGTACCTATAGCCGCGTTTGGACTTAGTCAAAATTTAAATAGTCTATTCATTTATCTCTTAACCCGTGTGCCGTGAGCGAGCCCCATCAAGCGCTACTCCTGAACTCGAGTGTGTCGAGAAGAGGAGGGGTAAGCCAAGACCGGACTCTTAGGTTAAAGATAAGTGGTCGACTTGTGGTTCTTCCCGCTAATAGCAATTTTTGAACTTAGGGCGATTTCATCGGCTTTGCATTTGCATATAGATAGGTTTCAATTCTGCTGAGCATCCTTGCATGTAGAGTGCTGGAGGCAAGGTGAGCATTTACGCTTTAGCATCCATCATTATTTGCCGCCTGCATTGCTTTTCCGACTCTACCTCTGATTTTGCCAACCTAGGATCTTAAAGGAATTGAATCCCCGATAGGCTCGTGCATTTTTATTAAAAATCCAAAAAAAGTGATAACCAAATAAAATTGGGACTGCTAACATTACTTGACCCTAAAATTCACCAAAAAGAAAAATTTTGTATTGGGGCAAGTAATCCCCTCATTGTCTTCGCTTCTACTTGCTCGCGCACACACTAAGGATTAGTGCCCAAATCCCATTCAGCCCCCTAAGTGTTTGCGCAATTTTGGACTTCTCACCTAACTCTAAAACAGACAAGATAAAAAGACCGACTTTTCGGTCTCTACCGAGTTGAGTAGGTGAATTGAGGGTTTGACTTGTTTTCATTTTTGCTTGTGATTGTTTGTGTGTCCTAGATCATCCCTGCGCATTTGCGCCTTCTTCTTCATTCTCTTGACTTGACCATCGTGCTCTCCCGATCATTTTCTTTTGTTTCGAGATGGCCGACTGGAGCGTATTCTATCCGGACTTCGCGGATCCCGCCTTCACTCCAGCCGGTCCACCTCCTTTTTTCCAGGAGGACTTTGCTCCTGACTTTTGTACATATCCGCCTCAGCCACAGTATCAGGACTCGGATTTCTACCCACACCCACCTCTATCTCCACCTACGTATTATCCGCCTCCACCTTCACATCCACCCGAGACTGAGCTGATGGAGTCACCTTTCATGGAGTCCACCCTTGAGCACTTGACCCAGATGATGGATCATATGAGACAGAGGATTGACACCCTCACTAGTACCAATAAGAGCGACCATGATATTCCACCATTTGATGATATGGGTTCACTCGACGATTTCCATGAGAGCTTGCAATCGCCCAAAATACAAAAAAATGAGAAAATTTTAAAAACACAAAAAGATTTCGGGAGACACACGATCGAGTCGGACTGTGAGGAGAGCGCCCACTTGCCAGATCCTCTGACCACACAGCCTCTCACACCTAGTCCCACCTTTGACCCCGAGGATGCCGCTGTACAGACTGCTCTTGGCATTCCTCGTGTATATGCTGATTCCGACTTCCTCCCTTGTATGGAGGAGGTCCAAAAATTCAAAAAAATGCTGACTGAACCCGAAGTGGTGGCCACCATACATGAGATTATCCGTGCCCCACTTCAGCAGGCCATGACCGATTTATCTGCTCCTCTTCCCAAGAAGAGAAAGCGGAGGAGCAGATCTGAGCGTCATATATTGACCATGGCCACTGCCCACGCCATCACACACCGTCCCATTCCTAAGAAGAGGAACACTGCCACACCTTTCATTAGCTGCACCATCTCTGACCACACATGTGATCACACTCTCCTAGACGGCGGTGCTTCTATTAGCATCATACCCTTCTCGCTGGTACAGTCTCTTCACTTAGGGCCTCTCAAGAAGACCAGGATGATCGTTCAGTTTGCTGATGGATCAATTAAGAGGCCGAAGGGTATCCTAGAAAACACCGTCATCTCGATTCAGGGCATGAGCTATCACGTTGATTTTGTCGTATTGCCCATGGAGACCTCCACAGGGGAGCATTCTCCAATCATCCTGGGACGACCATTCCTTGCCTCTGCGAGGGTCGTTATTGACTATGGATCAGGAGAGATTCGCTTCCGCCCTGCTGACGAGGGCGTAGCAGTGATCACCGCACCCACTGCCGACCAGAGACCCGCACCTGATGCGACTTCACCTATCTTGGCTGACCCCGAGGACTATGATCTATATGAGGATATCAGAGAGACTTTCTTTATGACCGATGATGAGACCCGAGAATTCCTCTCCAAGGAGGAAAGCTCGGAAAGTATAGACCTTGGTGTTTCCGCTTCCTGTGATTGGCGATGTGTTGATGATATCCGCGGGATTTACACGATTGACACCATTGAGCGGAGGGCAGATATAGAGACTATACAGGACAGACATGCTTTGACTACTTCCACTGATGAGTCCGCTCCTGTCCATGAAGATACTGATGAGACTAAGGCCGAATTTGATTTTGTTGCTTTTCTTCAGAGATTCGGTCCTTTTGATGAAAAAGATGATCCAGTTGAGATTATAGAGGACGAACAGAGTTCGACTACTTCCACCGATGAGTTCGTGCCTTTTGGTTTTGACCTGGACGACACCTCGCAGGACGACTCCGAGTACACCACTTCCGATGATGATGAGTTCGTCCCATTCCACATTGATATCAGCGAGACTCCCAAGGCCGGACCTAGCCGTACTTCTTCCACTACCCCGTCTGTGCCTCCACACCCTAGGGCCACTGAGGATTTACACCCCGTCGACCCTGATCGGAGTCCGTCCACTGTGGACCCCGATGTCGACCTGCATCACACCAGATCCATTCCTCCGCGGTCCCGCAAGAAGGTTCGCTTTCTACCTTCTTGACCATCTGTATATCCACCTCTGTTGTACATGCTCCTTTGTTCATCTCTATCTTCCGTATTGCTCGTCCACCCATTATCGTGTCTGCCTTGCTTAGGACGTACTTTGCCCTAAGTATAGGGGGGTGGACGAGCCGAGTGTTCATTCATCGTTCCGTCTAATCACTCCTGTTGTTGCCTATACTTAGGGCTTCTTTCACCCTAAGTATAGGGGGAGTGACGTGTACATCCTCACGATCTCTTCTTCCATCTTCATCTCTTTTCTTCTTTTCTTCTTTTCTTCTTTTCCTCCTCTATCTTCTTCATCTATCAAAAAGGTGCCGCCCTTGTAGACAGTTTTCTATACTTAGGACGTACTTTGTCCTAAGTATAGGGGGTGCGCACCCCGAGTTTCCTTCATTCTTTTCGATCCTCTCCATTGTCTCCTCTTCTTGTCTATACTTAGGGATATCTTACCCTAAGTATAGGGGGAGACAATCTGAGTACGATCTGTTCATTCCCACCCTTGACCCTCCCTGCTTTGTGTACAGTCTGCTATACTTAGGATTATTTGATCCTAAGTATAGGGGGGGACGGTCAACTTCTCATTCGTTTGTTCATCCATTCCTTTATTTATTCTTTAGGCTTTCCTATACTCAGTACGAGTTATGTCTTCTCTTTTCTCTCTGATCTATGAGGACATAGCTCAAGCTAAGTATAGGGGGGTCGTATATACTACGTATATACTTTAGCCATAACTCGTACTTTCGTAATAATATAGCTACTAATTCTTTAAAAATCATTAAAAATTCTTAATAAAAAGATGTGGTTATTCCTCAAATGCTTTTTGTATTTACTGATTAATAAATCAGGTGAAAATGTTTTTTGCAAAATGTTTGAAAAATAGTTTGAAAATCTTTGTGAACATCTATTGAAAACTATTTTGAAAATATTTTGTTTCGTGTTTTCAACCTGTGTGGATTGTAAAATTTCTTTTCTTTGTGTGAAATAAAATGTTTGAAAAATGATTTGCAAATGGTTTGAAAAATGGTTGCAAAAATGATTTGAAAAACCTATATATACGGTTTTGCAAGCCTTTGCAAAAATGATTTTCAAATGTGTGTAAATGTTTGTAAAAATTATTTTGGACTATAGTTTTCAAAAATTGTGTGAAAAGCTTGTGTCAAATAAGTTTGAGGAATATACACATCACACCAAAAATCCACTATATGTATATATATATGTATAAAATTGATCACTTACCCTGTAAATTCTTAAAACCCACTTTTTGTATATATAAAGAAGCACTCCCGTGTACATATTTTCACCTAGTTTTCAGCCAAAATCTTTTTGTTTTCAAAAATTCCCAAAAACATTTGCAAAATTAAAATCCAAAAACATTTGAAAAATCTCTTTGAAAAACACAAAAAATTGCATCTGCATCATGCATCATATTTTCAAAAATCCATAAAAAGTTCAAAATCTTTGAAAATTGCATCACAAAAATATTTTCTGCATTGCATTGCATAGCATTCGCATTTTTCGGATTGAGTTTGATAGTTGAACGAGTCTAAGTAAAATCCGTGGACACGGCGGCGTTGGCAATAAACCCCTCACCACTCCAACTGAGTTGAGCCATGTGAAAGGTGCAGGTGTCCAAGTTAGGTCATTATCAACAAGAATCGTGCGTGTGTTCCAAATAACTCTACTTAGGCGGTCAAGAATCCATTGAACCAAGTCCCATGATCCGCAAAGAATTAAGTCAACTAGACCTGAAGTACCTCAAACCCAGTTCCTATAAGGTTCCTGTTATTAGGTAGATTTTAAGGTCCAATCAAGCTCCAATCTCCGGATTTTACTTAGACTCGTTCAACTATCAAACTCAATCCGAAAAATGCGAATGCTATGCAATGCAATGCAAAAATATTTTTGTGATGCAATTTTCCAAGATTTTGAACTTTTTATGGATTTTTGAAAATATGATGCATGATGATGCATATGCAGATGCATTTTTTGTATTTTTCAAAAAGATTTTCGAATATTTTTGGATTTTAATTTTGCAAATGTTTTTGAGCTTTTTGAAAACAAAAAGATTTGGCTAAAAACTAGGTGAAAATATTAACACTGGAGTGCTTCTTATATTTATAAGAAGTGGATTTTAAGAATTTACAAGGGTAAGTGGTCAATTTTATAAGTATATATAGTGGATTTTGGTGTGATGTAAATATTCCTCAAACTTATTTGACACAAGCTTTTTCACACAAATTTTTGAAAACTATAGTCCAAAATAATTTTTACAAACATTTTACAAACATGTACACACATTTGAAAATCATTTTGCAAAGGCTTTCAAAACAGTATATATAGGTTTTCAAAACATTTTTGTAACCATTTTTCAAACATTTGCAAATCATTTCTCAAACACTTTATTTCACACAAAGAAAATAAATTTTACAAACCATATATTTTACACAGGTTGAAAACACGTAACAAAATATTTTCAAAATAGTTTTCAATAAATGTTCACAAAGATTTTCAAACTATTTTTCAAACATTTTGCAAAAACATTTTCACCTGATTTATTAATCAGTAAATA
Organism: Ottelia alismoides; assembly: GCA_037367405.1. Classification (NCBI taxonomy): domain Eukaryota; kingdom Viridiplantae; phylum Streptophyta; class Magnoliopsida; order Alismatales; family Hydrocharitaceae; genus Ottelia; species Ottelia alismoides. Next base: position 100,185 of record JAZKJV010000750.1, read on the forward strand.
CAACAAGAATTTGAGGAATGATAACATCTTTTTATTAAGGATTTTTAATGAATTTTAAAGAATTATTAGCCATATTATTAAGAAAATACGAAAGTACGATGTATGGCTAAAGTATATACGCAGTATATACGACCCCCCTATACTTAGCTTGAGCTATGTCCTCATAGATCAGAGAGAAAAGAGAAGACATAACTCGTACTAAGTATAGGCAAGTCTAAAGAATGAATGAACAAAGAAATGTATGAATCAATGAGAAGTTGACCGTCCCCCCTATACTTAGGATCAAATAATCCTAAGTATAGCAGACTGTACACAAAGCAGGGAGGGTCAAGGGTGGGAATGAACAGATCATACTCAGATTGTCTCCCCCCATACTTAGGGTAAGATATCCCTAAGTATAGACAAGAAGAGGAGACAATGGAGAGGATCGAAAAGAATAGAGAACTCGGGGTGCAAACCCCCCTATACTTAGGACAAAGTACGTCCTAAGTATGGAAAACTGTCTACAAGGGCGGCACCTTTTTGATACAAAGAGAAGATAGAAAATAAAAAGAAGAAAAGAAGAAAAGAGATTTGAGGATGGAAGGATAGATCAGAGGATATACACATCACTCCCCCTATACTTAGGGTAAAAGAAGACCTAAGTGTAGGCAACAACAGGAGTAATGACACGAAACGAAGAATGAACACTCGACTCGTCCACCCCCCTATACTTAGGACAAAGTACGTCCTAAGCAAGGCAGACACGAGAATGGGTGGACGAGTAAAAACGGGAGATAGAAAAAGATGAACAAAGGAGGATGTACAATAGAGGTGGATGTACATATGATCAAGAAGGCCGAAAGCTAACCTTCTTGCGAGACCGCTGAGGGATGGATCTGGTGTGGTGCAAGTTGACATCGGGGTCCACAGCGGACGGAAGCCGATCAGGGTCGACATGGTGAAGGCCCTCAGTGGAATCAAAACGGAAAGGGATGAACTGATCAATGGAAGTAGTATGGCTGGGTTCTCCCTTGATGGTCCTATGGTGTGAAGGCACAGACGGGTGAGTGGAAGAAGTACGACTAGGTCCGGCCTTGGAAGTCTCGCAGATGTCAAAGTGGAATGGGACAAACTCATCATCCTCGGAAGAAGTGTAATCTAAGTTGTCCTGCGAGGGATCGTCCAAGTCAAAGTCAAAAGGCACGAAATCATCAGTGGAAGTATACGAACTCAAATCGTCCTCAAGACTCTCACCTGAATCCTTGTCTTTTTCATCAAGAGGCCAAAAATTGTGAAGGTTCGCGTCATAGCCGACCTCAATCATCTTTACCTATGAAGGGCCAGGAACGGACTTATCAGTGGAAGTAGTCAAACTAGGTCCGTCCTGTCTAGTCTTACCTGGGTCATTTGTTGCCTTATGAGGTCTCTCAAAGTAATGGGCAACATCATAAACATCCTCAATTATCTTATCATCTGCCCCCCGCTCAAATGGTTCAATCACATAAATACTCTGGATCTCATCAACACATCGCCACACACCAGGAGGAGGATCAGTGAGGTCCATGCTTTCTGACTTCCTCCCCTTTCGGGGGATCCATTGGGTCTCATCAGCGGTCGCTTAGGAGGTATCTCTAGTAGCATCAGGTCGGTCACAGACCTCAGAGTCAGCTATAATCGGTGAAGGTGCATTAGGTGCAGGTCTCTGGTCATCTGTGGGTGCGGTGATCGTCATTTCGCTCTCGTCAACAGGACGGAAGCGAACCTCTCCTGATCCATAGTCAATAACGACCCTCGTAGAGGCGAGGAATGGTTGTCCCAGGATGATTGGAGATGGCTCCCCTGTGGAGTTCTCTATGGGCAACACGACAAAATCAACATTGTGGCTCGTGCCCTGAATAGAAATGTCGGCGTTTTCAAGGTGTTGAACCGAGAAATAGAGGGTCGTACGGTTTCACAAGGCGAAACCGCAGTCGATGCGGTGACCGCTCGAAATCCCGATTCAAACAACAATTAACCCACAACAGATAAATCAAGCAATGAAAGTAAATGTGCGGAGTTAAAATTTATTATAACTCTACAACAAAGATGTGTATAGTGCAAGTATTGTAGAGGTCGAACACAGGGAGCAGACAGGTAGAACGGGGCAAAATTGCACAAAAGTGTGTGTGCAAGTGATCAAATGCCTATTAAGCTAATTTTTTGTGGGTTTTTAATTTTATATTTTTTATTTAATTTTTAATTTTATATTTTTTGTATTTTGATTTTTAATTTACTGATTTTTTATTTTCTTTTTATATTTTATATTTTTTTATATTTTCTTTTTCAATATTGAAATTAAAGACAATGTAATAAAAGGGAAACTAAAGTATTTATAAAAATAGATAAAAATACTCAAAAATAAGGAAATAAAGTCTTTTTGGTCTTTTTATACTTTTTTACTGTTTTTGTGATTTTTGGGTAATTTTTAGAATGTTTTTGGTATTTTTAATTATCAAAATAAAGAAAACAGTAGAGAAAATACAAGGCTGAAACTAAAATGGAGAAATAAAATAGCAAACAGTAACAAAAATTCTCCAAATCAATTTTCACTCAAAGATAATTAAACAAAGAAATTTTGGAAAAGAAAACACTATTTTTGGATTTTTTATGGATTTTATAAATTTTTATGAAGGTTTTTAGAGTTTTGCAATTTTTTGGAGTTTGGTTTTATATTTTTTAATGATTTTTGGCTGGGAGTTAAAACTAACTAAAAGACACAAAATATATTTTTTTGGGATTTTTCTGGAAAGTATTTATATTTTTTAGTGATTTTCTAATGCAAACAGTGCTGAAAATAGATGTTTTTGATTTTTAGTAAATATAAAAATGCAATAATTATGAAAAATAAAAATATGGTAATAAACTACTATGCAACAGGAACTTAAGTTAATTTTTATGGATTTTTTAAGGTTTTAGAGATGCGTGCAAAAAATACAAGAAGCATAAGGAAAATTCATAATTGCAGGGGCATTTATGTAATATTATGAAAGTTGGGGGGCCTGCGTACAATGTTTCCAGAAACTAAATAACTAAGTTAAACTTTGCTGGACAAGAATTAATAACAAAAAGCCACAGGGGACCCCCTGCAAAAACGCCAAAGCCACGTGCATTGCACGCGCCTGGCGGGGGTATGACTGTGATATCAGAAAGAACAAGGGCACTCCTGTAAAGTTTACCAGAAATATCACAAGGCAAAAAGAAGTCTCTGCAGTCGATATGAAACAACAAAATCCCTGGGCTGATAGCGCAAAATGCCCAGGGGCTCGATCCAACGGTAGTGCGGTGTCCACTTACGCCACGTGTCAGACGCTGGGGGGCCGATACCCCTTCATCTTGAAGGCCAAGATTAGATCGACGTTGTGGATCCGACGGCTGGAGGCCCTTCCAATCGAGCGGCGGCTGGGATGGTTGCAAGAACAGGAGAGATCCGACGGACCTGGCGCGTGGAGGATGAACCCGGCAAGAACACGCCCAGGTGACGTTGAAGCTTTACAAAATCTCCACGCGCGGGCGTCGATCTCCCTCCGATGGCCCCACGATCCACCTGGGAGCTTCCTCGAGAGGGCCGCGGCTTCAAAATGGCCTACGACGGCCAGGACCCCGCGACGGCAAGAGCGTATTCTCTCTACTGTTTTCTTTATTTTGATAATTAAAAATACCAAAAACATTCTAAAAATTACCCAAAAATCACAAAAACAGTAAAAAAGTATAAAAAGACCAAAAAGACTTTATTTCCTTATTTTTGAGTATTTTTTATCTATTTTTATAAATACTTTAGTTTCCCTTTTATTACATTGTCTTTAATTTCAATATTGAAAAAGAAAATATAAAAAAAATATAAAATATAAAAAGAAAATAAAAAATCAGTAAATTAAAAATCAAAATACAAAAATATAAAATTAAAAATTAAATAAAAAATATAAAATTAAAAACCCACAAAAAATTAGCTTAATAGGCATTTGATCACTTGCACACACACTTTTGTGCAATTTTGCCCCGTTCTACCTGTCTGCTCCCTGTGTTCGACCTCTACAATACTTGCACTATACACATCTTTGTTGTAGAGTTATAATAAATTTTAACTCCGCACATTTACTTTCATTGCTTGATTTATCTGTTGTGGGTTAATTGTTGTTTGAATCGGGATTTCGAGCGGTCACCGCATCGACTGCGGTTTCGCCTTGTGAAACCGTACGACCCTCTATTTCTCGGTTCAACACCTTGAAAACGCCGACATTTCTATTCAGGGCACGAGCCACAATGTTGATTTTGTCGTGTTGCCCATAGAGAACTCCACAGGGGAGCCATCTCCAATCATCCTGGGACGACCATTCCTCGCCTCTACGAGGGTCGTTATTGACTATGGATCAGGAGAGGTTCGCTTCCGTCCTGTTGACGAGAGCGAAATGACGATCACCGCACCCACAGATGACCAGAGACCTGCACCTAATGCACCTTCACCGATTATAGCTGACTCTGAGGTCTGTGACCGACCTGATGCTACTAGAGATACCTCCTAAGCGACCGCTGATGAGACCCAATGGATCCCCCGAAAGGGGAGGAAGTCAGAAAGCATGGACCTCACTGATCCTCCTCCTGGTGTGTGGCGATGTGTTGATGAGATCCAGAGTATTTATGTGATTGAACCATTTGAGCGGGGGGCAGATGATAAGATAATTGAGGATGTTTATGATGTTGCCCATTACTTTGAGAGACCTCATAAGGCAACAAATGACCCAGGTAAGACTAGACAGGACGGACCTAGTTTGACTACTTCCACTGATAAGTCCGTTCCTGGCCCTTCATAGGTAAAGATGATTGAGGTCGGCTATGACGCGAACCTTCACAATTTTTGGCCTCTTGATGAAAAAGACAAGGATTCAGGTGAGAGTCTTGAGGACGATTTGAGTTCGTATACTTCCACTGATGATTTCGTGCCTTTTGACTTTGACTTGGACGATCCCTCGCAGGACAACTTAGATTACACTTCTTCCGAGGATGATGAGTTTGTCCCATTCCACTTTGACATCTGCGAGACTTCCAAGGCCGGACCTAGTCGTACTTCTTCCACTCACCCGTCTGTGCCTTCACACCATAGGACCATCAAGGGAGAACCCAGCCATACTACTTCCATTGATCAGTTCATCCCTTTCCGTTTTGATTCCACTGAGGGCCTTCACCATGTCGACCCTGATCGGCTTCCGTCCGCTGTGGACCCCGATGTCAACTTGCACCACACCAGATCCATCCCTCAGCGGTCTCGCAAGAAGGTTAGCTTTCGGCCTTCTTGATCATATGTACATCCACCTCTATTGTACATCCTCCTTTGTTCATCTTTTTCTATCTCCCGTTTTTACTCGTCCACCCATTCTCGTGTCTGCCTTGCTTAGGACGTACTTTGTCCTAAGTATAGGGGGGTGGACGAGTCGAGTGTTCATTCTTCGTTTCGTGTCATTACTCCTGTTGTTGCCTACACTTAGGTCTTCTTTTACCCTAAGTATAGGGGGAGTGATGTGTATATCCTCTGATCTATCCTTCCATCCTCAAATCTCTTTTCTTTCTTTTCTTCTTTTTATTTTCTATCTTCTCTTTGTATCAAAAAGGTGCCGCCCTTGTAGACAGTTTTCCATACTTAGGACGTACTTTGTCCTAAGTATAGGGGGGTTTGCACCCCGAGTTCTCTATTCTTTTCGATCCTCTCCATTGTCTCCTCTTCTTGTCTATACTTAGGGATATCTTACCCTAAGTATGGGGGGAGACAATCTGAGATGATCTGTTCATTCCCACCCTTGACCCTCCCTGCTTTGTGTACAGTCTGCTATACTTAGGATTATTTGATCCTAAGTATAGGGGGGACGGTCAACTTCTCATTGATTCATACATTTCTTTGTTCATTCATTCTTTAGACTTGCCTATACTTAGTACGAGTTATGTCTTCTCTTTTCTCTCTGATCTATGAGGACATAGCTCAAGCTAAGTATAGGGGGGTCGTATATACTGCGTATATACTTTAGCCATACATCGTACTTTCGTATTTTCTTAATAATATGGCTAATAATTCTTTAAAATTCATTAAAAATCCTTAATAAAAAGATGTTATCATTCCTCAAATTCTTGTTGTATTTACTGATTAATAAATCAGGTGAAAATGTTTTTGCAAAATGTTTGAAAAATAGTTTGAAAATCTTTGTGAACATTTATTGAAAACTATTTTGAAAATATTTTGTTACGTGTTTTCAACCTGTGTAAAATATATGGTTTGTAAAATTTATTTTCTTTGTGTGAAATAAAGTGTTTGAGAAATGATTTGCAAATGTTTGAAAAATGGTTACAAAAATGTTTGAAAACCTATATATACTGTTTTGAAAGCCTTTGCAAAATGATTTTCAAATGTGTGTACATGTTTGTAAAATGTTTGTAAAAATTATTTTGGACTATAGTTTTCAAAAATTTGTGTGAAAAAGCTTGTGTCAAATAAGTTTGAGGAATATTTACATCACACCAAAATCCACTATATATACTTATAAAATTGACCACTTACCCTTGTAAATTCTTAAAATCCACTTCTTATAAATATAAGAAGCACTCCAGTGTTAATATTTTCACCTAGTTTTTAGCCAAATCTTTTTGTTTTCAAAAAGCTCAAAAACATTTGCAAAATTAAAATCCAAAAATATTCGAAAATCTTTTTGAAAAATACAAAAAATGCATCTGCATATGCATCATCATGCATCATATTTTCAAAAATCCATAAAAAGTTCAAAATCTTGGAAAATTGCATCACAAAAATATTTTTGCATTGCATTGCATAGCATTCGCATTTTTCGGATTGAGTTTGATAGTTGAACGAGTCTAAGTAAAATCTGGAGATTGGAGCTTGATTGGACCTTAAAATCTACCTAATAACAGGAACCTTATAGGAACTGGGTTTGAGGTACTTCAGGTCTAGTTGACTTAATTCTTTGCGGATCATGGGACTTGGTTCAATGGATTCTTGACCGCCTAAGTAGAGTTATTTGGAACACACGCACGATTCTTGTTGATAATGACCTAACTTGGACACCTGCACCTTTCACATGGCTCAACTCAGTTGGAGTGGTGAGGGGTTTGGATTTGCCGGTATGAGACGCACACAAGTGGAAACATTTGTCCTCCTCTAGGGAGGGAAGTGCACCCCAACCCGTCTAGTGATTAGGAAGTCTAAAGACAGGAGGCTGTGGGTTGCAATAAAGCTTCAAAAGAGGGATAGTCTACTGGCTCAAGAGGAAAAACTCCTTATGTAAATGCTGCTGTGAATAGTATTTTTTTTAAAAAAGTTCAGGCATGTACAAAAATAAAAAGCCTGCAAAATATGTGAATATGTTGTATAGAAAATAAGAAAGCTTGAGCATCAAAGTCATATCATGTGAGCCTGCAGCAGGATGACTTGACTACACTGGTCTTGCATCCCGGGATAGGTAGCTATACTGGCTTCCGTCCATTCTTCTCTTCACCCCCTCCTCTTGAGCTGGTTGCCACTTGAACTTAGAAGGGAATACCCCGCTCCTCGAGGATGGAGTTATTGGATTGGGGAATCATTGGGTTGTCATATTGGAGAAGTCAGTCTCTTTATCATTCTAGTTGTGGAGAGCCACCATCACTTACACTGTACGAGTCAGATTCATAGTCGTAAGAGTTTGCGTATGAGTTGAAGTATTTCTGACCTGGCTATTGAGGAGACTTGGATAGAGTTTTGCGATTCTCGAGGACTGTTGTATTTCAAAATTTGGTTCTCACTAAGGTTCCGCCCGCACTAAAATTTCAAAGCTCCGACTTAAGCTCCAAACTTTGATTTTGTGAAGACAAGTTTGATAATTGAACTAAATCCAAGTTCTTCCTTTTCTTTTCTTTCTTTTTCTTTTTGCACTTATTGCATAAGTGTTGCTAGAGACTAGCAAAGGTAAAGTATAGGGGGATGATGAATCCACATTTCATCTTCTTTATTTTATCATTTTGGCATCAAAAACCCTAGCAAATGCCTGTAAATAGCATTAATATCATCATCTTAGCATTCATGCATGTGCATCTACATAGTGTATAAAATGTTGTAATTAAAGCCAAAATTATAGAATAAATAAAGAAAAGAAAAAGAATAAAATATTGTAAATATTTTATGACCCAAAACCCCGAGACCTAGGCATCTTGATGAATAGGTCGACCATGAATAAAGTAGGGGGAGATAAGGGCCAAAATACAGATAAAACACCTATATTTTCTATTCATTCTTTATTCATTTTGGGACCTATTTTTGGTTCCACTTTTTATACATCAAATAAAGAAACTTTGTACATGAAAGTTGTAGATAATAAAATAAAGAAAAATACAAAATTGTCTTCACAGAAAAAGAATGTACAGATAAAAAGTTATGGTCTGAATAAGAATCCAGAATCCCAACTTCCCAGACCCGTATCTCACAACTAAAAACTCCAAATGCAACATACTCACCTTTAATTGTATATAGAATAAAATAAGCCATTTAATGACGGTGGTTTTGCATTTGGCGGAGCTACGGTTTGAAAGTTGAGTTTTGGACCCTCATTGTATACTTGTACAGATTAAAATATTCAATTTATTATTTATTCATTATTTTTGTATTTTTATATTTTTATAATATTGTAAATATTCCTTATAATAATTATTTACATTAAAATAAGAATAAAAACCTAAATAAAAACAAAAATAAAATACTTAAAAATAAAATACATAGATACATTACCTATATATATACCTATACAAAACATACTTGTATTTTATTAAATATACAAAACACATCAATAAAATAAAAAAATATATTTGTGTATATAAAAGTATTTTATAATTTTATAAAATTAAAATCACAAATAAAAATCAAATAGTCAAATACATAGATAATATACCTATATAGGGGTATAAAAGCAACTTGTAAAAATACAACTCATAAAAATAATTAAAAATAAGAATAAAATACTATATAAAATAATAAACATTTTTGTTAAATAACCTAAAATTAATTAAATCATTCACTATTTTTAATTTAATTTATAATGTATTTATTTATTTTTTGTCTTTTTGCGGATGCCGTGGCCCAATCAGGCCACGCCATCCGTTGACCGGGGGTCAACTCCTTGACCCCAGGCCTTTGCCTTCTGGACCGTCTCGAGTACCCACTTTCTTGGGTTTCTCGCGGGCTTGTCTTTCACCATTTGAGGACGACGCCTTCTGTAATGTTGTCCACCTACAATCCCTCTAGCTCGCCTAGTAATTATCTCGGGCAGAGGATCGTTGACTCGCCCGTTATACCTCGATGAAGGAGCCCGCGTCACCATTCATCAAAAACCCCCCAGTCGCCCCTCTTCTCTTTTGAACCGTTTTTGCTTGAGCCAATACCTCCGAGGGCGTGCTGTTGGAGCCCCTGTGACAGAGGGATGATCCAGCACCTTGTCGAGGTGCTTAGTTAGCTCGGCGGCGGATTCCACAACCACCTCCGGCCATTTGGCAGTCGAGGTTCTTCCTCGGGTTCTACAACCCCTTGAGGTCGTGTTTTTCTTAATTTTTTGTAGTGTTTCATTCGCTGTTACGTTTAGCTTTTATTTCGTGTCCTCACCTAGCCGTTTAACCGATTACATCGCCACCATCTACCCCTCGCCGGAGCTTGCTCCAGTGAGTTGCGATTTACGCCAAACACCATTCCACTTCACCCATTTTGCACCATTCAGCGCTGGATTTTGCCCCTCCCCTTGTTGCCGTGCTTTACCTGTCTTTGCAGGACCCAAGGGAGGTCCCAGCACCTCGAAGTCTGCCTAAGATGCGGCTCCAGGTCCCACGCCACCGCCACAATTTCCTGATGGACTTGGGCCACTTCTGAGGATTCCACAGTGTACGGAGGAGCCCCAGGGTCTTTTTGCACCTTCCATCTACCCTTGGGGACGACGCAAGAAAGGAGAGGAGCAGATTGAAGTCCGCCCCGGTGGAGTTTATCCGCTGTTCTTCCAAACTCCCTCCGCGCCGTCGATCTGGAGGATGTTCTTCATGAGCTACAGGAGGCGTCCGATGCGCATGAACCAGCACCGTTGATCCCCTCGCAGAGATCTAATCTACGCCATCGGCACCGAAGCGGTAGCCCCTCCCAGGATCACGCCACGTGTATTAGTGTGTGCCTCCACGCCGTTGGATCCGCTGAGGTTGGGTATTTTGCAAACGTACCCAGCCCGTTTTTGGTATTTTATACATAATTCTAAATCTTTCGTAGGCAGTTGTAAGCTTTTGTGACATTTGCGGACTTGCCCCGGATTTTTGTGTAATTGTTTGGAAGCCCCCGCTAGGCGCGTGCGTCGCGCGTGAGCCTTGGCGTCTTTGCAGGTGGCCCCCGGAGCTTCTGCCTATTTGTCTTTCACCCAAAAACATTTAACTGCAGTTTATATTTTGTGCAAATTTTGCAATCAAGCTCTCTCCCTTTGAAGTATCACATATAGCCCTCCCAGGCGCACGTGCTTAGCACGTGCGCCTTGGGTATTTTGCGCGGAAAGTGTTGCGGGTTTTGTTATTAACATTTAGTCCAGAAAATATTGTATTCAGTTCAAATTTTTGCATGGAAATTTTGTATATGCCCCTGGGATCTTGCCTATTTACAGAAATGCCCCTGCCAGGCCTTTACTTTTTGCTCACTTGATCTAATTATTTAAATTATCATTTGGCCTCCAAAAATTCCACAAAATTAGGGGTTAAGCTCCTGTCTACTTGTACTTTCACGCCATCATTTTAGTTTTTGATTTTCTTTAATTTTTATATTTATTAAAAATCAAAAACATGCTTTTTATTCACTGTCTAGCTTAGAAAATGCCAAAAAATATTAAAACATCTCGAAAAATTCCAAAAAAATTCCCTAGTGTCTATTTTAACTATTCTAGTGTCAGTCCAAAAATCACTAAAAATCTCAAAAGAAAAACCTAAAAAATTCAATAAATACATAAAAACTTCAAAAAAGATATAAAATCCTAGAAAACTCCAAAAATTACATACTCAGTTCCTGTTTGTTGTAGAATTCATTATTTTTATTTGAAAAATAGTTTGCAAAAATTCTGTGGCTGGTGTTTATTTTTTAATTCCCATTTTACTCACAGCCATCAAATATTTCACTGTTTTGACTTGTTTTGCTATTTAAAAATACCAAAAACACCTTGAAAAATCCCCAAAAATCACAAAAACAGTAAAAAATCCTAAAAATATCAAAAACATTTTATTTCTGAATTTTTGATTATTTTTGCACATTTTTATAAATATTTTATCTAGTCTTTTATTACTTTGTCTTTATATTCCAATATTGAAAAAGAAATTAAAAAAATATATATAAAATATAAAATTATAAAAATTAGAAAATTAAAAATCAAAATACAAAATGAAAAATTAATTAAAAAAATAACATTAAAAACCCACAAAAATTCCTTGGATTGCTTGCTTAGTGTAGACACTTCACACATTCACACACACACACTTATATTTGAATTACCCTGCTTGCTCCCTGTGTTCGAACTCTCTGCATACTTGCCCTTTACATGATTTGTGCAGAGTCAAAAATAAATTTTAACTTCACATTTATTTGTAATTATTGATCTTTAGTGTGGGTTAATTGTTGATCCTAGTCCGAGATTTATCGTGAGTCGTCACAGCGACCGGTGTCTCCGCCTTGTGTGAGATACCACTTTTAGACGCCGTGAATTTCGGCTAAATCACTTATCTAGCACCATCAAATGATTATCAAGAGAGTATTTCAAGCATGAGAATGAGATGGAAATTCTAACAACAAAGGCTGATATCTGATCGGCCTCTTGATGTAGGTCCTCTACATATTAATAGAGATTCAGATGTATAGGATAAGTTAAGTCAAAGAGTTGACTTAGTGAGATCGAGATAGCTAAGACATATGTCTTATGTTGTCGCATTATAGGCATGCATCTTCTGACCGGAGATAGATGTATTACAATATGTATGAGTATGTACATTAAGCAAACCATTAGGTTGATGATCTAATCAAGGTCTATACACTGACGAGCTAGTGTGTATACAAGGACATATGAGTAATACGATCTCTCAAAGGGATCATACAGGTTCACTACTGAACTGGAAGATATGAGCTCACTCATGAGATATTGAGACTTATAAAATTCCATGCATGGTCGTCTTGCTTTGGAAGTATGGTAGGATTTGTAGGTATGATATATGCTTTTGCAAAGCATATGATCGGTAAGAACTCCCAAAGATCAAATGAGAAACTTAATGATAAAACTCTGAAGAAGATAGTTCAAATGAGATCAGAACTTCGAGATTATTCCAAGTCATCTAATATGCAGGATATACAAGTATTAGAAATACTCGAGGGTGATGTGATCTTAAATAATTGTATAACCATGATGCTTCCATTCCGAGGGAGTGATAAAATGGGTATGGATTTTATTGATTCCTATCAGTGGATTGGGTATCCGATCTTGATCCAATTGTTGGACATTGATCTGAATATGATTCAGATGCAATGAAAAGATGGGATATTATGTTTGAAACGATTAGACATCTTTGAGTGACCTTTTAGGTCTAGATTCTCATTATCTAAGTCACTATACATAGCATATACAATCACATTGACCTTATCTCCAAGTATTTGAGGAGAAGGCACACAATTCTTGAAAGAGTTCAAAAAATATTCCATGAGAAATACTATCTAAGCATTGGAAATTGGATAAATAAATGGGATTTAGTTATCACAATTAATGTGTGGATAGAAATATTCAGGATAATTAAATTCGATTTAATTATCATGGATAGGATTAATATGGATAACAATATCCACAAAAATCATGGATAAATATGGATATGATCCACAATATCCTGGAGAGAGAGTTAATTACGAATGAGATTCACAATTTATATATTGATGTGAATTAGACTCACATTACAAAATTTAATTTAAATATGATTTGCATTAAATAATGAATGGAAGAATTTAATTCTTAATAGTCAATGGTATAATTGCAATTATCACGAATAATTTGGAATTATTTGGTTATTATTCAATTATTGAAATTATATAGTGGGTAGATTAATTTTGATTTGTTCCATTTCTTAGAGTGGACGTCCATGGGTTGTTGAACCATGATGGATGTCCACCCTAAATTTAGTAAATGGATAGAGCTCTTTTAATTAAAATCCATTTATTGATTAATTATTTTAATTGATACAGATTAGAAATTATTTTCAAATTATCTCTTTGTATTTTTTAATGTTTTGTGTGAATCAAAAAGAAACACAAATCAATCTAAACCACTGATTATTGAGATCACATGGATTGGGATCCATAGACTTCCAAAAGTTATAAAAGATAGGCTAAGCCTAGCCCTCTTTAACATAAGTGATATGCAATTGTTGCATAAATTAAATTCTCTCCTCTCTTCACAACTTTCTCTCCACAACCCTAGGTCGATCCTCTGCCCAACATTGGTGGAGATCGGGATTGTTGTCATGTCACCGTCGTGATGCCAGACTAGTTGCCCAAAGAACTCCATCCTCTTCCATGCATTGTGCTCGTGAAGAAGATAAGTGATTTCGTGAGACCAAATTTGGAGGTTTCTATCTTAGATCGTTGCTTTGGATTATGGGAAGTGCGTAGCTGATGAATCGTTGATCAACAATAATAATATTCTCTCTTTGTAGCACGAACCAATCAACAATCAACAAAACTGAGAGAACATCTCCATGAAGAGTTCTCAGCTTTAATTTATTTCTGGGTAAGTCTAGGATCGAACACAAGGACATGAGCAATTATCTAATTTAATTACGAGTCAATTAATTATTTAAGTAATTTATAGGGTCTGGGTTAAGCACAAGGCAGAGGCACACACAAAATGCATATTTTTTAGCACATTTTTAATGCAATTATTTAATATGACAGATAATAATGTAAGGTAATCACAAGTACATGCAACACAAAATTATGATCTTGATTAAAGAAATCAAATACTTGTGATATCAAATAATTACTTAATGAGAAATCAGTGCCAAGTAAAGCAAAATAATCCTAAGTGTAATTTCAGATCAACATTAAGGTTGAATAGACAAAATAAATTCTCTAAAATTTAATGTGTGAAAAATATATCAAAATTATGATTTAAATGTACTAAACTGAAGAGTGTAAAATAAACTTTCCAACAACACCAATTTCACTAAAAATTGAGCAATGGTTCACAAGTTATTAATACAATAAGATAGGGGCATAAATACAAAAAGCATGTTTTATTTTTTATTATAAATAATTCCAAAAAGAACTAAAATGTAAATACATAATCCATCGCTGGTAATTTTGCATTTTATTCCAATGAGGCGAGACTTATCTGTAATTTCTGAAACTTCCTTGAACTTTGTTGCAATTTCACCAGATACATGTGCTCCTTGCATGTGACCTTGTTTAGGTTCGGTAGGAGGCTCGAGTGCATGTGGTGCAGTCCTTCTTTCTCGGCGTAGGCTTGGATGCTCTGAGCTTTGGATGTGAACTGATGCTTCGGGCAAAGGTTTGGAGTGAATGTCCACTGTTGGATATGATCTGGGGGATCATATCAAACGATATTTTCTCGTTGTGTTCTTCCCCCTCCTTCACAGGAGGCGTCACTCGGGCGGAGCTTCCGTTGGGCTCAATCTCCTCCTCTGTGTGTCTCCGCTAAATCTGAAGATCACGAGAGATTCCTTGAATCGTGGCGAAGAAGGCGAATGCATGCTTATGGTCAGACATGTGCTGGAAGGCTCTATTGATGAAGTGACTCCAGTGAGGAAAGTCGAGATTAGAGATTGGCAAAAAATCTGATCAATCAAGGTCCCTTGTCAACTGCAAGTGTTAGGAAAGCAAAGCCCAAGACTATGCGAAACTTTTGTGATGCTTCTAAGGTGGAATGGAGGTAGTGATGCAAACGAATAAATACAAATGCAAATTCAGCTCATATCATAACCATATTCATATTAGTTTACAAATACAAATACGAATATTACACAAATGTAGAAAATCAAGATCCATATTCTCAAAATACAAATACGAATATGAATACAAATCTTTTACAAATGAATGCGAATATCCAAACAAATACTGTAATAAAATGTTATTTATAAAAACGTATATGATTATTTAGCAACCACTTCCACACAACCTTTTAATGTGTGTAACCACATTCCAATTCCTTTGAAAAAAGATATATTCCTAAAAATAATAGTCTAATTTAGTTGTAGCTGTGAGGGAGTTTAACATTTCTAACAATAATATTTTATCATAAAATACATTATAAGATTATGAATTTAAGGTACATACCAGATCAGTTGCAACTACAACTAAGAGGGAGATTGCGGCTGCAGCTGTGGCGGAGGGAGGTTGCGGCTGCGATAGAGCGAGGTTGGATGCAGCGACAGAGTATTGTACTTGAGAACGACAACAAGAGGATTAAGCATCATCAGAAGGAGATTGGGCTGGGGAGGTTGAGGCGGCGGGGGAGGCGGAGGGTGGTAGGGAGCGGTTGGGGGTCGCGGGGGAGGTAGAGTTTGGCAGGGGGCGACTGGGGCTGGTGGGTCTAGTGGAGGGCCGTAGGCCCGTAAGGAGAGGCGGAGGTCAGGGGGCAGTAGCAGGGGGAGGCGGGGCTGGAAGAGGATAGCATAGTCGTAGGGGAGGCAGCGAGGGAGGCGGAGGGTGGCAGAGGGCGGTTGGGGGTGGTGGGTTGGTGGATGGCTACAAGCCCACAAGGAGAGGCGGAGGTCACGGGCGACAACAGGGGGAGGCGGGGCTGGCAGAGGGAAGCTGGGTCATGGGGAGGCGGCAGAGGGTGGAAGGGGGTGGCTAGGGTTGGAGGGGCTGGCAGAGGGCCGCATGCGCGCAAGGAGAGGTGGACGTCAGGGGGCGACAACAGGGGGAGGCAAGGCTGGGTCACAAGGGGAGGAGGTGATCGGTAGGGGACGCCGGCAGAGGCATGGGCCCGTATGAGGAGGTGGCGGTGGGTGGCAGTCTGGGGAGGAAAGTGGTGTGAGGGGTGGGGGCGGTAGTGGGAGGTGATTTGGGGGGGAGAGGGAGAGAATAAACCCTACGTAATATTTCAAAATATTTAATATATAAAACGAATATTCGTATTTGTAACCAGATTTGTTTTCTTCGTATTCATATTCATATTCGCATTTGTTAATCCAAGATTTGTATTAGTATTCATATCTGTGAAAAATTTAGAATATTCGTATTTGTATTCGCCTGTTTTAGAAAAACAAGAACCATATCCTCTTAAAAATGAACACAACCACGAACAAATACGAATATAATCACATTCATTTGTGTCCCTAAATGGAGGGCTGAATATGGTAGAGGAACTAAGCCCAAGTTGGGTCCTTCTTCTATGCAAGAAGAAGGAAATGGTCTGAGTGATCACGAAGATGAAGAACTGTATAGAGGTAGAAGATGATTGCATGAGAATTAGGATAGCATCTGGAACTGCAGACGTTCTTGAGATGTATAGATAGTGCGAGAAATGCTAGAAAGTAGAGAAAAACAGAGGAAAGCAAAGTCAAGAATTTACCTGGAATATAATGAACTGCGAAGACAAGAATAATACAAGAAAACGGACCTGGATTGAAGCTTGAAGAGCTCTGGTCCTTGCTCGAAGATTCTAGCTATGAAACCGAGCTCAAGTAGTGTCTCAATGACCTCCAACTTGGCCAAATCAACCAAGGATCTCGTCGGTGATCAATTCTCTTTATTCTTACTCTCTCTATATCTCTCTATCATCCAGGGTAGTTGGATGCTCGGAGAAGTCGCACAAAGTGACGAATCTAGTTGCCGGAGGAGGAGTTTTGATGAGGAGTTGGTGGTTCTAGGTGGTTGGGGATGATGGTTTCAACCGCCGGCTAGAGAAGCATGTGAGTATAGTGGGAGATGTCTAGAGGTTGGTCGAAGGTAGTTGAAGATCAGGGAAGAGGATGGTGCTGGAATTTGGAAGGAAGGTGCTGGCAGTTGATAGGGTAATCGGTTGAAGATGATGTTACACGAAGGGTCGCATCTTTTGAGAACCGAACTAGAGGTTGAAGAAAGGTTTTTAATTGTTGGATCTGATGATCCAACGACCCAAAGTGGGGTCGATGGCAGAGAAGGAGCGGGGCCACGTGGTATGCTCAGATGGTGCCATGTGTCCCAATGAGGATTAAGATAAATACAGAAAATAGTAAAAAATTAGAAAATAAATAAAAGAAAAAAGACTTGGAAAAAGTGTTCAACATAAAATCACCTATGTACCTAAAACATTTTTGCAAGTAAATTAATGAATTAAATTACTTAAATTTATCTTCTTTTCTTATTATTTCTTGGATTTTTATTTTATAAATTAGGTTAAATTAATTGTGTACAATATTATTCTAATTTTTATTGAATTTTTAATAAATAATAAACACATAAAATAATAGCACAATGATAGGTATTCTAATGTACAATAATAGTAGGTATTTATTCACAACATAATATTAGTTATATAGTGAGTATTGTCAATGATTTTTATTGATTTTCTCAAGTTACAGATATAATAACATAGAATAATGTCGATAAATCTCAAGATAATAAATAAAGAACAAGTTAGAGAGTTATATTAATCAGTGAATCCCCTGATATGTGCATGTGAAAAGACAAGGTTTAAGAAAACTAGACAATTTTCTTTTATAGATCTTAAGACTCTAAGCTCAACCTGGTCCCAATCAAAAGGAATTCAACTCCTCTAATGATCAAACTCTCAATGTATGCGTGTGTAAGAGGTGTGACTTAATGTGTTGACTGCATTCACAAGAGTAGTCAAGATGTCACCTAAAGTTCTAATACCAAAGATTCTCCTAAGGACCCAATCCTCAACATTAGGGATTAAATCTAGTCTTGATTCAATCCACCATCTCTTTAGTTTGTCAGAATTCAAAATGTGGATGGCATGCCAGATAATGGAGGTATAAGGATGGTGGCATTTCTTCTCTCCCTCTCATCAGAACAAGGTATCTCTCAAGTGCCTTATTAACTCAATACAATGTTTTTTATTGTTAGTCATTGTGTCCGTCAAAAGAAGTTGAGCCGTCTGTACTTATTTTCTTGGGAGTACATTGGGGTGTGTCTTTTTAAAGTATCTAATATACATTCACCCATACTTATATTGCTTATGATCAAGAGCCCTTTTTGAGGTACTAACCTGACTCATAAAAGCCTAATATTTTGGTCCAAATTGACACCTAAAGGTTGGGAGCGCTCGCCATTGGTGTATGATCATATGAATGTAACTTTGTAATGCTTTGAGCTTTTCTTTTCATCAACACTTTTTTGGATAGCTCCACTGCTTTTACCAAGGAATGACACACATTGAGCAACATATTAATTTCATGTTTACATACCCTGGCACTTAGGTTTTGGTCATGGGATTAGTATAAACACCATGTCCCATACTGGCTAAGATGCTAACATTTAGATTTCATGAAGCCTTCATTAATCTTATCCCATCTTCGAGTATCACAAAATCATGACAAAACTTGAAACTCAAATCCCAGTTCCTCAATTGAAATGTCAACTCATATCAATCATGAACGCATTCGTGCAAGTGAGTGCTGGTCATATTCTTTAAAGAAGAGATTAAGCATGCAATATAGCACACAAATCTTTCTAACTAGGAAAGTTCTATTTTTTAAGTCCCAGACCCTAATTATTATGATAAGTTAACTTTAAGTCTATGGACCTCATAAATAAAGTGTAAAGATCTCAATAACCTTGAGTTCAAAGGAAAGTGTCAGGAATAGACACTAAATTAATAAGTTAAAAAAATTACAGGAATTTTGGAAGAAGATTTTTTATTAACAAGAGTTAGAGAACATGTACCCTTAAGGAAAACAACAGGACACAATAGTCACTTACAAAACATTCCAAGGATACCCACACAACACAAAAAACCTCAGACTCTCAAGGATCAATCTTGAATCTTTGGAGTTTAAAAATACAGGTTGCCTTATGCTTAACTTGTTTTCTCCTCATAGAGTAAACCTCAGAATCGGAATAACAAAGATCTTCATCAATTTGGAAAATGAATCTCTCGAAATGATGTCATTCTTCTTCAAATGTAATATCCATATCTACGTGGGAGTGATGGAATAGAGGGACGAACTAGTTGATGGGGTCTCACAAGGTGAGGCCAACAATGTCACACTGAGGCGACCGGACACGAGACTCCAATTCAGTCAATAATCAACCAGAGTGAATAATCAAACAATGAAATATGGAGCGGGTCAAAATTTATTATAACCCAGGAAAAAAATGTATAGTGTACAAGTATTATGGGTGTTTAACCATAGAAAGCTACGGGGACAGGCAAATATATATTGTCTATAAGGAAGAAGCAACTATTTTTTTGTGCATTTTTGGATTTTAAATTTTTGTAGATTTTAAAATATATTTAATTTTTATTGCTTTTTTTCTATGTATATTATTTTTAAAATTTTAATTTTATAATTTTTATTTCTTTTTTACATTTTTTGATTTTATTTTTTTAATATATAAGAAGTGAATATATATATATATCACTATATATATTAATGTGTATACTATAGGGTATATATATGTGTAATAATATATAATAAATATATAAAAATCAGTAAATGCAATTAAAACAATCCTTTTTATGTTTTAAAGGTTTTAAAAAATATTTAGGGTATTTATAATAATTATACTTATATTAATAAGCATATAATTATATATATAAGTATATAGAATATATATGTTTTTATATTTATAAATATAACTAATACAAATTTCAAAAATTATAAAATAAATCATTTTTGTCTTCTTTAGATTGCACTCTATTTTTGTATTTTTTGGAAATTTTACTAATTTTTTGGTATTTTTTAAAAATTCCAAAATACTCCAAATCAGAATATGTCGAGTGTTTTAAAAATTCCAAAATACTCCAAAAATTCCAAAATACTCCAAAGTAATTAAATAGGTCGAGTGTTTTAAGATTTTGAAAATAGATAAATAGTCGAAAATTCTCAAAACTATTTTTAATATATATTACTAAGTATATAGAAAATATGCAACAGAAAACTGTTATATATATTTTTAAAATATTTTCTAATTTTTTTAGGGTTAGAGAGGATTTTCAATTTTTAGGGATTTCTTTTGCTATTTTTGTGTTTTTTGTTTGTACACATATTATATACCAATATACTATATATAATTTTTTGGAATTTTTAAGAGTGTTTTCCTGTATTTTTTGTATTTTTATCGCTAAACAGGGAATATATAGCTCAAAGATGATTTTTAATAAAGGAAAATTTAATGAAATTTCAAATAAAAATCTGTATGTGTTATTGCATCATTCAAAGCACCTCCAGTAATTTTTGCACAATTTATATAATAATGGAGCAATTTAATCCAAAATAAAATGCACAAAATAAGTTATACATGCCTAACAAGGATGCAATAATATATAAAGTCATGGGGTTACATGCAAAAACCCTAAAGTTTTAAATGTTTATTACATATTTTAGCACTAAATCTAAATATCCAAACCCGTAGGGGCCTGGATGCAAAATGGAAAACTAACGGGGAGCGCCACGCGACTCGATGTGGCACTGGACCTCTATGCAATATACAGAACGTTCGAGGGCCCAGTTGTAACTTTTATACAAAAGTTAGAACGTAATAAAATATTTATAGGATTAAATAATAAAATTACATAAAGCTAGAGGTTACTTAATAATTTACCACTTAACACGTGTGCGGTCGGAAGGCGGAGGATGATCCACATGGTAGATTTGATGGTTCTGGAAGGGCTCCACTTTGAATAATCTCAACAGCCCAGATTAGATTTGGGTCGCGCCTCGGATCGGATGGCAGAGAGGATGGTTGGATGAATTCGGAAGAACTCGTTGTCAACGAGTTTGATTCGCTGCTCCAGAGGATGGTTGGATGAATTCTGAAGAACTTGTTGTCAGCGAGTTTGATTCGTTGCTCCAATACGTTTCTGGCCTCCTCCTCTTTTTCTAAAGTGCGCCCCAACTTCCAGGTGTCCGTACGCGTCATACAGGTGCCACCTAGGTGTCTGGGGCTCACTGGGAGAGCCATGGATCTCGGTTGACCTGGAGCTCTATTCTTGCATCGAGGGAGAGCTCCAGGTGGATTTCACATTCGTAGGCCTGCAGCAAAATGTCATGGGGTCAAGGGATATCCCCTCGACCTTTTATTGAAGTAGGAAAAGCCCGGGAGTGATGAGTCTATGAGAGATTCGGTGGAGGCGGATGAGAGACTCCAAAGATTTGATTACGTGCAGGAATCGAGGGTAAAGTAGAGTGCTACTACAGAGAATGTGATGGGTAAGAAAATGAAGGCGATAGGGGGTCAGAACAATGGAGGGTCACGGTGTATTTGGTGTCGGAGCTGCGAGCTCCGGTGATCTTGATTTTCAAAATTACACTAAAAATGCGAGTAAAGGTAGAAACTAAACCTAAAACTAAGCTGCTGGAATGAAATGTGAAGAAAACACACGTACCTAGCACCTCAACTCAACCGGATTCGAGGAGCAGGAAGATGTCATCGGAGGTAGTTCGGTGAGCACCTGCATCTGGTCCCCCACCACCTTATCCATGCAACGAAGGTTCGGAGCGGTTCATGCTATCACCAAGAGCTCAACGAGGGGGTCCAATGAGGGTTACAATGGCTAAAGGAAAATCAAAACAAAGGGAAGGTCAGAGGGGTATATTTATAGGGTGACTTCTGGCCAAAGGGATGGAGAGATGGCGGGAGGATCGAAGGTCGTAGGTGGGGATTCTTGCATGGACATGGGTCAAGGATGAAAGAGCTACAGTTTCGTGGTGGTCTCGATAAGAATGGAAGATAGGTGGAAGCATGAAAAATCTGCAAAGGTGGGGTGTCAGAAGCTATGACAAGAGGTGGAGGTACAAATGGTTGTTGACCCACCGGTCAACAAACCCTAGCTTCTAGTTGGTCCACATGGACAACCCGAAAAAAGAATGAATTAAATGCTCTATAAATTCAATAAAAAATAGAAAATGAGTTTATTCTTTTTTGTTAAAAAAGAAATTGTCTATAGTATTTAATTACAACTTTTATTTATTTATAAAAGATATTTTATTTGATGTTACTTTTTACATGTATATCTATAGGTATTTATACATGTATTTTGTATAATTTTATTTTATTTTATATTTTATATTTTATTAATATATATTGGTATTTTATATATTTATAACTTATTTAAACACACATTTTTTTATTTTTATTGTATTTTTCTGAAGTTGTTTAATTACTTAAATATATATATATACATATATCTTATATGTACATATAGGAATATTATTTATTTTATTTTATTTTAATTGTTTATTTTAGTTTAATTATGTACATGTGTTTTAAATAATATTTACAATTTTATAGAAATAAAAGAAAGTCAAAACTTATAAGAATATATATATGTATATATATATATTGAATATAATGTACATGTATGTTGCATAATGGGGGCCTAAAATATAACTTTTGCATCTGAACTCCAAATTAAATGAAACCACCTTCATTAAATATCTTATTTAGTTTTATGAATATTGAAGATGAGTTTCGTAAATTTTGAGTAAGTATGGAGAAGATGAAGGTCTGTAAAGTTTTCTTTGTGACTTTTTATTTTGTGTGTCTCGAGCATACTGTGCATTATTTTTGAGTGAAATAAATTCTGTATTTTTCCTTGTATTTTTATGTATAATATTCATGTTGAGGATTTTATTTATTGAGGTGTAAAAATAGGAAAATAAAATAGGTTTCAAACTCTAATTATGGGCCAATGATATTAGGATTTTAAGTATATTCTCTATACAATTAGCTGCCCTATCTCCCCCTACTTTATTCTGTGTCGATCAAGACATTATGATGATTGGGTCTCGGGGGCTAGGGTCACTTGATGTCTTCGACACTTTATTCTTTTTTTCTTTTCTTTATTCTTTTATTTTGATGTAAATACAATATTTTGTATAGTCATTTATACAGTATTTAAACATATTTAATTGTGACTTATTGAATGTTTACTTCACAACTTAATGATATATACATACATTTAGCTAGGGATTTAAGGCCAAAATGAAAGAATAAGGGTGATGAAATGGGGGTTAATCATCCCCTATACTTTGCTTTGTTATTCCCTTGAAAACACTTATGCAATAAGTGTAGAAAAGAAAAAGAAAGAAAATAAAAAGAAAGAACTTGGAATAATTTTTGACTTTTAAACTTGTCTTGATAAAGTCAAAGTTTGGAGCTCAATTAAAATTTTTAAATTATTTGTTTGTTCGATGTCGCGTTAGGGTTAGGAAATGTGACACAACAACCCTTAGATTCCATAATGATGTTATTCAATTCTCTTCAAAGCCTGGTCAGAACCATCCTCTCAATCGCATACTCTCGCTACCTTGAGATGATTGAACCATGTGTGTAAATTTTTCAGCTCTCCTTAGACAAATTGTCGAACTATCAAGGAGTCTGCTCCTCTGGTAACTCTTCCTCGTGGTAAAATATATTTCCTTCTAAGGTCAGATGTTGTCAGTTTTTACTACTGAAAGGGGGAGAAGCTAGAAGAATGAGAAAAGAAGTGGGAATGGACCTATGTAGTCTTCATTCCCTCGTGAAGCTCGGTAAGTGTAATCAAGTCTTCACAAAGAAGCATGCTTTTTCTAGAGGTTCCATTTTTTGTGGAATTTTTGGTGTAGGCTCCTTTGGATA
Organism: Ottelia alismoides; assembly: GCA_037367405.1. Taxonomy (NCBI): domain Eukaryota; kingdom Viridiplantae; phylum Streptophyta; class Magnoliopsida; order Alismatales; family Hydrocharitaceae; genus Ottelia; species Ottelia alismoides. Next base: position 124,024 of record JAZKJV010000750.1, read on the forward strand.
TATTTTTTTTGACTTTGTGTACCCTAGCGGATAGAGCATTTTTTGTCTGCCCATGTTTTGGGGTCTTGGAAAAAGTTGCGCTAGTCGACCATTCCTCATCCGAAGCATTGTTTAAATCCAGTCTCCAGTCTTTAGATATCATTGTTATCAAAAGAAGTGGGTTAGAGTACCGATTTCGACGATCCCCAAGAATGGTTCCTAAGCCACCCTTGATGAATCGGCCTAGAATCATCCCGACTTAGACTCCAAAATTTCCAACAATTCATCTGGTATAAGCTTAGTGTTAAGTGTGAGGTTACTAATCAAGCCACTATCTCAAGACTCTTATGAATAATATGAAGGGTTATATTTACACTTTGAATCGATACATGAACATAGTCTCTTAGAACCTAAAGAATTAAGTCAAGGCGACCTGAAGTACCCCCAATTCTAGTCCTCAATGGGTTCCTCTAAAGTTGCATGTATTAAGGTGTATACCAAGCTCCTATCTTTATACTTTATTTTGACTTTTTCAATTATCTTAATTATTACGAAAAATACAAATGCTATGTATAATGCAAGAAAATATTTTTTGTGAAGTAATTTTTTTATTTTTGAACTTTTTATGGCATTTCAAAAATGTTTTACAATTTTTATTCAATTTTGAAAATTTTGCAAATTTTTATAGGTTTTAGTTTTGCAAGATTTGAGGATTTTTTTGCAAAATATAAAAGTTTATGAAAGAATTGCGTGTTCATATTTACACGGGAGGTCATTTGTTATTTATAAGGATTATGTGAAAGAATTTATACTAGGTATTTGCATAAATCAAGTTAGTTATTATGTACATATTTTTATACATATTTTTGTAAAGAATTTTTATTTGTTTCAATTATGTTTATGATTCTCAAAATAATTTGAAATATTTTGATAAATATTTTGAAAACTTTATTTTGCAAATAATTTGATAAATAATTTTAAAATATTTACAAAATTTGAAGATCATTTTGTAAAGATTTTTCAAACAATATGTATAGATATTTCAAAGTGTTTTTACAACCATTTTCCAAATCATTTACAAATAAATTTTCAAAACATTTTATTCAAATAAATAAAAGAAATTTTTCCAAACAAAATATTTTTATAAAGGTTTGAAAATATTTTATAAAATATTTTCAAAACAATTTCGAAAGATTTTTCCAAGAATTTTCCAACCATTTTGCAAAACATTTTTTACCGGGTTTATTAACCATTTTTACAAATTATTTTTGAAAACTTTTTACATGTATTTACAATATTTCTTTACAATTGATTAATGTACGATATATGAGTCATATTATTAAAACTAAGCAAGTACGAGTTATGGTTAATGTATATACAACGTATATACGACCCCCTCTACTTAGATTGAGCTATGTCCTCATCGGTCAAAGAGAAAAAAGGAAGACATAACTCATGTTAAGTATAGGAAAGTCCATACTACAACGACGAAAGTAAAGAATGAGAAGCTAGCCATCCACCTATACTTAAGATCAATTAATCCTAAGTATAGTAGGCTGAATGCAAAATGGGGATGACTGAGGATCAGAATTTATGAAATCAATTGACTCGGCTTTCCCCTCCACCCATACTTAGCGCAAAATATACCTAAGTATAGATAGATTATCAAAATTTGGGGAACAAGTGAGAGAAAGAATAATGAATAACCCGAGGATACTCACCCCCTCACCTCCCCCCCAATACTTAGGATGAAGCATATCCTTAGTACAACTCTGATGAATGGAGTGAGGGTAACATGGAAAAAATAGTTAGAAGAATGAAAATGAAAAGAAGAAAAGAAGAAAATCCATTCTAATCAAAGATATTTATAGGAGCATTATCCGGCTCCACTAAAGATTTTACAGTAGTGAACTCATCATCAAAGATCACTTGTATAGAGTTGACAACGGCCAAGAATGTATCGTGCTCTAAGTACAACTTCAACAACTGACCATTGACTATGAAGGGTTATGCATCAAATGATAATTCTGATGTCAGTATACTTCCATTGTCACGCAAGGTCCTAACTCTGTATGGACCTATCCATTTGCTCTTAATTTTCCTGGAAAAATATTCAATTTCATGTCAAACAATCACCCTCTCTGTCCAAGTTCGAAGCTCTTTCTTTTGATGTGTTTGTCGTGTCAGCATTTGGCCTTCTCTTTGTACATCAAGTTGTTGTCATACACATAATCTTTGAATTCCAGGAGTTTGTTGAGATCCAGCTTTCTCTATCGGCCACCTTTCTGTGAGTCGAGGTTGCAAATATTAACTACCCACAATGATTTGTGAATTAATTCCACTAGCAGATGGTATGGCTTTCCATAGACAAGACGATAGGATGACATGCCCAAGGGAGACTTGTAGGTCGTTTGGTATGCCTTGAGAATTGAGTTCGGGAGTTGTGACCAGTTCTTTATGTCCGACCTTACCACTTTCTGCAATATCATCTTTATTTCTCTCTTGGAAAATTATGCCAAGCCATTTGACTGTGAATGATAAGGATATGAGACCCGATGATCGATGACATACTCCTTCGTTAATTTCTTAACCTCTTTATTGATGACAAGGTTGCCTCCATCTGAAATTAGGATTTCTGGAATTACTGTGAGATGATGTTATCTTTCAGGAACTTGCAAATTGTTCCGGTATCTGTGGCTCGAGTTGGATTGGCTTCCACCCATCGACTCACATAATCTATGACAAGAAGGATGTATTCGAAGCCTTGATTATTAGGAAATGGATCATGAAATCGATGCCCCATGCATTGAACACATCAGATATCTCGGTGAATTAAGGGGCATGACACTAAGGGTTTTTTTCCATTTTTTGACAGTCGGCACAGGCTTTGACATATTCATTCGCATCCTTGAATAGTGTGGGCCACTAGAAGCTGCATTACAGTATCTTGGTTGTTGTTTTGCTCCCAGAATGGTGTCCACCAGAGTTGAGCTTATGACAATGCTCGAGGACATTTGTGTATTCCTCCTTAGGAATACATCGACTCCATATGAAATACGGTTCTTGCCTGAACAAATGTGGTTCCTCCTACTAGTAAAAATGAATATCGAACAAATAATTGTCCTTCTTGATTCTCATCCTATCTTGTGGAACTACCCCAGAGACGAGTTAGTTTACAATATCAGAATACCATGGAAGGGATCCAATGTTGAGGATGGATTCATCAGGAAAGGTGTTGTAATTGGTGTATTGCTCAATTGAGTATATTGGTATTCAATTCTGGAGAGGTGATCTGCCACCATGTTTTGACCTCCAGGTTTATCCTTGATTTCCAAGTCAAATTCCTGCAGGAAGAGAAGGATCCATCTGTAGTCCTTCTTCTTCTGTAAATATCGATGGCAGAGTGGTCGATGAAAACTATGAATTTCGATCCAAGAAGGTTGGAACTGAACTTCTCTAAAGTAAAAACTATCACCAACAGCTCCTTTTCTATGTCTGTATAATTTATTTGTCTTCATTGAGCATTTTGCTGGCGTAGTGAATAGCATATGGAAATTTATCCCTTCTTTATCCTAGAATAGACTCAATTGCAAAATCTGACGCATCTCTCATGATCTCAAATGGAAGAGACCAATCCAGTGGTTGTAGGACTGGACCCTAAATTATGAGCTCTTTAAACTAATAAAAAGATTAGAAAACCATCTGATCGACAATAAACTTGTCCTCCATGTAAAGTAGCTCAGTGAGAGGTCGAGCAAGTCCATCGAAGTCCTTAATAAAGTGGTGATAGAAGCCAACTGCTTTAAGAATGACCTCACATTCTTCACATTATGGGGTGGCTTGAGTTTAGAGATTACATCCACCTTCACTTGGTCGACCTCCATGTCACGCTTGGAGACGACATGGCACAACACGATTCCTTTTGTAACCATGAAGTGGCTCTTCTCCCATGCTAGTTTAAGATTGACTTCATGGCATTTATGGAGCACTCTGTCTAGGTGCTGAAGACAAGAATCGAAGCTGTCACCGTATATGGAGAAATCAATCATGAATACTTAAAGAAAACTCCCAACCAAGTCGGTAAAAACGACAAGCATGCACCTTTGAAAAGTGGCTGGAGCATTTCAGAGTCGAAGGGACATCCTTCTGAAATCATAGGTGTTGAATGGGCAGGTGAAAGTTGTCCTCTCTTCGTCTTCAGGGGCGATGACGACTTGGTTATACCCAGAGTACCCATCTAATAAGTAGAAGTATTCTTTCCATGCGAGTCACTCAAGAACTTGATCGATGAATGGTAGAGGGAAATGGTCCTTCTTTGTCATTAAATCCAAATGGTGATAGTCAACACACACCTTCCAAGATGTCGGTACTCGAGTAGAGATATCCTCTCCTTGGTCATTCTTCACACTGTGAGCCATGATTTCTTAGGAACTACATGCAGTGGGCTCACCCATTTGGAGTCGAAGATGAGATAAATGAAGCCTGCTTCACACCACCTCATGATTCCTTTCATCACTATGTCATGCTGCTTCGAATTCAATCTTCTTTGGAATTCGCGAGATGACTTGCAATCATCTTTAAGATAGATATGGTATGAGCACAGACTTGGATTTATACCTCAGAGATCTGAGACTTTCCAACCAAGTATCTTGTGGTTCTTTTCTAGCACCTCGAGAAGTCGAGATTCTTGATCCGAGGTCAACATGTTGCTGATGATGACCGGATATATGTGTTCCTCACCCGAAAGGAAAGCGTACTTCAGCCTTGCTGAGAGCGGTTTGAGTTCTAGTAATTGTTGTGTTGGTTCCTTGGTCACTTATGAAACGGTGCTAGTAAGTGGTGGATCTGCTAGTTTTAATGAGGTGTTTTCCACCTCTGTCACTCCTGCCTCTAAAATAAATGTGTTGAACGTATCTAGATGAACTCTTCGTGTTCGGACTGGCATGAATCTTATTTCAAACATGATGCTCAGTGACTTGAATTCGGATTCGATCTCCCAATCAGTAAGAAAGCATGGGCTGATTGTGTTATCCAGGTCCTCCTCTGAAGAGAGGATTTCCTGTATGATGGTGTCATTAAGTGATATTAATAGGTCTTAGATGCCTATAATATCATAGTTTGTTGTTGATTCTGCTCCTTGTATCATATGCAGCTTTCAGCTCACTGATCGAATCAATGGTAACTTTGTAGAAGTAGGAGTTGAAGGTGACTTTTCCAGATATGTATTCGATAAATAGATAGCATGCAGTTCATGTCCATCATGAGTAGAATTTTGAGAACAAGATTTTCAATAATTTCAATTGCTCCATGGTCGGATAATTGTCGTTTCCACATTTTTTGTATTTTCCATAGCTTATGGGAATGGAATGTTTACATAACGAAAAGCATCGTTCTTAATTACAACCTTTATTTATAGATGATTGGATAAAGAAGAGCCATCATGCAAAATAGTTAAAAATCTATCAACAAGAGCTGGGTCTTTGTTGGGCTGTGATGAATACTCATTCATCACTCTTTATTCTTATATTTTAGCTACAAAAACCTTTGCAAATGCATGTAGATATGTGTAAATAGGAATAATTACCAAAAGCATGCATTGTGTAAAAACCTATAATTAGCATGTTTTTGTGCAAAAATAAAAGAATAAAGATTAAAAAGAAAAAGAGGGAAATATTTAGAATAAATATTGAGCAACCTAACCCAAGGGAGGGCTCAGCATGGGCCTGACCGCATAAAAGCCAAAGTAGAGGGAGATAGGGGCTCATGTGTGTACATACTTATGTAAATAAAATAAAGGTATTTTCCTCACCAAAAATAGGCTTGTAAATTTGTGTCTATATTTATAAATATAAAAACAAAAGATAAAAATATGAAAATAAAAAAGAACAAAAATATCACTTTCACATTGTACATAGACTCACCTACATATTTATTTAGCCCTATAAATAAATAAAATTAACCTTTATAATTTTTGTAAATATTCTTTATTAAATAGTGTAAATAAATAAAATAAAAACAATCAAAACAAAAATCAAATAAAAATAGCAAAAATTAAAAACACAAAAATAGATTGTACATATACCATGTATATAAGTGTATATATGTATTTATTTTACCTATGTATATAAATAATAAAAAAAATAAAAATACCTTTTTATTCCTTATTTTATAATGAAAATAAATAAAATATAAAATAGGAATAAAATTGCATAAAAATAATAATTAAAAATCAAAAATTAAAACCCTAATAGTGTACATATACCTATATAGTACATATAGTGTACATACCATATTCTTATTTCGAAAAAATTATTAAAAATCACTAAAAAATAGAAAAAAATAAAATAAAAATATTTCATGTTTTAACTTTTTGCAAATTCGGCCATTTGCTACCTTAATTTTCACCTCCAAGATTAAGCCACGTGGCCTGTTTCTATTGGGTCCTGGGGATGTTGACTGCCCGGTCAACTACCCCCCCCAGGACCACTCCACTCGGGTCCTTAGCGGGTCCCCAACTTCTCGGATTTTTCCCCGCTAAACCCGAGTGCCTACCACCTAAACCCCGGGTCCGAATCCTTAATGACACATCCGACATCCTCGCCGGAGCCGCATCCTCGGGATCCGCGCGCTTCCAAGCTTGCCTGGACCTCTCTTAGCCGGACCCCTAGCCATATATAGCCGTTGCTCCGCCACCTCATTTCTCTATCTTTGGCCATTCGAATCCTTCACCTGTGAGCTCCAGAGAGTGCACGAGAGTGACAGCTCGCGTCCGAGCCAGTCGAAGCGAGGGGAGGAAGAGAATCCATCGATCCGGTGAGCTACGCTGTCGGTGCTCCGCCACCAGCGTGAGCACCGAGCCTCGCAGGGAGACGCTCCTCGAGGCAATGACCAGGAGCTTCCCCAGCTCCTCCCCAGTCTCTTCGTCCACCCAGGTAACCTCATAGGTCTTTATTTTTCCCTGATTTCCATTTACGCCCAATTCGTACCGCCGCCGTCTCTAGCTGATTCCGACCATCCCATCACTCCGTTCGATCATCGGAATCGACCATCGCATCCGCCTCCCTGCGACGCACCTTCTTCACCCCTCCATCCAACCCAGCTCGCACAGGAGCTGGGAGCCGAGCTCCTCCGTCTACCCCCTTCGCCGGAGCTCGCCATTTCGACCCATCAACCACCGTCACCTCGCCTAACCGGGTCGAGGCAGTTTGCCCTCGATTCTGGATCGCTTGGCAGGTCAAACGAAGGACATCTGAGGTCCTTCGACATCCAGCCAGGAGGCTCAGCTCCGCCGACCTCGCCCGAGCTCCTCGGAGCTCGGCTGGATCATCGGAGCCTACCGGCAGACGCGGGAGCACACCACGTTTCTTCTCCGACCTTCAGAGTGCTTCCAGGAGGAGTCTAGCGCACGCCAGAGGCCGGCGAATCTCGCCGGCGACCTGTTCTTCCAGCACCCTCCATCGCCGTCTGATCGCCTCAGCCCTCTAGTGTTGATCCAGACCGTCCATCTCAGGAGGCTCCTGCACCGCCAGATCTTTGGAGAGGTGATCCCAGCCGTCCGATGCTCGTGGGTTAAGCCACAGCGAGCCACCACCGTTGATCACGCCCCGTGGCTTGACCTCGAGCGTCGGATATCGCGAGGAGCCCAGCTGTAGAGAGGCTGCTGTCCACCACCGTCGGATGCGCCACGTGCCCTCCATCCAGCCGCTCCGAGTAATAAGGGTAATTTACCCTTAGGCCCTCTTAGTTATTTTGTTTCGCTTTTAGTCTTGTAAATATTTAGCGAAGTTGTTTAAGTTTTGGTATTTTTGCATAGAGACCCGTGCGCTTGTTGTTATTTGTTGATATACCCCTGTACATGGTCTGACACGTGCTTTGTCACGTGGTTTATTGGGATATTTGCATCTTATGCCCTGATAGTTCTGGTTGTTATTAGTTGAATGAAAGTTTTTACTTATTTGCACTTATACCCCTGTGCGTGGTTTATTTCGACATGTGCGTGATATTCGTGGGTATTTTGCAGATAAGCCCTTGGGCTTTTGGTAACTATTACCAATAAGTCCTCGGGACTTATTTTTATTGCATTTGGGTCCCTGAGTGCCCCAGGCATGCGTGTGGCGAGTGTTTTGCTGGGTAAATTGCACCAGACCCCCCAGACTCTTGGGTATTTGCACTTTGGTCCCTGTGCACTGTGCCCTCTCTTTATTTTTGAATAAAATAGCAAATTACCTTCAAATCCAACGAAAATTGGACACATGGCTCCTGCCATGGTGTAAAATTATCATGGATTTTTGAGGACATTTTTGTTTTCATTTGTTATTTTTAAAAAATCAAAAACCCTTATTTTCTTCACTGTCTAATGTTAAAAATCACAAAAAATATTAAAAAGTGTCTAAAAATTACAAAAAAAATTGTCTACTATCCATTTTGTTGTGTTTGATTTTCTAGCCAATTTTGGCTATTTTTCATTACTAAAAACCACTAAAATTGAAAAACACATAAAAACTTATAAAAATTCTAATAATTAAACCAAAAAACCAAAAACAATAAATGTGGTGCCTAAATTTTCCTCATTTTGTCTTCTTTACAAGAAAATTACCTCCCAACCATTTTGGGCCCTTAGATTCTTTATCTAGGCGTTTTTGGCTCGGCTGGACAATACCATTTATTTCATTCACTGTTTGATTTTTAGAAAATTAAATAAACATCAGTAAATTCTCAAATATTCATCAAAAACACTAAAAATTATAAAACACATAAAAATATTTTTGTTTGAATTTTTGGTTGATTTTTAGTGCTTTAGATAAATTGTTGAAGTGTGTGTTTACTTGCTTTTCCTATTTTCTTAAATACATTAAAAATCCAAAAAAATATAAAATAAATTAAAAACCACTAAAAATATTTTCTTCTTTTATTTTATTCCTTTTTACTACTTCGTAGGCCGAGAGGCCAATCCGTGCTCCTTGAGTTCGACCCTGGTCGCTATACCAGGTTAATCCAATAGCAGGACCGCTATTTTGTGTTTTATCTGTTTTATCTCTTTTAGTGGTTCATTCTTCTTGATCGTCCGCGCTTGATCGCTTGGGTCACAACGACCTATTTAGTACCTTATACCCGAGTACTCAGGCTAGACATCAAAATGGCGCCGTTGCCGGGGAGCACGACTTAGTAGTTTTTATTTTATTTTCGTTTTTGTTTTCGCGGCTTTTTGCGGCTCTTTCAGAGCTCGCGGCTTTTTCGCGGCTTTTTATTTATATTTTATTTTTGCTTTATTTTGTTTTATTTCATTTTCTTTTATTTTTGTTTTTGTTTTATTTTGAGTGTTTATTTTATTTTATATTTTTGCATATATACCCTCATTTTCTTTCATTTATTTTTCTTCTTATTATTTGATTATTTTTATTGGTCTGACCACTCATCTCTTTTTCTTGCGAGGGCCCGAGGACCAAGGCGGCCGATTTCGAGAAGCCGGTGCAACCGAGGAACTTGGAGGCGTCTCCCTTCTGTACGGAGCCGCAGGAGAGAGCAAGAGAGAGAGAGTGGAGTGGGAGAGGATTAGATAGACTTTTTACTTTTATTTGAGTATTATTGTAATAATACAGGGACTCAGACTGGACACTTGTGGACTCTTGGACTTAGCGGGCCTGTTTCGTCGAGCACCGGTGTGCTCGGGGGACCCTTAGGCTTTTTCGCGACTTTTTACGCGGTTTTGTTTTCTTTTCATTTTTACTGCCTTTTCCGGTGTTTACGCGGTTTTCATCGAGCCCCTAGACATAGGATTGTCTGCTTGCTTGTGCCGTAATTAGTAGGGTCCCCACACTTAACTATTTGCCTGTTCCTATAGTGCGCTAATTGGACTCACTAATAATCAATTAATAAAAATAATCCACTCATCTCCTTCGTAGCCTACGTGCCGCAGCTCACCCTGTAAAGCGCTTTCTCCTACCCCTGATTTGTCGGGCAGAGGAGGGGTGGGCCAAGACCGGACCCTTTGGCTTGGAGGTCGGTGACCGATTAGACGGTTCTGCGAGTAGAAATTGCTCATCTAGGACTCGGTTTTTCCCGTTGCATCATTTAGGGTAGTTTACTTTTCTGTCTTTAAATTCTGCCGGATCACTTGCATGTAGAGTGTTGGAGGCAAGGTATGCATTTCTAACTCAACATGCATCATTGATTTCATCGCGCATCGGCTTTTTTCGTCTTCTCCCCCCTATTTTGGACTAAATAAACAGGAGAACCGAAAAATTCGTTAGGCGTTTGTTTTCTATTTGAAAAATATTAAAAAGAAAAATCATAAAATGGGACTGGATAAAACTATTGACCCTAAAAGACACTCACCCTAAAATTTGTCTTGGGGAGAGCAACCCCCTCATTGTTTGGTTTGATTGCGCGAGAGAGTGACCCGCGCCCTAGGTAGAGCCCTCCGGTGTTATTCCCGACTGATTACCGACTTCTCCGTGCGGGCCAGTCGGTTGGGGTAGCATCGGGTATCCTAACAGGTCACGTAAGCGCTCTGATATCTTGTGTGTTCACCTAATAAAAATTGACAAGATAATTTGACCGAACTTTCACGGTCTTCAGCTCGCGTTGCGTTGGTGAACCGGGGGTTTGCATTCTGATCATAGTTTCTCCAGATCTCATCCGCACTACTCGCCAGATCAAGATGATGGGTAGACGCTCTCTTAGGCAGCCTCTGGCTGCACCGCTTTCGGGCACGTGTACCCGATCATCTAGGTTGGCCCGCGAGAGCCAAGACCAGCTCTCCGAGCCCGAGTACGACTCCGCCCTATTCCCCCTCGACCCCCTTTCTTTCGGACCTGAGCAACATGAGCCCGAGGAGAGATTAGCAGATTTGACAGCACGTGAGTTGGGCTCATTTGATTTTGCAGACGTCATGGCCGGCAGTTCTGAGGATCGCTCCCGTCAGCCTGAGCACTTCGTATTGGACCAGGGAGCGATCTAACTCCCACCTGATCGCCTCGTTAGAGACCGTCCAGCAGCAGCTGAGGGATCAGGGAGCATTCATGATCGACATGAGGGAGAGAGATGGAGCAGATGAGAGCAGAGCGAGAGCAGAGAAGAGAGGGACCGAGGATCCCAGATGATGCGGATGCAGCAGCCGCAGCAGCGCGCCGCCGCAGCCGCGGCCGAGGACCACCGAGACCGATGCGGGAGTTACACAACCCGGATCGATGCTGACGCACCACTGTGTAGTACTTCCAGCAATCGTGGGGGACTTCAAGTTCCCCCCGAAACACTTTACAGCTACTCCCCCGCTTCCACGGACTCGCGACAGAGGAGCCCCATCTCCACCTCCAGGAGTTCTTGATGATATGCAGCACTGTCCACGACTGTCAGGTGGACCAGGACACGATCAGGATGATCGCCTTCCCCTTCTCCTTAGCTCACAGAGCAGCCACCTGGCTGAAGCATTTAGGGAAGTTTGTTTACACCTGGGAGCATCTCCGCACCGGAGTACTTGAACAAGTACTATCCACTCGGGCGGACGAATGCAGCGAGGGCCCTGATCAATAACTTCTCCATGCTCCCCAACGAGCAATTCCACGAGGCATGGGAGAGGTTCGAGAGCTCACCGACAGATGCCCGCCACCACGACATCTCGAAGCCGAACCTTGTTCAGAGCTTCTTCAGCGGGTTGACACCAGAGCTCCAGGGCCTGATGAATGCTTCTTGCGGCGGGTCCTACTTCGCCAAGGACCACGACCAGGTCTGGGCCATCTACTAAGAGATGGCCGAGAATTACATGGTGATGTCCCCAGACCCGGTTGTACACTCAGGGGAGACCCCAGCAGCAGCCAGGACCCGTGCAGTACCAGAGGATAGCACGGGTCGACGCCGGTCCATCCAGTTCATCCGCAGTTGCAGCAGCACAGGCAGAGTCGTCCGCTGCGGATATGGGCATCATTAGCGAGAAGTTGGACCGGCTGGAGCTGATCGAGAAGAAGCAGTGCAAGAGCATCACGCAGGATGGAGCAGATGGCACAGACTCTGAGCGACATGAAGACCCAGCTCATGTGTCTCCAGGAGGCACAGACGGCTTCCCAGCCCCGTCTTCAGTCGCGAGGCCGATACCGGCGGCAGGAGCAGCTCGTCCCAGCGCTCCAGCTCCTTTCAGCAGCCTTGACAGGTTCACCTTGTACAGGCGGAGCCGTACCAGCAGCAGCAACCCTCTTACCAGTCCCCACAATCTCCAGACATGCAGATGGTGGTATACTAGCCGGATCAGCCTCTGGCAGTACTCCCGCCAGCCCCATACGATGCAGAGCCGTTGATGGATGTCAACGGGATTTGGTATGACCGCCCCCAGCCTGGGTATCCGACGAGACCATCCCAGATTCAGGTGGGGGAGCGGAGGTACCCAGCCCCAGCAGCAGTCATCAGGTCAGGGAGGGCAGTATGGCCAGCAGAGAGATCACCAGCCGCAGCAGCAGCCCCCAGCCTATCAGTCCACACCAGCAGGCGTCCTTCGTTCCTCGTCCCTATCAGCAGCAGGGACAGTCTTGGAGACGTGAGCAACAGGCTCACCCACCACACCAGCAGCAACATCCTTCCTCCTACCCCTCTTACCAGCAGCACCAGTTCCAGCAGCCTCAGCACCAGAGAGGCTACCCGTCGGGCTCCCATGAGAGCCCCGCCTTGGATGACATAGCCCGCCTCCTTACGGACCAGCAGGATACCTTCAGACGGGAGATGGACGAGTTCCGCCAGGAGATGCGGGACCTTGTGAGAGGGGAAGGCCGCCATCCCTGCACAGATAGAGCCGAACCCCAATAATCTCAAGAGAAGTCTGAGTAGGTAGTTCACACTGAGCATGCCACTCCTAGTGATCCATTTGATGATATGTCTTCGGATCTATTTGATGCTGATTTTGTTACACTTAGGAGCGGTAGAGCGCCAGCAGGAGGCCGCCTCGTCTGAGCGACGGCTCGAGGATCCACCCAGGGCGCCAGACGAGGAGGAGGAGAGCGATACTGATGCCGCGCACGATGATGAGGGTGGTACTGACGCCACCAAGGATGCTGATTCCACCGGCGGTACTGAGGCCGCCGCTTCACCAGTTCGAGGAGGTGGTGCTGATGCCACCAGAGTAGCTGAGCCAGCCCACGGTACTGAGGCCGCGAGACGTCCAGTAGCAGAGCCAGCCCTTGGTGGTACTGAGGCCACCGGTGTTTGTGTAGAGAGATCAGGTGTTTTTCCTCATTTCTCATGTATCTCAGAACACTGTTGTGAATAAAGGAAAAGGTTTAGTTTCTTTTGGTCCCACTGTGGTGCTTGATGTATGTGCGGATCCGGCCGTCGAGCCGTCTAGGCCTTTTCCTAGTCCTTCATCTGCGAAGGACCCTGTGATCCCCTTCCCTAGAGCCCTTCAGATGGGGGAAGGGAAGAAAACAGAAAAGACCCAAAAAAGAGAGAACAGGAGGAATTCAGCCAGAACATGATCGACAGATTTCACATCCAGCTGACCCTCCAGGAGGCTTTGCACCACATCCCCCTTCCTTCAGCGATCTTTGAGAGACAGGACCACAGTCAGGAGGAGGAGGAGGAACCACACTTCAGAGATTCATGTGCTGACGAAAGCCACGTGCTTCGTGATCCAGAACCGTCTGCCGGCCAAGAGGCCAGATTCAGGGGCCCCGTATGTCAGATGTCAGATTAGTGAGCAGAGGTTCGATCGTACTCTATTGGATAGCGGATCGCCGATCAACCTCCTTCCGGCAGCCCTTCTCGACCGCTTCGAGTTGGGCACTCTTAGACAGAGCAGGACAGTCCTTCAGTTTGCTGATCGATCTGTCAAGAGGCCGAAGTGGTTGTTGCGAGACGTTATTGTCCGATTCAGGGCCTGAAATTCCCCATGGACTTCGTAGTGTTGGACATGGAGATCCCTGACTCAGTGGCCGATACCCCCATCATCCTCGTTCGTCGTTCTTGGCCACGGCCAAGGCGGTGACTGATCATGATAGCGGGAAGGTATACTTTCACGTCGAGGGCGAGAGTATACAAAATAGAGACGGTCGAGGACTACAGAGCTATAGAGAGAGCACGCTCAGAGGCTGGTACAGATTCAGAGCAGCTGACAGACACTGAGCCAGACATCCACCAGGACTGTGATTTTGTGATCACAGATGATGAGGCAGCATGGGCAGATCCTGCAGCACATGCCATCCTCTCATTTTCAGACACAGCTGATGCCGAGATGATAGCAGAGGAGAGCTTGGAGAGTACAGCCCTGGTCCAGGATACCATAGAGGCAGCAGAGCCGGTTCTTGACCGCGACACGGTTTTCAGTGATGTTGGTGCTGAGGCCACCTTGTGTTACGGTGGTATTGATGCCACTGTGTTCGATGCAGATCCCTCGGATTCAGAGTCTGATTGGGCAGATTGCGATGATCAGATTCCAGACCTGAGTCCACCTGAGCCTACAGATGAGGAGGAGGTAGAGGCAGAGAAGATCAGAGACAGCACAGTTGAGCAGCCTTCTCCAGATCCAGTTTGCGAGAGTTCGCTTTCTTTCTCCCAGGCAGATTTGGTAGACTTAGCAGCATTGACACATTTCCTTCCGTAGCCAGATTTGCCAGCGCCCAACTGTCCAGAGCTGAAGCCGCTCCCTACTTCGCTGAAGTATCGGTTCCTTGCGGGCGAGCCTGAGATGTACCCAGTCATCATCTCTGACGATCTGACTAGAGAGCAGGAATCCCGTTTGATGGGGGTTCTTGAAAAGAACCGCAAGGCAATCGGATGGAGCATAGCAGATCTCCATGGGATTAGTCCCATCAGTGTGCTCCCACCATATTTATCTCGAGGAGGGGGCGAAGCCGTCGCGTGAGTTCCAGCGGCGACTGAACCCCAACCTGAGAGAGGTCGTGATGAAGGAAATATCAAAATGGTGGAGTGCAGATTTTATTTATCCCATTTTCGACTCCAAGTGGGTTAGCCCCTTGCATGTGGTGCCCAAGAAGACGGGCATCACGACTGTGATCAGTGAGTCGGGAGAGGAGATTCTACACGAGTACCCACCTCTTGGAGGGTCTGTGATGACTACAGGAGACTCATCCAGGCCACCAAGAAGGACCATTTCCCCCTGCCTTTTATTGACCAGATCATTGAGAGACTGGCAGGGAAGAGCCACTATTGCTTCCTGGATGGGTACTCGGGCTACAACCAGGTGGCCATCGCTCCTGAGGATCAGGAGAAGACCACCTTTACCTGTCCCTTTGGCACATATGCCTTTCGACGCATGCCATTTGGGCTATGCAACGCCCCTGCGACTTTTCAGAGGTGCATGCTGTCGATCTTTTCGGACATGGTAGGGGAGTGGTTTGGAGGTCTTCATGGACGATTTCTCGGTCTACGGCGACGGATTCGACTCTTGTCTTGACTGCCTAGACCGAGTACTCCAGCGATGTATTGAGTACCATTTGGTTCTATCTTGGGAGAAGAGTCACTTCATGGTGACTCAAGGGACGGTGCTTGGCCATATCATCTCCGACAGGGGCATGGAGGTGGATCCGGCCAAGGTTGATGTCACTAGAAAACTCGCACAGCCGTCCAATTTGAGGCAGTTACGGTCATTCCTGAGGCACGCTGGATTTTATAGGAGATTTATTCAGGATTTTGATAACTGCCCCCGCACCCTTAGTTAATTCGGTCAAATTAATGTCCAAATTACTTAATGTGATTCGTTGCAGTCGGATACGAGGGGTTAATCAAAAACCACTTATCGATTAATGTGAAGTTAATTTTAAGCGGCAATTTTTTTTACTTGGTGTAAGTCCAAGGTCGATCTCAGGGAGGCATCTGTCTCCTTAGGTGAATTTAAGCAAGGATCCAAGTGTTGATTTTCGAGGAGTAATTTTTTTGGTCTTTTTAATTTTTATGCAAACGTATGCAGACAATGCAGGCCAATTTAATGTGCAATTTAATTAATGTACCAAATGAAGTCCAAAAATAATGAAAATTGGCCAGATGGTTAATTATGATAAAATGACCTACACTAATTTTTTTGGAATTTTTCGACTCAAAATGAATTTACTGTGAATTAAATAAACAGACAGAGTGATTTTAAGTATTTAATTTTTAATAAATATCAAACCACAATTTTTCCAAGAACTAAAATTATCCTAGGTTACTCTAATGGTAAAGAACCTAGGAAAATTAACAGAACTTAATTTCACTGTGAAATGAATTAATTAAAATTAATCTAAGAAAATCACTGATCAATTTATTTAGGCCTCGATATGCATGCAAATGCTATGAAATTTTTATGGTATGTTAAGAATGATGTCCTTAAGCTACTGTGAATTTTTGATAATTTTTGAAGCCACAGAGAATTAATTAAAAATTCAAAAGGCATCACTGGGCAAAATATGTCAACAATGCGCTAATTAATTCATTAATAATTCAAATGGGCTTACAAAAATAAGACACGTGTACCAATAGACAGAGGACAAAATTTCTAACAAAATGCAATGTTTAGAATTTCAAAATGATGAAAAATGCACTCTAGGGATGCGTGCAAACACAGGGGTGTAAATGCAATACTGGAAATTAAAATTTCAATAAATAAATATGCTGACAGGGACTCAAATGCAATTACCGATAATATGGGGGACTTTTATGCAAATTCTCCACAGGGAACGTGCTCCTCACGTGGGGTCTGCTTCACAGGGACCTCTTTGTAATTTTGGAAAGCTTCAGGGGCTTCTGTGCAATTTGCCCAAGCCGCACGTGCTCCTCGCGTGGGCGGCCTAGGCTCAGAGGGCGACGGAGGCTCGGAGCGAGGCTCGGGCTCTCAGGAGGTTCGGACTGCGGCTCGGTGTAGCCTCGGGTCGCCCGAGTCTAGGCTTGGAGGTCGAGGCTCGGACTCATCGACGTGGCGTGCTGCGGGCCCTCGGATCAAGGTCAATCCAAAGGTTGGCGATGGCGACGCGTGGCGGACTCAGAAGCCGTCAGATCTGGTGAGATCTAACGGCGGTCGATCGGGGTTGAAAGGGTCGATGTGGCGTTCTCCTGCTCGTGGGATCAAGGGCGATCCAACGGTCTCTGGCTGCTCCAGGATCGGGTGACGTGGCTGCTTGCGGACCGTTCGATCAAGATGATCGAACGGTGGCTGTACGTCATCTCCAACGGTCCTCCGCCACCTGCGGAGGAGAAGGCGGATCTCCGGCGTCGATGGCTCTGCTCCACCGCGGTCGCTAGGCGTCGATGAAGCTCTTCGTAGGCTCCCGAGTAGCTCGGAAGATGCGGGAGCGTACGGCGAAGCCTCCGGTGGGCTCAGTAGCTGTGGAGATGTGCTGAAGCTCGATGGCGACGAAGCTCAAAGGGAGCTCCGGTGAAGCTCCGGCCAGTGAAGAAATGAGGACCTGCAGGGGTTAGAATAGATAGCCGAGGCGTGCAAGTGCTCGTGGAGAGGTGTAGCGTGAACGGCGAGGCCTAAGGTGGAGTGTGGGTGTCCGGCGAGCGAGCT
The DNA here is from genome assembly GCA_037367405.1 of Ottelia alismoides. Classification (NCBI taxonomy): domain Eukaryota; kingdom Viridiplantae; phylum Streptophyta; class Magnoliopsida; order Alismatales; family Hydrocharitaceae; genus Ottelia; species Ottelia alismoides. The sequence goes on from JAZKJV010000750.1 coordinate 141,485, forward strand.
CCGCCGCGGTGGCGGAGCTGTAGTCGAGCGAAGGTGGTCCAAGGTGAAGGACGAAGGTAATGACTGCGCGAGGACCGGAGCTCCGTCATGGAGCTTGGAGGGATGAAGGTGGCGCGAGAAAGTGACGATGGACGGCGAATAAATGAGGAGAAATCAAAGGAAAAACGAAAGAGAAGATCAGAAGGTGGTGGAAGGGGTTACCTGGGGAATGGAGCTCAGATTTGAGCTCCAGGTCTTCGCTCGAGGGATCGGTAGGGTCCCGAGCTCGTGCAACTACTCGTGGGAGGCTGCAGCACGGCGGTGGCGGCCGTGGATCTCGCCGGAGTCGATTCCTTGTCTTCGCTCGACAATACACCCAGTTGCTGTCACCAATGGATCGCTTGGAGCTCGCGGAACCTCTCTGGAGTGGCGGATGGGGCTGAACGTCACCGGTGACGACGTATTTATAAGGTGAAGGAGGTGGGTTGGCTGGTGGAGTAGCGAGGTTGGTGGACGACGTGGGGCTACCATGGTGGAGGTGGTGGAGTTTGAGGGAGCTGGCGAGGGAGAGGGATGAGTGGGTGATGTCGTGGGGGTGTCAGCGGTCGGAGGAGATGGCTGACGTGCGTCCAAAAATAGGAAGGGGGCGCCCCTCCCGCAAGGCAAGGGACGTGGGGGAGAGGGGGCGTCTGGAGGTAGGAGACGAGGTCTCCACCGTTGGATCTTGTGATCCAACGGTGGTGATCAGAGCGTGGTGAGCGGGTAGGATTAGATCTGGGGTGCGTAGATGATGGGTTATGATGGAGCCACGTGGCGCGTTGTGGCGAAGCGCGAGCGAGCAGTTTAGATGAGGGGGTGGAGTTGATCAGAAGGTCGAGATTCGCTGGAAGAGGGGCGGCTGTGATGGAGAGATCGGAGGTCTGATCAGGCGGCGCAGATGCTGCCACGTGGAAGGCTCTGGAGAAGGCGCGGACGAGCGGCGCAGATCACGGCTGGAGATGATCGGATGGTCCAGGCAAGGGGCGTGCGTGGGCAGCGCTGGGCCATTGGATCTGGAGCGAGATCCAACGGCTGAGGGCGCAGGCGGATGAGGTGATGGAAGGCGGGCCGCGTGGCGCAACCAGAGGGCGCCACGTGGCCTGTTGTGAGTGGCTGGAGTAAGAGGCACGTGTAGAGAGAAGAGGGAGCCGAATTTGGAAAAACTCAAAACATGAAAGTTGTAGATCTCGATGAGATCTACAAGTTTCATGTTGACCAAAGACGGAGATGAGGTCAAATATGATACATAAATACAAGGATACATAAATATACATATGTAGTATACAAAGTGACCCAAAAACCCAAGTTTCTCATACGAGCTCCAAATTCAATGAAATTAGTCTCATTTTGAAGGTCTTTTAATATGTAGTATTCTAAGAGTGAGTAGACCTAATTCAGAGTTTGTATGAGGGCTTTATGTGTATTTTAGTGTACAAGGGTTCTCAGGCTACATTGGCTATTTTACAATGGTGCTTTTTGGCATTCTTCCCTATATTATCAACTAAGGAGTATATATTATAGAGAAGAGGTTATTTTAGGGATTGGGTATTTTACAAGGGATTCTGGCTTCTTATTTAAATGCAAATGAGCTGCTAAAATGCATGAATTATGAATGTATGCATGAATGCTATTCATGCAATATAAAAGGAAATATGCCTCTATTTTCTCGGGAACAAGGCTCTATTTTCAACTTTTGAAGTGATGAATCACAGATTCATCAACCCCCTATACTTAAACCTTGCTCGTCCCCGAGCAACTAAATGAAATGCAAGAGTGAAATGATTTTGGGTTCCAAACCAAGGTCATGAACAAAAGTTGAAAAATGGAGCCTGACTCGACCTTTGGATTAATTGTGTGGCGGAACCTTATTTGGACCTGGACTTAAGACTTAACAGACTTCAAGTTCCACAAGTCTTCTATTCAAGACACCTCAATAGTCAGGTCAGAACAAATCCTCAAACGCAAATTTCTGATGACTATGATTCTTACTTGTACTGTGTAAGTGATTTGTAACTCTCCACATCAGAAATGGCTCGGAACCAGCCTCCTCTAACAAGGTAACTCAATAACCCGGTCTAATAATTCTTTCCTCGAGGAGCGGGGTATTCGCTTCTAAGTTCAAGTGCGACCAACTCAAGAGGAGGGGGTAGAGAAGAGAATGGACGGTAGCCAGTGTAGCTACCTATCCCGGGATGCCTGACCAGTGTAGCCAGGTCATCCAGCTGCATTTCTTTACTAGTATACAGGCTCCGACAGGTATTTTATTTTTTCTTGAACCTGTCTGATTTTTTTGGAGTTTTTGCATTTTTTCCAACAAGAGCAGCATGTACATCAGGAGTTTTTCCTCTTGAGTCAGTAGACTATCCCTCTTTTGAAGCATTATTGCAACCCACAGCATCCTGTCCTTAGATGTCAACACCACTAGACTAGGTTGAGACGCACTTCCCTCCCTAAAGGAGGACGGATGTTTCCACCCGTGTGCTACTCCAAGCTAAAGGATTCTACCTCCTCACCACCTCATCAATGAAGAGCTGCGTGCATAGTGCTTGTCCAAGTTAGGTCATTATCTAAAAGAATCCTGCGTATGCACGAGATATTCTATTTAGACTTATCAAGATGACATGTGAACATAGACATGCGGACTCAAAGAATTAAGTCACTTGACCTGAGAAATCTTAACTCCAGTTCCTATAAGGTTCCTCTGAAATTAGGTGGATTAAGGTCAAATCAAGTCCATCCTCAATATCTACTCATAACTTTGTCCAGAACCCACTAGCTTTTCACTTTGCATATGCAAAGATATGCAGATGAGATGAGATGTCATGCTATGGAAATGCAAGACTCTTTTTATTTTTCTATGCAAGAGTAAATAAGAAGCCTATTTTCAATTTTTTTTCGATTTTTACCCACCCGTAATTATTGTAAAATATATACAAAAATACATGAAAGTACGAGCTATGGGTAAAGTATATATGTAATATATACACGCCCCCCCTATACTTAGCGTGTGCTATGTCCTCAGAGCACGAAGAGCGAGGAAAAAGACATAGCTCGTGCTAAGCGTAGTAGAGCCAAAAAGAACAAAAAGTATAGAAGTCGTCTCGCCCCCCTATACTTAGGCTCTAGCAGCCTAAGTGTAGAAGAAGATCAGAAATGGGGCGGGCGAGGGAAAGATGAGAAATGGATGAGTATACAATGCGGGCATCGGTCCCCCCTATACTTAGGCTCAGGTCAGCCTAAGTATCGGTAGGAAATGAGTATGAGGACCAATGTGATCTGGAGAATGTACAGTGAATCGACTCGGGTGACCCCTCCCCCCTATACTTAGGATCTGGTCATCCTAAGTATAGTCCAAGAAAATGGTTCGATGATGTGGGGATGGTTTACTAGAATCGTGGGGATAAAGGATAGGATATACAGGAAGAATGATATATATACAGATGAGTCGGTCTGAATCTTTTGAAGATGCTGCTGATGGCTGGAGTTCATTGCTGCAAGGTTTCATACGCGGCTCGATATGTTTCTGCTGTATCTGTCTCGCGCATGAATACAATCTCCTCCACATGGACTAACTGTTCATTGGATTCAACGAAGTGCTTCAACAACTGTCCATTCACTAGGAATGTCGGTGCGTCATCTGCGAGATCCGAGATCTCGACACATCCACTATCATGCACCGTTCGGACAACGAATGGTCCCGTCCACTTAGATTTTAATTTGCCTTGGAAAGTCTTCAGCGTGGCATTGAACAACCATACCTTCTGTCCAGGAACAAAGGTCTTTCGTCTGATATATCTATCGTGCCAACGCTTCACCTTGTCCTTGTACACCACACTGTTGTCGTATGCTCGGTTTCTGACCTCCACAAGCTCATTCAGATCCATGTCTCTCTGTTTCTGACCCAGGTGTGTGTTCCAGTTGACCTTCTTTATTGCCCATTCTGATTTGTGCACTAACTCTGTGGGCAAATGGCACGGCTTTCCGAATACCATTCAGAATGGGGAGGTGCCTAACGGTGTCTTGTAAGCCGTCCTATAAGCCCAGAGGACTTGATCTAAGAGCTGAGACCAGTCCTTCCTGTCCGGGCGGACAAGCTTTTGCAATATGGTTTTCACCTCCCTGTTCGACACCTCAGCCATACCATTGGTTTGTGGGTGGTAAGGACTTGCGACACGGTGTTCAATGTCGTAGTCCTTCAGGAGTTTCTTCACCTCCCGATTCACAAAGTGGCTACCCCCGTCTGATATCATCATCTTGGGGATCCCGAACCTAGAGATTATGTTCTCTCTGATGAATTTACAGACAGTCCTGCTGTCTGCGGCTCGGGTCGGGATAGCCTCCACCCATTTGGATAGGTAGTCCACCGCAAGAAGGATGTATTCAAACCCGTGGCTGACAGGGAATGGGCCCATGAAATCGATGCCCCAGGCGTCAAAGACATCACAAATGATGACCGGCTGCATCGGCATCTCATCCTTGGAACCAACGGTTCCTCCCATTCTCTGGCAAACTGAGCACGACTTCGCGAAGGCGGTGGCATCGCGAAACAGAGTCGGCCAGTAGAAGCCACACTGAAGCACCTTCCATGCGGTCCTCTTCCCGGAGTGGTGTCCTCCTGCCTCTAAGCTATGGCATAAAGAAAGGACACTCTGGTATTCCTCCTGAGGAATACAACGTCTCCAGACACAATCCGGTCCTTCAAAGAAAAGGATCGGATCCTCCCAATGGTAGTGTCTAACGTCCGACTTTAGTCGGTCGATTTGGCTCTTGGGCCAATCTTCGGGAACTTTCTTGGAGACAAGATAATTCACGATATTGGCGTACCATGGGAGTGAGTCGATAACAAGAATCGACTCGTCAGGGAAGGAGTCTCGAATCGGGGAAACCTCGGAAGTATTAAGATCTTCGAGACGAGAAAGATGATCGGCCACTACGTTCTTCTTTCCAGGTTTATCACGGATGTCCAAATCAAACTCCTGGATAAGTAAAATCCAACGAAGAAGACGCGCCTTCGCGTCCTTCTTTGCCATCAAGTATCGTAGTGTTGTGTGGTCTGTGAACACAGTTACCTTGGATCCGATTATGTGGGATCTGAATTTGTCCAAGGCAAACACTACCGCAAGCATTTCCTTTTCGGTAACTGTATAGTTACGCTGAGCAGAATCAAGCACTTTGCTTGTGTAGTGAATTGCAAACGGGACGCCATCTCTTCTTTGTCCCAATACAGCCCCAACAGCATAATCTGAGGCGTCCGTCATGATCTCAAAAGGTAGAGACCAATCTGGGGCTTGTAAGATGGGTGTGTCCATGATCATTCCTTGTAACAGCTTAAAGGCCTCAAGTCATTTGTGATCTACAATAAACTCTGTGTCTCTGCCTAAAAGCTCAGTTAGCGGTCGGGCAATCTTAGAAAAATCCTTGATAAATCTTCGATAAAATCTGACATGCCCGAGGAACGACCGCAACTGTCTTACGTTGGTTGGTGGTTGGAGTCGTCTGATCACGTCCACCTTGGCAGGGTCAACCTCCATTCCTCTCTTGGAGATGACATGCCCCAACACTATGCCCTCCGTCACCATGAAGTGACTTTTCTCCCAGGAGAGCACCAGATTGACCTCACAACATCTTTTGAGGACTCGGTCCAGATTCCTAAGACAAGAATCAAAAGAGTCGTCGTGGACCGAGAAGTCATCCATGAAGACTTCCAGGAATTCGTCGACCATTTCGGCGAATACAGCAATCATGCACCTTTGAAAAGTACCTGGAGCATTGCATAGCCCAAAAGGCATGCGCCTGAAAGCATAGGTACCAAAGGGGCATGTAAACATTGTCTTTTCCTGGTCCTCCGGAGCTATGGCTACTTGATTGTAGCCTGAGAACCCATCAAGGAAGCAGAAGAATTCTTTCCCCGCTAATCTTTCTAGGATCTGATCAATGAACGGTAGGGGGAAATGATCCTTCTTCGTCGCGGCATTCAGGCGTCTGTAATCTACACAGACGCGCCACGACGTGGGTACTCTTGTCACGATCTCTTCTCCATCCTCGTTGGTGGTCGTCTGAATTCCCGACTTTTTCGGGACAACATGGATTGGGGCCACCCACTTAGAGTTGGAGATTGGGTAAATAAAACCTGCGTCGCACCATTTTTCTATCTCTTTCTTCACAACCTCTCGTAAATTTGGATTCAACCGGCGTTGGAATTCACGAGAGGGTTTGGCTTCGTTCTCCAAGTATATATGGTGCGAAACACAGAGCGGTATTTATTCCGTGGAGATCGGAAATGCTCCAGCCTATTGCCTTGCGGTTCTTCTCCAGGATCTCTAGCAAGCGAGATTCCTGCTCCTCGGTCAATTGCGAACTGATAATGACCGGAAATTTCTTGTCTTGGCCCGCAAGGAAGGCATACTTCAGGGTTGTGGGTAAAGGTTTGAGCTCAGGAATAGTGTGATCGTCTAGAAAGTCTGGCTCAATCTGATCTGGTTCGGTGTGGGAAGTGACTAGATCATGTTCTGTAGCAGCTGCCACCAAACTCGGCTCTGGAGTCGGATCGTCAAAGGTCTCCATGCAATCGGCAAACGCCTCGTCTGACTCGTCATCCTCATCTTCCGATTGTCCTAAGGATGTAAGGACTGACAGGCCCAACCGGGCCTCTACGTCATCGAAGATGTAGGGCGATGCAGGCTCAGAGCTGTACTCGTTCCTGAGGATCTCGCAGACTGACTCATGCACTGGATCATCTTCAAAGGAGATGGACACATCGGTGCTGGCTGGGTTCTGTCTCCATGGCCCAACTACGTCTACATGCTCACAGACTGTTCCGATAGAAGAGTACTCGATGCTGGATTCGGAGTCCGGTCTCTGCCATCTTGTCTGTTTCATTTCAAGTTCCTCATCTCTGCCTGGAGTTTGGAACTGAATCTTCCCATTCTTATAATCGAATAAGGCCCCTGCTGTTCTGAGGAAGGGCCTACCTAAAATGATCTGGGAATCTCTCCAATTACGAGGGGTTTCCATATCTAGGACATTGAAGTCCACCATGTATTCTTGCCCCTCGACTTTGATCACAATGTTCCTTAACTCTCCTTGGGACCTCTTAGTAGATTTGTCAGCAAACTGCAGAATAGCTCTAGATTTCCCAAGAGGTCCGAGATTGAGCCGCTCATAGAGGGCTGTGGGCATCAAGTTGATCGAGGAACCATTGTCCAGGAGAGTGCGTGCAAACGCGATGTCATCAACATGACTCACTACATAGTGTGCACCCACATCTCTTCGTTTCCGAGGAAACGAGTTCTTTATTGCACAAGTCGTGGCTACTGATAGAACGTGTTTCTCAACATGGCTTTTGGTCTTCCTGCTAACCCTAGTAGGTGTGCATCTCACCTTAAGGTATTTTTGGAACGCAGGGGACATTTCCACGAACTTGTCAAAAGGGATTGTGACCTTGATGTGTTTATTGCAAAATTCAGCCATCTCAGGGTCATCTTTTTGGATTTTTTTGATTTTCTTCTTTCCACCCTTGAGAGCTTGGGGGAAAGGGATTATTAACTCAGGTTCTGGAACTGAAATATTCTCATTGATTTCTGGAACTGAGTTTTTGACACGACTCTGACTCGGACTCTGATACAGACTCGGACTTGGACTCTGACCAAAAAGAAAATGCTGGGGCGAGACCAGTGATGCTTCTTCCGCTTCTTCTGGACGATCCTCCTCAGATGGAGGTGCGGGCTCATCGGCATCGTCTGACTCTGGATGGATGCAGGAATGCTGCTTGGAGGACTCAGATGTCCTCTTCTTCTGCTGGCGGTGGCGGTGGTGATGCTCCTCCTCTTCTTCCTCCGAATTCTCCTCAGGTAGAGTTTCGGAGGTTCCTTCTTTTTGCGCCCGTGCCCGATCAGGTATGGTCACGGTCCTTCCGCTCCTGAGGGACATATGGTTAACATTATCGTACGAAAGGATCTCATGTTCAGATAAATAATTATCTGAATAGTATACCTGATCTCGGGGTCAGTTCTGGCCCTGGTGTACGCTGTTTGGGTTGGCCTGAACCTGTGCGGGAATTGGAGTCCTTGGCGCCATTTGTTGGTCCTGAGCACGAGAGACCCGATTGATGTCGGTCCTCATGTCCAGGTAGTCATTCTGCATCTGCTGGACCCTATCAGACAGGGTCTGGATCGCCAGGGTGAGGGACTCCAATTCGGTGGGCTAGGCTGGCTGCTGAGTGGATGCGGTCCTGTACTGGCCCTGCTGGCCGTGCCGATACTGCTGCTGATGGGACGGTGCTGGCCCCTGCTGGTAGGTGCGCTGCTGCGGCTGGTACCCCTGTTCTGGCCTGGACTGGTATCGCGGGACTGTGACGGGCCTGGTCTCTTGGTAGACTGGGGTTGGGAGGTGTGCCTGATCCTTCCCCATCTCGATTTGCCGGACTAGCGGGTCACGGCTATACCAAAGCCCGTTGATCTCGTAAACAGGCGGAGGCTCCTCGTATTCCGTTTCCACTGGTGGGGGTGCATGATGGTTCTGCTGGGTATAAGTTTGATCCCAGCTGCTCTGAGACCCCGGTGCCTGTTCCTGTACAAGATGGACTCGATGTACAGGTACAGGTGGTGTAGAAGGGGTGGGTAGCTTGATCTTGGCTACCTTTTCACAGAGTTCCTCCACTTTCTTGGGAAGGCTCGAAAGAGACTCCATCTCCGCGACTCTCTTGTGGATCTGCTCGACCATGGTAAGCTTGTCGGCAATCATCCCCATGCTGGGGATGAGGTCCTCAGTCAGATCTGCAACAGTCCTTCTAGTTGTCTCATTGGATAAGATCGAAGGAGACAACTGATAGGCCCTTTTGGCCAGTGACCTGCCGGTTTCTGCCATCTGCTCTAGGATTTTCCACACGGCGTGCTCGTTCTTGTTCAGATAGCTTCCTCCACAGGCGGCGCTGACTAACCCCTGCATCTCTGGGGTTAGACCGCAGAACAAGGTCTGGACTAAGATCGCCTTAGAAATGCCGTGGCATGGGCATTTCTGTACTAAGTCATTGAACCTGTCCCAAGCCTCATGGAACGGTTCGCTGGGTCCTTGGGCGAAGCTGGCAATCTTCGTTCGCATCTGATTGGTTCTACTGAGAGGGTAGAACTTCTTCAAGAAGAGGTCCTTGAACTGCATCCAGGTAGTACATACCACCCCTAGGTTTTTCAGCCAATGAGCAGCCTTATCTCCTAAGGCAAACGGGGTGGCCTTCAGCCGGATATAATCTTGGCCAACATTGGGATGGCTAAGATTGTTGCATACTAGTTCGAAGTCACGGAGGAAGGTATAAGGCTCTTCACTGAGGTTTCCGTTAAACTTCGGCAGCAGGCTAAGGAAGTGGGGCTTCAGCTCGAATGCCTGGTCGGGAACTGCAGGTGCTAGCCAATTTTGGATCTCGTTCTCCGCCGGGTTGTAGGTATCGACCATTGGTTGGTCGATCCCTTCAGCTACTATTATTTGTCCCATCCGTGACGTGAGATCAGCATTTTTCTGTTCGGCTTCGGCAAGGCGTCTAAGAATCTGTCGCATCTGGTCCTCATCGGGCGGCATCCTTGGTGGCATTTCTCCCTCTAGTTCTGGGGATTGGAAAATAAGATCGGTGTTAGAGGGTGAATCAAGGAAGGGATTACCGAGGCAATGGTCTTCCTCGGTAATCTCAGAGGAGATAAAAGGGTTGGTTTGAGAGTAACCACCCTGAGCATGAGGGAACCAGGACTCAAGAGGGTCATGAGTCCTGGGTGGTCCAAGGTGCGCTCGGACCGAGAAAGATGAGTTTCTTGGGGGACTCATAGAGAGATCAGTGAATAGCGCGTCGAGATCTCCCCAGTCACTCATCTTGATAAGCGAGGAGCAGATAGGATTTTACTCCTACCTGAAGCAAGCAACAAGAACAATCCAAGACCCTGGGTTCACACTCAACACAGTGAAGGACTCAAAGTTGAGTCCAATTCATCTTGTAGTTTTTAAGTGTGATATTCAAGCAAAATAGCAAGGATTACGCAGCCTAAAGGGAAGTCGGCTCAGAGCCGGATGCGTCTTCCCTGTTTATCCTGTCGTCTAAGATACCGCCGCTCCTTCCTTTCTTCGCTCCTATCCCAAGCCGATGGATTTAGTGACCACGCCCCTATCTACCTGCAAGCAGGCGGAGGCTGACAGGGCCGGAACTTCACCCCGGGGGGTTACTGGCAGCTTGTCGCGAAGTTCCGCAATTTCGCCCCTATCTACCTGAGACAGGTGGAGGCTACTTGGTACTAGTCAAAGAATCTGAAATTATCCGGCTTGTGATATTTGCTAGGATCAGTTAGAACGTGATATGGAAGACGGGGATTTGGGCTCTACCTTAGGGTGTTCACACACTCTCTGGTACCCTCACTCAGCCTGAATACAAGGTCGGGGATTAAATTCCCGCAAACAATTTTCAGATTTTATTCTTTTTTTGGTCAATACTGTTAGCAGTCCCGATTTTAAAGTTAGGATATCACTTTAATTAATCCACCACAAAGCACGCCTATCGGACAGTCCCAATTTCCTTTTTAATTTAAGTGAGAAAATCAGAGGGGGAAATCGAGAAAAGCCGATGCAAGTTGAAATCGATGATGCGTATGCTGAGTAGAGAATACTTACAGTGATCCCTTCGCTTTTTGATGCAGGATGCAATACAGAATTGAAAACTTTACTCTACATGCAAATGCAAGCGATGAAAAACCGCTCCTAGACAGGCAGTTCTATTAGCGTGAAGAATAGTTTAATTTGACTAAGTCCTGCGGTCTAGGTGTGTCTTTTATGTGTGATGTGTGGTCCTATTGATTACGAGCACAAACAATTCCTAGAGTGGCTCGAGGAGCCGCTAGTGCAAGCTAAGTTACAATCACCCACACAGCACACGGGACACAGTTCCACTATCTTTACACGCGCGAGATCCCAAACGGGAACCGCTGGAAATGATGCAAAAGAAAAAGAAATAAAATGGATAAAAAAAATTACTATGCCTCTCTTTCACTCAACAAAAATTTAGATGCTAAGTCCTCGAAGCGTCGCCGATTCCTCGCGGTCCTCGCACAAAAATTAAAGGGAGGTCAGAGAGTGACACAAAAATGCAAAAATAAATGAGAGAAAATAATTACAAGAAAACCGGGGGTCAGACTACCCGGGGAATGAAAATCAAACACTCAAAAATGTGCTACAAATTAACCTAAGCCGTGCCTCCCCGGCAACAGCGCCATTTTGATAACTGCCCCCGCACCCTTAGTTAATTCGGTCAAATTAATGTCCAGATTAATTAATGTGATTCGTTGCAGTCGGATACGAGGGGTTAATCAAAAACCACTTATCGATTAATGTGAAGTTAATTTTAAGCGGCAATTTTTTTTTACTTGGTGTAAGTCCAAGGTCGATCTCAGGGAGGCATCTGTCTCCTTAGGTGAATTTAAGCAAGGATCCAAGTGTTGATTTTCGAGGAGTAATTTTTTTGGTCTTTTTAATTTTTATGCAGACGTATGCAGACAATGCAGGCCAATTTAATGTGCAATTTAATGAATGTATCAAATGAAGTCCAAAAATAATGAAAATTGGCCATATGGTTAATTATGATGAAAATGACCTACACTAATTTTTTTGGAATTTTTCGACTCAAAATGAATTTACTGTGAATTAAATAAATAGACAGAGTGATTTTCAGTATTTAATTTTTAATAAATATCAAACCACAATTTTTCCAAGAACTAAAATTATCCTAGGTTACTCTAATGGTAAAGGACCTAGGAAAATTAACAGAACTTAATTTCACTGTGAAATGAATTAATTAAAATTAATCTAAGAAAATCACTAATCAATTTATTTAGGCCTCGATATACGTGCAAATCTATGAAATTTTTATGGTATGTTAAGAATGATGTCCCTAAGCTACTGTGAATTTTTGATAGTTTTTGAAGGCACAGAGAATTAATTAAAAATCAAAAGGCATCACTGGGCAAAATATGTCAACAATGCACTAATTAATTCATTAATAATTCAAATGGGCTTACAAAAATAAGACACGTGTACCAATAGACAGAGGACAAAATTTCTAACAAAATGCAATGTTTAGAATTTCAAAATGATGAAAAATGCACTCTAGGGATGCGTGCAAACACAGGGGTGTAAATGCAATACTGGAAATTAAAATTTCAATAAATAAATATGCTGACAGGGACTAAAATGCAATTACCGATAATATGGGGGACTCTTATGCAAATTCTCCACAGGGCACGTGCTCCTCACATGGGGTCTGCTTCACAGGGACCTCTTTGTAATTCTGGAAAGCTTCAGGGGCTTCTATGCAATTTGCCCAGGCCGCACATGCTCCTCGCGTGGGCGGCCTAGGCTCGGAGGGCGGCGGAGGCTCGGAGTGAGGCTCGGGCTCTCAGGAGGTTCGGACTGCGGCTCGGTGTAGCCTCGGGTCGCCCGAGCCTAGGCTTGGAGGCCGAGGCTCGGACTCATCGACGTGGCGTGCTGCGGGCCCTCGGATCAAGGTCAATCCAAAGGTTGGCGATGGCGACGCGTGGCGGACTCAGAAGCCATCAGATCTGGTGAGATCTAACGGCGGTCGATCGGGGTGGAAAGGGTCGACGTGGCGTTCTCCTGCTCGTGGGATCAAGGGCGATCCAGCGGTCTCTGGCTGCTCCAGGATCGGGTGACGTGGCTGCTTGCGGACCGTTCGATCAAGATGATCGAACGGTGGCTGTACGTCGTCTCCAACGGTCCTCCGCCACCTGCGGAGGAGAAGGCGGATCTCCGGCGTCGATGGCTCTGCTCCGCCGCGGTCGCTAGGCGTCGATGAAGCTCTTCGTAGGCTCCCGAGTAGCTCGGAAGATGCGGGAGCGTACGGCGAAGCCTCCGGTGGGCTCAGTAGCTGTGGAGATGTGCTGAAGCTCGATGGCGACGAAGCTCGAAGGGAGCTCTGGTGAAGCTCCGGCCAGTGAAGAAATGAGGACCTGCAGGGGTTAGAATAGATAGTCGAGGCGTGCAAGTGCTCGTGGAGAGGTGTAGCGTGAACGGCGAGGCCTAAGGTTGAGTGTGGGTGTCCGGCGAGCAAGCTCCGCCGCGGTGGCGGAGCTGTAGTCGAGCGAAGGTGGTCCAAGGTGAAGGATGAAGGTAATGACTGCGCGAGGACCGGAGCTCCGTCGTGGAGCTCGGAGGGATGAAGGTGGCGCGAGAAAGTGACGATGGACGGCGAATAAATGAGGAGAAATCAAAGGAAAAACGAAAGAGAAGATCAGAAGGTGGTTGAAGGGGTTACCTGGGGAATGGAGCTCAGATTTGAGCTCCAGGTCTTCGCTCGAGGGATCGGTAGGGTCCCGAGCTCGTGCAGCTGCTCGTGGGAGGCTGCAGCACGGGGGTGGCGGCCGTGGATCTCGCCGGAGTCGATTCCTTGTCTTCGCTCGACAATACACCCAGTTGCTGTCACCAATGGATCGCTTGGAGCTCGAGGAACCTCTCTGGAGTGGCGGATGGGGCTGAACGTCGCCGGTGGCGACGTATTTATAAGGTGAAGGAGGTGGGTTGGCTGGTGGAGTAGTGAGGTTGGTGGACGACGTGGGGCTACCATGGTGGAGGTGGTGGAGTTTGAGGGAGCTGGCGAGGGAGAGGGATGAGTGGGTGATGTCGTGGGGGTGTCAGCGGTCGGAGGAGATGGCTGACGTGCGTCCAAAAATAGGAAGGGGGCGCCCCTCCCGCAAGGCAAGGGACGTGGGGGAGAGGGGGCGCCTGGAGGTAGGAGACGAGGTCTCCACCGTTGGATCTTGTGATCCAACGGTGGTGATCAGAGCGTGGTGAGCGGGTAGGATTAGATCTGGGGCGCGTAGATGATGGGTTATGATGGATCCACGTGGCGCGTTGTGGCGAAGCACGAGTGAGCGGTTTAGATGAGGGGGTGGAGTTGATCAGAAGGTCGAGATTCGCTGGAAGAGGGGCGGCTGTGATGGAGAGATCGGAGGTCTGATCAGGCGGCGCAGATGCTGCCACGTGGAAGGCTCTGGAGAAGGCGCGGACGAGCGGCGCAGATCACGGCTGGAGATGATCGGATGGTCCAGGCAAGGGGCATGCGTGGGCAGCGCTGGGCCGTTGGATCTGGAGCGAGATCCAACGGCTGAGGGCGCAGGCGGATGAGGTGATGGAAGGCGGGCCGCGTGGCGCAACCAGAGGGCGCCACGTGGCCTGTTGTGAGTGGCTGGAGTAAGAGGCACGTGTAGAGAGAAGAGGGAGCCGAATTTGGAAAAACTCAAAACATGAAAGTTGTAGATCTCGATGAGATCTACAAGTTTCATGTTGACCAAAGACGGAGATGAGGTCAAATATGATACATAAATACAAGGATACATAAATATACATATGTAGTATACAAAGTGACCCAAAAACCCAAGTTTCTCATACGAGCTCCAAATTCAATGAAATTAGTCTCATTTTGAAGGTCTTTCTTTTAATATGTAGTATTCTAAGAGTGAGTAGACCTAATTCGGAGTTTGTATGAGGGCTTTATGTGTATTTTAGTGTACAAGGGTTCTCAGGCTACATTGGCTATTTTACAATGGTGCTTTTTGGCATTCTTCCCTATATTATCAACTAAGGAGTATATATTATAGAGAAGAGGTTATTTTAGGGATTGGGTATTTTACAAGGGATTCTGGCTTCTTATTTAAATGCAAATAAGCTGCTAAAATGCATGAATTATGAATGTATGCATGAATGCTATTTATGCAATATAAAAGGAAATATGCCTCTATTTTCTCGGGAACAAGGCTCTATTTTAAACTTTTGAAGTGATGAATCACAGATTCATCAGATTTCAGTAGGATTGCCCGGCCGTTGACTGACCTCTTGACGAAAGACACCGAGTTCCTTGTTGATGACAAGTGTCTTTCGGCCTTTGCGACTCTCTAGCAGTGTGTGATTGAGGCTCCTGTCCTCCAGCCGCCTGATTGGTCTCTCCCATTCGAGATCATGACGGATGCCTCCGATTTTACCGTAGGGGCTGTGCTAGGACAGAGGAGGGATGGAGTTCCATTTGCCATTCACTACACTAGCCACACATTGGATTCCGCCCAGCGGAATTACACGGTTACAGAGAAGGAGATGCTAGCCGTAGTGTTCGCCCTAGATAAGTTTAGATCTTATATCATTGGATCTAGAGTGACTTTGTACACATATCACACCGCCATCATGTACCTCATGGCAAAGAAGGATGCCAAGGCCAGACTTACTAGTTGGATCCTTCTACTCCAGGAGTTCGAAATTGAGATCAAGGATAAGCCTGGAGTCAAGAATGTGGTGGCGGATCATCTCTCCCGTTTAGAGCAGCCTGAGGAGTCTGAGAAGATTGATCCCATTCGAGATACCTTCCCAGATGAGGCGATGCTTGCTATTGCCTCACTCCCATGGTATGCCGATATTGTGAACTTTCTCGTTGCTGGGAAAGTCCCACAAGATTGGCCCAGGCGAAGGCTTGAGACCTTCCTTGCGAAGGCCAAGTCCTACCACTGGGAGGATCCCATCCTTTACCACGAAGGAGGGGATAGCGTCTGGCGTCGGTGTATTCCTCAGGAGGAACACCATAGCGTCCTCACTTACTGCCACAAGCGTGAGGCAGGAGGACATCATTCTGGGAGGAGAACGGCACAGAAAGTGCTCCAATCCGGCTTGTGGTGGCCTACCCTCTTCAAGGACTCAGATGAGTTCGTGAAGAGGTGTACTGACTGTCAGAGGATGGGCACTTGTGGACAGCGTGATATGATGCCGATGCAGCCCATTCACTTCTGTGAGGTTTTTGACACATGGGGCATCGATTTCATGGGTCCATTCCCTAAGAGTCAGGGATTTGAGTACATTCTGTTGGCCGTGGATTATGTTAGTCGTTGGGTTGAGGCTATCCCCGCCCGAGCCGCTGATGCGAGGACAGTTTGCAGATTTTTGAGGAAGCACATCATCACGCGGTTCGGGGTTCCACGAGTTCTGATTTCTGATGGGGGGTCTCATTTCATCAACGACCAGGTGAAGGCCCTTGCTAGCGAGTTCGGTATAGACCATCGTGTTGCTACACCGTACCATCCACAGACGAATGGTCTAGCCGAGGTGTCGAATAGGGAGATCAAGACTATATTGCAGAAAGTCGTCCGCCCTGACCAAAAGGATTGGTCACAGCTTTTGGACTCGGTCTTGTGGGCATATAGGACGTCTTTCAAGACACCATTGGGCACATCTCCCTTTCGCCTCGTATATGGCAAGCCGTGCCATTTACCTGTTGAGCTGAGGCACAAGTCACTTTGGGCAGTCACAGATATTCTTATGGATCCAGATGGTATGGGAGACCAGAGGAGGGCAGAGTTAGCCGCCCTGGAGGAGCTTAGAGATACAACATTCTCAAACAGCCTACATTATAAGGAGAAAGTGAAGGAGTGGCATGATTCTCATATCAGCCACAAGCATTTTGAGATCGGACAGAGAGTATGGCTGTTTGATGCGAGGCTACGTTTATTTCCAGGAAAGCTACAGAGCAAATGGAAGGGACTTTACTTGGTCAGAAAGGTACACGACAACGGTAGCATCGACATATCTGAGTTGCCTTCTGAGAGTACCTTTCGAGTGAACGGCCAGCGGCTCAAGCCATTTCTAGATCATGAGCCGCGGGTCGCTGATCTTGCCCCTATTCATTTTGCGTGAGATGTGGTCTTTGACTCACATCCAATGCATCTCACGCCTGAGTTTCACTGATCTTCCGCCTTGTATAGATCCAGATGTCCATATCACTACATTCTTTAGTCCCACATCCCTTTCTTCATCTTGTGATTATGCTATACTTAGGGTGCACTTTACCCTAAGTACAGGGGGGATGTGCGACCTTTTGGGTATTTCTTTTGTTTCTTTCTACCCCTGTTTTGCTGCCTATACTTAGGGACACTTCATCCTAAGTATAGGGGGGGTAGACCCTGTACATTCTCCACTCGGTTTTCCCGTAGTATACAGCCTGCTATACTTAGGATTATTTGATCCTAAGTATAGGGGGAAGACCCGAGACCCTCTTGACTTTTCATTCATTCGTCTTTGTATATAGCCTTTCTTTTCACTTTCCTATACCTAGCACGAGTTATGTCTTCTTCATCGCTCTTGACTCTGAGGACATCGTTCGAGCTAAGTATAGGGGGGTGTGTATATATTTCATATATACTTTAGCCATAACTCGTACTTTGTGTGAGTGTGTTAATAAATAAAATGGCTAAAAATCACAAAAATTAAAAATTTTCATGTACATAAACATTCTTTTATTTGCACATAAATAGCTAGTGTACAAATTATTTTTGTAAAAATGATTTCAAAAATCTTTTGTGTAAAGTTTGTATAAATATTTTTGGTATCAAAATTATGTATATAGTACAAATTTTTTTCAAAATGTTTTGAAAATCAAAAGTTTGCAAAAATCTTGTGTAAATGTGTGTAAGTATCTCTTTGCAAAACTTGCACTTCATGCATCATCCATACATGATTTCAAAACATTTTTCAAAAATTTTGCATGATTGTAAAATTTGTGTAAATAAGCATCTTTTGTACATATGTATATAGTTTTTCAGGATGATAGTTGACATTTAAACTAGCCTGGAATCAAATTGAGAAATGGAGCTTGATTAAGATCTTAATCCACCTAACTTCTAAGAGGAACCTTATAGGGCTTAGGTTTAAGGCTTATCAGGTCCATGGTGACTTAATTCTTTGAGTCCACTAGGCTATGATCACATGTCATCTCAATGAGCCTAAGTAGAGCACTTAACAACAACACATGACTCATATAGATTATGGCTTTACTTGGACACCAACACTATGCACCGAGCTCTCCACGGATGAGGTGGTGAGGAGGCAGTTTTCCTTGACTTGGGGTAGCATATGAGGGTAGTACTTCTAGGCGGAACCTCTCTTCTTCTTTTAGTGAAGGAAGTGCGTCTCAACTTGGTCTGGTTGCCATGAGGTCTAACGACGGGAGTTGTGGGTTGCAATAAAGCTTCAAAAGAGGGGTAGTCTACTGGCTCAAGAGGAAAAACTCCTTGTATATATGCTGCACATGTATATACAGATGCACTTGAAAAAAAATGTGGAAAAAGAAAATAACTCCAAAAAAGTGGTGGGTCTGATAGAAAATGATAATCCCACCGGAGTATGTATATAGAGTGCAATAAGCAAAGCTTGAGTTTCATGATCCACCTGATGTAGCTTGCAGCAGGGAGACTTGGCTACACTGGTCAAGCTCCCAAGGGTACTTGGCTACACTGGCCTTGACCCATTCTCTTCTTCCTCCTCTTCTTGAGCCGGTTGAACTTGAACTTAGAAGGGAATACCCCGCTCCTCGAGGAAAGAGTGGCCAGATTGAGGTCATAGAGTTACCTTGCTGGGGAGGGTTGTCAAGTTACCATTTCTTAGGTGGAGAGCTTAGACCTCACATTCACAGGACAAGAAAAGATTCATGGTCTTCAGGGTTTGTGATTGATGACTTGTTCTGATCTGGAGCATTGAGGAGTCTTGATTATAGATTAGTGGAACTTAGAGGCTGTTGAGTTTTAGACTTAAGTCCAAATAAGGTTCCGACACACTAATAATCCAAAGATCTGATCGAGCTCCATACCCCAATTTAATGAAGGCAAGTTTAATAATCAACCTTGATCCATGTACATCCTCTTTTTCTTTTTCTTTCTTTCTTTTTCACTTCTTTTTCAAATAAGTGTTTGCTAAGGGACTAGCAAAGTTAAGTATAGGGGGGTGATGAATACTCATTCATCACTCTTTATTCTTATATTTTAGCTACAAAAACCTTTGCAAATGCATGTAGATATGTGTAAATAGGAATAATTACCAAAAGCATGCATTGTGTAAAAACCTATAATTAGCATGTTTTTGTGCAAAAATAAAAGAATAAAGATTAAAAAGAAAAAGAGGGAAATATTTAGAATAAATATTGAGCAACCTAACCCAAGGGAGGGCTCAGCATGGGCCTGACCGCATAAAAGCCAAAGTAGAGGGAGATAGGGGCTCATGTGTGTACATACTTATGTAAATAAAATAAAGGTATTTTCCTCACCAAACATAGGCTTGTAAATTTGTGTCTATATTTATAAATATAAAAACAAAAGATAAAAATATGAAAATCAAAAAGAACAAAAATATCACTTTCACTTTGTACATAGACTCACCTACATATTTATTTAGCCCTATAAATAAATAAATTAATCTTTATAGTTTTTGTAAATATTCTTTATTAAATAGTGTAAATAAATAAAATAAAAACAATCAAAACAAAAATCAAATAAAAATAGCAAAAATTAAAAACACAAAAATAGATTGTACATATACCATGTATATAAGTGTATATATGTATTTATTTTACCTATGTATATAAATAATAAAAATAAATAAAAATACCTTTTTATTCCTTATTTTATAATGAAAATAAATAAAATATAAAATAGGAATAAAATTGCATAAAAATAATAATTAAAAATCAAAAATTAAAAACCCTAATAGTGTACATATACCTATATAGTACATATAGTGTACATGCCTTATTCTTATTTCGAAAAAATTATTAAAAATCACTAAAAAATAGAAAAAAATAAAATAAAAATATTCCATGTTTTAACTTTTTGCAAATTCGGCCATTTGCTACCTTAATTTTCACCTCCATGATTAAGCCACGTGGCCTGTTTCTATTGGGTCCTGGGGATGTTGACCGCCCGGTCAACTACCCCCCCAAGGACCACTCCACTCGGGTCCTTAGCGGGTTCCCAACTTCTCGGATTTTTCCCTGCTAAACTCGAGTGCCTACCACCTAAACCTCGGGTCCGAATCCTTAATGACACATCCGACATCCTCGCCGGAGCCGCATCCTCGGGATCCGCGCGCTTCCAAGCTTGCCTGGACCTCTCTTAGCCGGACCCCTAGCCATATATAGCCGTTGCTCCGCCACCTCATTTCTCTATCTTTGGCCATTCGAATCCTTCACCTGTGAGCTCCAGAGAGTGCGCGAGAGTGACAGCTCGCGTCCGAGCCTGTCGAAGCGAGGGGAGGAAGAGAATCCATCGATCCGACGAGCTACGCCGCCGCTGCTCCGCCACCAGCGTGAGCACCGAGCCTCGGAGGGAGACACTCCTCGAGGCAACGACCAGGAGCTTCCCCAGCTCCTCCCCAGTCTCTTCGTCCACCCAGATAACCTCGTAGGTCTTTATTTTTCCCTGATTTCCATTTACGCCCAATTCGTACCGCCGCCGTCTCTAGCTGATTCCGACCATCCCATCACTCCGTTCGATCATCGGAATCGACCATCGCATCCGCCTCCCTGCGACGCACCTTCTTCACCCCTCCATCCAACCCAGCTCACACAGGAGCTGGGAGCCGAGCTCCTCCGTCTACCCCCTTCGCCGGAGCTCGCCATTTCGACCCATCAACCACCGTCACCTCGCCTAACCGGGTCGAGGCAGTTTGCCCTCGACCCGCGAGTCTTCTGGATCTCTTGGCAGGTCAAACGAAGGACATCTGAGGTCCTTCGACATCCAGCCAGGAGGCTCAGCTCCGCCGACCTCGCCCGAGCTCTTCGGAGCTCGGCTGGATCATCGGAGCCTACCGACAGACGCGGGAGCATACCACGTTTCTTCTCCGACCTTCAGAGTGCTTCCAGGAGGAGTCTAGCGCACGCCAGAGGCCGACGAATCTCGTCGGCGACCTGTTCTTCCAGCACCCTCCGTCGCCGTCTGATCGCCTCAGCCCTCCAGTGTTGATCCAGACCGTCCATCTCAGGAGGCTCCTGCACCGCCAGATCTTTGGAGAGGCGATCCCAGCTGCCCGATGCTCGTGGGTTAAGCCACAGCGAGCCACCACCGTTGATCACGCCACATGGCTTGACCTCGAGCGTCGGATCATCGCGAGGAGCCCAACTGTAGAGAGGCTGCTGTTCACCACCATCGGATGCGCCACGTGCCCTCCATCCAGCCGCTCCGAGTAACAAGGGTAATTTACCCTTAGGCCCTCTTAGTTATTTTGTTTCGCTTTTAGTCTTGTAAATATTTAGCGAAGTTGTTTAAGTTTTGGTATTTTTTCATAGAGACCCGTGCGCTTGTTGTTATTTGATGATATACCCCTGTACATGGTCTGACACGTGCTTTGTCACGTGGTTTATTGGGATATTTGCATCTTATGCCCTGATAGTTCTGGTTGTTATTAGTTGAATGAAAGTTTTTACTTATTTGCACTTATACCCATGTGCGTGGTTTATTTCGACATGTGCGTGATATTCATGGGTATTTTGCAGATAAGCCCTTGGGCTTTTGGTACCTGTTACCAATAAGTCCTCGGGACTTATTTTTATTGCATTTGGGTCCTTGAGTGCCCCAAGCATGTGTGTGGCACGTGTTTTGCTGGGTAAATTGCACCAGACCCCCCAGACTCTTGGGTATTTGCACTTTGGTCCCTGTGCACTGTGCCCTCTCTTTATTTTTGAATAAAATAGCAAATTACCTCCAAATCCAACGAAAATTGGATACATGGCTCCTGCCATGGTGTAAAATTTTCGTGGATTTTTGAGGACATTTTTGTTTTCATTTGTTATTTTTAAAAATTCAAAAACCCTTATTTTCTTAACTGTCTAACTTTAAAAATCATAAAAAATATTAAAAAGTGTCTAAAAATTACAAAAAAATTGTCTACTATCCATTTTGTTGTGTTTGATTTTCTAGCCAATTTTGGCTATTTTTCATTACTAAAAACTACTAAAAATTGAAAAACACATAAAAACTTATAAAAATTTTAATAATTAAGTCAAAAAAACCAAAAACAATAAAATTGGTGCCTAAATTTTCCTCATTTTGTCTTCTTTACAGGAAAATTATCTCCTACTATTTTGGGGCTCTTAGATATTTTATCTAGGCTTTTTTGTCTCGGCTGGACAGTACCATTTATTTCAGTCACTGTTTGATTTTTCAAAAATTAAATAAACATCAGAAAATTCTCAAAAATTCACCAAAAACACTAAAAATTATAAAACACATAAAAATATTTTTGTTTGAATTTTTGGTTGATTTTTAGTACTTTAGATAAATTGTTGAAGTGTGTATTTACTTGCTTTTCCTATTTTCTTAAATACATTGAAAATACAAAAAAAATATAAAATAAATTAAAAACCACTAAAAATATTTTCTTCTTTTATTTTATTCCTTTTTACTACTTCGTAGGCCGAGAGGCCAATCCGTGCTCCTTGAGTTTGACCCTGGTCGCTATACCAGGTTAATCCAATAGCAGGACCGCTATTTTGTGTTTTATCTGTTTTATCTCTATTAGTGGTTCATTCTTCTTGATCGTCCGCGCTTGATCGCTTGGGTCACAACGACCTATTTAGTACCTTATACCCGAGTGCTCAGGCTAGACATCAGGCTGCTCTGGATCGGGTGCTGGTGTTGGCTACTCCATTGATGGCCCTTCTTGTCTTTGGCTCTTCATTTCTTTTTGTGGATTTTCTTTTTGCTATTTTTTTGTGAATTTTTCTCTTTATGGTGGTGGTGTTTGGTGGTTGGTGCTGCTCCTCCATCATCTTCTTCCTCACCCAGCTCGGTAGTTGGGACCGGCTGATGTAGAAGATGACTCTCCAGAAAGTCACTTTATTCTTTCCCTTGGCGGTGGTGGATGGCTGTAAGGTCCTACCACTCATAAAAGTCACTACTCTTTGTGCTTAAAACTGTTGGGGTCTGCCTCGACCTGCTAGGATTTGGAGTTTTGGTGGTAGTGAGGTCGACAAGATTCTAAGACATCTCTGTTAGGCCCTTGATGAGTTGGTCCAAGCAATCGAGCATTGGGTTCATTGGAGCGACCTCGGATGGTTCAACATGCTAGCCACGCTGAGAGCGTTACTGTTGAGGCTGGGAACTCTAAGAATCATGGTGGGGAGGAGGGAGTTGATGTTTATGAAATTATGAAGGGGGAGGATACTATTTTATAAGAATCACCGCATACTGGTGGTACGACTAATATTGGCAGTATGCTGGTTGCTGGTACTGTTGATTCTGCCTCCAGTTATTTTGATATTGCAAGTCTGGTGCTGCTGAGATTGGTTGGGTTGGACAAATCTCCCACCCTGATGCGGGTGATATGGTCGAATGTTCGAAGATCAACCCTTTCATTGTCCACCTGGATGAGCCAATTGGGCATCATTATTCAAGATGTCATTCACCCTCTTAGATTATTGGTGGTGCTGGTGAGAATGGATCATAGAAAGGGGTTGGAGTTCTGTCTAGTAGAGAACAATCTGCTGAGATGGCGACGATGACTGGACAGGTTCCTGCATGTAGTATATGTGATGGACGTGAGGCTGACTTGCACTCGGTTGAGGCTGTTGTGGAGATGATGGTTCCTTCGGCTCAGCAGGAGTGGTGGTGATCAGACTCAAAGATTGTACTATAGTGATGGTGCTAACAAGCAGATCCAACTACTTTGTAATCTGATCCAGCTTGTCCATGTGATGGATCCTCTGTTCGATCACATACAACTTCTCCAATTCCTATGAATGATTTTCAATAATATCAACTTTAGACATGTAACTCTCGATAATGATGTGACTGTTGTTCTTGTCCATGACCTGCTCACTGGATGCTGCCATATTGATGGGCTTGTGGTGGACGTGTGGTTCCCTCTACTATGCACAAGATGAGGATAGAGCGGCCTCTCCTTTGGCCATATCTTCGAAAATCTGCCAAACAATGTCCTCATCCTTGTTGAAGTACGAGCCACCACAGACAGCATCTACTAGCCTCTGGCTCTTAGGAGTGAGGCCCCAAAGAAGTGTTGGACTAGGCTGGTCTGCGGGATGTCGTGGTGGGGATACTTCTCCTATAAATCACAGAACCTCTCCCAGGCTTCATGTATTGATTTGTGTGGGCCTTGGGAAAAATTGTTGATCCAGTCTCGCATATGATTAAGATGATCCAATGGTTAATACTTCTAGAGGAATGCAGAATTTAATTCCTTCCAGGTCTTCACGACCTTCACCTAATGGTTGATCCAATAAAAATCCTTGTCTTGAAGGCTGACGGGGGAACACAGTTATTTTGACTATTCCCAATAAGATATTGGGGTAGTGAGTGGTGTGGCAGATACGAGAGAACTACTGAAGATGGATGTAGTGCTCTTCATTAGTGTCTCTGTGGATGAGGTCAGAAGAGTAAGAAACTATCTCAAGCTTGAAATGTTTGTGGACTACAGGGACATGTATCCACTCTTTCATCTGGCCTCTACCAGGATTGTAAGTTTATTGAGTGTATGATTGGGATTGGGCCTCTCTCCCTTGGCTCATCTACAGGCTCTCCATGGTGCCCATCTTCTGATTATTCATCTCCTCCTCGTCCTCATCTGTTCTCTCTCCTCAAATGAGTCAGCATTTCCTAGAAAGCGACATGGTCTAAGTGATGAATCTCCATTTCGTCACCTTTATGCTTTCATTTTGGCCTATAAACCCTAGCTAAATGCATGTATATGGCATAATTCTATATAAAATAACACATATTATTTATAGTGTAAATATTATATAAAATAGCTTATTTAAAACTAAAATAAAAGAATAGAGAAAAGAAAAGAAAAACAATGAAATACCAAATGTATTGAATGGCCTTAAACCACGAGACCTAGGCATCGTGATCACCGGGTCGATAAGGAATAAAGTAGGGGAGATAAGGGCCAAAAATAACTCAAAACCCTAATTTTTAATTCCCTAATGAATTTTTTTGGGATCTATTCTATTCTTTATTAATTATACCTCAAATCAATAAACTTTGAATAGAAAACTTGCAGATAAAAATACAAAGAAAAATACAAAATTTATTTCACCGAAAAATAATGCGTAGTATGCTTTAGACACTTAGAATAAAACGCCAAAATCAAAACTTCCCAAACGTATCTTCTCCATATGAACTCAAAATTCAACAAACTTGCCTTTAATGTGTTGGACATGCGAGCCCACGACGAGCCATTATGAAATAAATGTTATTGTGAATATCATTCCCTCATCTGAAATGAAGAATAACCAATTTGCATAATAGGTCCCTTAGTACAATTAGGGTTATGTACCATGGCGATCTTTATGATCATACAACTGTTGATTCAGTTATTGAATCACAGAGGCTGGTGCTTGGATGAATATCAAAAGAGTTAGATTGAGGATTCATCAAGCACTGTCAAATAATTGTTAAGAGATGATCTCCATCGTGAGTAGGAGATGGAAATCCTTTCTCATTTAGGTTGATATCTGACCAACCTCTTGATGCAGGTCCTCTACATGGGAATAGAGATTTGGAGGTGTCAGATTAGTTAGGTCAAATTGTTGACTTAACGAGATAGAGATAACCAAAGTCCTACGTCATATGCTATCACGATATAGGCACACATCCTCTGACCGGAGACAGATGTGTTACTATATGTCTGAGTATGTACATTTGGCAGGCCAATAAGTTGATGACCTAATCAAGGTCTATACACCGGCACGCTGGTGTGCATGCAAGGGCATATGAGTAATACGATCTCTCAAAGGGATCATACAGGTTCATTTACAGAACCAAAAGACATGTGTTCACTCATGAGATATTGGGAAGAATCAAATTCCGTGCACAGTCGTCTGGCTTTGGAAGCTTGACTGAATTTGTAGGTTTGATACACACTTTTGGAAAAGTATATGATTAACACCTGAGTATGATATGTGATTTTGGAAAGCATATGATCGATACCTACACCCAATGATCAAATGAGAAACTTAAATATAAAACCCTGAAGTAGACAGCGAAAAGAGATCTAATACTTCGGATTTATTCTGGGTCTTCCAGTATGCATGATGTACATGTATTGGGAATACCTGAGGGTGAAGTGATCATAAAACGATTGTATAACCATGACGCTTCCATTCCTAGAGAGTGATGAAACGAGTCTGGATTTTAGAGACTCCTCTCAGTAGAGAAGTAATCTGATCTTGGTCCAAATATTGGACATTGATCTGAATGTGATTCAGATGCAATGAGAAGATTAGATTTACGGTCTTGATTTAATCAAGCATCTATGGGAGGCCCGAGATCTGGATTTAAGATGTGATCTCAATATCCAAGTCATTATACGTGGAACAATACAATCGCCCTGTCCTTATCTCCAAGTATCAGCGGAGAAAGCGTATTATCCTTGAAAGAGTTCAGGATAATTTCATTGTTGATATATGTATCCGAGCATTGATAAAATGGATAATTAATTTTGATTTAATTATCATGAATGATATGAATTTGATTCATATTATATGGAGAGTTATCTAAGATAATTAAATGTGATTTGATTATCAAAGATGTGAATAATGAGAATGTGATTCACATTATTTGGGCACATGAGAATAGAGATCCAAGATGATTAAATGTGATTTAATTATCATGAATATGAATAATGTGGATAGCACTATCCATATTAATCATATATATTATAAATGTGATTTATAATATATAAGTGAGAGCTATTTATAATTTACATTTGTTAATTAAATGTTAATGCAAATTGGATTCACATTGAACATTAAATTATAAATGTAATTTACATTTTATTTTGGGTTGTGAATGTGATTCACAAATTTCCAAAGGCAAGATTGCAATATTCAAAAAATAATTATGAATTATTTTTGTAGAATAATTTACAACAATTATTGTTGTAAAATTGGAGATACATGGAATAATTTAATCTAAGAAGATTACATTTGAGAGACTCCTTCCATATTGGATGGAAGGGACGACCACCGATTCCTATTAGGAAAGGGTGGCCGTCCACTCCATATACATGGAAGCAGACACTCTCCTTTCTATTATCTCCATATTTTATTGATTTAATTTTGGGAATGATTTATATTGATTTATCAATATATATTTAATCTAAATTAAATTAATTGTTGTTGGTTTTTGCTAACATAAATCTTAGCCATTAAAAGAAACACAAATCAATGAGAGCCATTGGATTTGTGTTGTCCATGGATTGAGATTCATGGATGCCAAAATATTTTAAAAGGAGAGGCACCCCCTTTGCTCTTTTTTACACAAGAGAACATAAGTCTCTCTCTCTCTCTACATGCCCACTCTCTCTCTCTCATATGACCGTCCATGATGGATGCCCTAGAGAGATTCTCCATCGTCGCAGCGTCGTCGTTATGCTGCCCGATCATTTGCTCATGGATCTCCATCTCCTTCGGTGCGCCTCGCTCATGAAGAAGACATCGGATCTCGTGTGTCAAGATCAAGAGATCTGCCTCTTGGATCATCAACATGGATTGCGGGAAGCACGTGTTTCATCAACACGCTCGCAAGCGTCTCCTCCTTCAGATCGGACTTGAGACAGGAGGTCTCTTCGTTTAGAGACTTGATCACAACCACACTTTAAGAGGTAATCCTATTACTTATTTGTGGTTTAGACGAAACGATCCGAGAAGTGTTCTTGGATCATGTGATTTCGTCACATGAAAATTTTTTAATTTCCGTTGCCTCAAGCAACTAGTGCGACTAGTCTCTCCCGATTGCATACGATGCGATCTTCATGCTTTCATGATGCGATTAAGGATCTAACCATATCCTTCAAGTGGTATCAGAGCCTTAGTTTGGAGGTTTCGGATATGATCCATAAACCTAGGATGACTTGGGTTCGTTAGGGTTTGCGAAAGTTTTATTGCATTTTATCTTCGCATCTCTGTTTAGTGATTATTTTCGGCCCTGTTTAAATTATTTAAATACGAAAATAAAACTTGTATTTTGTTTCCCATTAAATAAGGAAACTATGGGATTTGAGTTTGCGTGATTTCGAATCCGTTTGCTCAAGTTATGATCAAATTAGTGAACATGTATCCACTGTTTCGGGACTACGAATCATGACGTAATTAAGGAGTTAATTACTGTTTAGAAACGCTTTGAAATGCATGTAAATCATGTAGGTTCTGTTGTGAATGAAATTAGCAAACTTTAGAAACTTACTTTGCTTAATTTTTATTTAAATTGATTGAGATATGCTAATTTTAGTAAGTGAGGGTCATTGTTGGAAAGTACTTTCCTAATCAAGAACCTTTGATTGTCATTTAATCAATTAGTGAAATTAAATGGTATAATTTCCTGGAATAATTATGGATAAATATTTGTGAAATATTTGATTATAGTTATTTCCTTAGATGACATTGCCTTAACCAATATTTGATTAGATGTGATCTAGATCACAATTTATTACACAATCCACTTTCCAACAAACATGTTGCTTGAATAGAATTTGGGATTTGTTTAGCAAATCTCGTTATAATATTAATTAAAAATATTTTGATTATTATTATTATATGGTATAATTTCAGTTGAAAAACCGATGATCATCTCAAGTACAAAGTAATCTATTTTGCATTATCCTTTCCCGAGGCGGATATGGTGTTTAGTCAGGGAGCATTGAGGTAGCAGGTTGCACCGTGTGCGATCTGTCCCACTCCCGCCGGTACTGGTCATCAGAGCGGGTAGGGTTGGTATAATGCTTAAGAAATCACGATGTATTTCTAATTATAAAATTCAGAATAGTACGTATTTGAGATAATACCATAATTCAAGTAACAATAAAAAGTTTGTTGGATATTAATTATATCATTAATTTAATATGATTAGGTTAATTGGAATCCAATTAAAATTAAGACACTCTATTATAAATAAATGTGTTATTTCCCTTGGAAGAATTAATAATGTGAATATGATTTGTGATAATTAATTAGAATTTGAATATGATATGAACGATCACATAAGTGTCATCCATGGTCTCCCGTCAAGGAGAAGGGTTCTGTCGTCAGGGATTGTATGTAGGAGACGTCTGTCCGAAGTGACAGCTCCTGTATGCAAGCGCATCTGGATCAGGCTCTTTGCTTCTTGAAAGAGTAAGGCCGTATACGTAGTGACCCCAATGTCGGATCCTCATATTATTGAGGTGATATTGGATTGTGCATAACGAGTACTATTCTTGTTGACGGTTGGTTCAATTAATGACGAGTCAACATCACCTTAGGGGTGGTGGGCCCGAGTGTTAAAGACCGAATTGGGAATGCTAGTTGGACTTGCAAGGCGGAATATGTTCCCGCTTCTTTTTATCCGAGTTACACGTTCTCATATTATTGGGATGTGACAAAGATAAGGAAGGAGATCCCAGATCTTGCTGAGATATGATGGTAAGTATATTTCTTACATTGAAAATGATTAAGGGAATGAACTTTCAGTGTTGACAAGGCAAGACAACTTTGATATAAAAATTCCTAAATCAAAGTAAAATGTGTATATATATTTATATATATTTATGCAAATTTCTTATTTCAGATAATCCTTCATTAAACCGACTCAATAATATACTCAATAATAACCAGTAAAATATCATGGATTGGATCCTTGATCGAGATATTGTACTTTCCTCATAATAATGAGGATTGACAATTATAATAGACAATAGGACTTCAACCCTAGGGTTTGTATGTCTCTATAGTCCTGATCTCTCATCGAATGTACTTTGGAAGTGACATGTTGATGATGATCATAATTGTCAAAAATCCTTATAAAATTCTAAGAAGATGTTCTGGCATACATATGTGCTCTCAACATTTAATCATAAATGACATTGTTGTCTGCATCATGCAGAATGGTGGCTCTATAAGAGATGATGTATTCAAATTGTTTGAGTACCTACCTAAACCAATGTTTTAAGAGTTTAGATGGATGTAGATACGATGAGTGTCATCATTCTACTATCATACTCTAGTCATTCATGAAGCTTCAGAATATTCATATTGTATGAATTGAATGAAGCATGTACAAATGTTGAAATGCTTTTATATTGAAATCTTTTGAATTCAACATAAGACATTCTTTGTCTTGAACAATGGTTGTTTATAGATGAAGAGAGTACAGTGGAAGCATGGGTTGGACACAACTAAGAAGAAAAGTCAAAGAGTTGACTGTACTTCTGTGACTTCCATGTGAAATCCAAAGAGTTGGATGAATGCCAACACTGTAATAAGTTGATGTGTTGATAGTATGACTATCAAATCTATCTATAATCCTTAGAGAAGGAATCAGATAGTACATCAGAATAATCTAAATATAATCATTGATATTGACCTGCTTATTGGATAAGATAAAGTCTAATAATTGTATCTCATTCTTCAAATAACACTTGCAATTGGTGGCATATGTATTAGAAGACTATAAAATTTGATTTTAAGGTTTAATAGTCATCCACATAGATATTGATGCAATTGTTGCAACAGTCTCTATTGGATAGGTGAACTTGTTATTTTCAGTGGGAGAGACCTTAGTCTTAGAGAATGTCTCTATGACCTAGATATTAGAATACACTCATTGTTTATTTTTAAATGTTGGAAATAAACATACATTCTGTAATAGACCTATCATAAAGAGTTATGATGGAGATATTTCAGATAGTAATCTAAAATCTAGTGGACTCTTCTAAATTAAAAAATTAATGAAAGATTCATTAACATTTCTAATACTGAAATTAAACCTTAAAAGATTAATAGGAGAATGAAGATCATTTGACAATGATCTGGCATCAAGTCTTGGACATTTGTCTATTAATGTGATCAACAGACTAATAAGAGATGAAACTTTAGATTGTCTAAAGGTTCAAATCTTACATACTTATGAATATTGTATTCAAAAGTAAAAAATGTCCAATACACCCTTCCTTGGAATGATGTAAGATGTTAAGGTATTCAAGATCTCATACATATTGATGTATGTGAATCATCTATATCATAATAAACATTATGGATATGTGATATCTATTGATGAATATTTGTGATATGAGATTTCTTCTCTTCACTAAGAAACCTTTGAAATGTTCATAGATTTCACAATTTTAATTTAGAACCAAAGTTTGAAGGAAGATTAAATGAATTTGATCTAATCTAGGTAGTCAGTATCTATTAGATGAATTCATAGAATACCTTATATAGATATGAGTATCATTTCTATCTCACTCCTCCTAGCAAACCTAAACTCAATAAGAGTTGTAGGGAGATACAATTGTATCATGTGTGACATAATATGATCAATGATGAATATTAGCATAATTATCTATTAGTTTCCAGGTATATATGTAGTAGAGACTACAATATATATCCTTAACATGGTTCCATGCATGGAATCTAGCACTAGAGAGTGCTACTTCATTAGGAAAATAAAGGATGGTATTGGATACCTACTTTATGACCTTGAGATTCTTAAAAGATCTCATCTCTGAGAATGTGATTCTTAGAGGATGACTCTCTTGAGAATCAAGGTGAAAATGAAGTAAAGGAACTCATTTAATCTTGAGAAGATAATGAGGCTCATGAAATCGGAAACTAAAAAAATAATTAAAGATGAAACACTAATACTTCTTCAAATAAGTTTAAGGATGTATTCTATGTGTCAGTTAAGTTTGAAAATGATCGAACTTCATGTGATGAAGCTCCTAAGGATCATGACATGGAAAGATGGAGGTTAACAATAAAAGTCTAATGTAGACTTCATATACAAGTGTTGTATATGGACCCTCAAGGATCCACCTATAAGGGTTAGACCCATTAAGGTGTAAATGGATCTTCAGGAGAAAGAGGGAACCTGATGAAAAGGTAGAGACCTTCAAAGCACGGTCCGTAGCCATGAGCTACACACCGAAGAGAAGACATCGCTTGCGACGAGACTTGCTCTTCAGTAAACATGCTTAACCCATCAGAATATTACTAATCCTAGCTACATAACTTGACTATGGCATCTTTAAGATGTAAGTCAAGATTGCATTCCTTTATGCATACCTCTCTGAGGATATTCACATGTAGTAGCCCCATGGCTTCATGATTGAGGAAAGCAAGGTGTGTAAGCTGAAGAACTCCATCTATGGACTCAAATAAGCTTCTTGTAACTGGAACATAAGATTTGATGAAATTATAAATGTTATGATTTCAAATAAAATCTTGATGAACCATGTGAAGCTTAGTGGGAGTGCCATTGTGTTCATCATGCTAAATGTAGATAATATCCTAATCATTTTAAAATGATATAAGGACAATAATAAGTGTTTTATAATCTGGCTATTCCATACCTTGAGATATGATCTCAAGGTACCTCTTAAATCTTAGTTCTGAAATTGTTCAGAAGCAAAGAGAAGAGGATATTGGTACTGTCACATTTGTAGTACACCTTGGACATGTTTCATTCTTGGAAAACCTCAAGGAAGGCTTCCTTCCCTTAAGATATGGTATTGACCTATCTGAAGGGATAGCACCTCAAAGAGTCGAGGAAGTGAATGCTAGAACTGCTTGCCCTTGTGCATCAATTATGAGAAGCCGAGTGTATGCTAGATGTGTACAAATGCCAGATGTTTGCCATGCAGTGGAGTAGTAAATTGTTGCTAATCCTATTATGGAAATAAAACACTTTATTGTAGTAATAACAGTATCTTCAAAGATGACAAGACTTTAGAGATGGTGATCTCCAAGTCTTATCTTCAAGAGATTAAGACTTTATAGATAGTGCTCTAAAATGTCTTAATTGCGGATACCATAGGAGATAGAGATCTCCATGAATAAGGGTATTCTAATAAGGATTATGGACATACTGGTTAGAATAATTATTGAGGTGTAGTGTCAAGGACACTATGACTGATATGATTGAGTATAGGTTGCATAAAATGCAACATTCCCATTGGATGCGAACACTGTTACTAGGAGATATGCAAGTGCCGTAAAAGGACTTGGCGTAGTCTCTTGGGAACAGATTGATTGATAAACTTACCTAGTTATTTTTCTAAATACCATATGATTGTCTCATGAGTGTGGGTTTAAATGATTAGCCCATTAATGGCTCTTTGGGCTAGTGGGAGATTGTTGGACATGCGAGCCCACGGCGAGCCATTATGCAATAAATGTTATTGTGAATATCATTCCCTGATCTGAAATGAAGAATAACCAATTTGCATAATAGGTCCCTTAGTACAATTAGGGTTATGTACCATGGCCATCTTGATGATCATACAACTGTTGATTCAGTTACTGAATCATATAGGCTGGTGCTTGGATGAATATCTAAAGAGTTAGATTGAGGACTCATCAAGCACCGTCAAATGATTGTTAAGAGATGATCTTCAGCCTGAGAAGGAGATGGCAATCCTTTCTCATTTAGGTTGATATCTGATCGACCTCTTGATGCAGGTCCTCTACATGGGAATAGAGATTCGGAGGTGTCAGACTAGTTAGGTCAAATAGTAGACTTAATAAGATCGAGATAACCAAAGTCATATGTCATATGCTGTCACGATATAGGCATGCATCCTCTGACCAGAGACAGATGTATTACTATATGTCTGAGTATGTACATTTGGCAGGCCAATAGGTTGATGACCTAACCAAGGTCTATACACCGGCGCGCTGGTGTGCATGCAAGGGCATATGAGTAATATGATCTCTCAAAGGGATCATAAAGATTCATTTACATAACCTCAAGACATGAGCTCACTCATGAGATATTGGGAAGAATCAAATTCCATGCACGGTCGTCTCGCTTTGGAAGCTTGACTGAATTTGTAGGTTTGATATATACTTTTGGAAAAGTATATGATCAACACTTGGGTATGATATGTGCTTTTGGAAAGCATATGATCGATATCGACTCCCAATGATCAAATGAGAAACTTAAAGATAAAACCCTGAAGTAGACAGTGAAAAGAGATCTAATACTTCAGGTTTATTCTGAATCTTCCAGTATGCAGGATGCATAGGTATTGGGAATAACTGAGGGTGATGTGATCATAGAACGATTGTATAACCATGACGCTTCCATTCCTAGGGAGTGATGAAACATGTCTGAATTTTAGTGAATCCTCTCAGTAGAGAAGTAATCTGATCTTGGTCCAAATATTGGACATTGATCTGAATGTGATTCAGATGCAATGAGAAGATTAGATTTATGGTCTTGATTTAATCAAGCATCTTTGGGAGGTCCGAGATCTTGATTTGAGATGTGATCTCAATATCCAAGTCACTATACGTGGAACAATACAATCGCCATGTCCTTATCTCCAAGTATCCGCGAAGAAAGCGCATTATCCTTTAAAGAGTTCTGGATAATTTCATTGTTGATATATGTATCCGAGCATTGATAAAATGGATAATTAAATTTGATTTAATTATCACGAATTATATGAATTTGATTCATATTATATGAAGAGTTGTCTAAGATAATTAAATGTGATTTGATTATCAAAGATGTGAATAATGAGAATGTGATTCATATTATTTGGGCACATGAGAATAGAGATCCAAGATGATTAAATGTGATTTAATTATCATGGATATGAATAATGTGGATAGCACTATCCATATTAATAATATATATTATAACTGTGATTTAAAATATATAAGAGAGAGCTATTTGTAATTTACATTTGTTAATTAAATGTTAATGTGAATTGGATTCACATTGAACATTAAATTGAAAAATGTAATTTACATTTTATTTCGAATTGTGAATATGATTCACAAATTTCCAATGGCAAGATCGCAATATTCACAAAATAATTATGATTTATTTTTATAGAATAATTTACAACAATTATTGTTGTAAAATTGGAGATACATGGAATAATGTAGTCTAAGAATATTACATTTGAGAGTCTCCTTCCATACTGCCACCAATTCCTATTAGGAAAGGGTGGCTGTCCACTCCATATACATGGAAGGAGGCACTCTCCTTTCCATCATCTCCATGTTTTGTTGATTTAATTTTGGGATTGATTTATATTGATTTATAAATATATATTTAATTTAAATTAAATTATTTATTGTTGGTTTTTGCCAATACAAATCTTAGCCATTAAAAGAAACACAAATCAATGAGAGCCATTGGATTTGTGTTGTCCATGGATTGAGATCCATGGATCCCAAAATGTTATAAAAGGAGAGGCACCCCTTTGCTCTTTTTTACACAAGAGAACATAAGTCTCTCTCTCTTTCTCTCTACACGCCCACTCTCTCTCTCTCTCATATGACCGTCCATCATTGATGTCTTAGAGAGATTCTCCATCGCCGCAGTGTCGTCGTTATGCTGCCCGATCGTTTGCTCATGGATCTCCATCTCATTCGATGCACCTCGCTCGTGAAGAATACGCCGGATCTCGTGTGTCGAAATCAGGAGATCCGCCGCTTGGATCATCAACATGGATTGCGGGAAGCATGTGTTTCATCAACACGCTCGCAAGTGTCTCCTCCGTCGGATCGGACTTGAGACAAGGGGTCTCTTCGTTTAGAGACTTGATCGCAACCAAACTTTAAGAGGTAATCCTATTACTTAGTTGTGGTTTAGACGAAACAGTCCGAGAAGTGTTCGTGGATCATATGGTTTCATCACATGAAAAATTTTTAATTTCCGCTGCCTCGAGTAACTAGTGTGACTAGTTGCTCCCGATCGCATACGATGCGATCTTCACGCTTCCGTGATGCGCTTAAGGATCTAACCATATCCTTCACAATGTTTCTAAAATTAAATTATCTATTTAATGAAGGTAGCTTCATTCAATTTGGAGTTAAGATGCTGAAGTTAGGTTTTTGGGCCCTTATTGTGAGTTTTACCTATATAATAAATTTATTTATTCTTTATATTTTCATTATATTATATTATTTTATAAATTTATAGAAAAATATTTATGATACATGCACATAACTGAAACAAAATAAAATAATAAAAAATACATTAAAAATAAATAAGTATATTATCATATATAGATGAATTATACATATATAAAATGTATGTACATATTTATTTAAGTGAACAAATGACTTTAGAAAAATATAATAAAAATAAATTTTTTGTGTATTAAAATAAGTTGTAAATATATAGATTATGTATATAAAATAATAAAATCGAAAATAGAAAATAAAATTAAAATACCTACAATATAGATAAATATACCTATAAATGTATTTAAAAAAATAGCATACAATAAATGAACTCAAAAATATAAATAAAATCACTCTAAAATACTACATAAAATAATAAATAATTTTCATGTTTTTTGTTCCATTTAATTAAATCATTTATTATTTTATTTCAATTTTCTTTTCTTTCTATTTCTGGTTTGTCCTTTAGCAACCTGCATGGCCCAATGGGGGATTGGACTTGGTTGACCCACCATTCAACTGGTCCCCTTACACCCTAGGCTTGTAAGAAGTCACTAACCACCCTACTTCCTCAATTATCCCCCATCAATCCTTGCATCCTTTCGACTCAATTCGTTCTTCCATTTTGTTCATAGATTATTGATTTTTCACGCACAAATCTTTCCTCAGTAGATGGAACCTTGGTCATCGAGCTAATCCGAGTCAAAGTCTTGCATGTAAATATACCCCCCTCCCTCCTTCATTTGAATTTGATCCATCTTTAGACTTGAAATACCCAGATTTCATTGAGCTGAAGCTCCTTGTGATAGCAGGAAGCGAGCCAAGCAGTTTGGCGTGGAGAAAGAGACTTGAAACATGAGATCTGAGCTCGTTGGTCGTCTCTACCACAGCTCCAATTGGGTTCCTTCTTATTTGAGGTTGAGCCCTAGTTTAACGTTTCCTTTCATGATTAGCCATAGAAGTACCATAGAGTAGACTTTTATTTTCGTTGTTTATGCTTGTTATTTCATAAAATTATTTAGTCATAGTTCGATGGAGCTCAGCTCCAGTTGTTGTTTCACCATGCTTCACCTATTCACCGACCTGCCTTTCACCTCCATTCTTTCCCCCTTCGCTTCAGCTACGCCCCAGGCACCTTCATTCCCCTTGATCTTCCCAAGATCAAGCGATCAGGGTCTCCAACTCTGTCGCTCATTAAAGACCCTCCGTCATGCTTCATCTCTGTTCATCTCCCCACAGATCCGAGGCCCGAACCTTCTAATTTTCTTGGCACAACTAACCTTGCAGGTTTCAAACTCTAAAGACCCCATCTGGGTCGATTTTGCCAAAGCTGGAGGTCTCCAAGCTTCTCTACCTTTCTCGACCTTATAAGACTCCATCGTCGAGTCCCGGAGCCATCGGGGACTCTGGACCCTTCCAGCTTTCTTTTGAGCCATCTGTGAGTCACTCTAGTGGTCGGAGCTTCCCAAGAAACTGGATTGAAGTTCACTCCTCCTGACGTTCTTCCTCCTTGCTTCTTCGCCGTCAGATCAGGCCTCCACTCCAAATTGTACAGCAGTCGTTGGATCGTGTCATACCCAGCCATCAGATGCCCAACAGATATCTAATCTCTGTCATCTGCATGCTAAGCAACATCAGCTGCTGGGATCGTGACACGTGGATAAGCCAAGACATCTGAGTCGTCCGAACGTGTTCCTTTACGGGTAATTTTGCAATATACCCCCAAGTTTTCATATTTTCTATTTAGTATAGAAACTTTTGTTTGAAGTTATAATATTTTTATAAAATTTATAAGTTTAACTTGTACTTCTATTATTGGCACTTAGGTCCCTCGCCACATCACCTTGTGCATGCATACACGTGAGGGGACGTGTTTTTTGCAAGGGACCCCCATACAGGTTGTGTTATTATTTACTCCAGGAACTTTTTAATTAAGTGTAAAACATTTTGGTTAATTTGCAAGTAGGCTTTGGACATTTTTATAAATTACAAGTATGCCCTTATCAATACAGTATTAATTAAAAATTCAGGAAATTTTATACATAGGCCCCTATACTTCCATTTAATGTACTGAAATGTATTTACAGTTTATTAAAATTATGTTTAGGTCCTACTAGCATCTTAATTTTTATTTCTTTTATTTTTTACATTAAAAATATCATTTTACATCAAAAGTTCATAAGAAATTTTAAGTGTCTGATATTATATTAAATCACATTTTCTATAAGGCAATTAAAATTAATTTTTCTATATTTAAAAATTCAAAAATATTGCATTTATTCTCTATTTGCATTAAACTTATATAAATAATAAAAAAAGGTTTTGAAAAATTCCAAAAAAATATTGTATTTATTCTTGTATTTTATAAATCCAAACCAAAAACTATAAAAATATCAAGTGAAAAACATTTAAAATTAAAAAACTCTAAAAACTCATAAAAATTATTAAAAGTTATTCAAAAATCTAAGAATTTCATTTTTTATTTCTATATCTTATTTATATTACATATTATATTAAAAATATTTTAGAAAATTTAGAGGTGTTTAATTATTTTTAAATTCCAAATAATCTGGCCTTGCATTTTTATTCACTATTTTTCATTTTATTTAAATAAAAATACAAAAAAACAACAAAAACTCTGAGAAAAATACCAAAAATAGAGAAAATGTAAAAAAGACAAAAATATTTTATTTTACCTATTTTGAGTATTTATAACTTTCTATATATTCAGCTATATATTCTATATATATATCTATAAATAATTATATTATTATTATTATTATTAAAAATATCCTATATATTTAAAAAACTTAAAAAAATAAAAAGACTACACTTACGATTTTTTTTCTGATTTTTCTATATATTATATATATATATATTTATTTCTTATATATCTAATATATATAATACATATTATATATATACCTTATATATACATATTGCATGTATTAAAAAGAAAATAAAAAATCAAAAAACATAAAAAGAAAAAAATTTAAAATCCAATATAAACAAAAAAATAAATTAAAAATACAAAAAATATGAAATATTAAAAATCCACAAAAATAAAAAAATCCTTAAAAAACCAAAACATCATTTATTATCGTCTTTATCATTTTTTTGTCTATTCCCATTTCTCCTTAGTGGTTAGACCCCACACTTGCATACTATACGCATATCGTAGGGTATAATAAATTTTAGCTCATTATTCTTCGTTGCTTAAGCCTTTTAAGGGTTAACAGTTGACACATCCAATTATGGATAATTAAGAGTCAGGAGAGTGATCAACACAACAATTATCGGACCTGACTTGTCGGACACCGTAGACCCTCTAAGATCAAATGCCAGGATACCAATACTTTTGGGTGGTTTGTCACTAAGGCCTGATTGGTCAGTTGTTGTTGGATGGCCTGGATGGAAGCAAGCAACTGAGCATTGATGGTGTTCTGATCGGGTTGTCCCTGATCTGGCGGTATATGCCCCTTTCCCTTTCCTTGAGGAGCCATCTCTGAATCAGACTCAAAGGATGTAATCTACATGGGGTCCAATGTTGTATCTACACAAAAAGATGCATTTTGCTCAGACTGGCTATCTTTGGCACCATATGGAATGGATGATCTGTAATTAGGGTCAATTCCAAATGTATGTGAATGGAGCATTTGATATTGACTTAAATCGATCTCCATCCACAATGGCGAATGGCAGGACAAGAGTGTTGGTTTATTGGAGTAAAGGAAGAAGTCGAGGAGCCTGGAGATTGGTTTGCAAGATCTGAATCGAGTTCTCACGCCTCGAATTACTGAAGATGTATAACTCATGGAATCGATGAGGGTGTCGGAAGGGTCTCGATAAACCTGCCATGAGATGACATCTTAGAGAGAAATGGAGTAGATGAGGAACGGGTTACAATCATAAACAAGAGATGAAGAGGAACGTAGAAGAAGGCTCATAATGAGCGGGGCAAGAAGAAATAAAAATAGATGAAAGGATAAATGGCGCAAGTGCGAAGGATTGGATCTTGACCTAAATCTAATTCAAACAAACACAATACAATGTGGATTCACCAACCCGACATAATGTGAAGACGTAAGAGTTCTATTATTTTTATCTTTTTAATTTTATTGTTATTTTCGGGCAATCTTTAACAAGTACTTAGATGGCTAACCCTATAGGAGAGTGAGTACTACTAGAAAAGGATCACATACTTTCCACTTCCTTTGTAACATGTGATCTGTGCTCTTTGAGGTCCTTGATCCCGTTGCTTGGGGGCTACTCATCCAAAGAATAAGAGAGGAAGCCAATAGATGAAACTGATACTTGCCCCACAAGTGAAGTGCTCGGACGCAGTACGATGAGACAGGCATATATGTGAGGGTGTGTCCTAAGCTCAATACTTCGGACCAGGTCGGATGCTCCACACAAGGCGTGAACACCATCGTCGAAAAGTCCCTACTTGCCTATGTATGATAGAAGTGCCAATATTTTGCCATCCCAGGTGATTATCAAGGCAGCCACAGATCAGGATTTGGGCTATGATCCTTATGGGTCGTGCCTCACTCAGTCAGGAATGTACCTGAAAATAATGTGGGCTTTATGAACCTTAAACGGCGAATGTTTGTTACGAATTTTAATTAGTTCGAAGTTTATTTAAAAGTCTCCTTATTTATTTTTTATTTTCACTTTTTTTAGTATTTTCAAAATTATATCCCTAATGTTTTTTTGTATTTTCTTTTTAAATCCTAAGTGATATAAAAATGGGAGAGGAGTCGGAAAAGTCGTGCAAGTTGACACTAAGGTGGAAATCTCATTTTAGTATCGAATGATGCATGCAATAGTAGAAGGACTTATAGTGCCTCCCAGCTCTCTCCATGCGGGATTCAAAATAGAATTTTTACGTTTACACTAAATGCAATGCAAGATGATGAAATCGCCCTAAGCAAGATCTACTATTATTGTGAAGAACCAAATGCTAAATACCTAGAAAGGAAACCCAAATGTTCGATCTTGGAGACTCCTTAATGCCCGCCACAACAAGTCCTGCTAAGTTGTTTAGAGCCTCTCACGGTGCTGGGTTTCGATTCTAAGTATTTAACAGTTTAGTTTTGAGCTAAGTCCAAACATAAATCTATTGGAGCATGCAGATATTAGGTGTTTTGACCTATTTTACTCGGCCAAGCAGCTCCTAAAAAATCTAAGGGCTAAATCTTAGAAAACAAAGAAAAGAAAAGCAGAAAACTCAAAACACAAGAAACAAATAAAAAGAAAGGCGAGAAAATCACGAAAAAGCTAGCGACAGTCCCAGGTGAACAATCACTCGCGCAATGGACCTCGTGAAGTTTAGTGTCCAAAAGTGTCCAAGTTCTGAATTATTACAATTAATTATTTCAAAAAAAATAAGTACTCTCC
The DNA here is from genome assembly GCA_037367405.1 of Ottelia alismoides. Classification (NCBI taxonomy): domain Eukaryota; kingdom Viridiplantae; phylum Streptophyta; class Magnoliopsida; order Alismatales; family Hydrocharitaceae; genus Ottelia; species Ottelia alismoides. The sequence goes on from JAZKJV010000750.1 coordinate 182,664, forward strand.
TTAAATAAAAGAAAAATCCTAAGCTATAAACTCATGCTCTTCTTTCTCTCTCTCTTTTGCTTCTCTCCAATCAACCTATGCAGAAAAGGTTGATATCCTCATCGCTCTAGTGCACTGACTTCCTAAGAAAGCGCCTTCACCACGCGGTTCCTCACACGAAATTTAACAAAAAGATATGTCAGAAGCAGATTAAACAATTTTTTATATAAAGAAATGAAAGAGAGTTAAACATGCATATAATAATGTACTGTAAACATATCCTGAGCATTGCTCTCCAGCAACAACATCATATGACAGAACAGAGGGACGAGTCTGTCAATGTGGTCTCACAAGGTGAGACCAACAATGTCGTTGAGGCGACCAGACACAAGACTCCAATTCAATCAACAATAAACCCATTGTAGAATAATCAAACAATGAAATATGGACCAACTAAAAATTTATTACAATCCAGACAAAAATGTATAGTGTAGAAGTATTCTAGGCGTCGAACCACAGAGATGTGAGGATGGGAAAATAATTATCGTCTAAAAGGAAGAAATAACAACTATTTTGTGTAGTTTTGGGTTTTTAAATTTTCTTGGGTTTTTAAAGATATTTAATTTTTATTGCTTTTAATTATATGTATATTATTTTTTAAAATTTTAATTTATAGTTTTAATTCCTTTTTTATATTTTTTATATTTTTTTAATATATAAGAAGTGAAAATATATATGTCATTATATGCATGTATACTAAAGGGTATATATATGTAATATATATAATAAATATATAAAAATTAATACGTACAATTAAAACATACCCTTTTATTTTGTAAAAGGTTTTACAATATATTTAGATATTTATAATAATTATATTTATATAAATAAGTATATAAATATATATAGTATATAGACTATATATGCTTTTATATTTACAAATATAGCTAATAATATATCAAAAATTATAAAATATATTTTTTCTTTTTATATATTTTACTCTATTTTTGTAATTTTTTGAATTTTTTACTAATTTTTAAATATTTTCAAAAATTCAAAATACTCCAAATCAAGGAGTAATTAAATAGGCCGAATGTTTTAAGGTTTTAAAAATAGATAAATAGTTCAAAATTCCTTAACTATTTTTTATATATAGTAATAGGTATGTAGAAAGGGTTCAATGAGGATGCCCCCAACATGGTTGCCCCTGCCCTATTTTTTGATGTTTTTTAATGTTTCTTCAAAAATAAAGCCATGTATTGTCATCACTATATCCCTCTAATATGTCATTCAATTTTATCAGAAATAGAGACTCTTATGACCTTCATCTAGAATAGGTCGATTATAGCAATTCTACGACCATTAAAATTACTTGTTCTAGATGGAAGGCATATGAGTCTCTATTGCTGATAAAATTGAAATGAAATATTAGAGAGATATAGTGATGAAAATACATGGATTTATTTTTGAAAAATTGCCAACAAATGGGGTGGGGGCAGTCCCATCTTTTCCATATACAAAAATATGTAACATAAAACTAACTTTTTAGTTTTGGAAAATGTTTTCTACTTTTTTTAGGGTTAGAGATGGTTTTCAATTTTTAGGGTTTTCTTTTGCTATTTTTGTGGGTTTAGATCAGTACCTATATTATACAATAATATACTATATTGAATTTTTTTGAATTTTTAAAAATGTTTTTTTTTTTATTTTTTGTATTTTATCTCTAAATAGGGAATAAATAACTCAATGATTATTTTAATAAGTAGAAAATGCAATGAAATTTCAAATAAAATATGGGTGTGTTACTACATCATTCAAAGCACCTATAGTAATTTTTGCACAAATTATAGAATAAGGGAGTTATTTAATCCAAAATAAAATGCATAAAATATGTTATACAGACTTGGCAGGGTTATAAATGCACTAAAATATAAACTCAGGGGGGCTACATGAAAAATAACCCAAGGTTTTGAATGTTTATCAAAAATTTTAGCACTAAATCTAAATATCCAAATACGAAGGTCCTGGATGCAAAATGGCCTACTCACATGGAGCGTCACATGAATCGACGTGACACTAGACCTATATGCAATATACATGAAGTTGAGGGTCTAGTTCCAAATTTTTGCAAAGTAGTTATAATGTTATAAAATATTTATAGGAATAAATAGTAAAACTACACAGAGCTAGGGGTTACTTAATAATTTACCCCTTAAAACATGCACAATCGGAAGGCGGAGGATGATCCATGTGGCAGATCTTGCAGTTCTAGAAGGGCTTCACTTTGAATAATCTCAACGGCTCATATTAGATATGGGTTGTGCCTCGAATAGTATGGAGGAGAGGATGACAGGTCGAACTCGAAAGAACTCGTCACCGATGAGTTTGATTCATTACTCCAGTATGCTCCAGGCCTCCTCTTTCTCGGAAGTGTTCCTCAGCTTCTTAGTGTCCTTGCGCATTCAGCAGGTACCTCCTTGGTGTCCGAGGCTCAATAGAAAGGCTCTGGAGCTCAGTTGACCTGGATCTCAGTTCTTGCATAATGGGAGAGCTCTAGGTGGATTTCATGTTCACGAGCCTACAACAAAATGTTAAGGGACATTTTACTAAGGCGGGAAAAGTACAGGAGTGATGAGGCGATGAGAGCTCTTGCAAAGACGACGAAGAGAGCTCCAGCGACTCGATTCCATGCAGGAATCAGGGGGTGGGGACAGAGAGCTATTGCAGAGAAGGTGATGGGGAAGAAGATGAAGGTGATAGGGGTCAAAACAACAGAGGGCCACGGTACATTTGTTGTCGGAAGTGTGAGCTCCGACGATTTTGATTTTCAAACTAAACTAAAAATTTCAATAGATAAAGAAATTAAACCTCAAACTAAGCTACTGGAATGAAATGCAAAGAAAATACACATACCTAGTAGCTAACTCGACCGGAGTCGAGGAGCAGGAAGATGCCATCGGAGGTGTTCAGTGAGCACATGGATCTGGTCCTCCACCACCTTATCTGTAACACCCCAAAACCCCAAAGATAGTGCCAGTGGGTGTGGTTTATAAGTGGTGGGGACTACTACTTGATAACTTGGGCTTAAGCATTTTGGGTGGTTGTCAATGGGTTCATCTGGGCCCGAACCCAACAAGTTGTCAGGCCCAGTTTTCCTCGATAACGGACCGGGGACCTAAGCCCGGGACGTTACAAATGGTATCAGAGCCAAATTCTCTCTGATTGTGGAAAGGGATACCCGAGAGGTGGAGCCGCCCCTACAAAGAGGTTGGAGGAAATGGCTACACAAAGCGTGCGCCCGCCACTATCACTGGGAATAAGTGATGGGCCATGTCGCAACGAGGACGTTGCGAATATAAGTGGGAGAGGTTGTAACACCCCAAAACCCCAAAGATAGTGCCATACCTAAAACTCACGAAGTGTGGGTGTGGTTTATAAGTGGTGGGGACTACTACATGATAACTTAGGCTTAAGCATTTTGGGTGGTTGTCAACGGGTTCATCTGGGCCCGAACCCAACAAGATGTCAGGGCCACTTTTCCTTGATAACGGACCGGGGACCTAAGCCCGGGACGTGACATTATCTACGCCATGAAGGTCTGGAGTTGTTCCTGCTGTCATGAGGAGCTCAACGGTGCGGTCCAACAAGGGTACAATGGCTGAAGGAAATCAAAAAAACAAAAGGAAGTTTGGAGGGGTATATTTATAAGGTGACTTTCGACCAAAAGGATGGAGAGATGACATGAGGATCGAAGATGGTAGGTGGGGATTCTTGCATGGGAGAGGGTCAAGGACGAAGGGGCTACAGTTTGGTGGTCTCAAGAAGGATGGAAGAGATGTGGAGGTGTGAAAATCAACAATGGTGGGTGCCAGAAGCTCTGACGAGAGGCAGATGTACAAAGGGGATAGTTGACCCATCGGTCAACAAACCTTAGCTTTTGGTTGGTCCACGTGGACCAACCAGAAAAAAGAAAGAATTAAATGCTTTGTAAATTCAATAAAAAATAAAAAATGAATTCATTATTTTTTGATAAAAAATGAATTATGTTTTAAATTTTCTATAGTATTTAATTATGATTTTTATTACATGCTATTTTATTAGATGTTACTTTTTACATGCATCTATAGGTATTTATACATGTATTTTGTGTAATTTAATTTTATTTCATATTTTATATTTTATTAATATATATTGATATTTTATATATTTATAACTTATTTAAACACACATTTAAGTATTTTTATTGTATTATTCTAAGTTGTTTATTTACTTAACTAAATTAATACATATATCTTATAGGTATACTTCGTATATATATTAAGGTATACTATTTATTTTATTTTTAATGGTTTTATTTTAGTTTAATTGTGTACATGTGTTTTAAATAGTATTTACAATTTTATAAAAATAAAAGAAAGTGAAAATTTAAATGTTAAATATATTGAATATGATATACATGTATGTTGCACAATGTGGTCCAAAACCTAACTTATGCATCTTAACTCCAAATTGAATGAAACCACCTTCATTAAATAGCTTATTTCATTTTATGAACAATAAAGGTGAGTTTTGTCAATTTTGAATCATTATGGAGAAGATACAGTTCTACAAAATGTTTTACGATTTTTTTTGTGTATCCCACATTGTGCAGTATTTTTTAGTGAAATAAAATTTGTATTTTTCTTTGCATTTTTATGTACAATATTCATGTTAAGGTTTTTATTATTTGAGGAGTAAAAATGCAAAAATAAATAAGTCCCAAACTTTAATTATGGACCTATGAATTTAAGATTTTTTTGTGTATTCGTTGTATAATTAGTTGCCCTTTCTCCCCCTACTTTATTCCTTGTCGACTAAGTCGTCATGAAGACTGGGTCTTGAGGGCTAGGGTCAGTAGATGTATTTAACACCTCGTTCCTTTTCTTTTCTTTCTTTATTATTTTATTTTGGCACAAATACATTATTTTGCATAGTATTTTATATAGTATTTATACATTACTATTGTGAATTATTGAATGTTTATTTTCACCAATTAATGATATATAAATGCATTTAGCTAGCGATTTAAGGGCAAAATAAAAGAATAAAGGTGATGAAATGAAGATTCATCAGGAAGATCTAATATTCTCCAAAATAGAGGAAAGACAAATCCAACCCTTAGATACTACAATAGGCTTCTGGGTTTTCCTTAAAAGAGAAAAACTAGACACAAGAGGTAACCCTAACTTACAAATAAGGAGACACTCAGATGACTGAATATCCTCAATAAAAGGTGTAGGTTCTTGGTCATCAAATTCTTCTAATAAAATATCATCTTCCTTAAGCGACATCACTCTCTTCAAAGAACTCTTTATTGACTTGATCTTCTAAAATATGGAGTTTAAATACATTTATTCCTTCATGCTTGACTCTGTAAAGAACTAGGTTTAGGGAACCTTTTATAGCCTAAGAATCTGATGGTCCGGAATCCAACCATTACACCCAAGGCATCCTTTCAGAAACTAAAACTTCTCTTGGAAAATAAAAGGTTTGAGTTTCAGAGTTTTAAGTTTTAATTTTATAAAAAAATATTTATAAAAAAATATACAGAAAATAATGAGTATAAAGTCAAAACATAATATGTACCCCTTTGAAAATAATTTGTTAAACATTTTTCAAATCATTTAATATATATATATATATATAAATATTTTCCAAATATTTTACAAACTATTTTTACGCAAGTTTTCAAATCCCCATATACATAGCCCAAAATAAATATACAAACATGTGAAAGTACAAGCTATGACGGAAAATATATATGCAATATATACAAACAAACCCTATGCTTAGCTTTTTTATATCCACATGGCACAAAATGGAATGAAAGACATAACCCGTACTAAGCATAAAGGGAATAAAGAAAAGTAGGGAAAAATCAACATGTTAGACCCCCCTATATTTTAGGCTTTGAATAGCCTAAGTGTAGGTTTGGAAGGCATCAAACGAGGGTGCAAAATAATAGGTTAAAAAGAATCGCAGGGGCTTAGTCCCCCCAAAACATAGTCTGAAAAATAGGCTAAGTATATAAAGAGTGAATATATAATGAAGAGACTGAGGAGGATATATAGGAGATTGGGTGGAATTCTCCCCTATACTTAGGATTTCACAAGCCTAAGTTAGGATTAAGAAAAGAATAAGATAAGAATATACTACCACTAAAGAATACAATCAGATTGAATAAAAGAATAGATGAATCTCTAAGATAATGAATATGACCAATTTGAATCTTTCAACTGCTACTTCATATTGTATCTAAAATATCTGCGAATGAATCAAATGGCAAGAAGTCAAACACTTCAACATGATTCAGTCATTCTTTGGATTCAACAAAATGTTTCAGCAGTTGTCCGTTGATCAAGAAGGAAGATGCACCATGTATGAGATCAGATATTTATACACTACCATTTCCATGTTCTTCATTCACTATATAAGGACCCGTCCATTTAGACTTAAGTTTCCCATAGAAGATCTTTAACTTCACATTAAACAACCATACCTTTTGTTCAGGGACAAAGTTCTTACATCTAATATGTGAATCGTGCCACTTGTTAACTTTGTCCTTATAGATCATGCTATTGTCATATGCCCAATTGCGATCTCCACTAGCTCATAGAGGTTCAGGTCTCTACACAATTTTCCAAAGTCACAACTCCAATTAATCTTCTTTGTTGCCCACTCATACTTGTGAATCAATTCAATGGGCAAATGACAAGGCTTGCCATATATCATTCTAAAAGTTGAAATGCCCAAAGGGGTCTTGTGTGTCATCCTATAGGCCCACAGAGCTTGGTCCAACAGTTGAGACCAATTCTTCTTGTAGGGAAGGATTATCTTTTGAATAATACTCTCCACCTCCCTATTGGAAACCTCTGCCATGACATTCGATTGGGGGTGATAAAGACTAGTTACTCTATGTTCAAACTGATAGTCCTTAGCTAATGATTTCATCTCTCTATTGACAAAATGGCTCCCCCATTAGATTTCAACACTTTTGGGACCCTAAACCTTGAAATGATATGATCCTTGATGAACTTACATACAGTCCTACTGTTTGCGGCTCAGGTTGGGATAGCTTCCACCCATCTCGAAAGATAATCCACTGCTAACAAGAGGTACTCAAATCCGTGGCTGCCGGGAAAGGGACCCATGAAATTTATGCCTCATGCATAAAAACATCATAGAAAATCACAGGTTGCATGGGAACCTCATATCTATAGCCAAATGTCCCTCTCATCCTTCTTTAAACAAGGCATGACCGTACAAAATATGTGGCATCTCTAAATAAGGTCAACCAAAAGAATCCACATTGAAGTACCTTGTGAGCGGTTATTTTTCATGAATGTTGTCCTCCAGCCTCAAGAGAATGACAATATGTGAGGACACTATGGTATTCCTCCTAGGGAATACACCTTTTCCAGGCACAATCCAATCCTTCAAAGAAAAGGAACAGATCCTCTAAATGGTATTTCCTTGAATCCGACCTCAATCAGTTAATAATGCTCCTAGTCCAACCATGGAGACCTTGCTTAGAGACAAGATAGTTCGCCACGTTGTCATATCATGGAAGTTAGTCAAAAACACAAATCAACTCATCTAGAAAAGTCTCTCTGATGTGTTCCGCATCAGGGGAATCCTTCATCTCTAATATTGACAGGTGATTAACCACAACATCTGAAACTCCAAATTTATCCTTAATCTCCGAATCAAACTCTTGGAGCAATAATATCCACCTAAGACGACGTCCTTCGCACCCTTCTTTTCCATGAGATACCTAATGGTTGAATGATCTGTGCAAATTGTTACTTTTGATCCCAGAATATATGAACTGAATTTCTCCAAAGCCCATACTACAATAAGAATTTCTTTTTCAGTCACATTGTAATTTTTCTGAGCAGGGTCTAAAACTTTGCTCGCATAGTGAATGGTGAAGGGAATCCGTTCTCGCCTCTACCCCAATACGGCTCTTATAGAAAAATTTGATGCATTAGCCATGATCTCGAAGGGAAAAGACCAATTAAGAGCTTGCAGAATAGGTGAGTCACAAATCTTTCTATTGAATAGCTCAAGGACTCTAGACACTTGTGATCTACAAAGAACTCTGTGTCCTTTCCTAAGAGCTTACTCAGTGGTTGGGCAATCTTTGAAAAATCTTGAATGGATCTTCTATAAAATCCAACATGACCTAGAAATGATCCCACTGATTTGATTTTGGTTGGTGGATCAAGTTTCTTGATCACATCCACCTTGGCAGGGTCTACCTCCATTCCCTTTTTGGAGATGACATGCCCCAACCATAAAATGACTCTTTTCCCAAGAGAGTACCAGATTAACCTGCCTACACCTTTGAAGAACTTGATCCAAGTGCGCTAAACATGCATCAAATGAATCACCAAGGATCGAGAAATCATCATGAAGACCTCTAGGAAATCCCCCGCCATTTCAGCAAATACGACGATCATACATCGCCTAAAAGTACCTAGGGCATTATAGAGCCCAAATGGCATCCGCCTGAACGCATATGTACCGAAAGGACAGGTGAAGGTGGTCTTTTCCTTTTCTTCATGGGTGATGGCTACTTGATTGTAGCTGGAGTACCCATCAAGAAAATAGAATAACTCTTTCCCCACTAATCTCTCAAAATATGATCAATAAAAGTTAGGAGAAAATGATCTTTCTTGGTCTCGGCACTCAGACATTTGTAATCAACACAAATGCTCCATGACGTGGGTACTTGTGTCGCGATCTCAACACCCTCCTTGTTGGTGACCATCTGAATTCTGGACTTCTTTGGAACAACATGTAGGGGGATATCCACTTGGAGTCAGAGATGGGGTATATGAATCCTTCTCTACACCATTTCTCAATTTCTTTCTTAACTACTTCTCAAATATTTGGATTTAGTCTCCTCTGAAACTCACATGAAGGATTAACATTTTTCCTCCACATAAATGTAGTGTGAGAAAAGAGCAGGGTTAATAACAACTAGATCTGACATTGTCCTTGTTATAGCCTTGTGATTCTTCTCACTTCTAACAATCTAGACTCTTGTTCTACAGTCAACTTAGAACTAATAATGACAAAAAATCTATTCTTAGGTCTCGCGAGAAAGGAATGCTTGAGTGTAGGAGGTAGAGGCTTTAGCTTTGGTAATGAAGTATCATCGATCAAATATAGTTGATTTGTTGTTGAATCTAGTTCTGTGCTGCATGAAGGTGGTGTTGACTCTATAGTGCTTGCCACTAACTAAACTGAACAAGGAGTCGGATAATCAGAGAAATGCGATAATTCAAGCCAAAGCTGTGTCCGACTAATCTAACTCCTTTGATTGTTCCATAAAGGCAAGAACTGACAGACCTAAAGAGATCTCTGAGTCATCAAAGGAATGGATAGATGATCTGTCTCTCAAGAATCATGGAAACACCTCGCAAACTGCATCTTGCACACTATCCTCTCTATATGAGAGGATCTCGCTTGATCATGTCGGGTTATGTTTCCATAACCCAACTGTGCTAACACATCTGCAATATGCTTCCGACAATGAAGAGAAATCTGTAATGGACTCGAAGTCAGGTCGCTGCCACTTTGTCTGCTTCATTTTAAGTCCACTTCTCCATCTGAAGAACGAAACTTCGTCGTCCATGTTTGATAGTCAAATGAAACTCCAGCGGTCCTAAGAAAAGGCCTCTCAAGGATGATTTATGAATCTCTCCAATGAGTGGGAATATCCATTTCAAGGACAATGAATTCCACTATATAGTCTTGTCCCTCAATCATGATGACAATGCCCTTGACATCTCCATTTTCCTTCTTCATAAATTTATCTGCAAACTAGAGTAATGCTCTGGATTTTCTAAGTGGACCCAACTCTAGCTTCTCTTATAAGCTAAAAGGGAGTAAGTTGACCGAAGAACCGTTATCTAGGAGTGTGTGTGCAAATGATATGTCATCAATATGACTCATCACCTAATTCATGCCTAAATATCTCTTCTTTCTTGGTAGCTACTAGTTCTTGAGACAATATGTCGTGGCAACCGACAACACATGTTTCTTGACATAACTATTTAGATTCTTCCTGGTAACCCTGCTCGATGTACAATGGATCTTCAAGTATTTTTGGAAAGCAGGGTGACTTGCCACATACTCAACAAATGGAACTTTCACCGTAATGTTGTCCTTACAAAACTACACCATTTCAGGATATTCTTTCTGAATCTTTTTGATATTGCGCTTTCCTGTCGTTAGAGCACGAGGGAAAGGGATTGAATAAGCAATAGACTGCGAAGAATATGAATCATAAACAGAAACATGATCTTAATTCCTAGAACGAGAGTTCTTCATAAATGATTCTTTTACACATAATTTGAAACCAGAAATAAACTATAGGTTGGGGAATGTTTGTTGAAGGTACATTCTCCTCAATCGAAGGTGCAACGACCTCTGTAGACTTTGAATCTTCTTTGTGCTGCAATGAACCGCTCGTACTCATCCTCTTCCTTCTTGCAGGTGTCTTCGCCTCATGATGAAGATTCTATTGGTAATGCCTTGCCTCGTTGTCCTTTGAAGTCTCCTCAGGGTGAGCTTCAGATGTCCTCTCCATCTCCCTTGGATGATCAGGCACAAACACGATCCTTCTGTTCTTGAGTGACATGTGATTAATAACATCAAAAGGAAGGATCTCATGCATTGATCTGTGAGAATATAAGTACTGTACATGATCATGCATCTGTTGTTGCTGAATCTTGTTCAAGTTATTGGGGTTATCCTGAACCTATGCGGGATCAATGTAGATGAGGATGTCTTCATCATGCAAATGGGATAAGCGGTTGAGGTCAACTCATAAATCTTATATCTCGTTCATGTAGGAACCTAACTCATCAAGAATCTATCATTGAAAATCTGTGCGACCTGACGATGACTGTTGCTGTTGTGAAGAAGGTAAAGATGACAAGAAGACTAACCCTAATGACCATGGTACTACTGCTCATGGGAATGATGTTGCACATGTGGGCCCTACTGCCCTAGTGGTATGTCTATTGGAGGTTGTAACTGTTGATGCTACCTTGATGCCTGGGAAGAATATGTCCAGAGCTCTGTGGTGCTGGAAGAGTTGTAGGAGTAAATGATGTGTTGTAGAAAGTCAGGGGATGCTAGTAGGAGAAATGGTCCCCTGAACTCCTCTTCCTGGCAGGGTCATGTGTGTACCACACACCATTTACCACCCACATCTGGGAAGGCTCCCTAGTAACTGTCTCTACAGATAGTGATTGTTGCTGACAAGAATGGGTAAGAGTCTGGTCTTCTACCTACGGCTAGGGTAGCCTTGACATCTACTACTGCTGAATGTTGTGAACACGATACACGGTGCAACTGACGCAGCATGGCAGCTATTCTGATCTTGGATACCTTCTTAGAAAGCTTTGTCATCTATTTTGGCAATTTCGATAAGTTGTTGTCCAACTCATCCATCCTCATGCCAATCCTCTCTACAATTGTTAATTTTTCTGTTATTATTCCCATGCTAGAAGGATCAACTATAGCCCTCGCTCCCCCTCTAGGTAAGATGGTATGGGAATCTCTATTTGATATCTGCTAGCGGTATGTGCTCGTCTCATCTCGACCATCCTCACGAACACCTTTCAGACGGTGTCTGTACCACATGAAGTGTAACTGCCTCCATAAAGCAGCACTAACCAAACCCTCCACCTCAGGGATAAGATCGCAAAACACTGACTGAACCCAGATGGATAGATCTAAATCATGACAAGGATACTTCTACAAGAGATCCTTGAATCTCTCCCATATATCACAGAACGCTTTATTGGGAAGTTGGACGAAACTCGATATGCGTGAGCATGTCAAGTTAGTTCTAGCCAAAGGGTAAAACTTCTTCAAGAAGAGATCATTGAACTAAACATAGGTAGTTACAACTACCCCCAGGTTTTTAATCCAATCATCTGCCTTATCTTTCAAGGCAAAAGTAAGGGCTTTGAGCCTAATGTAGTCTTGTCTAACCCTAGGATAGCTAAGATTAGAGCAGACCAACTCAAAGTCCCTAAGGAATGCATATGGTTCCTCATATGCATTCCTGTGAAGGTGAGGCATCAAATTCAAAATTGTGGCTTCAACTCGTATTCTACTTCAGGTTCAACTGGACTCAACCAATTGGTCCTTTGGTATTGCTTAGGGATATAAACCGCATCCATGGGTGCATCTATTCCCGGATTCAACTGGCCAATTTGCGCTCTCATTAATGTTCCATTCTGCTCAGAAGCTGCTAGCCTAGCTAGCACCATTTACATAGGGTCTTCTTGCTCTTCATCCTCTTAATTCTATTTCTTAGGAGGCATCAACCTTCATCAAAAAGAGGATTGAGTGAGATCTTGACAAGGATATTGAAATTGAATCAATCTGACCAAGGCAATGATCTTCCTCTATGAGAAGATAAGACGGAAAGGGATCGGTTGGAATGTAACCGCTCGTTAAGAATGAATCATTATACACATGATAGAAATATGGGTTATTTCGGATCTGGGAAGGTCCAGAGGAAAGAGGTAGTTGGACCTTGGAAGATATGATATTTGGATGGTTCAATGAGAGGTTCATGAAATCCAAAACAAATCTGACCAATTATCCGTCTTTGAAATCAAGGAGGTTACAAAAATGAGCATGCACGATTCAAGAAAGGACCAAGTACTACGGTGTAAATAAATATATGGAATCAACTCACACAATACAATGCAAACAAAACCCTTTGAATAGATTCACCAACACAACACGTGAAAGCCATAAGAGTTCGGCTTATATTTATCTTAGCAATTTTATTTGGTGAATTAAACAATCTTGTTCAAACACACAAAGAGTCTCTTACTCCACTCAGTTGAATCCTACAAACCCTCAATCAATGGAGTGATCTTCATGGGTTGACAAGTTCAATATCACACCGCAAAAGGAACTTATAGGATCAGACAACCAAAATGTATTTTTAAGGTTGGAGACAACCACTTGCAGCTCCCAAAATCCATAGAAGTCAGACCTGGAGACTTAAGGTAGAATCCCATGATCTCGGGCTCTAGGATCCGTCCTCACCCACTCTGTCCGGGGGTAAGTGCATGCATACAATGAGGGTTTCATTGCTTGTAATACAAGGTAACTTTTATTCCAAATTACTTATGTCAACTTGTATTAATTTAGTCCCAAATTATTTGACGGTTATCACTTGAAATTAGGTGACCACAAAAAAATCGCCTAACGTACAACCCATTTTTCCTTTATTACTGGGTTGGCAAAAATCGAGTGAGAAGATGATAATGCTGTTGAAAAATGATGATGAATGGAGTCGTTTAGGAATACTTACAGTGATTCCCAGCACTTTCCATGTGGATGTAGTACTGAAATTATAAATTTTACACTATATGATGCAAGTCGAAGAAATACGCATCTAAATAGGAGTTCTATTAGTGGTGAAATCAATTGACTAAATAGAACGTAATTTGCATGCATCTTAATGAATCTCCTAAGATTTTTGCAAGTGTGTATCTTATGAGATCAAGTGGTGTGTCTTAAGTTGCGAAATAGATCAATCAAAGAGGAACTAATATATGTCTATTTAAAACTTAGTTCCTTGACCTAAATCGCCACTCAAGTTAAGAATCACTCTTGACACAACCATACAATTAATAAAAAATAATAAATAGGTCTTTTTTACATACCTGAGAACTCAATCAAGAATCATTTTAAATAGATCAATTAATTACAAATTAAATTATAAGAAAAATTACAAATAAATATTACATAATAAAGTACAACACAAATGCTATTTAATTTAAATAAAATTCTTGTGAGGAAATATCGCTTTGCGATCTCTTCATCTAAAGCTCCAAGCACCTCACCTTCGTGATCCTTCAAGCTTTGCCGGCTCTACGATCCCTACCGCATAATAATAAAAATGTCAAAATAATTCTCAGAATAATTTAGCAAATCGTAATAGCTACAAATCACAGAAAATAAAATGAAGACAAAAATAATAAAACAACACACAACAAGAACTTAACTACTAAGCTCTAAAAATCACAAAAATAAATAATCAACACTAAATATAATCAAATAATGTGATGCATCTCCAACAACAGTGCCATCTGATGAATCGTTTATCAACAATAATAATATTCTCTCGTTGTAACACATGCCAATCGACAATCAACAGAACAAACAGAAGATTTCCATGAAGAGTTCTCAGATTTAATTTATACCTGAGCAATTCCAGGGTGAAACACAGGGACACAAACAATTATCTAATTTACTTTAGAGTCAAATAATTGTTTAAGTAATTTATAGGTTCTAGGTTAAGCACAAGGCATATACACACAAAATGCATATTTTTTTACACATTTTAATGCAATTATTAAATATGACAGATAATAATGCAAGGTAATCACAAGAACATGTAACATAAAATTATGCTCATGTTTAAATAAATAAAATACTTGCGATATCAATAAATTAAATAATGAGAAATCACTGCCAAGTATAGAAAATTAATCCTAAGTGCAATTTCAAATCAACATTAAGGATGAATATACAAAATTAATTCTCTGAAATTTAATACATGAAAGATATATCGAAACTATTACTTAAATGTACTAAATTAAATAGCATAAAATAAGCTTTCCAATGACACCAATTTCATTAAAAGCTGAATAACGGTTCAGAAGTTATTAATAAAATAAGGCAGGGGCATACATGTTTTTATTTATTACAAATAATTCCAAAATGGATTAAAATGTAAATACAGAAACCCACTCGGGTAATTTTGTATTCTATCATTTTGGCCTTAAAAGCTTTAGCTAATGCATGTAAATAGCATTATTTTATACATATTAACATTCATTATTTATTATATTATTTCTATATAAGTATTATTTTTAATGTCACAATAATAGAATAAAGCAAAGAAAAGAAAAATAATAAAATATCAAAGGTATTTTATGACCCTAAACCCCGAGACCAAGTCAATAATTGATTTGGACGACAAGGAATAAAGTAGGGGAGATAATGGCCAAATATATAATAAAAATCGCATTCTTTTATTCACTAATAAGTCCATTTCTGGGACCCATTTTATTCTTCATTATTTATACCTCAAATAAAAGAAAATTTGTACAAATTTTATTCTTCATTATTTATACCTCAAATAAAGAAATTTTATACATGAAATTTGTAGATAATAATACATAAAAAAATATAAAATTGAGTTTGCACGAAAGTAGTTTCCATTGTACATCTTATACATAGAATAAGAATCCAAACCCCAAAATTCACAAACTCATATCTACTCAATAAAAACTTAAAATGCATCAAAATCATCTTTAATTGTATATAACTTTTAATAAGCTATTCAATGAAAGTGGTTTCATATTTTTTGAAGTTAAGATGTGAAAGTTAGATTATGGACCCCCATTGTTCCATATACCTAAATAAAATATTCATTTTATTCATTCTTTATTATCTTTACACATTTATATTTTTATATTTCGTAAATATTATTTATAATAAATGTACATGTATAGAATAGAATAAAACCGTCAAAATTACACTAAAATAAAATACTAAGCAAAATATATAGATTAATTACCAACCTTGATACCTGTAAATAAATAAAAATGAAAGTTATTCTCTTATTCTTTTGCTCCTTTATATTTTCATACCTTATAAATAATTTATATTTTATTAAAAATATAGAAATAAGATAAAACCACATAAAATACTTTAAATAAACAATATAGCTAAATACATAGATCTATACTCATACTTATATAATACATACCTATATTTATTTAAGTATACGAATAACATCATAAAAATAAAATAAAAATATATTTGTGTATAAAAATTAAGTTATAAATGTATAAAAAAAGATAATAAAATAATAAAATTAAATATAAAAAATAAAAATAAATGATACAAAACATAGATGACTATACCTATAAATATACACATAAAAATTAACTTACTGTAAATAAACCTGAAAAATTAAAAATCATAATAAAAAACTGAATAAAATAATAAACATTTTTTATTTTATACTTGAAAATTAATAAAAATATTCATTGTTTTTAATTAATTATTTTTGAATAAAAGCCCATGTTTTATCGCGACTGGTCAGCTACCTCCCCAGGCTGTCTGACTTGACACAAATGTCGTTTTCCCCAATTTTGAACCCTTTTTGCCAGACTTCTCGTCATTCAGATCCGAAAGGATTCACCAAACACCTCTCTTATCACACCTAATCCATGCCATACCCTCTAAACCCTTATACGCGTCGTCGATTCATCTTAAATCCCCGGATAATAAGGACTCCTAACTCTGTCTATAAATAACACCCAAGCTCCTTCCTTCCCTTTTTGATCCTTCTCTGAGCCCTTAATCCCCTCATCATGTGTGTGTGTTCCTGGTGACAATCGGAGCATCCTCGAGCTTTGGGCGTGTGATTTGGGCAAGGTGGTCCTATGGCCACCTCTGCTCCATGGTCCTACGATAAGGTATAAGAGCCCTGTTTCTACATTTTTAGGTATATTTATTCATTGTATTTTCATTCCAGCAATTAGGTTATCTTTTACTGCCTTAGATTCGTAGATTTTACAATCATAGTGTTCGTCGGAGCTGTTTGGGCTCCGACCAATCCACCAAGTTTCTGACTGTCTCGATGTTGAGGTTCGTTTACTGCCTCTCGTCGGAACCTCACTACTCACCTTCATCCCTATGCATCCCAGCTTCACTATAGGTCAAGGCAATTTGCCTCGAGCCACTAGACCTTTTCGTGCAGTTGCCAATGCCTAAGGAGCCCTCTTGGGACTTAATCGCACATGGAAAAGGGTCCTAGGTGCTTCGATGTTGACCGAGATCTAGGACCCCTTCAATGGGTCCTGGACCATTTTGGGAGCATTACTCACTGTGGATGACCTCCCCGGAGGTGTAGAGACCAAGAACATCGAAGAGGACCACCGAACTAAGGAGATATCAACGATTGAAGATAGGGAAGCAAGTTGTTCTTCGCAGACAGTAGCAACCATCCAATCTGGGGAGGAGCCCTAGATCAGTCATCAGTTGTTGGATCTCGCCTGCCTCAGCAGTCAGATCTTCATCCAGGATCTAATCCGATGCGTCAGATTTGAACCGGTATCGGTCCACCAGTGTGCGACATGTGTTCAAGTGGGATGATTTGCATCGTTGGATCATGCGCTAATAAGGGGTAAATTGCACAACTCACACCACTATTTTTTCATTTCTTACTTAGTCATGTAAATAATTTCTGCAATGTATATAATGTATAAAAATTTCATAGTGGCCCCTGAATTTATGGTATTTTGCCCATGGGTCCATGCCAGGACACCTCATGTGTCATCCCACGTGAGGTAACCATTTTCTGAAGATATGTTGTGTATTTTGGTAGATGTATTTCTAGACCAAAAATCCAAAAAAAAAGAAAAGGACTAAAAATTAAAAAGCTCTAAAATCCAATAAAAAATAAAAATCACCAAAAATCCCAAAAATATTGATTTCTGTCTCTGAATTTTCTTTATATTAATATCTATCTATTAAAATTGACCTATGGAATTTTAGACTTTATTGCTATTTTTAGTCTCTAATTCATTTCGTCTTATTTATTTAATCCTTGATTCGGGATACTTGTGACTTTAGAAATCCATACCGATTAGCAAAAATACTTAAAACCCAAAAACATTTAATTCTATGATTTTTATTTATTTATAGTTGGTATTTATATTTATATTAGTCTATATTATATATATATAACCTTATACACTCCTATATCATATACTAAAATATATATAAATATATCTGTAAAAAAGAGATATATTATTATAAGTATAAATATATATGTATATATTATATATAAATATCTATGTACATGAAAATGTGTGAATACTTTTTAGGTGTATATTCACCTATGTGTATATAATTGTACGTATGTATTAATATAATATATATTATTATACTTATATATTCATTATTAAATTAATTTAATAATGTATATATAAATAAATAAATAAATAAATAAAATAGAAACCTACATAATGAATAAAGACATACCTATACATAATATACATTGAGTAAAAATAATCATAGGCTACCTAACTTGCTCTCAGTGGATCAACCTATACACGCTTGCTTGCTATGCCATTTGTGTTGTGGAGAATAATAAATTTTAACTCGCATTCTTGTTATTTATTGATTGATTTATATTGCGGGTTAACTGTTGACTGACTTGGGTTTCTTGAGCAGTCAATGCATCGACTGCGGTCTCGCCTTGTGAGATCGTGTGACTCTCAGGAAATCCTCTTCATGAAATGGCGTCATTGCTGGGGAGCAACGTGTGTAGCCTATTTTGTATTTAAGTGTCTGTATCCATTATTCATTTATTGATCTATTGACTTAATTATAGATTCAATCCTTTGTGCATATTCATTGATTTATTTATCACATGTAAACAGCTCATTTTGACACATTCATTTGATTATGATTATTTGATTAATTGTGCTAATACACCTATCTTGTTGTATTTGTTGCGAGGGGCCTACTACACGAGGATGATTTCTTAGGAAGTCGAGGCCACCAAGCTTGGTGGAGACCAGCCTTCACACTTTGACCAGTTGGAGAGGCAACAATTATGGAAATGAGAGATTACTTAGAATATTTTTAGATTAGGTTTATTTATTGGTGAGAGAGATTTATTTATTATTTGTAATAATTAAAGACTTGCATACTACTCCACTCAACGAGGTCCAGTGCCCGGGTGATTGTTCACATAGGGGCCTCGTCTTGTTTTCTTGCATTTTTACTACTTTCTTTTATTTTGATTCTCGATGTTTTGAGTTTTCCACCTTTATTTCTTTTTATTTTGTATGCATGGTACCCCTAGACTTAGGATTCTTGTATCGGTAATTAGGTCCAAACCCTAATAAGAATCATGTACCTATAGTCTCTTATGTTTGGATCTAGTCAAATTAATAAATGTGTAGTTATTTAAAGTTGAGATCGTATATCGAGAGAGGCTGCATACAACGCTGGCAGGACTCATTGTGGCGGGCACCAAGTGGCATCAAAGATCGAACTTTTGGTCTCATTTTTGAATAATTAACTTATGGTTCTTCATGACTAATAGATACTACTGTTTAGGTTGATTTTGTCGATTGCACACCACCATGTAGGTAGGTTTAAAATTTTATTTTGCATACCACACGGAGAGAGATGAGAAGCATTGTAAGTCCTCTAACTCAGCATGCATCATTAGATTCAATGATAAGATTTCTACCATTGAATCGATTTCCAAGGCTTTTATGCTATCCCCCCTGATTTTGAGCACCCAGGACTTAAATGAGAATCTACAAAATCATTAGGCACTAGTATGCAAAATATCCCCAAAAAAGTGAAAACACATAAAATATAAAACAACGGGACTGCTAAAAAAACTTTCACCTTAATTAAAATCTATAATGGACTTCAATGCCTTGGGTTCATAAAGCCCTCATTGTTTCAGGAACCTTAGGAGGGGACCAAAACCCCTCCCATGAGCGAGGCTCAATCCACTAAGGATTAGAGCCAAAAACCCAGTCTGTAACTGCCTTGTGTGTCGCCTGGATTTCTGAAGTATTGACACTTCTATCGTATGTAACCGATTAGGGCCTCGTTAGCGATGGTGTTCCCGCCTTGTGTGGAACATTGATGAGGTCAGAACTACTGACCTTAGGACACACCCTCATAGTGTGTCTGTCCCATCGTTTTGTGTCCGAGTAGGTCCTTGCACGCTCACAGGTGATTCCGCTGCGAGCGAGGTCCGAAGTAGTGGCTTCGCCTATTAGCTTCCTCCCTCTATTTCTTTGGCTGAGTAGGGATCTAGGAAGGGTTACAAGGATCTCAAGGTTACAAAGGAGGAGGATAAGTATGAGATACTTTTATGGCAATACTCTCTCTCCTATAGGGTTAGCGTGCTAAGGACTTGTTATAAGATATGCCTGAAATAACAACTCTAAAATTTGAAAAGATAATAAGTAGTCGATCCCTTACGACTTCACGTGTGTTGAGTTGGTGAACCCATTTTTGTACTGTGTTTGCAAGGATCTAGATTAACGTTCAAAGATCAAGTCCTGCACATTTGTGCAATTTTTTTCTATGTATTTCCTCTTTGACCCCCTGCTCGATTCGATCCTTTCTGCTATTTTGCACTCGTTTTTATTCCTCGTTGACCATCGTATCCTTCCTCTTGCATCGATCTTCTTTTGCTCCACGATGACGATCCATGGATGGTTTAGTATGGACTCTACCGACACCCACATCGATTCCATGAACTCAGCATCGTCAATAATTCAAGGAGATTCTTGAAAACCCAGTCCAGACCTTGCAGTCCAATCTATAGACTCCTCATCTTCTTTTACCCCCTTGACCACCTAATAAATCGGGACCACTCTTGTCCTACATCCGTCCTTGCGAGTGGAGGTCGATTTCAGTCTACATCTTTTTCTCCATTGACAACCATCTAGGATTGACCCTAATCTCATATTCATCTTTATAGATGGGATTCAATTTCAAGTGGTTTGATTATGATTCTCTCATATTACAGATAGAAGCCAACCCAAATCCTGGATCCCAATACCAGAACTCATCTCCTCTAATTCAGACCCAGATATAGCACCTCAAGGGAAGGGAAAAAGATTGCAGCCTCCTTAGATGGAGTCGGGTCAGGGACCCGATTATAACCAAGTGAATGCTCAGTTATTGGCTTCCCTACAGGCCATACAATAACAATTGGCTGAGCAAGCTTTAGTTCAGACCGCATTACAGGACATGCTGAACGATTTACGAAACATATCAGCAGGAGAAGGAGGTAGTGAAAGACCCCATGAGGACCCTGAAGAAGAAGAACAAGGACCTGAGAGGCTGAAACCTACACTGAAGGAGACATACAATTCTGGAGACAGCTAGATGACGGAGTGGATCCTCATTCCACCGGTACAAGCTCACTTCGAGCTCAATCCACAGTTCTTGTCTTTTCTACCATCATTTCACGGGAACACAAATGAGGAATCGTACATCCACCTGCAGCAGTTCTCTTGCATATATCGAACTACCCATTACCCCAATGTTTTGTTGGATGTAGTTAAAATGATGGCATTCCCCTTCAGCCTACAAGAGAAGGCCCTGTATTGGGTCAATCATTTGGGAAAGGTTGTGACAACCTGTGAGGAACTTAAATCTGTGTTCCTTCACAAGCTTTACCCTCTCGGGCGGCTTAATCATAAGTGAGATAGGATTAGCAACTTCTCTCAAGCTACCCACGAGCCCATTCATGAATCCTGGGAGCGATTCACGGACCTGCAGGAGAAGTGCCCCCACCATAAGATATCAAAGACCATCTTGGTCCAGCAATTTTTTAGGGGCCTGAATTTAGAGAGTTAAATATTAGTTGATGTTGCATACGGAGGATCCCATTTCAACAAGGATGAAGATGTGGTATTGCAGATTTTTAAAGAAATGACCAAAGGAGAGGTCACCCTATCTTCATCATGTGCCTATCAGAAATAACCTTAGGTCCTCCAGAATCCAGTTCACATGGCAGTGTCCTGAGAGGCAGAGAGAGATGAGAGCTCCAACCTCAACATCATTAGGGGGCATCTCTTAAAGGTTGATATTATTGAGAAGCGGTCACAGGATCTCGCCTCTTTTCTATGTCTCTAGAGTCAGGTCACCGTAATTTTGTTTTATCTAATGTTGTTACTCTAAGGAGAAGTAGGATCTTACCTTCATCTGTCACCATCAAAGGGAACAATAAAGCATTGTCAGGTGAATCGTCGTCTTCTGCATCAACCGTGCTAGGTATAGGTTTGGGTGAGGAAGAAGAAGGAAGAGTCAGGCCAGTTGTCACCTGCCACCATCTTCATCAACAAAAAGAACAAAAAAATCAGAAAAGCCAAAAAGACCAAAAAAAATGATCGTCGTTGAAGTGAAACCGTACTAGGGATGGAGGAGCCAGCACCAACTGTCGATCATTTACCAGCTGACGGATCAGAGATCGTGCTTTTTTCTTGTCCACCAGCATCATCTTCATTTCCAGCATGTACTCCTTTTTGTGATCCGGACGTACAGAATATTGTGGACAAGAATTTTGTTGTAAATAAGAACACTACTTTTGATTTCTGCTCTGTAATATTCCTTTTCCTGATGCAATAGAAAAATCCAAAAACACGCAAAAAGAAAAAGTGAATTGTTTGATTCAGGAGTTGTGGATATTCTTCAAAATTTGACTGTTGAGTTACAATTGATAAAATCCATGGAATACATGACTGCTGTAAAGAAGGGATTGAAAGAGGCATGTACAAACAAGCACCGGCCAACCCGTAACAACAAACGCCAACAAGTTCAAAAGCACATCCTTACCATAGCCACAATAGCAGCCATCAGTAATCTCCCACAAAAGAAGCAAGACAAGGAGCATCTTTAATCAGATGCGAGATTTTTGACCAAGTCTTCAAGCAAACTTTTCTTGAAAGTGGTTTTTCATCAACCTCCTACCCTCGCCGTTATTGCAAGAGTTTGGGTTGGGTCTTCTCAAGAAGACACGAATGGTCCTTCAGTTCGCTAATTTATCCATCAAGCGACCCTGAGGTCTTCTAGAAGACGTCGTCGTAAAGATGCACGACATGTAGTTCCTAGTGGATTTTGTAGTCCTTGATATGGACTCCCGTCATCCTTGCTTCAGACTCTTGTTATTCTAGGTCGGTTGTTCCTGTGCACTGTAGAGGTTTTAGTTGATTATGGGTCTGTGAAGATCACGTTCAGCTGGAGCAATCACAGAGTCACTATAGACATGGTCAGTGAGCTGAAAATCGTATCTGATGAAAATCAAGCAGTACCGCCTGAAGCAGAATGTAACTTTATTGTCGAGATCAAAGATACAAAACTCTCTTTAAATGAACATGGACCCTAGAAATCCTCTCTCCTCTTGAGGAGGACCGGGAAAGCACAGTCGACACAAGCTCTTATGGCACTTAGTATACAGAATCCAATTTACTGATGACACTTTTTGACTCAAATGATTCATTCCAGCCCAAACATAATGAATTCATTGTAGATCTGTTCAGCACATTATCAGAGGAACAACAAGCCACTGAGTTTAGCAACACCTCTAAAGTCATGGCAAACCAGCTGCCTACGAGGACAATTTAAGAAGTGACCAAGAATCCGGCTAGATCAAAACCAGAATTAAAGCCACTTCTGGCAGGCCTTAACTATGCTTTCCTTGCAAGTGCAGAGAACATGTATTCGATCGTCATCAGCAGTAGGCTGACTCCAAATCAAGAATCTCGACTTCTCGAGGTTCTATAGAAAAACCGCAAGGCACTTGGTTGGCATGTCTCAGATCTCCGTGGGATAAATCTTGCTCTGTGCTCACACCATATTTATCTGGAAGAAGATGCCAAGTTGTCTCGAGAATTCCAAATAAGATTGAACCAAAATCTGTGGGACGTAGTCATGAAAGAAATCAAGAAATGGTATGATGCAGGATTCATTTATCTCATCTCCGACTCAAAATGGGTAAGCCATCTGCATGTAGTTCCGATGGAATATGGGCTCTCGTGGTTACCAATGATAGAGGAGATGAGATTTCTACTAGGTACCTACATCCTGGCGCGTATATGTTGACTACAGTCGTCTTAATGCATCAACGAAGAAGGACCACTTCCCATTGCCATTCATTGATCAAATATTGGAACGATTAGCTAGCAAGGAGTTCTTTTACTTTCCGGATGGGTACTCCGGGTACAACCAAGTGGCAATCGCCCCTAAAAACCAAGAGAAGACAACCTTCACTTGCACATTCGGTACCTATGCTTTCAGGAGACTACCCTTTGGCATGTGCAACACACCTGCTACATTCCAAATATGCATGGTTGCAGTTTTCCTCGAGATGGTAGGCAGTTTTCTCGAGGTGTTTATGGACGACTTCTCCATCTATGGTGACAATTTTAATTCCTTTCTTGAGAACCTGGACAGAGTACTTCGGAAATGTCGTGAAGTCAATCTTGTGCTATCTTGGGAAAAGATCCACTTCATGGTCACCGAAGGGATTGTGCTGGGTCACGTCATTTCCAAACGTGGCATGGAAGTCTACTTGGCAATGGTGGATGTGACTGCCAATTTGGAGCCACCTCAAACAGTCAGAAACATGAGGTCATTCCTGGGGCATGTGGGTTTCTATAGGAGATTCATTCGTGACTTCAACTGCATTGCCTGACATCTCACAGAATTGTTGTGCAAGGAGACTGAGTTCAATGTTGATCAACATGCTCTCCTTTCCTTTAATCAGCTGAAGGAGCTCATCACTCAAGCTCTTGTCCTACAGCCGCAAGATTTGTCTCTTCCCTTTGAGATCATTACATATGCATCAGACTTTGTTGTTGGGGTTGTTCTAGAACAACGAAAAGACAAGGCATCTATGCCATTCACTATGCCAACAAGGCACTAGACGAAGCTCAAAGAAATTACATTGTGATAGAGAAAGAATTGCTAGTTGTGGTATTCGCCCTTGAGAAGATTGGATCCAATATGCTTGGATCAAAAGTTACCATCTACACTAACCACGCTACCATCTGATACCTACAGCAGAAGAAGGATGCCAAGCCTAGACTGATCAGATGGATCCTTCTCCTCTAGGAATTTGATTTGGAGATAAAAGACAAGCCTAGGGTTCATAACATGGTAGCAGATTACCTCTCTAGAATTGAGCAGCAAGAGCCTCCACTGAGCAGTGCACCCATCACATGAACCTTTCTTGATGAGTCGATTCTGTCTGTGGATTCACTCCCTTGGTATGCCGATATTGTGAACTACCAAATCTCTGGTGTAGTCCCACAAGGTTGGACGAAAAACAAGAGGGAAAAGTTTTTGTCTAATATATGTTTCTACCAATGGGGAGACCAACTCTTATTCAGGGAAGGAGCGGATTGTACTTGGCGCAGATGTATTCCTCGGGAGGAGCATCATAGTGTCCTCGAGCACTGTTATTTGCTCGAATCTGGTGGACACCACTCCGGAGATAGAACGGTAGTAAAAGTATTGTGATGTGGCCTATGATGGCCTATACTATTTAAGGATGTCGCAGCATACGTCAAGCATTGCAGTGACTGTCAGAGATTGAAGGGTACCCTTACAGCTAAAGATTCAATGCCCCTGAACTTCATTCAGATTGTAGATGTATTCGATGCTTGGGGTACCAATTTCATGGGACCCTTCCCCAACAGTCAGGATACAAGGACATCCTTCTTGTCGTTGACTATGTGAGTCATTGGGTTGAAGCTATCCTAGCTCGAGCCACAAGTAGTCGTATAGTGTGTCAGCTTTTGAGAGAGTACATCATATCACAGTTCGGATTCGAAGATACTAATATGGGGGGGGGGAGTAGTCACTTCATTATCTGAGATGTGGAGAAATTAATGAAGGAGTACGACATCGAGCACTGAGTAGTGTCTCCTTATCATCCTCAGATCATTGGCATGGCCAAATGATCAAATTGGGAAATCAAGACGATCTTGCAAAAGCTTGTGAAGCTGGACAGAAAGAATTGGTCCCAACTCTTGGACTCCATCCTATGGGCTCATAGAACCGCTTACAAGTCTCATTTGGGCATGTCGCCCTACCATCTTGTATATGGAAAGCCATGCCATTTTCCTGTGGAACTGATTCACAAATCATTATGGGCAATCAATATCTGCAATTTGGATACACAAAAAGGTGGTCAAAAAAGGAAAGAGGATCTGAATAGGCTCTTGGAATTCTGAGACTATGCATACGATAACACATTGATGTAGAAGGAGAAGGTTAAACGTTGGCATGACCGGCACATCAGACGAAAGACCTTCCAGACTAAACAGTAAGTGTGGCTATTTGATGCAAAGTTGAAGATATTCTCGGGTAAATTGAAGAGTAAATGGACAGGGTCATTTAGAGTGCAAAAAGTGCTTGACAACGGAAGCATTGTGATATCAGAATTGTCTCCTAGTGCTCAATCGTTTCTCATCAACATTCAATTACTTAAGCCTTACCTTGAGCATGACACTTTCCTGTCCGTTGTTGATTTTGTCCAAGTGATATGCACTAAAGAAACATTTACAACTGTAGCGGCATCGCAAGATTCATGTAATGTCACTCAAAAACTCTTCCTTTAGGTTTTCATATTTTCTTTTTTCTTCCTTTCTTCTTTTCTGTATATTCGCTATCAATTGCTTTGTTTTCCTCTTTCATTATTTCTATACTAAGGATATGCTCATCCTAAGTATAGGGGGTATGAGTGTTGTAACTTTTCCAAACTTTATCTCACCACCTATCTCCTTTCTTGTTGATATTCATGTCTATACTTAGGGATATATTACCCAAAGTATAGGGGGAGACCGACTGAATCATTGAGTTGTTCATTCCCACCCTCTACCCTCCCTGCATATAGATACATTCTGTTATACTTAGGACTATTTGATCCTAAGTATGGGGGGTGGTCGATTTCTCATTCTTTTGTTCCTTATTCTTTAGTCGTGGTAGTATAGACTCTTGTATACTTAGTACGAGTTATGTCTTCTCTTTTCGCTTCGGTCTATGAGGACATAGCTCATTCTAAGTATAGGGAGTCATATATACTATGTATATACCTTAGCCATAACTCGTACTTCCATATTTTTAATAAATATGGATAAATTACTATATATATAAACATATACAATCAATTAATAAAAAGATGCATAGTATTACTCAAATTGTTTATGTATATATTAACAAATTAGGTAAAAATATATTGCAAAATATTTGAAAAATAGTTTGAATATCTTTTTGAAAAATCTTTTGAAAACTATTTGAAAAATATTTTGTAAAATGTTTTAAACCATTGTAAATCATTTGGTTTGTAAAAATTTCTTTTCTCTTGTGAAATAAAAATGCTTTGAAAACCTATTTGCAAATGGTTTGGAAGATGGTTGCAAAAATATTTGAAATATATATATATATATATATATATACTATTAGAAAAACCTTTGCAAAATGATTTTCAAATGCTTGTAGATGTCTACTAAGATATTTGCAAAAATTATTTTGGATTGTAGTTTTTCAAAATTCATTGCAAAATCGTGTTCAAATAAGTTTGAGGAATATATGCAACCTTCAATTAAATTCTTTACAAATGGTATAAATGTACCTATAAAAATAACTCGCATTCGATCTGTAAATCCTCCAACCTCAATTCTTGTAAATAAAAAGAGGCACGCTTGTGTAAATATTTGTGCATACTTCCTTTTGTGTCAAAAGTCTTTTTGTTTTGAAAAATCCCTAAAAAATAGCAAAATACAAAAATTCCAAAAACATTTGCAAAAATCTTCTTCAAAAATTGCATAAAGATTCGCAAAATTTTTCAAAATTCCAAAAAAGTTCAAAATTAGAAAATGGCATCATAAAAAGATTTTCTTCATTGTACACAGCATTCGCATTTTTCAAAATAATATAGAAAATTGAACGAGTCAGAATAAAGTCCAGAGATTGGATCCTGGAATAGACCTTAATACACCTATTTCAGGGAACCCATTGAGGACTGGAAGTGGAGATGTTTCAGGCCACCTTGACTTAATTCTTAGGTTCCACAAGACTATGTTCATGAGTCAATTCAATTTGCTTAAAGAGAACCCTTCATATCATCCGTACGATGCTTGAAATAGTGACTTGACTGGAAACATCGCACCTAGCACTTAGCTCAACTCAGATGGACTATTGAAAAAATTTACGATCTAAGTCGGGACGATGCAAGGACACTTCGTCAAGGATGGCTCGGGAACCATTCTTGGGGATTGTTGACACCGGTAATCTAACCCACTTCTTTTGGTAACAATGATATCTAAAGACTGTAGATGGATTGATACAATGCTTCGGATGAGGAATGGTCTACCGACACAACTTTTCCAGGACCCCAAAACAGTAGGTGGAACAAAAGATACTATATCCACCGGGGCATAAACAAGAATGCAGAAGCTGTAACAAGTCAAAGAAAATATCCAAAGAAGCCTACACCAAAATTCTATCAAAAATTTGAGCTTCAGAAAAAGCATGTTTCTTGGTGAAGAATCGCTTACACTGACCGACATTACAAGGGAATGAAGACTGCACTGGTCCACTCCCACTTCTCTTCCCATTCTTCTAACTTCTTCCCCCATTCGGTTGTAAAGACCTGGAGTATCTGACCTTGGAAGGGAATATCTATCTCCATGAGGACAATTTACCATAAGAGCAGACGCCTTGATAGTTCAATGATTTTGTCTGGGAAGAGCTGAACAAATCCACACACATGGTTCTATCATTTCAAGGTAGCAAGGGTATGCGACTGAGAGGATGGTTCTGACCTAGTTGTGAATTGGACTGAATGATAGGAGTATGGAATTTGAGGGTTGTTATGTCACAATTTCTGACTTTAATGTGGTTCCAAACACACCATTAATCCAAAGGCCTTCTCTGATCTCCAAACTTTGACTTTATTACATAGAAGTTTAAAAGTCGGCAATTATTCCAAGTTATTTCTTTTTCTTTTCTTCATTTTTCATTTTCCACACTTATCGCATAAGTGTTTGCTAGGGACTAGCAAAGGCAAGTATAGGGGGTGATGAATCTCCATTTCATCACCTTTATTCTATCATTTTGGCATTACAAACCTTAGCTAAAGCATGTAAATATCATTATTTTGTGCATATTAACATTCATTATTTATTGTTTTAATTGTATATAAAATAGTATTTTAATGCCAAAATTATAGATTAAAGGAAAGAAAAGAAAATTTAATAAAATATCAAAGGTATTTTATGACCCTAAACCCCGAGACCAAGTCAAGAATTGATTTGATCGACAAGGAATAAAGTAGGGGGAGATAAGGGCCAAATATATAATAAAAAACCCATTCTTTTATTCATTAATAAGTCTATTTTTGGGATGCATTTTATTCTAAATTGTTTATACCTCAAATAAAGAAACTATTTACATGAAAGTTGTATATAATAATACATATAATACAAAATTGATTTGCACAAAAATAATATACATTGTACATCTTACATACAGAACAAGAATCCAAAATGCAAACTTCACATACCCATATCTCCTCAATAAAAACTTAAAATGAATAAAAATCACTTTACTTGTATATAAGTTTTAATAAGCTATTCAATGAAGCTGGTTTCATATTTTTTAGAGTTAAGGTGTGAAAGTTAGGTTTTGGGCCCCCATTGTACCATATACCTGACTAAAATATTCATTTTATTCATTCTTTATAATCATTACAAAATTATATTTTTATATTCGTATATATTATTTATAATAATTAAGAATATATTGAATAGAACAAAATCGTCAAAATTACACTAAAATAAAATACTGAGCAAAATATATATATAAATTACTAACCTTGATACTTGTAAATAAATAAAGGTGAAAGCTATTCTCTTATTCTTTCACTCCTTTATATTTTCATACTCTTATAAATAATATATATTTTATTAAAAATACAAAAGTAATATAAAACCAAATGAACTACTTTAAATAAACAATATAGCTAAATACATAGATCTATACTCACACCTATATAACACATACCTATATTTATTTAAGTATACAAATAACATCAGAAAAATAAAATAAAAATGTATTTATATATACAAAATTAAGTTATAAATATATAAAATAAGAGAATAAAATAATAAAATCAAATATACAAAATAAAAATAAAAAATATACAACATAGATGAATAGACCTATAAATATACCCATAAAAATTAACTTGCAAAAAATAAAATCAAAAAAATAAATAAAAATCACAATAAAATACTACATAAAATAACAAATATTTTTTGTTATAAAAATGTAATAAAATTATTCATTATTTAAATTAATTTTCGAATAAAAGCCCATGTTTTGTCGCGATTTGGGCTGACGTGGCCCAATCGCGTGACTCCTTTTGTTGACCGCTGGTCAACTACCTCCTAGGCTGTCTGACTTGACACATATGGCATTTCCCTGATTTTGCGCCCTTTTTCCTGGACTCCTCATCACTCACATTCGAAAGGATCTTTCACCAAACACCTCTTTGATCACACTTAATCCACGCCATACCCTCTAAACCCTTGTACGCATCGTCGATTCATCCCAAATCCCTGGACAATAAGGACTCCTAACTCTGTCTATAAATAACACCCAATCTCCTTCCTTCCTTTTTGATCCTTCTCTGAGCCTTGAATCCCCTCATTGTATATGTGTGTGTGTGTTCCTAGTAATAGCTGGAGCATCCCTGCGTGTTGGGTGTGCGATTTGGGCGAGGCGGAGCGAACCAAGGCAGCTCTCCGACCACCTCTATTCCCTGGTCCTCTGACGAGGTGTAAGAGCTACATTTCTACATTTTTAGGTATATTTCTTCATCATCTTTTAAATCCAGCAATTAGGTTACTTTTACTATTTTAGATTTGTATATTTTCCTATCATAGCGTTCGCCGGAGCTGCTAGGGCTTCTGCCAATCCACCAAGTTTTCAACTGTCTTTGTGTTTGTATGCCATCTCATTTCAATCCCCAACACGTTCTTCATTAACTCGACCCATCTTGATCACCCAACTGTACTCTAATCGGTGAATCGACGTTCATTTATCGCCTCTCGCCGGAACTCACCGCTCACCTTCATCCCCACGCATCCTAGCTTCACCATAGGTCGAGGTGATTTGCCTCGAGCCACTGGACCATTTTGCGCAAGTGTCAATATCAAAGGATACCTTCTATGACTTAATCACACCTAGACGAAGGTCCCCAGATGCTTCAAATTTGACCGAGCTCCAAGACCCCCACAACGGGTCCCGAACTATTTTGGGAGCATTACTCGCTGCGGAGGACCTCCCTGGAGGTGTAGAGACCAAGAATAACGAAGACGATAGACAGATGGAGGAGATATCATCGATCAAAGGTAGGGAAGTAATATGTTCTTCCTTGTTCTTCGCAGACAGTAGTAGTCGTCCGATCTAGGGAGGAGCCCCAGATCAGTCATCAATCATTGGATCTCACCTGCCACAATAGTTAGATCTTCATCCAAGATCTAATCCGATGTGTCAGATCCAAACCGGTATCGGTCGACCAATGCACTCACGCTTAAAAATTATTAAATAGCACTCATGCTTTAAAAATTATGCAAAAATAGGGTTAGATGCCTCATAGCATGTATTTTCATGCTATATTTATTTTGGTATTTTGGTCATTTTAAATTTTTATTAAAATTCAAATGAGCACATTTTTGTCCATGTTGACTTAGAAAATATCAAAAAATAGAAAAACATTTTGAAAAAATCCAAAAAAAATTATATGTTGTGTATTTTAGTAGTTTGTATATCCATACCAAAAATCCATAAAAATAAAAAGGAAAAGGACTAATAATTAAAAAGCTCCAAAATCCAGTAAAAATGTGAAAAATCACCAAAAAATCCCAAAAATATTTATTTTTTCTTTCAATTTTATTTATATTAATAATATATAAAATTAATTGGGGAATTTTGGACTTTATTTGCTATCTTTAATCTCCAATTCATTTTAGTCTATTTATTTAATCCCTGATTTGGGATACTTATGACTTTAAAAATCCATATAAATTAGCAAAAATATTTAAAAAACATAAAAATAGTAAAAAAATTACATAAAACCCAAAAGCATTTAATTATATGGTTTTTATTTATTTATAGTTGTATTTATATCTATATTAGTCTATATTATATATATAACCGTATACACTCCTATATCATATACTAATATATATATGTGTGTGTAGAAAAAAAGATATATATTACTATTAGTATAAATATATGTTTATATATTATATATTAATATTTATTTACATGAAAATATGCGAATACTGTATAGGTGTATCTTCACGTATATGTACATATTTGTACATATGTATTAATATAATATATATTATACTTATATATTCATTACTAAATTCATTTTATAATGTATATATATAAATAAAAAGAGAAACCCATATAATGAATAAAGAAACACATGTACATAATATACATTGATTAAAAATAATCATAGGCTACTAACTTGCTCTCAATGATGCTTGCTTGCTATACTGTTTGTGTTGTAGAGAATAATAAATTTTAACTCACATTCTTGTTATTTATTGATTTATTTATATTATGGGTTAATTGTTGTTCGACTTGGGTTTCTTGAGCGGTCAACGCATCGACTATTGTCTCGCCTTGTGAGATTGTGTGTCTCAGGAAATCCACTTCATCGGCAGTTCAGGTACACATGGCATAATCATGATTTCTCGGCGTAAGCTCAGATGCTCTAAGCCTTAGGTATGAACTTGATGCTTTAGGCGGAGGCTCGAGTGAATGTCCACAGTTTGTTTTGATATAGGAGATTAGATCAAATGATATATGCTCGTTGTGTTCTTCTCCCTCCTCCTTCGGAGGTGTCGCTCGGGCGAGTCTCGATCTCCTCCTTTGTGCATCTCCGTGAAATCCAAAGGTCACGAGACCTTCCTTGAATCAAAGCGAAGAAGGAGAAGGCATGTTGAAGGTCAGACACATGCTAGAAGGCTTTGTCGATGAAGTGACTCTGGATCGGAGATTGACAAGAATTCTAATCAATCAAGGTCACTTGTCACTTACAAGTGTTAGGAAAGAAAAATCCAAGACTATGCAAAACTTTTGTAATGCTTCTGAGGCAGAATGGAGGGTTGAATCAGGCAGAGGACCTAAGCCTTACTTGGGTCCTTCTTCTATGTAAGAAGAAGGAAATGGATCACGTAATCATGAACATGAAGAACTGGATAGAGCTGGAAGATGATTGCGTGGGATTAGGATAGCAACTGGGAACTACATATGTTCTTGAGATGTATAGATATTACGAGAAAATGTGAGTAGAAATAGAGCAAAACATATAAAAGCAAAGTCAAGAATTTACCTGGAATAACATGAATTGAGAAGACAAGAAGAAGGCTAGAAAATGGGTCTGAATTGGATATTGAAGAGATCCGGTCCTGGCTCGAAGTTTCTGGGTATGAAACTTAGCTCAAGCATTGTGTTCAACATGAAAGTTGTAAATCTTGATGATATCTACAACTTTCATATGGAACTTAAAATGTTATAAAATCATCTGTATACATAAAATATTTTTGTAAGTAATTTAATGAATTAAATTACTTAAATTTATTTTCTTCTCTTATTATTTTTGGATTTTTATTTTATAAATTGGGTTTAATTTATTATGCATAGTACTATTGTAATTTTTATTAATTTTTTAATAAATAATAAACACATAAATTAATAGCACGATAAAAGGTATATTAATGTACAATAATAATAGATATTTATTCACAACACAATATTAGTTAATTAGTGAGAATTTTCAACGACTTTTATTGATTTTCTTAAGTTAGAGAGATAATAACATAAAATAATGTAGATGAATATGGGATTTATCAATGACTCATCTTCACACCCGTAAGTGCACTCTTGTCAGATCGGACTTGAGTCAGGAGGAGTTTTCTTTTAGAGGCTTTGAGGATTATGACCATGCTTCAAGAGGTAAGCCTAAAACTTGTGTGGACTTGATGAAACAACATGGGAATGGTTCCCGTGCCATGTGGTTTCATAATATTTTTTTTGATTTTTTGTTGTCATGCCAACGAGTATGATTAGTGAACCTAAAATAAACTTAGGTATTTAATCTATGTATTGTTTGGTATATTTTTGTCATTTATAAACCCATAAAGAGTAGAAAAAATCTATAAGAATCATTAAAAATAGATAAAAGTATAAAAATCATATAAAAACATTTTATTTTCTATATTTTAAGTATAATTTGACTCAATTAAAAATATGATAACCTATCTTATATATATATATACACTATATATTACTTATAATAACTATAATATCCATATTATTATATGTTATTATATATCTTATATTAAAAATCAAAAAGAAATAAAAATTTTCAAGTGTAAAAAGAAAATGTAAAATTAAAAATGTAAAATGTAAAATATATATAATTATAAATCTATACAAATAAAAATAATTAAAAATCCACATAAAAATAAGGAAAGAAAGAAAAATACAAAAATAATTATTATTAGTTAGAAGTAATAATTATACTCTACACATGTTTTCTCCCAGTGTTCGACCTCTACAATACTTACACCTATACACATCTATTGTAGAGTTATAATAAATTTTAACTCACATTCACATTTAATGATTCATTTATCATATTGTGGGTTGATTGTTGCTTAATCAATAGTTGGTCAACACAAAAATTAGGGTTCCAGTCTTGTTAGGAACTTTAGACCGTTTTTTCGATTAAACAAATATCCCCATTACCGAGGAGCAACATAGTGTAGCTTGTATAAAGATATTTATTTTATTTCATCTCCTGCTCTTTATTCTTATTTAAATAATTATTTATCTTTTCTAATACATCTCTTTTGTTGACTTTTTTATGAGTGCTCGTGGAATGAGGGCAGCCTTCTTAGGAGAGCAGAGCACCTAAGCAAGGTGGAGGCTGGCCCATTCGAACTGGGTCAACATGAGAAAGCGGCAAAGAAAACCGCAGAGAAGAGTAGCAGTAGTTTAGTGTAGTTTTTATTTTATTTTGTGAGATAGAGACTCTATTTATATTATTTATAATAATATAGGATAAACCTGGACACTTGAAATATTCTGGTCTATTTTACCAAGTGTTTGTTCACTTGGGGGCCACATGATTCTTACATCTTTTCATCGCCTTCTTCACATTTATCCTCTTATTTTTTTATCCTTTTTTTATTTATTTTCCACGATTTGTGTTTTCTGACTTTTTATATTTTACGTCTTTTGTGCTTGATACCCTTGACGTAGGATTTTTATTAGTTCTTAGCATGGTATTTGATAGGTCTAAACCCTAAGTAGACCATATGTTCCTATAGACATTTATGTTTGGATTTAGTCAAATTAATCCGTGCTTCCCGCTAGTAGAAATTCTTGTTTAGGACAGTTCTCTCTTGTGCAACATATAGATTAGTTTTATTTATATTCACAAATCACTTTACATATAG
This sequence comes from Ottelia alismoides, assembly GCA_037367405.1. Taxonomy (NCBI): domain Eukaryota; kingdom Viridiplantae; phylum Streptophyta; class Magnoliopsida; order Alismatales; family Hydrocharitaceae; genus Ottelia; species Ottelia alismoides. Next base: position 217,850 of record JAZKJV010000750.1, read on the forward strand.
AATGCTAGAGCAAAGTACACATTTCTATCTTTGTGTGCATTCATCGATTCACATGCATGGGTTTTTTAACTTCTCCTCCTATTTACTTGGATTTAAAGAAATCGAGAATCGTAAATTCGTTGGGCGGGTACTATTGAAAAATACTAAAAAATGTAAAAAACTTGAAAAACTAAAACAAGGAGTCTGCTAAATAAACTTTTATTCTAATTTAAATTCATAATGAACTTCATTATATTGGGTTCATAAAGCTCACGTTGCCTTCAGATACACTCCATATCAACTGAGGCATGGCCCTTGAGGATTAGAGCCCAAATCCTAGTCTATGGTTGCCTTGATTATTGCTTGGGTCTATGAAGTAATAGTACCTCTATCATTATGTAGGCAAGTAGGGCTAGGTCTGCTTGTGGACCTAGTATGAATTACTTGAGCATAGGGTAACTGCGACAGCTGGTCCCTGTCTCATCATTCAACATCCGAGTACCCCGCAAGGGGGAAGTATATGTTTGATGCATCGGCTACCTCTCTCTTTTTATTTGGTTGATTTGCAGGCCTAGATCTGATATCAAAGACTTTCAAAAAGTGCAGAAAAGTGGTTACAAAGGCAGTGGGAAGTACATGACACTTGTCTGGTAGTACTTGCTCATCTATAGGGGTAGCACAAAGGACTAAGCTTCATAAGATTGCCTAAAAATAATAAATAAAATTGAGAAGATAAAAAGTTGAACTTCTACAGCTTCACATGTGTTGTGTTGGTGAACCAAAATGATTTGGTGTTTGTTTTGAATCTAGGTAGGTCAAAGATCATAGTCATGCGCACTTACACCTTTTCTTTACACTTCTTTGTATCATTCCTTTTCACCTTGTCCATTTTGAGACTTTTCTCACTTGTTTTATTTCTAGTATATCTTTGTACTCATTATTCCTCATCTTACTCCATCTTATTTTCTCAAGATGTCGGGTATTGGATGGTTTAGTCTGGACTCCGCAAATGAGCACATTGATTTCACGACTCTGACATCTCCAATATTTCTAGGCGATTCTAAAGAGACTAGTTAGGATCTTGCAAACCACTCTTAAGAATCCATGTCTTCTTTATCTCAAATAAACCAAGATCACTCTTGTCCTGACTTTCCTCCTTTGTGGAAGGTGATCGATTTATCTCCATACACAATGTCTGATACAATAATCTGGAATTGACCCTAATTCACATCTAGTGCATAATTCCAGACTGATCAGGATTCACTTTCTCATGTAGATCCGTAGATCTATCAGGGCTTGATTTCCTCTGAGTATGATTCCTAGATGTGATGAGTCAGTCTGATGAGGTACCTAATGTCCAGTCTTGGAGGGCATGCAATGTCTGATAGGTCAGATCCAACAACCGTTATATAGACACCTCTCTTGACTCTCAGTTCCAAACAATACAAATCAATCAATAACTAAACTTATAGTAATGATTAAGAAATATAAATAAGTGAGCTAAAATTTATTATACCCTACAAAAATATATATGATGACAAGTAGTAGGGGCCGAACCACAAAGAAGCATAAGAGGTAGAGCAAGAAAATGAATAGAAACCTTAGGATTTTTTATTTTTAAATTTTAATTACTTTTTTGTTTTTTAAAATACATATTTATGTTTTTTAAATGTCGCAAAATTTTAATTTGTTTTTTTAAAATAAAATATAGTAAAGGATAATATATTTGGATACGCTATGTAAAGGAGGAATAGAGAAAGATATTTTTGGATTTTTAAAATATAGCAAAACTCGAAATTTCAGAATAAACTATTTTGGGGTTTTATAATTTTCTATCTATTTTTAGTGATTTTGGATCATTTCTAAGAATTTTTATGGATTTTTAAATAAGAAAATACATAAAATAAAGAAAAAAAAGAAAAGATACGAACCTAAAATGGGATTAATAAATATCTATCAAATCAAATTGAGGCTAATTCCCAAATACTCTCAAATATATAAAATATTTTTGTGATTTTTCTATCAATTTTAATAATTTTTATAATGTTTTCTTTGTTTTATGATTTTTACGTGTTTTTCTTAATATTTTTCTAAAATATTGATTTGAAAATAAAATGCAACTAAATAAATAAACATGAATTTTTTGAATTTTTTTGAAATATTTTGTACTTTTTATGGATTTTCAATTCCAAATAAGAGAAAATATAATGTTTTTAAAATTTTTATAAATAGGAAATATTTTTTATTACCTAGCGAAAAATATGTTTGAAAATATAGGGTTCCAAGTACTTAAGATAATTTTCCAATAATTTTTAGAAGCAAAATGATATTTTTAAGAAATGAGATACAAGTACAAAATTAAATCTGCAATACGGGGACCTGATCCTTCTCCATCAAGGTAGATACCTAGTTTAATTCTTCTTTCCGTTGTTAGGACCTAGGTTAGCATAGTTAAACATTAATTTTTAGCTATTTTCACATTTTATTTTGTTAAATCAATCATTCGAAGTTCATCAGAGCTCCAGCTTCGACCGTCGTTACACTATGTTTCAACCGTTCTCCGACTCGCGTTCCACCCCTCACTTCATTCCCCATCGCTTCCTCTATGCCTCACACAAGTTCATTCACCCTTATCCTCTCTGGATCAAGAGGTCTGGTCTCCTTCCACTTTCGTTCGTCGGAGACCTCCGCCCGACTCCATTCCACCTCATTTCACCCAAACCAGACCCCCAGGAGCCCGCTTTTTGTGTGTTTGAACTAACCCTGCAGGTCCAGGAGGTCAAAGGCCTCAGAAGGGGTGATTCGACTCCAAGGAAAGGTCCGGCTTTAAAGAATCTTCTTCGACCTTTTGGGACCCCTCCAATGGTCTTGGAGCCTTTTGACACCTTCAACCGATATGGACAACCGTCAAGAACATTTTGAGCCTAGGAGCATCTTCGAAGACCGGCAGAGGAGGGAGAAGCAATCAATCGAAAATCTTCAGTTCATCTGTTCTTCCATATTCATTAGGGAGAACAATAACCGTCCGACCGAGGAGGAGCTCCAGTTTTGTCTAGAGCCATTGGATCTGAGCACCCTCAATTGCCCGATCTCCTATAGAAATCTAATCTGCATCGTCCATCGAGGAACCGCCATTAACCATAGGGAGCGTGCCACGTATTTAAGTAAAGATATCTCAACTGTCCTCCTGCATGCTTTAGGGGGTAATTTTGCAATAAAACCCTTCTTTGCGTATTTTACTTTTAGTCCACAAACTTTTATTTGTAGTTATAATATTTTTGTAAAATTTGTAAGTTAAACCATGTACTTTTATTATTTACATTTAGGTCCCTCGCTACGCATACATGTGAGGGGTCAAGCATTTTGCAAGGGCCCCCCTACGAGTTTTGTTTTTATTTAGTCCAGGAACTTTTAATTAAGTGTACAACTTTTTGGTGAAATTGCAAGTAAGCCCCGGATATTTTTGGAAATTGTAAGTAAACCCCTACCAACACTGTATTAATTAAAATTTAGGAAATTTTACATATATGCCCTTATTCTATTATTTTATCTTCTGAAATGCATTTTTAATTTTTTTAAATTATGTTTAGGTCCCTGCCAACATTTTATTTTTTATTTCTTGTTTTTATTGAAAAATATCATTCTGCATCAAAAATTTGTAGGAAAATTATTTTACATGCCTGCCATTATATTAAATCACATATATTTTTGTAGGGTAATTAAAATTAAATTCCTATATTTAAAAAAATTCAAAAATATTGCATCTATTCCCTATTTGCATAAAAAACACATAAAATTTTAAAAATGTTTTGAAAAAAATCAAAAAATATATTGTCTTTATTATTCTATTTTACAACTCTAGACTAAAAATATTTAAAAATTCAAAAGGAAAACACTAAAAAATGAAAACCCAAAAAAACTTATAAAAATTATTAAAATTTCTTGAAAAATCCAAAAATTTCATTTTCTATTTCTATACCGTATTTTTATTATATATTGTATATTAAAAATAGTTTTGGAAAATTTTGAGACTTTTATCAATTTTAAATTCCAAAACAATTTGGCCTTGTAATTTTGCTCCATGTTTTCTCAATTTTATTCTATTACAAATACAAAAAATAGCAAAAATTAAAAGATAAATCCCCAAAATCGAACAAAATATAAAATAAGACAAAAAATATTTTATTTGACATATTTTAAGTATTTATAACAATATATGTTTATATAATAGCCTATATTTTATATGGCTATATTTACATATATTACTACTACTATTATTTTTATAAAAAATACCTATATATTTTAAGCGACCGAAAAAAGGGGATTGTACTTGGGGGCATTTTCTTGATATTTTCTATATATTATTTATTTATTTATATACAATATATCTATTATATAATACATATGATCTATATCCCTTATATATAGATTACATAAGAAAAAAAACCAGGTAATATAAAAAAGAGGATATTAAAAATCACAAAATTAAAAACAAAAATATATATAAATTAAAAATCCAAAAAAAATAAATATTAAAACCCCCTAAAAAACATTTATTTCCTTTTTGTCATATTTTGTGGTCTATTATCGTTTCTCCTTTGTGGTTCGACCCCTACACTTGCATATTATACATATCATTTTGTAGGTTATAATAAATTTTATCTCACTATATTTAATGCTTGAGCCATTGCGGGTTAAATGTTGACACACTCAATTGTAGATATCTGAGAGCCGAGAGAGCGATCGACATAGCTATTGCTCCCGACTTTTCAGGCATCGTAGACCCTCCAAGACCAGACACTATGATCCCTCTACTTTTGGGTGGTTTTTCAATTGGCACCGTTTCCTGGGAGCAATGCTTAAGATAGATTTTTATGTTGATTTTTCCTTCATTATTTTTCTGCCTTTATTTTCCTTTTATTTAAGATAATTGTTTATCTATGCTAATCCATTTTCTTTGTTATTTTTCTTGCAAGGGACCACGCGGCGAAGGCGACTGCCTAGGTGGTTGGAGCACCCAAGCTACGAGGAGCTTGACCATTCTTCTTGTTGGTCAACTGGAGGGAGCAAGCGAGCGAGCGAGAGAGAGAGAGAGAGAGAGGAAATGAGCATAACACATTTTCTTTTATTTTATGTGAGAGACACAGTTTTATTTGCATTATTAATTTGTAATACTACATGCGAACACTTGAACATCCGGGCCTATTTTACCAAGTGATTGTTCACTTGGGGGCTCGCTGGATGTTCTTGCAGATTTCTTTTTATTTATTTTCTTTGTTTTCTGCAATTTGTGCTTTCTGCCTTATTTTTATTTGTTTTATGTGATTGAGACTAGCATTTTAGGACTACTTGATCGAGTAACCTAGGTCCACACACCTAATATATGCAAGTTCCTATAGTGTACGTTTAGAGATAGTCAAACTCAATTTTGTGCTTCATGCTGATAGCGATTCCTTCGTAGGGCGATTTTGCTGCTCCCATTTCGAATATATTAGGTTTTTGCATTTTTGTCTTGCATCCCGCTTGTAGAGCGCTAGGAAGCATTGTAAGTCTTTTATCTGAGCATTCATCATTGAGGCACAAGGGTGAGATTTTCATCTTTATATCGCCTTGCATTTGCTGCTTTCTCACTCTGATTTTGATCACCTAGGTTAAAAGAAAATAAAAAAAAATTGTTAGGCGCTTGCTATTGAAAAATACTCAAGAAATAGAATTAAAAAAAATAAAACAAGGGACTGCTAATTAAACTTTGACCTAATTAAAAATTGTAATGAGCATCATTGTTTGGAGGTTCATAAAGCCCTCATTTTATTGAGGTACGCTCCAGACAGAGTGACACACAACCCTTAAGGAATAGAGCCAAAAACTCGATCTGTGACTGCCTCAATTATCACCTGTGATCGACGAAGTAATGGCTCTTCTATCATATGTAGGTGATAAATCCCGCATTTATCATCATAAAATACATCTATTATCTCTCTTGCTTTAGTAATTCAACAAGATTCATTATCAATTATCCCTAATTACTTAATTATGTGCTGTAAATAATTAATGCTAATTATATTATATTAAATCAACTACTAATGTTATTATTTTATGTATTTCTTTCTCATTAAAAATCAAACAAAAATTAGAATAATATTGTACAAAATTAATACAGTATAAATATAATTTAAAACCCAAGAAAATGAGAAAAGAAAATAAAAGAAAAATGTTTTTTATTATTTTAATTACTTATTTATTTTTTTATCAATGTACATATGACTCCTTGTCTCTTTTATTTCTACATAAAAATTGTAGATCTCATCAAGATATACAACTTTCATGTTTATCACTTCTTCTAATTCGACTCCCAACTATTTTATTTGTGATTATATTTGATTTTTCATTTCTCTTAATTGTGATTGGGCAACATGGCACATCCACATCTGCCCACGTGGCTTTATCTTGTTCTACCACCTGCTCTGCTTTTGTATTATCTGATCAAGGTTGATAGATCGTGTCCTTACCGCTCTTTAGCGCTTTCTTTTCCGCCATTCAATCGGGGGCCCATCAAGCGATCACAACCACCCAACAACGCTCTAATGTGGATAGTTGGATCTTGATGCAACAATCAATCTTTCATCCTCAACCACCATGCATCTCTCCAATAGACGCATCTCCTCGTGTTTTCCCCAATTTCCTCCATTTTTCCCATCCATCTCTGCCAACCATCTCCGTCAAATGCTACCAACTCTCTTCCCCTAAATTCCCTAACCCTCACGTTAACCTTAACCTCCCTAGTCCTTAAATTCCCTAACTCCTGGTAGTGGTAGAAACCACTGCCGAGCAACGCCAACCTCCTAACCTCCATCTTCTCAAAACCCTCTCTTGAGCAGTGAGTAACGACCATCCGTACCTTGCGTGAGAGAAACCCTAGCCATTCCACCTTCCTGTGATAGAGAGTGGGTGAGACAGTTGGCAATGTTGATGTTTTCTTCTCCGACGAGATCCTTGTCCCTCACACCAAGTTGCAGCTTATGTGAAGTTGCTAGAGCTTAGACCTTTCACCAAGGTCTTGATGTGAATATCTAGAGCATAGGAGCTCCAAAGTTGGCCTAGATTGATATATATTTCACTTCCATCTCCATGTAAAATCTTTGACCTTACTTTGTTCCCTTTTCACCATTTTTATTTCATTGATGAACTTCAATCATCTCACTATCTAATCCACTTCACACCTTTTCCTCCTATCCATCATCCATCATATCTCTTCCTGTGATCAATTCACTCCTCCATCCCCGTGTTCACTTGAATCCTCTTCTTCTTCTGCATGGAAAAGAAGCTCCTTTAGGGTTCAATCCTCCATCTCGAAGGACCCTTCATTCCATCTCATTTCCATCCAACAAGATTCGTGTTGGTGTGTGTTTTGTTACTAACACTTGCAAGCACTCCAAGAGTTCAATGATTGGAAATTCTAAGTGACCTCCGACCTTGAGCTATACTTCCTATGAACAACCATTGATTTAGGAATCCAACATTTTTCACTCTCTTCTGTACGAACGGGCATCTTCATGAGGTTATCATAAAGCTTTCTTGACCTTCTGGTAGTGGGAGGAGACAAGGAGTAGAAGACACAGAGTCATCGGGGCACAAGCTCCTCCTCCACACGTGGAGGAGGAAGAGGGCATCTTCGAATAAGAGATGCCATTAGATCAACCATATTAAGCATGATCCAACGACTGACAGTGGGCCACGTTCTCAGTCCAAAGTGGCGGTTAGTACCCTAAGGATCGGATCACCCGAGCCAACCTTGAGGCATAGCAAGACGACACCTAGACCGAACCACTACCTGAGCCTCCAGTCTATCACGTGCAACGCTTGCGTCTATGGGTTAAAGTTGTAGAAAAGCCCTGCAAATTATCAGAAACTACAAATAAGTCCCCGCTCCTTTAGTAAAATTCATAACTATCATGATGAATTTTTGTAATTGCTTTTTAGTTCTTTTTAGACTTATTTGTAATTTAAATAATTAATTTTTCTTTCAGTTATGCCCCTGCCTTGTATTGTTGATATTTTGTGGACTATAGATCTATTTTTAATGAAATTGGCGTCGTTGGAATCTTCATTTCATCCTCTTTAATTTAGTGAAGTTAAATTACAGTTGTTATCTACTTTTGATGCAACTAATTTTAGAGGATCCAATTTCAAATAGTTAACCTTCATAATGAATTAATTTAAGTTATTATCTAGTTGAGTCATATTTGCATAGCCCTAGGTTCTTATTAAAAAATTCAAATAAAATCACAAGTTATTTGTTAATTAATCAAGAGCATATTTTGTGTTAGATTTCATTATTTGTTCATTATGTGCTCATTTGTCATATTAAATAAGTGCATAAAAAGTTTGAAAATTCGCTTTGATTTGTACTTGTATGTGCATTGATCTTTACTGAGGAATATTTAAAATCACTTAAAAAATTAGTTAACACTTAAATTAAATTAAATAAGAGATCACATCCTTGTGTTCAACCTTGGACTTCCCAGGTTATAAACTAAAAATGGATTCCTCTCCACGGAGATATTTTACTTGGTTCAATTGATTGCGAATTGACCTGTGCTACAACGAGTGCATGCTATATTAGTCGATTTACTATTCATCAGATGGCGTCATTGCATTCATCAGATGGCGTCATTGCCAGGGACGTGACACATTGTTTGATTTTATTTAGTATTGATTCTTTATCTTTATGATTTTTAGATTCTTAGTTAAGGTGCTTGTGGTGTTGTATTGTTGTTGTAATTTTTGTGATTCTTTGCTACTTTGACTTGCTAAATTCTTCTGAGAGTATTGTTTGACATTTTAATTGTTTTTGTGGTAGGGATCGTGGATTTGACAATTCCTAAAGGATCACAAAGGCGAGGAGCTTGGAGCTTCAGCTGAAGCGACTGTAGAGCAATTGTTCTCAGAAGATTTCAAGCTAAATTAAGTAGTAGAGTGTTGTACTATATTTACGTAATATTTGTGTAATTTGTCTAAGTAGTAATGTGTAATTAATTACCCATTTACAACGGTTCTCGATTGAGATCTCGCACATGTTTAAAAGGCCATTATTTATTTTATTTTGTGTGGTTGCATTAAGAGTAATTCTCAACTTAAGTGGCGACTTAGGTTCATGCACTATGCCAAATAGACACATCTTAGGTCATTATTGCTTGATCTACTTTGTAACTTAGGACACACAACTTGATCTCATAAGATTCACAATTGCAGAAATCTTAGGAGATTCATGATACGCACGCAAACTTCGTTCTATCAGTCAAAGTTAATTGGATTCTTTATCGCTAATAGAATTATTATTTAGGTACGTATTTTCTTGATTTAAATCACATAGTGTAACATTTACAAATTCAGTTTTGCATCCACATGAAGAGTGCTCGGAACCACTGCAAGTATTCCTAACGACTGCATGCATCATTGATTTACGATTGCATTCAGTTTTCCATTTTCTCCTTCAGTTTTTGCCAACTTAAGGATAAAGGAAAAAGGGACTGTATGTTAGGTGATGCTTGTGGTCATATAAATTAAAGTGATAACCAACTCTAAAACTGGGTTTGAATTGATCTTAAAGATCTGGAATAAAAGCAACCTTGTATTACGAACAGGTAAAACCCTCATTATTTGCATGTACTTACCCCCAGACGGAGTGGGTGAGGACGGATCCCTAAGGTTATAGTCCAAATCCCTGGACTTCCACCCTAAGTCGCCATGTTCGACTCTCATGGATTTGGGAGCTGCAAGTGTTGCCTTTGACCTTAGAAATACCTTTTGGTCGTCTGTGCTTATAGGTTCCTTTGGGTGTGATATTGAACCTGGCAGCCCAGGCATATCACTAAATTGATTGAGGGTCTATTAAGACTTCGACGGGGTGTACTAGGAGACTCTCTGTGAGCTTGAAAAAGATTGTTTGAATCACTAACTTAAAATTGCCAAAATAATAAATAAGACGAACCCTTATGGCTTTCACGTGTTGAGTTGGTGAACATATTCGAAGGGGATTGTTTGCATTATATTATGCGAGTTAAATCCTCACATTTACGTGCACCGTAGTTAATAGGTTCTATTCTTGAATCGAGTTTTCTCTTTTACCGTACTCTTTTGAAATTGAAGATGGATAAATTGGTCGGAATTTTGTTCGGACTTCACGAACCTTTCGTTGAACCGTCCAAATCCAAATATCATGTCTTCCAAGATCCAATCCCCTTCTTCTCATGGACCTTCCTAGATTAGAAATAACCCTTGTTTTGACCCAGTGTATCATGATTCATTTTTAGGGGGTGGTTACATCCCAACCAACCCCTTTCTTTCTTCTCTTCTCACCGAGGAAGACCATTTCTTTAGTGAGATGATTCGATTTCTATGTCTTTGTCAAGACATCGAATTAAACCACATGTCCACCGCTTGTGCGGGCCCCCGTCAATTCCATTGAGTTTCATTCTTGCGAACGTACTCCCCATACATGATACTTAACGCGTTAGCTACAACACTACATGTGTTGATACACACAACACCTAGTATCAATCGTTTACTACTAGGGTATCTAATCCTATTTGCTCCCCTAGCTTTTGTCTCTCAGTGTCATTGTTGGCCCAAAAGAGTGCTTTCGCCGTTGGTGTTATTTCCGATCATGTGGAAACTGCAGCAAGGAGGAGAGGACATCGTGCTTTAAAAAATCACAGCCTCATCTTCGTCACCCGTGAAGAATGGCGCACCCATGATAACCGCACATGGGGGTGACCTCGACCTCGTCTATTTGGGGGTGGCTTCAGATCGTCGATCCGTCGTGCTCCGGTGAGCTCCGATCTCTAGCAAGGGGGAGGGAGGAGGCAGGGGCTAGAGCTTGGGATGGGGCATTTTTGGAAGAGAGGGAGTGGGTTTTATAGGGTTCAATCCCTCGCTCTAATCCACTTTTTGATGAAGGTTTAGAAGAAACATTAAAGATGCCTCCTAAGAGACAGAACAGAGAGGAGGAAGAGCTAAAGGACCCAATGCATGTAGTACTGGATAGATTAGCAGAATCTGAGCAGAATGCAACACTTATGAGAGATTGGCCAGTTGAATCTGGGTAGAGATGCACCTATAGATGAGGCATACAACCCTGGGCAATACCAAATGACCAATTGGTTGAGTCCAATCAAGCCCAAAGTAGAATATGAGTTGAAGCCACAATTTCTGAGTTTGTTGCCTCATTTTCACAGGAATGCACATGAGGAGCGATATGCATTCTTTAGGGACTTTGAGTTGGTTGGTACTAACCTTACGCATCCGAGGGTTAGCCAAGACTACATTAGGCTTAAAGCCCTTCCTTTTGCTTTGAAAGATAAGGTTGATTACTAGATGAAGAACCTAGGGGTAGTTATAACTACCTTTGTGCAGTTCAAGGACCTCTTTTTGAAGAAGTTCTACCCTTTTAGTAGAATTAGCTTGATGCACTCACACATCACAAGTTTCTCTCAACTTCCCAATGAAGCTTTCTGTGATACATGGGAGAGATTCAAAGATCTCTTGCAAACGTGTCCTTGTCACGACTTAGAACCAACCATCCTGGTTCAATCAGTTTATTGCGGTATCCACCTTGAGGTGTATGGATTAGTTAGTGTTGCTTGTGGAGGCAACTATACGTAATAAGGTGCGGACACCGTTTGGAATTTGAGCGAATGATCGAAACGAGCATAGCACAGAACACTAGTAGAGCTCAGTTGGAGACCCCCATACCATTCTTATCCAAGGGGAGAGCAAAGGCTACAATTGATCCTTTTTATATGGGCATCATAACAGATAAACTTATAGTAGTTGAGAGGATTGGTAGGCAGATGGATGAGTTGGACAAAAACTTATCCAAATTACCGAAGCAGATGGTGAAGCTTTCTGAGAAGGTGTCCAAGATGAGGATACCTACCGTGAATGCATCTGCTGATTCCATGTACCATGTTCACCATATTCAGGAGCAACAGGTGTCAGGGCCATTCCAATCGTGGGTAGGGAACCAACCTCTTGACCATTCTTGTTAGCAGCAACCACCTTATGTGGAGATAGTTACTGAGGAGCCTTCCCAGGTATGGGAGGTAAATGGTGTTTGGTACACCCATGACCCTATCATGCAGGGGAGTTCTAGGGATCATTTCTCTGACCACCGTCCCCAGACCTTCTATAACACATCATTTACTCCTACACCTCTTCCAACACCACAAAGCTCTAGAGCCCTTCTTTCCCAAACACCGAGGCAACAACAATACGTCTTTCAATAGCGAAGGATATGGAAGAATCCTTAAGCACATCATGGAAGCGCGAGGATCATATCGTATATGATCAAGAACGACTAGCAACACTAGTTGTTCAATCTAGCAGAATTTAATTTTTTTCATGTGATGAAACCACATGATCTGAGTACACTTCTTGGATCGTTTCATCTAAACCATATAATAAATAAAGGTATACCTCTCGTAGCGTGGTTGCGATCAAACCTCTAAGAGAAGAGACCTCCTGTCTCAAGTCCGATCTTTGGAGGAGATGCTTGCGAGCATGGGGATGAACCACATGCTTCTCGCAATCCAAGATGTTGATCCAAGCAAGGGAACTCCTGATCTCTTCACACGAGATTGAGCATATTCTTTAAAAGCGAAGCACACCAAAGAATATGGAGAACCAAGAGCGGTCGAGGCGACAACACAACGACGATGCGACGACGGTGGGGTCTCCCTCAAGGGTATTGGTGGACGACGACCCAAAGAGAGAGAGGGAGAGGGTATGAGAATGAGAGGTGGGAGAGAGCTTGATATCCCAAGTTTTGTTGTAACCTAGAAGAGAAAGGAGTGCCTCTTCTTATACGACGATTTTGGGAGTCCATGAATCACAATCTATGGACTATACAAAATCAATGGATGAGATTGATTTGTGCTTATTTCAATCACCAAGATCTTGTTGTAAAAACACAACAACAATTGATTTAATTTAGATTAAATATATATTGATAAATCAATATAAATTAATCATAAAATTAGATCAATCAAAACAAGGAGATAACTGAATGAAAATCACACTCTTCCATATAATAGAGTGGACATCCACCCTTTACTAATATGATTGGATGGACGTCCACCCTTCCAATATGGAAGGGTGAGATTGCATTATTCCTTGTAAATCTCCAGGATCTATAACAACACTTGTTGTAAATTATTCAACAAATATAATTCATAATTATTTAATTAATATTGCAATCTTGTCATTGGAAATTTCTGAATCACATTCATAACCCAAAATAAAATGTGATTTACATTTTCAATTAATTATCCAATGTGAATCCAATTCACACCAATAATTAATAAACAAATATAAATCATAATAAGCTCTCTCTCATACATTATAAATCACATTTATAATATAATATGAATAATTGGATAGTGCTATCCACATTATTCATATCCACAATAATTAAGTCACATTTAATTACATTAGATCATCATTCTCATAATATGAATCAAGTTCACATTATTCATGATAATTAAACCACATTTAATTATCTATCTTACAATGCTTGGATACAATCAATAATGGAATTATTCTTGAACTCCTTCAAGAATAATGCACTTTCTCCACAGATACTTGGAGATAAGGACAAGGCGATTGTACGTTCCACGTATAGTGACTTTGGATATTGAAATCATATCGTAAATACAGATCTCATGGACCTCTCAAAGATGCTTGAGTTCATCGAGACCGTAAATCTAATCTCCTCATTGTATCTGAATCTCATTCAGATCAATGTCCAACACTTGGACCAAGATCATATTACTTTTCTACGGAGAGGAGTCACTAAAATCCAGACATGTTTCATCAATCCCTCAGAATGGAAGTGTCATGGTTATGCAATCATTTATGATCACATCACCCTCAGGCATTCCCAATACATGTACATCCTGCATACGAGAAGACCTATGATAAACCCGAAGATTAGATCAATTTTACACTGTCATCTTTAGGGTTTCATCATCAAGTTTCTCAATCTTGGTCATTGGGAATTGGTATCAATCATATGCTTTCCCAAAGCATATATTATACCTACAAATTCTTATCATGCTTCCAAAGCACGATGACCATTGAGCTCATGCCTTCCGATTCACAAGTGAACCTGCATGATCCCTTTGAGAGATCGTATTACTCATATGCCCTCATATGCACACCAACTCACCGGTATATAGACCTTTATTAGGTCATCAACTTATTAGTCTACCAAACTTACACACTCGGACATGTAGAAACACATCTGTCTCTGTTCAGAGGATGCATGCGTATATCGAGTCAGTATATGATATAGGACTTTGGTTATCTTGATCACGTTAAGTTAAATCTTTGACTTAACTAATCTGACACCTCAAATCTCTATTCCTATGCAGAGGACCTACATCAAGAGGTCGGTCAGATACCGGCCTAATGAGAAAGGATTGCCATCTCCTACTCAGGCTGGAGATCATCTTCTTAACAATCATTTGTCAGTTCTTGACGAGTCCTTAATCTAACTCCTTAGATATTCATCCAAGCACCAGCTTCTATGATTCGATTATTGAATCAACAGGCGCATGATCATTAAGATGACATGGTACATAACCCTAATTATACAGAGGGACCTTATAGCACATTCATTCATTTAATCTCAAAAAGGGAGTGAAAAGAATAAATAACTTTTATTGATAAATCAAGCATTACAATAACATTTATTGTAGGAGTGGTTCGCTCAGGCTCATATGGCTAAAAATCTCCCACTAGCCCTCAGAACCATTCAAGTACAACCCTTAAACCCATACTCATTACATGCTAGTCGAAAATCTTCTGTGTCAAAGATTTGGTAAGAGGATCATCAATGTTATCGGCAGAGGCCACCTTGGTGATGACGATATCACCACGCTTTTGAATCTCCCAAATGATGTGGTATTTTCTTTCCATGTGCTTGTTCTTTTTATGCCATCTGGGTTCCTTCGCCTGGGCAATGACTCATGTGTTATCGCAGAGTAAGGGATGGGAGTATCAGAGGAAACTATGCTATGTTCCATGATGAACTTGCGCAACCACACCGCCTCCTTTGCAGCATCTGAGGCGACAATGTATTCGACTTCTGTTGTTGAATCTGTTGTAGTGTCCTGCTTCTTGCTTCTCCAGCTCCACAGCACCACCATTCAATAGGAACACAAACCTTGATCTCGACTTTCGATCATCAATATCTGACCGGAAGTCTGAATTTGTATATCCTAAGACTTGGAGATCACCTTCTCCATAGACCAAGATGTAATCTTGCGTCCGTCTTATATACTTAAAAATGTTCTTTATTGCATTACAGTGTTGTTCTCCACAGTAGGATTGGTAATGACTTACCACTCCCATTGCATGGCAGATATCTGGCCTAGTACATATCATGGTGTACATTAAGCTTCCTACAGCTGATGCATATGGGAATCCAGCCATGGCTTTCTTTTCTTCAACACTTTGAGGAGCCATCCCTTTAGATTGGTGTAAACCATGTCTCAAGTGGAGGAAACCTTTCTTGGAACTGGCTACACGGAAACGTTCAAGAATTTTCTTAATGTACCCATGTTGTGATAATCCCAATATCCTCTTTTCTCGGAATCTAAACAACTTCAGACCCAAGATGTAAGAAACTTCTCCAAGATCTTTCATTTGGAAGGTATGGGATAGCCAAATCTTAACACTGGTCATCATCCCTATATCATTCCCAATGATAATGATGTCATCTATGTAAAGCACATTGAACACAATGGCACTCCCACTAAGCGTCTTGTATACACAAGGTTCATCAATATTCTGCACAAAATCATAACTCTTTCGTCAAACCTGATGTTCCATCTACGAGAAGCTTGTTTGATCCTATAGATGGATTTCTTCAGCTTGCATACTTTACCTTCCTCAATTATGAAGCCCTAAGGTTGCTCCATATAGATATCCTCCTCGATGTATCCATTGAGGAAAGCCGTCTTGATGTCCATCTGCCAGATGTCGTAGTCAATAGATGCAACGATATCTAGCAGTGTCCTGATGGAATTAAGCATGGCCACATGAGAGAATGTCTCATTGCAGTCAATGCCTTCTCTCTATGTGTAGCCTTTGGCCACGAGCCGTTCCTTGAAAGTCATTACTTTCCCACCAGGTCCCCTCTTTATCTTGAAGATCCATCTACACCCAATGAGTTTTACACCTTTAGGCGGATCCTCTAGGGTCCATACACCATTCTTATGCATGGAGTCAATCTCTGACTTCATTGCTAGCATCCATCTATCCATGGCATGATCCAAGAGTGCTTCATCAAATGAAGAAGGATCATTGTCAGTTTAACTTGACACATGGAATCCATACCTTTCAGGTGGTGCAACCACCATCGAACTCTTTCGAAGAGGTATGGGTGTTTCATCCTTATTTATCTCTTCAGATTGTGGTTCAGGAAGCTCAGAATACTCAAGGGATTCAATGAGTTCCTCTACTTCATTTTTATCTTGACCCTTAAGGAAGTCACCCTCTAGAAATTTTACATCTCTAGAGATGAAAACCTTTTGAGTCTCAGGATCATAAAGCTGGTATCCAATACCATCTTTAACATACCCAATGAAGTAACACTCACGAGAGTGTGATTCTATCTTACTTGCATCCACGTTCTTCGCATGGACCAAGCAACCCCAAACCCTCAAGTGTTTAACACTGGGTTTGGTTCCATACCATAGCTCATGAGGAGTCTTAGGCACAAACTTGCTAGGAATCTTGTTTAGGATATATATGGCAGTCTCTACTGCATATCCACAGAAACTAGGTGGTAAATGTGCTTTGCTCATCTCTGAATGGACCATATACATGATAGTCCTGTTACGTCTTTCAGGAAAACCATTAAGTTGGGGGGTTCCAAGAGGAGTGAGATTGGAGACAATTCCATTCTCTTTACGGTATTCCTCGAATTTATCTGAGAGGTACTCGCCACCTCGATCAGATCGAATCCGTTTGATCTTCCTATCGGTTTGGTCCTCAACCAAAGCATTGAACTCTTTGAACTTTTCAAAGGTTTTAGATTTATGATGTAGTAGGAAGATAAACCTGTATCGCAAATACTAATCAATAAATGTCAAATAATATCGATATCCATTTCGAGTCGCGGTATTGAAGGATCTACATACATTGATATGTATAAGGTCAAGAATACCCTCGCATCTTGTAACCTTGGTACAAAAAGGCATCCTAGTCATTTTACCTCGGATACAATATTCGCAGGTAGGCAAAGATTAAACCTGTAGAATATCTAAGGGTCCATCTTTTATCAATCTATTGATCCTATCAATAGATAAATGACCAAGACTTTGACGCCAAATCATATTAGAATGATTTCCATCCTCCCTGGATCTTTTAGGATTTTTATTAGTAGCTGTAACATTCATGACATGCTCATTAATGCGCAATTCATAGAGTTCAACAGAAGTCAAAATGCCATTCACAATATGTTTATCATAATGATTTATGACTAGTTTATTACAAAAAGGAAGGACTATCCACTTCTAACAAGTTTAGATATAGATATTAAATTCCTTCTGACTTCAGGTACATAAAGACACTCTTTAAGTATAAGGACTCTTCCACTATATATCGATAGTCGGCAGGTCCCGACGGCAATTGCTGCAACACTTGCATCATATCCCCTCTGGATGACTATCTCCCCTTCTTCGAGATTTTTAGTTTCCTGAAATAGATGCAACAAACTGCATACATGAACAAAAGCATCAGAATCTACAACCCAGCTTCCTTCTCATCCAACGAGAAAATTAGTTTCAATGATGAAAGTAGACTTCATACCTGCAGGGGCTTTACCTTTATCAGCAAACTTTAGGTATTCAGGACAGTTACGCCTCTAGTGCCCTGGCTTCTTGCAATGGTGACAACGTCGATTTTTTTCGATGCTATCAATGTGGATGCACTGGAAGATGAGCCAACTCCTTGAAACTTCCAAGAAACTTTCTGGGGAGGGACCTTCCAAGAAACTTTGTTCCGACCGTGCTTTTCTTTGACCTGTGCAACCATTGCACTACCAGAGGGGCCATCCTTCCTCATTACATCTTCAGCAGACTTTAATGCAACCAATAGCCCAGCGTTAGTATAATCAACTTTTCTCATGTTAAACGTGACAACAAAGTTGTTGAAAGATTTAGGGAGCGACAACAGAATGAAGTCAGCCTGCATATCTTCATCCATGTCAGCTCCTAGGGTTTCCAATTTAGAAAGGTACCTAAACATTTTGAGTACATGTTCTCTGACAAAGGTTTCCTCTTGCATCTTGTAGCGAACAAGTTCTCTCATTATATTATAACATTGTTGCAGTTTACGTCACCGGACATTTCCCTCAGATTCGTCATAATATCATGGCAAGTGTTCATCTCCACATGTTGCTTCTGCAACACATTGGACAATGAACCCAGAATTTAACACATTGCCAAATTATGGTCTTCATCAAATTTCACATTAAAGGAAATTTCTTCCAAAGTTTTAGGGTCTGTGTATTGTCCATTGACAACACATAGGAGATACGCCCAGCAGAAAGGACACGGTCCAAATTTCGGATCAAATCCAAATAATTCGGTCCGGTCAGTTGAATGTCCTCCAGAAGCCTGTTAAGTGGGTTCATGGACTTCATTTTCTGAAATTAAGAATGCACTATATTAGAACATATAAATAATTATATATTTAATTTAAAAACTTTGATTATGGAATTTTTAATCAAATTAGTCTTGCTTTTTCAACTTTGAAAGTTCATTACTTTAATTACTTTCAAAGCAAGAGATATACTTACCGCTATATCTCTAGCAAGAACTGGGATTTTGTTTTTACCTTTGTCAAATCCCAATAATATGAGAACTTGTAACTCGGACAAAAAGATGCGGGAACACATTCCGCCTTGCAAGTCCAACTCGTATTTTCCCAATTTGGTCTCTAACACCTAGGCCCACCACCCCTAAGGTGATGTTGACCCATCGTTAAATGAACCAACCGTCAACATGCTTAAAACTCGCTATACACAATCCAATATCACCCCAATAATACAAGGACTCGACATTGGTTCATTAAGTATACGTCCTTACTCTTTCGAGAAGCAAAGATCCCGATCCAGATGCACTTGTATGGAGGAGCTACCACTTCGAACAAGCGTCTCCTACATACAATCCATGGCAACAGAACCCTTTGCCTTGACGGGAGATCACTGATGTCAGTTATGTGATCCTCCACCTCATGTTTAAATTTTAATTAATTATCATGAATCGCATTAATTCTTCCAAGGGAAATACACATATATTCATAATAGAGTGTTTACAATTGGATATAATTCATTTAATCACATTAAATAAGTTACCAATCTAATTTAATCAACAAACTTGATTGTTACTTGAGAGGATGGTATAATCTCAAAGTACATATTAATTTAAATTTTAATAATTAGAAAATACATCATGATATCTCCAGCATTATCCCTTCCCTACCCTCTGTCATGGCCAGTACCTACGGGAGTGGGACATACCGCATACGGTGCAACCTGCTACCCTAACGCTCCCCGACTAGACACCATATCCGCCTCGGGTTAGGATAATGCGTAATTGATCATTATGTACTTGAGATGATAATTAGTTTTTCAACCAAAGTTATATCGTATAGTAATAATCAAAACCATTTTGATTATAAGGAAATTTGCTAGACAAATTCCCAATCTTATTCAAGCAAGTTTGTTTTGTTAGAAAGAAGATTGTGTAACAAAATGTGATCTAGATCATATCTAATCAATTATTGGTTAAGGCAATGTCATTTAAAGAAATAATTATCACCAAAGATTTCTCAAATATTTATCCATAATAATTGCAGGAAATTAACCATTAATTCACTAATTGATTAAATGATAATCACATGGTTCTTGATTAGGAGTCTAATTTTCAGCAGTGACTCTCACTTACTAAAATTAGCATATCTCAATTATCTAAATCCAAATCATGCAAAATAAGTTTACAAAGTTTTCTAATTTGATTTACAACAAAACCCAAGTGATTATCATGCATTTCTAAACATTTCAAAATAGTAACTAACCCTTTAATTACATCAAGATTTTCCGTCCCCGAAATAGTGGATACATGTTCATTAAAATGATCATAACTTGAGCAATCGGATTCCAAATCATGCAATCTCAAATCCCAAAGTTTTCTTATTTAATGGGGAATAAAATGATAATTTCAAGTTTAAATAATTTAAGTAGGGACGAAATTATTCACTAAATAGGGATGCACAAATAAAATACAATAAAAATATTTGACAAACTCTAATGAACCCAAGTCTTCCTAGGTTTATGGATCGAATCCAAAACCTTCAGCCTAAGGCTCGAATACACCACTTGAAGGATATGGAAGAATCCTTAAGAACATCATGGAAACGTAAGGATCGTATCGTATATGATCACAAACGACTAGTCGCACTAGTTGTTCGATGCGGTGGAATTTAAAAATTTTCATGCTATGAAACCACATGATCCAAGAACACTTCTTGGATCGTTTAATCTAAACCACATAATGGATAAAGGAATACCTCTTGTAGCATGGTTGTAATCCACTACAAGAAAATACAGTTTTTACGACTACGAAGTTGCTACTACATGGGAGTGGCATTGTAGTCGCATGTCCTTTAGCCACTATTTTGCGACTACAACCCCATCATGTGGAAGTCGTTAAAGTTTTTACGACTACTTGTAGTCGCCACCTGTGGTAGTAAGTTTTTGCGACCACATTGCGACCACACTGTAGTCGTAATGTGGTGGTAAATTTTGGCGAAAATTTTAGCAGGCCCCCACCAATCGAAGTCCAAAATCCGCGCCGTCTACCCCACCCCGCATCCCCGATCCCCTGGAATCCCCTCTTCGTCCTCCCAATCACCCCCTCCCAATCCCCCTTCTTCGACCACCGACGACGCCTCTCCTCCACGTCCCCGTTCTCCTCTGGCCGCCTCCCCCTCCCTCCACCACCTCCCTCTCTAATGATCCACTGCCCTTCCTCCTCCTCTCGCACATCCACCATCCGACCTCCCTCCTCTCGCACATCCACCATCCGACCTCCCTCCCCCAACCTTCCATCCCCAATCCGTTGCTTGTTGGTGCTTGGCCTCACTGCATTCTGGTATTCATCTCGCGGATTATTTTTTGTGATTTGTTGCTGTGAATTAGTTGTTGCTGAAGCTTACTGCATTATGGTATTCTTCCTGTGATTTTTTTGATAATTTGGTTTTTTGTTGATGTAGTTTCGACTATAACAAGTTGTTGTGGTGGTGTCTTTGTTATCACATTTCCATTGCTATTGTTCATGTGTCTTTTTCTTTGGTTTTTTTAGCAGGTGATTCTTGACCTTATTTGTTAATTGGTATTGTTATGCGCTTGTGGTTTCTTTATTGGTTCCCAGCCTGCAAGTTTTGCTGGTATGTTCCCTTCCAACCAGAAGTAGGGGGCACCTGATATTGATGGGAATGTAAGAAAGGGATAATCAACTTGCGCAAATCAGTTACCAAATTGCTAAGTTGAGACTATCTTTGGGGGTCTGCAGTGTGATCATTTGCTGTAAATTATTGTCGATCCTTTAATGTTTTAACCATTTTGTCTGATGATAATATATACAGTTGCGTTCGACATCTAGGATATTATTTTGTAGCGTTTGATATTTTTAATCTATATATTTTTGGGTTGTCATTTTTTGAGTATTTATTATACTGCATGTTTAATGTGTTTCATGAGAGGTTTTTTTAATGAACTATATTCCTTTTAAGGTTGCGGCTTAATGTTGAGAAGGAGGAATGGATAACTTATGTTACTGATGCTAGACAACAAGAACATTTTGATAATATATTCATTGTAAGGAGCCCGTTGTTTGCTTACTGTTTTCCTGCATTGCATTTCCTCCATATCTAGTTTTTCTGAACATTTTATTTTTTGTCCCAGGCGTCAAAGATGGCAGGATGGTTTTTGGATGCTCAATCCAATTCATATCCTAAAATGAGTCGTGTTAGCTTTTGGTCTAGTTCTTTGTTCAGATGGCAAGCGATTCCATACTCGCAGCTCTGAGGTTGTCCGATTAGTTGATTTACTTGATGATGCAGTTACACATTGCAAAAAAGAACTTAGTCAGTGTCTAGAGAGTAATGGTAAGATGTGGGGAGTTTACTGTATTTTTTATTTTTTGAATTTACTTATGTTGGTTAATGTATTTGCACGTGTTGTTTATCTTCCAAGGTAAACTTTCTGAATGAACGGAGCTAGAGATTCAAAAAACTGTTGAAGAAGTTGACTATGGTGTTATTAAGTAAGTTGTTTTTATTTATATTGGAATTGTTGTTATCATGACATTGATGTGTTCTTCACAATAGTGTTATCATGTACTTTCAGCACATAGCTTATGTTCTTAGTTTTGTACTTTGGACAGGGGATGAAGAATCTAGTTTTTCTCCATTTGTATCATTGTAGGACCATTGCTTAATTTGTCATTGTTAGCTATAATAATAACCCTCTCTTTCCTTTCATTGCCATCTCTATCTTTATTACCCATGTTTGTCTTCCCATTTTAAATGGGATTTGACCATATGGATTCATTGTCTCCAAATAGTTCTAGTTTGTGTTCCACTGAGGCTTATATCTACTTTGGGTTAGCAACATTGTTTCATGTTTTTTTATCCAATGATCACCAATGTTGCTTATGGATGGTTTCTCCATCTTGATACTTTCAAATGCTGAGAATGATATGTTACCATGCCTTGGAGAGACCCCACTAATGCAACCCTCATCTTGTCATTAGAGAAAATCATAAAGAGGATTTTGATCAGTCATTGTTGTCAAGACACGTGCATATGCAGTCATCCGCAAATCTCTCTTTAGAAAAAGTTAGAATTTGCTGATAATTTCATGCAACTTACTTTCTCTCCCATTCTCTTGTCTTTTATATGGAGGCCTTCTTCCCAAGGTAGTAATTCTGTAAGCTTTGTTTGAGAGGATGATGCCCATTTTACCAATATAAGCTTGATAGACAATTGTCTGCTTCATTGAGTCCTACACAGAGACATATTTGACTTTTCTTCTGGTTCATTGCCTTAGTTAATACATGTACTTTTCATCAGTTTAGGATTTCAGTGGCTATTTAGTGACCAACTTCATGATACTGATGAGTTTGTCCACATTTTTTAATTTGAAGTGTCTATATGTAGACAACGTTGTATGATCTGATGTGTTTAAAAGAGTTACGATTGATTGTTACTTGGTTTGCATTCTCTTACGTAGGTTTGATTGTCGTGGGAGCCTACATGCAATTTTTATATGTTGTCTCTGTAATAGATAGGTATGAATTATATCAATGCTTTGCTTTTAACATCAAGTTCTAGCATAAACGAGGAGAGTTATCTATGTTTGCAATGAGTATTTAACATAAAGCATGTAATATCTCAGCACAAGTCATTATTTTGTTACATTTGGATGTTAATTGATCAATAATGATTTTCTTATATTAGACTACTGCTTATGAATCGGTTTTTTGTTCTTGATTTTTTATTAGACTACAATTCCAAAAGGTCGTGAGGTAGAAGATGACTATAAAGAGGAAGATGGAGAGAAGGAGGACGAGGATTATACCACTACATATAGAGTCTCGCATCGCAAAGGAGTTGTGATCTCAGAATGTACGAAAAATAAAAAAGAATCCAAAAAAACTGACAGAGAGAGCAAGGACAAGGGGAAGGCAAAGGAAGGGATTTTTTTTAAGAACTTTAATGTATAGATGTTAGTAATGAAATTGTGCTTTTCTTGAACTTGAACGCTAGCTTTCTATTATCTTGAACGTGCAACTTTTTAAATACATTTGCACTTTTATCATCTTGCTTATATATATATATATTAAGTGTGTGTTGAACTTTGGCTTTATACAAGTAAGATTGGTTCTTCTTAAGCATGATCATATTAGGTTGTAACTACAGTTTGGAAGATCTCAATAGGCTTGGGTGATTATATTAGTTGCTACGATATTAGATTGTATTATACGACAGGAGAATCATACAATGTAGGTGGTCACGGATTATTTTTTTATTTGGATAGCAGAGTATGTGACTACGTTGCTACTGCATTGCTACCACTGTAGTAGCAACGTAGTGGTAATGTGGTCACAATTGAGTGGTGTGTGGTGGCAGAAACATGATCTACTACTACATTTCGACTACCTTGCTACTACAGTGGTAGCAAAGTAGTAGTAAGATGGTCGTTATTACTAAAATAGTGGTGGTCGAGTGGTCTTTGAATGGTCGCTCTTTGTGGTCGCAAAGTCGTGGGCTTATAGTCGCAATATAGACGATAGCATATGACTGAACAATGACTATATCTCGACTCTCAACGACTACATGTACGACGACATAATGGCTACATTGTCATCGCTAAATATTTGTGACCATTTCGGCCCGACCACACATTTTGCTACTACATGTGGTCGCAAATGGTCGTTGCGACCACATTGGCACCACCTTGCCGCCACGTTGCTACCATATTTGTAGTCGCAAACTCTGCATTTTCTTGTAGTGATCAAGCCTCTAAGAGAAGAGACCTCCTGTCTCAAGTCTGATCTTCGGAGGAGACGCTTGTGAGCGCAAGGATGAACTGCGTGCTTCCCGTAATCCAAGATGTTGATCGAAGAAAGGGAACTCCTAATCTCGTCACACGAGATCGAGCATCTTCTTTACGAGCAAAGCACACCAAAGAAGATGGAGAACCAAGAGTGGTCGAGGTGACAACACAATGGCTATGCGACGATGGCGAGGTCTCCCTCAAGGGGATGGGTGGACGACAACCCAAAGAGAGAGGGAGAGGGCATGAGAATGAGAGGAGGGAGAGAGCTCAATATCCTAATGGTTGTTGTAACTTAGAAGAGCAAATGGTGCCTCTTCTTATATAGTGTTTTGGGAGTCCATAGATCACAATCCATGGATTGCACAACATTAGTGGATGGGATTAATTTGTGTTTCTTTCAATGGCCAAGATCTTGTTGTAAAAACACAGCAACAATTGATTTAATTTAGATTAAATATATATTAATAAATCAATATAAATTAATCATAAAAGTAGATCAATTAAAAAAAGGAGATAAAGGAATGAAAATCACGCTCTTCTATGTAATAGAGTGATGACCACCCTTTCTTATCCATGCAATCTTGTGAGATTGCATTATTCCTTGCAAATCTCCAAGATTTACAACAACACTTGTTGTAAATTATTCAACAAATATAATTCATAATTATTTTTTTGAATATTGTAATCTTGCCATTGGAAATTTGTGAATCACATTCATAACCCAAAATAAAATTTGATTTACATTTTCAATTAATTAGCCAATATGAATCCATTTCACACCAATAATTAATCAACAAATATAAATCCTAATAAACTCTCTCCAACATATTATAAATCACATTTATAATATATTATGAATATCTGGATAATGCTATCCACACTATTCATACCCACAATAATTAAATCATATTTATACATTGGATCATCCTTCTCATAATATGAATCAAATTCACATTATTCATGATAATTAAATCACATTTATTATATATCTTACAATGCTTGGATATAATTCAACAATGGAATTATTCTTGAACTCCTTCAAGAATATGCGCTTTCTCAGCAGATACTTGGAGATAAGGACAAGCAATTGTATGTTCCACGTATAGTGACGTTGGATATTGAGATCATATCTCAAATCCAGATCTCATGGGCCTCTCATAGATGCTTGATTAAATCAAGACTATAAATCTAATCTTCTCATTGCATCTGAATCTCATTCAGATCAATCTCCAACACTTGGACCAAGATCAGGTTACTTCTCTACCGAGAGGAGTCACTAAAATCCAGAACAGTTTCATTACTCCCTCGGAATGGAAGCGTCATGGTTACACAATCGTTTATGATCACAAACTGGGGTGGGGGGAACCCTCCTCCGCTTGTCACGCTTGGAGGAAGAAGGGGGGAGGTAGCGCACAAATGAGCACTGAAAAGGGTTGGTGTGTCCCTGCGTGCCACTAGATTGAGCACTAGTAATTTCGTATCCGGTCAAAATCTTGGCTAATTGATCAAAGTGGGTAGCTCCTGTAGACCCAACATATTCCCTTAAAGAGATCAAACCTTAGGGATTGAAAACTAACTAGCTATTGGCATTTTCCGCCTACGCGCTGGTAAACGAAAACCACCTCGACCGGATGCACCGAACGAATCAAGCCAGGCCGCCTCAAAGACTCCATCAACCTCATGTATTCCCAATACCTATAGATCCTGCATACTGGAAGACCTGTGATAAAACCGAAGATATTGATCAATTTTATACTGTCATCTTTAGGGTTTCATCGTCAAGTTTCTCAATCTTGGTCATTGGGAATTGGTATCAATCATATGCTTTCCCAAATCATATATTATACCTACAAATTCTTGTCAGGCTTCCAAAGCACGACGTCCATGCATGGAATTTGATCAGTCCCAATACCTCATGAGTGAGGTCATGTCTTCCGGTTCACAAGTGAACCTGTATGATCGCTTTGAGAGATCGCATTATTCATATGCCCTCATATGCATACCAGCTTGCTGGTATATAGACCTTGATTAGGTCATCAACCTATTGGTCTGCCAAATATACACACTCAGACATATAGCAACACATCTATCTCTAGTTAGAGGATGCATGCATATATCGAGACAATATACGATATAGGACTTTGGTTATCTCGATCTTGTTAAGTTAACTCTTTGACTTAACTAATCTGACACCTCCAAATCTCTATTCCTATGCAGAGGACCTGCATCAAGAGGTCAGACAGATATCAACCTAATGAGATTGGATTGCCATCTCCTACTCAGGATGGAGATCATCTTCTTAACAATCGTTTGTCGATGCTTGACGAATCCTCAATCTAACTCCTTAGATATTCATCCAAGTACCAACATCTATGATTTATTATTGAATTAACATGTGTATGATCATTAAAATGGCCATGGTACATAACCCTAATTGTACAGAGGGATCTTATAGTGCATTCATTCATTATATCTCAGAAAGGGAGTGAAAAGAATCAATAACTTTTATTGATAAATTAAACATCATAATAACATTTATTGTAGGAATAGTACACCTCGGGCTCACATGGCTAAAAAATAAACGTACCAGTCAGGCCAACAAGCCCCTCATATTCAGCATTCTACCCACCGATGGCAGTTCCATGGCCATCAGGGTTAGTCTTTGCATCCTTCTTACCCTTCTTCATAGCAACAACATTCATCTTCAGGTCCGATGGATTTTCCGAGGTAGATTCTTGAGGAGTTGCGTTCTTACAGGAATGAAGTACGTGATTTGAGGGTTGATCTCAACCATATATCTCGTTTACATGACGAATGTACTTCCCCTTCTACGTCCATTCCTACCCAGGTTCATGCTATTCCCAACAGCCCAAACAAGACTAAGCAGCAACAAGATTCTTTTGATCATGTATACTACTCAGACTCACATAAATCTGAGCTCGAGATCTTTCCTTTTGTCAATCATATGTCTCTCAGGAGCGGATGTACCGTGGTCGTATCTGATCAGGCAAGGGACATGGAGAGGAACAATCCTAGAGCTTATCCTGAGGGGACTTCAGAGGATGACGAGGCTATGCATCTTCCGCAACATCTTCATCACAAGGCGAAGACGTCCAAGAGAAGAGAGAGGAAGATTTAGAGTACGAGATCTACACAACACCACGGGGAAGATTTAGACTCTACGGAGGACCTTGCACCTTCAGTTGAGGAGAATTCACATTTAGTAGGCATTCCCCAACCCTTAATAGATGAATCAATTTTACATTCCAAATTTGATGTAAAAGATTCAGTTATGAAGAACTCATTTTCTTGTAATAAAAAGCATGTTTCCGTTTACAATTCTGATTCTTTGCATTCTTCTTTTACTTATGCTATCCCTTTCTCCCATGCTCTTACAATAGGAAAGCACACCGTGAAAAGATTCAGAAAGATGATCTTGAAATGACACGATTTTGTAAAGATAATATCATTGTTAAGGTACCATTAGTATGTGGCAAGAAATCTTGCATTCCACAAATATATGAAGGTGAGATGCACAGCTATCAGAATGAGCAGGAAGAAACCGAATAGTTAGGTAAAGACTTATGTTTTATCGGTAGCCACTACATTTTATCTCAAGAACCAACAATTACCCAAAAAGAAGAGAGACTTGGGTGCACACTATGTGGTGAGTCATATCGATGACATAGCATCTGCACACACTCTCCTTTATAATGGTTATTCGATTAATCTTTTACCTTATTCCTTGTATGAGAAACTGAAGTTGGGTCCCATTCACAAATTAAGAGCCCTACTACATTTCGTAGACAAATCAATGAAAAAGGTTCATGGTGAGATCAAGAACATTATTATTTCTATTGAGGGACAAGATTATAAAGTGGATTTCACTATCCTTGACATGGATATCCCTAATCATTGGAGAGAATCACACATCATCCTTGGGTGGCCTTTCCTTAGAACCGTCAGTCCTTCTTTTGATTATCAAATGAGGATGATGAAGTTCTATTATCCTTGTGGAGAAGTGGAGCTACAGATGAAGCAAACGAAATGATAGTGACTTGATTAGGAATCAAGCACAGATTTCTCTTCATCGTTAGAGGCAGATTGCAGATTGGTTAGGTACAGTTGGGGTATGGAAACAAAATGCAACAAGATAGAGTGAGACCCTCTCATCTTGAGAGGACAATATACGAGATACAGTTTACAAGGAGTTGTCCAGTTTCTTGAGTTATAGATCATCTATCTATTCCTTTAATGACTCGGAGATTTGTCCAAATCTGTCAGTTCCTATCCTTATGGAGCAATAAAAGGAATTAGATTCAGAGTCAGACGCAGCTTTGACTGAATTACTGTATTTCCTTGGCGATTTGATTCCTTGTCCTGTTTAGTTGGTAGACAACACTACAGATTCAACATCACCTTTATCCAGCAAAGAACTAGATTCACGATAGTTTAGCCTGATGTTCCTGATGATTCGTCATTACCAGAGGTGAAGCCGCTACATCATACACTGAAGTATTCTTTTCTTGGGAGACCTAAGAATAGATTTCCTATCATCAATAGTTCTGAGTTGATTGTAGAATAGGATTCTAGGTTGTTTGAAGTGTTATAAAAGAACCACAAGGCAATAAGTTGGATGGTGTCGGATCTTGTGGGTATAAACCCCACACTTTGTTCACACCACATTTTTGTTGAGGATAATGCTAGATCTTCTCGTGAGTTCCAAAGAAGACTTAATCCAAATTTATGGGAAGTAGTTAGAAAGAAATCGAGAAGTGGTGTGGAGAGGGATTTATCTATCCGATCTCCAACTCCAAGTGGGTGGCTCCCCTACATGTTGTTCCGAAGAAGTCGAGAATTTAGATGGTCATCAACGAGAAGGGAGTTGAGATTGCGACACGAGTACCCACATTATGGCACGTTTGTGTCTATTACAGATGCCTGAATGTCGTGACCAAGAAAGATCACTTTCGCCTACATTTTATTGATCAGATTTTGGAGAGATTAGCGAGGAAAGAGTTCTTCTATTTTCTAGAGGGGTAATCAAGCTACAATCAAGTAGACATCGCCCTTGAAGACCAGGAAAAGAGCAGTTTTACTTGTCCTTACAGCACATTACACATTCAGGTGCATGCCTTTTGAGTGGTGCAATGCCCTAGGTACTTTTCAACGATGCATGAGTGTCATGTTTGTCAAAATGGTGGGGGATTCCCTGGACGATCCATGGTGATTCATTTGATACACGTTTAGCACACTTGGATTGAGTGCTTCAGAGGTGTAGAGAAGTGAATCATGTACTCTCCTGGGAGAAGACTCATTTTATGGTTAAGGATGGTATCGTGTTGGGGCACGTCATTTCCAAAAAAGGAATGGAGGTTGACCCTGCCAAGGTGTATGCGAGCAAAAAACTTGATCCATCAACCAACATCAAATCAGTGAAGTAATTTTTAGGGAATGTAGGGTTTTATAAACGATTCATTCATGATTTTTCTAAGATTGCCCGACCATTGATTGAGATATTAGGGAAAGATACCAAGTTCATTGTAGTTTACAATTGTCTAGAGGCCTTTGGGCTCCTTAAGAGGAAGATTTTTGACCCGTCGATTCTATAGGTCCTAATTGGTCTATTCCTTTTGAGATCATGGCTGATGCATCGGATTTTTCTATAGGAACCGTATTAGGGCAGCAACGAGATCATATCCCATTTGTGATTCACTATGCGAGTAAAGTATTGGATTCAATAAAGAAGAATTATATAGTGACCAAAAAGGAAATGCTCATAGTAGTATGGGATTTAGAGAAGTTCAGGTCCTACATCTTGGGATCAAAGGTGATTATTTGCACAAATCATTTGGCCATTAGGTATCTAATCGAAAAGAAGGACGTGAAAGTGCTTCTTCTTAGGTGGATTATGTTACTCCAGGAATTTGATTTGGAGAATAAGGATAAACCCGGAGTCAAGAATGTGGTGGCTGATCATCTGTCTAGAGTTGAGTTAAAGGATTAACCTGACTTAGAACCGATTAAAGAGACCTTTCCAAATGAGTTGATTTGTGTTATTGATTCACTCCCTTGGTATGCCAACATGGTGAACTATCTTGCCTCCAAGCAGGTTCCCCATGGTTGGACAAGGAGTAGTATTGACCGAATGAAATAGGATTCAAGGAGAAACCATTGGGAGGACCCGTTCCTTTTCTTTAAAGGACTAGATTGTGTCGGAAGGAGTTGTATTCCTCAGGAGAAATACTTGAGTGTCCTCATGTATAGTCATTCACCTGAGGCTGGAGGACACCATTCAGGAAAAAAATCACTCACAAGGTACTTCAGTGTGGACTCTTTTGTCCGGCCTTATTTAGAGATGCCTCTGATTTTGTACGATCGTACCCTATTTGTCAAAGGATAGGAGGGACTAATGGTTATAAAGATGAGATGCCCATGTAGCATGTGATTTTCTTTGATGTTTTTGATGCATGGGGCATAGATTTTATGGATCCCTTCCCCAATGGACATGGATTTGAGTATATCTTGTTGGCAGTAGATTATTTGTCAAGATGGGAGGAGGCTATCGCAACCCGAACCCCAGGCAGTAGGACTATTTGTAAGTTCATCAAGGATCATATCATTTCAAGGTTCGAGGTGCCAAAGGTTTTGATTTCTGATGGGGGTAGCCATTTTGGAATAGAGAGATGAGATCATTAGCTAAGGACTATCATTTTGAGCATAGAGTTGCTAGTCCTTACCACCCACAATCGAACGACATGGCTGGGTTTCTAATAGGGAGGTGAAGAGTATTCTTCAGAAGTTAGTACGCATGTATAGGAAGAACTATCTCAGTTGTTGGACCAAGTTTTGTTGGCCTACAAGGCATCCTACAAAACCCCTTTAGGTACTTCACCTTTTAGGATGATTTATGACAAGCCATTCCATTTTCTTGCCGAATTAATTCACAAGTTTGAGTGGGCGATCAAGAAAATCAATTGAAGTTGTCACCTTAGGAAGCTGTGTAGAGACCTAAACCTTAATGAGTTAGTGGAGATTTATAATAGGGCATATGACAACAACTTGATCTATAAGGACACAGTTAAAAAGTGGCATGATTTGCATATTATATGTAAGAACTTTGTCCCGGGACAAAAGGAATGATTGTTTAATGCTAAGTTACAAATTTTCCATGAGAAATTGAAATCCAAATGGACTGATCCTTATATAATTAAGGAAGTGTATTGAAATAAAAGTGTGGAAATTGTAGACATTTCATATGGTGTACCTTCCTTCTTGGTAAATGGTTAGTTGTTGAAGTATTTTGCTGAATCCAATGAACGACTGACTTCTGTTGAAGTGATTGACTTCATGCCAATTGATTCATTCGCAAGCATCATGAAGTTGCATTAGAAGATTCAACATCAATCGGATTCATATTCTTTCCGACTTTATTCTTTTGGGGTTTAGTTTCTCCTATCTACAGACTTTTATTCCTAACTTAGGCTATTTTCAACCTAAGTATATGGGGAAACCCAATACTTTATTGTAGATTCTTCATTTTCTTTTTTGTTAGTTTCTCTACTTTATTTTTCATTTCTTCTTTATACTTAGGGTATTTTCATCCTAAGTATAGGGGGTCCGATTCATTCTATTCTTTGTTGATTCATTCTACTCACTTTTCCATAAACCTTACTTAATGTTTCAGCTCTTGTACAATTCTTCATGTTTAGCATGAACTATGGCTTCTTATCACTTTGTGCTATGAGGACATAGCAAAATCTAAGTATAGGGGGTCTATCGTATATATTTCATATATACTTTAGCTATAACTCATGGTTTTAAACTTTTGGGGTTATGGGTATCATATTATTTTTGAACTATGTTTTGTACAAATTATTTTGAAAAGTATTTGAAAACTTATATATATACCTATTTGACATGGTTTTCAAAATATTTTACATATGTTTGAGAAACTACGGTTTGACTTGTCTTGAAAATATTTGTAAAATAGTTGGAAAACCTATAATTATATGACATGATTTGTAAAAAGTTTCCAAAATTGTTTTCAAAATTTAAGGGTGTAAATGGAATGAACTTGTAAAAAGACTAACCCTTGTGTCTCTTCAGTTTCTACTTTGTGTTTTGAGTTTGTGAAAGGGTGTTACCGTTCACTGAACCATTAAGTTTTAGTGTATATAAGGTTGTCTTGTCTTTGATCTTCTCTTGAGTTGAACATGGAAGAGAGTCTGGATCTAAGCTCTATTTTTTGGAAGATCATGTCTATAAAGAGTTCTTTGAGAAGAGTGATGCCATTAGAGGAAGATAACATTTTATTATTGGTGTTAGATATGGAGGAACCTGCACCTTTTCTTGACGATATTCAGTCAGCTGAGTGTCACCTCACTTGTAAGTTAGGTTATCCTCTTGTGTCTAGTTTTTCTCTCTTAAGGAAAACCTATAAGTCTATGGCAGAAGCTAAGGATTGAATTTTTCTTCCCTCTATTTTGGAGAATTTTAGGTCTTCCCATGTTGATATGGACATTACATTTGAGGAAGAATGACATCATTCTAGGTGATTCATTGTCCAAGTCGATGAAGATCTTTCTTATTCAGATTCAGAGATTTACTCTACTAGGAAAAAGAAAGTGAAGCATACAACATCCTATGATTTCAAGCATCAAAATATTTAAGACAATCTTTATGAGTTATGTTATTTTTGGGTATCCTCGTGTTGTCAATCTTGTCCCAGTCTATTGTGTTTTGTCTTAAGAAAAATATTTTGTTCAATAAAATTTTTTTCGAATAGCTTCTAACTTCTTAGTCTGTTAACTGTTGATTTGGTGTTTTTCCTTGACACTTACATTTTTCACTCAAGGTTTGAGATGTTCTTTAACACTAGGTTTATAAGGTCAAAAGACGTAGAATTAACCTGTCTTAATCATCATGGAATTAGAATAAAAGATTCAAACTTCCCTAGTTTGAAAGATTTGTGTTCTATATTGCATGCTTATTCTTCCTCTTGAAGAATATGACTACCACTCATTTGCATGACTACATTCATGATTGGGATGAGTTGAGGTGTTACTGGAGGAACTTGGATTTGAGATTCAAGTTTGGACCTGATTTTATGATACTCAAGGATGGGATAAGATTAATGAAGGCTTCACGAAACCTGAGTGTCAACATTTAGCCAGTATGGGACTTGGTTCTCATACTAATCTCTTGATCAAAGCCTAAGTGTCAGGGTGTGTTGATATTAAATTAGATTGTTGATCAGTATACACCAATCTTTGGTAAACGCAGTGGAGCTAGCCGAAAAGGAAAAAAATATAAAAATGATGAAAAAATGAAAATGATGAAAAGCTCATTACACTATGAAGTTACATCATTATGAGCTTACATTCAAGGCAAGCGCTCCCAACCTTTTAACTATCCACTTGGACCAAGTCTTAGTCTTTTATGAGTCAGGATAGTACATCAAAAAGGGCTCTGCATCCTTAGAGCTACGAGTCTGGGTGCAAGTGTATTTAGATACTATAAAACGACACACCCTGATGTATTCCCAAGAAAACAAGTACAAACTGCTCAATCTCTTTTGATGGATACACTGATTGACATTAAAAATGTACAATGTGTTGAGTATTGGTACTTGAGAGAAACCTTGCTCCAATGAGAGTGATAAAAGAAATGACACAATCCTATTACCTCCATTAACTGGCATGCCATCTATACTTTCAAGTTTGACAAACTAAAGGGACAACATATTGAAGTAAGAATAGATTTATTCCTTAGTGTTGAGGGTTGGGTCCTTAGAAGAATCTCTAGTATTGGAAGTTTAGGTGAAATTTTGACTCTACTCTTGTTAATGTAGTCAACACGTAAGTCATACCTCTTATTACATATTTTTACATTGGGAGTCTGATAATTAGAGAAGTTGATTTCCTTTTGATTAGGCAAGTTCAACTTAGAGCCTTATGATCTCTACAAATTAAGTGTTCTAGTTATTCAAGCATTGTTCTTGCACATGCACATGTTAGGGGAATTCACTAAAATAACAAACTCTTTAACTTATTCTTTATTTATTAGCTAGAGGACGAGATTAGCTCAAGTATAGGGGGTGATAAATCCCGAAATTATCATCATAAAAGACATCTATTATCTCTCTTGCTTAATTAATTCAACAAGATTCATTATCCATTAACCCTAATTACTTAGTTATGAGTTGTAAATAATTAACCCTAATTATATTATATTAAATCACCTATTAATGTGCTATTATTTTATGCATTTCTTTCTCATTAAAAATCAAATAAAAATTAGATTAATATTATACATAATTAATATAAAATAAAATATAATTTAAAAATCTAAAAAAATGAGAAAAGAAAATAAAAGGAAAATGTTTTTATTGTTTTATTTTTTAATTTTTATCTATGTACATATGACTCCTCTCTTTGATTTCTAATTTGACTTCTACCTATTTTATTTGTGATTATCTCTGATTATTTTCATTTCTTTTAATTGTGATTGGGCCAAGTGGAGCATCCACATCCACCCATGTGGCCCTATCTTGTTTCGCCAATTGCTCCGCTTGATCAAGGTTGATGGATCTCATCCTCACTGCTCTTTCGTTCTTCCTTTTCCAGCGTTCGATCGGGCCTATCAAGTGATCGTAACGACCCAACAATGCTCTAGTGTGGACAGTTGGATATCGATCCAACACTCAATCTTCCGTCCTCAACCTCCAGACATCCCTCCAATAGACGCATCTCTTCGCATTTCCCCAACTTCCTCCATTTTCCCCATCCATCTCTGCCAACCATCTCTGTCAACTGCTACTGACTCTCCTTCCCCTAACTTCCCTAACCCTCTCGTTAACCTCAATCTCCCTAGTCCTCAACTTCCCTAACTCCTGGCGGTTGTTGAAACCGCCATCGAGCATTACCAACCTCCTAACCCCCATCTTCTCAAAATCCTCTCCTGAGTTATGAGTAAAAGCTATCTGCCCCTTGCATGAGAGAAACCCTAGCCATTCCACCTTCCTGTGATAGAGAGCAGATGAGACAACGAGCGACGATAGTGTCTCTTCTCCATTGAGATCCTTGGCCTTCATCCCAAGTTGCAGCTTCTATGAAGTTTCTATAGCCCAGACCTTTAACCAAGGTCTTGATGCGAACATCGGAAGCATAGGAGCTCTAAAGTCAACCTAGATTTCTATTTCACTTCCACCTCCAGGTAAGATCCTGGACCTTACTTTGTTCACTTTACACCATTTTATTTCATTCATGAACTTCAATCATTTCACTATCTGATCTGTTCCACACCTTTTCCTCGTATCCATCATCCACACGTATCTCTTCCCATGATCACTTCACTTCTCCATCCCCGTGTTCACTCCAATCATCATCTTCTTCTACATGAAGAATAAGCTCCTTTAGGATTGAAACCTCCATCTCGAAGGACCCTTCGTTCCGTCTCATTTCCATTCAACAAGATTTGGGTTGGTGTGTGTTTTGTTACTAACACATGCAGGCGCTCCAAGAGTTCAATGACCGAAAATTCTAAGTGACCTCCAACCTTGAGATATACTTCTAATGAACAACCATTTATCTAGTAATCCAACCCTTTTGATGCTCTTTTGTATGAATGAGCAGCTTCACAATGTTATTGAGAAGCTTTCTTGGCCTTCAGGCAGTGGGATGAGACAATTAGTAGAAGCCACAGAGTCGTCGGAGCACAAGATCCTCCGCCGCACACAGAGGAGGAAGAGGGCATCTTCGAATAGCATATGCCATTAGATCAACCAGATTAGGCGTGGTCCAGCGACTGACAGTGCGCCACGTTCTCAATCCGAAGCAGCGGTTCGTAGCCTAAGGCTTGTACCACTCGAGCTAACCTCGAGGCATAGCAAGACGACATATGGATCGAACCACTGCCCGAGCCTCCAGTCTATCATGTGCAATGCTTGCGTCTATAGGTTAAATTTACAGAAAAGCCCTGCAAATTATCAGAACTACAGATAAGTACCTGCTCTTTTGGTAAAATTACAGAACTACCCTAATGGATTTTTGTAATTGCTTTTTAGTCCTTTATGGACCTATTTATAATTTAAATAGTTACTTTTCTTTCAATTATGCCCCTGCCTTGTATTGTCAATATCTTGTGGACCATAGCTCTGTTTTTAATAAAATTGGTGTCAATCAAATCCTTATTTCATCATCAATATAATGAAATGAAATCATATTTTTTATCTACTTTCATGCAACCAATTTTAGAGGATCCAATATTGAATATTCAGTAGTAATAATGAATTAATTTAAGTTATTCTCTGGTTGAGTCGGATCTCCATAACACTACATTTTTATTAATTAAATCGAATAAAATCACAAGTTATTGGTTAATTAATCAAGAAAATGTTTTGTGTTAGATTTATTCATTTGTTCATTGTGTGATATTTTGTCATATTAAATAAGTGCATAAAAATGTTTCGAAATTCGCATTGATTTGTGCTTGTTTGTGCATTGATCTTGACTAAGGAATCTTTAAAATCACTAAAAAATTAATTAACACTTAAATTAAAATAAATAATAGCTTGCGCCCTTGTTTTCGACCCCGAACTTCCCAGTTTATAAATTAAAAACCGAGTCCTCTTCATGGAGATATTTGTCTTGGTTCTGTCGATTGTGAATTGGCATGTGCTAGAACGAGTGCATCTTATACTAGCCCATTTGCGATTCATCGATAGGCGAGTAGGGTCTTGTCGATGATGGTGCTCTCACCTTGTGTAGAGCATCTAACTTGATCTGAAGTATTGAGCATAGGTCACGTCCTCGCAGGTATATCTGTCTCATTATCTTATTCCCGAGTACCTCTTTTTTAGGGAAGTAGTGGTTTCACCTATCGGCTTCCTCTCTCTATTTTTTTGGTTGAGTGGCCCTCCAGGATCGATATTGAGGTCCTTAAAAAGTGCATATCACAAGATACAAAGGAGGTGGAACAAGTACGAGGATACTTTCATGGCAGTACAAGCTCTCCTCTAGGGCTATTCGCTTAAGGACGTGTTATATATTTTTGCTTGAATTACAACTCTAAAATTGAAAAGATAAAAATAACATAACCTTTATGGCTTCACAAGTGTTGAGTGGGTGAACCTAATTTGTTTGGTGTTTGTTTTAATCTAGATAGGTTCAAAGATCAAGTCCCATATATTTACACCATTTTGTCATTTCTTCTTTTCATACTTCTCATTGACCCTTGATCATTGGGAGCCTTCTACTATTTTACACTCCATTTATTTCATGTTCATAACCATATATTTCATACATCATCTACCTCCTTTTTCCTTCAAGATGTCGACCCAAGATTGTTTGGTCGGGACTCCACCGACAATCACATTGAGTCCTTGAGTTCGACATATCCAATAATTCTGGGCGATTCCCAGGTTCTTGATTCAGGCTTTACAAACCATCTTTAGGACTCCCCTCTTCTTCTTACTCCCACAGATAAGGAAAACTCTCTTCCCGAGTTCTATCCTTTTTGGATGGAGATTGATTTCACTCCTAACACTTCTCCTTCTCTAATAAAATTCAGAATTGACCCTATTCCGAATTATTCTCTGCATATGGTGCCTGCATGCAGGTTGATTGGGGTATTTTCCCAATTGCAGATCTAAACCATGATCTAGAGCCCAATACCTCATAGTCAGATTCAGAGATGGCTCCCACAAGTAGAGGAAAGGGATCGCAAATTTCTAGCATAGAGCAGAACAGTGAGCAAGGCACAAATCAGAATGAGGTGAACAACCAGCTCTTGACCTCCATTTAGGCCATCCAACAACAGTTGACCGACCAAGTTCTTGCCCAGGTCGCTTTCGAGGATATGTTGAATGAATCAAGGAGAAGATCGGAAGTGAGGGATGAACAACGAGGAGGTGATGATAACATCCATGGTGATGATGAAGACAATCACTCAGTAGATTGACCTCGCAGAGGCGAGGGAGAAGGAAGGACATACCGACCCAAGACAACCCTAAAGTAAACATACAACCCTGGGGTCGACCACATCACTGAGTGGATCCAGATTCCATCGATCTACGGACATTTCAAGTTGAAGCTGTAACTCCTTTCTCTTTTTCCCAGCTTTCATGTGAACACGAACGAGGAACCCTACACCCACCTGCAGCAGCTTGGACGTATCTGTAGCACAACTCACTACCCCAACATCCTATTGGGTGTAATCAAGATGACCATTTTCTTCTTCAGCCTTCAGGACAAAGCTCTTTACTGGATTAACAACTTGGGGAATGTAGTGACGACTTGGGAGGATCTGAAGTCGGCCTTCTTGCGCAAGTACTATCGTTTCGGTCGTCTCAATCTCATGCAGTCCAAGATAGCCAGCATTCCACAAGGATCCCAAGAATGCATTCATGAGACCTAAGAGCGTTTTAGTGATTTTATAGAGAAGTTCCCCCACCACGACATACCGAAGACCAGCTTGGTCCAACATTTCTTCAGGGGCTTAACATAAGAGAATCAACGTATGGTTGATGCTGCCTGTGGAGGTTCTCACTTCAATAAGGATGAGGATGCATATGACAGATATTTCAGAAGATGGTCAAAGGAGAGGGCGGAGTTTCCTCCTCTCATTCCTTCCAAGTTCAACCATAACTGCAAATCCTCCGCAAAAAAATATCAACATGGCAGATACTCGTGAAGTGGACAGGTGTGATAACTCCGACCTCACCATCATCGGGAGTCACCTGTCCAAAGTGGACATTATTGAGAAGATGTCTCAAGATCCAGAGAAGCTCGCAGGGATCAGGAAAAGAATGAAGGGTCTGGACAAGCTCGACATCATAACTAAGAAGCTGGAACTGCAGGTGAATACCATCAATGCCTGCAATGTAATGACAACTGCCCCTGAGACTCCAACTGAGAAGGAGGACATAATGACACAACCACCTCAACCGAGTTCCAACCAACCTCTGGTCCAACATGTATATTACATGCAGACGCCTGAGCAGCCATCGCCACATCCCAGACACAGATGGTTGTCTACTAGCCATCTGAGTTACGGTACTAGTACCTCGAGCCATGTCCCCAACTCCATCACTCATTTTGGATGTGAATGGTGTTTGGAGCAATGATCAACAGCTGACCCGTCCTCAGGGACAACCACAGAGTCAGAACCATGCCAACCGACCATATCACCAGCAATAGTGAGAGTGAACATTCTAGCCCAATCAACCTCATCACTAGTAGCCTCTGCATCAAGGATATACATGGGGGATGAATTGTCGGCAACAATCTGGATACCGTCAACAGTAGTATCAGCAACTGTCTACTCATCATCAATACCAATATTCCTCCCAATAGTACTAACAATATCCTTCTCTCCCCCTCCTCCTCAGTACTCTCAGATTACCACCAGCATCAGCCTCCCCTTATCAATAGAGTCATCGATCTCATTAGGCTGAATCTTCTGAGGCCACCCCTATTAACCCTTCTCTTGATTGTCTAGCCTAGCTCATCAACAATATGGCTGAGATGAGCCAAAAGATAGATGACCTAACATCCACCAAGACTGCCATTCCGGCTCAGGTCGAGGTAAATCTGAATAATTTCCATCGCAAGGAGCAAGTAGTTTGCAATTTTTAACCCAATACATGTGAAAATATTGCTTTATCTAATTATGTAACTCTTAGGAACGATAGGACACTCCAACCGTCTACGACAACGAAGGGAAAGAGCAAAGTGTTCGATGGCGAGTCTTCACTTATTCCAGCCGATGGGGCTAGAGATTTTTGAATGATGCATCACCACCACAAAAAACATAAAAAAATGAAGAAAATTCAAAGGACAAAAAGAAATAAGCAACCAAGGTGAAGCCATGCCAGTGATGGAAAATCCAGCCCCGACAGTCGAACCAACACCAGCCAAAGGAGTCGAGCCTGCATAATTTTTTGGTCTATAGATTGTAGATGATTTTGAACATTTTTGCCATCTACTTGTACACACTAATATGAACAAACATTTACAACATACAATTTCTTTTTATGTAAATATTCCTTTTCCTATGCAATTAAAGCAAAAACAGTAAAAAATAAAAAAAACTTTGTGTGATCCTGAAATTGTGAAAATATTACAAAATATCATTCTTAAAATACCTTTATTGAAAGCCATGGAGTGCATGCTAGATGTGAAAAGAGGACTTAAAGAGGTATGTAAAACAAAGCGTTAGAACATAAGAAAGAGTCAAAGAAAACCAGAGACGCATGTTCTGACCATGTCAACTGTCAATGCCATCAGCACTTTCCCGAATAAAAAGAAAGACAAGGGAGCTTCGCTCATCAGATGCCAAATCTTCAACCAAGAGTTCGAGGGCACATTGCTTGATAGTGGATTGATAATCAGTTTTTTCCTTCTTCCCTGCTCAAGGAATTTGGAGTAGGGTCGCTCAAGCCCACAAAAATAAATATGCATTGTTGATAAATCCGTTAAACGACCCAGAACATGTTGGAGGACATAATTGGCACATTTCAAGGGATACATTCTCTTATGGATTTCATTATCCTAGACATGGACACCTCCACACTTCTACTCCACATTCCGATCATCCTCGATCGATCGTTCCTTCAAACAACTGAGGCAATGGTAGACTATGGCACTGGAGAGATCGCATTCCGCTCTAGTAGTGGTAAAGTTATGATAAAGATGATCCCTGATCCTAATTTGTGAAGTGACATATGTGTCAAGAGTTCTTGAACCACAATAAAAAGAAGATTGTGATTTTCTAGCTGAGATCAGAGACATAGACGTATTCTTGGATAACACTGAAACACAAGCATTTCTCTTCCCTGAGGAAAGAATGGAAAGAACAGTTGAATTGTCTGATGTCTTTGACGGTGAGATTTTTGCTGATGGACATGCTAAGATATTTGAACAACTATCCTCATCCGAGTAGGAAGAATTTATTGCAGATTTGTGTGATGCGTTGAACTCAGACTCAACATGCACAGTGGTAGACAACAAACAGTTGAAAGAGATGACACCTATCATAATTGCTGAAGTCACCACCAAGTCGACTCCTTCTCACCCAAAGCTCAAGCCTCTTCCCTCCAATATGAAGTATGCCTTCCTTGCTGGAGAACCAAACATGCATCCGATTATTATCAATTCTTATTTGACCGAAGAATATGAATCTCGTATGTTTGAGGTTCTTGAAAGAAACCGCAAGGCTATAGGCTGGAATATCATGGATCTCCATAGAATAAATCCTCCACTCTGTTTGCATCACATATATTTAGAAGAAGACAGCAAACCCTCCTGGGAATTTCAATGATATTGAACTTTAAGTTGTGAGAGGTGCTCATGAAAGAAATTACCAAATTGTGAGACGCGAGATTTATCTATCCCATCTCCGACTCCAAATGGGTGAGTCCTCTGCACATAGTTCCCAAGAAATCAGGGATCACCATAGTCACCAATGATAAAGGAGAGGAGATTCAAACCCGAGTGCTGACTTCATGGCACGTCCGTGTGGACTACAAGCGCTTAAATCTTGCAACCAAGATGGATCACTTTCCATTGCCATTCATCGATCAGATAGTCGAAAGACTGGTCACGAAGGAATACTTCTGTTTTGGGATAGTTACTCTAGGTATAATCAAGTTGCCACTGCTCCGGAAGATCTGGAGAAGACTACCTTCATTTTCCTTTCAGAACATACACCTTCAGAAGGATGCCCTTTGGTTTGTGCAATGTACCCGCCATATTCCAAAGGTGCATGTTGGAGATATTTGCTAATATGGTAGGAAGTTTTCTCGATGTTTTTATGGATGAATTCTCGATCTACAGTGATAGATTTCATTAGTGTTTGAGATATTTAGATCGAGTGTTGAAAAGATGTTGCGAGGTGAACCTTGTGCTCTCATGAGAGAAGAGTCACTTTATGGTGACTGAAGGAATTGTATTGGGTCATGTCATCTCCAAACGTGGCATGGAGGTTGACCCAGCCTAGGTGGATGTTATTTTGAAACTCGAGCCACCAACAAATTTGAAGCAAGTTCAATCATTTCTGGGGCATGTTGGTTTTTAAATAAGATTTATCAAAGACTTCAGCAAGATCGCCCGACCGTTTACTGAGCTACTTGGTAAGGAGGCCGATTTTGTGGTCGATGACTAGGTCCTCCAATCCTTCATCTCTTGAAGGATCTCATCACACATTCTCCTATCCTCCAGCCACTTATTTGGTATCTACCCTTTGAGATCATGATGGATGCCTCATATTTAGCAGTTGGTACTATGCTTGGACAAAGATGAGATGGGTTGTCATTTGCAATTCATTACATTAGCAGAACATTAGATGAAACCCAGAAGAACTACACAATAACAGAGAAAGAGCCGCTATCTGTAGTGTTTGCCCTAGAAAAGTTCAGATCACACCAACTTAGATCCAAGGTGATTATTTATACAGACCACTCTGCCATCAAGTACCTATAAAGCAAGAAGGATGCCAAACCATGTCTGATCAGATAAATCCTTCTACTCTAGAAGTTTGACACTGGAGTCAAGAATGTGGTGGAGGATGATCTTTCTAGAGTTATTGAAGTTGAAACTCCCGAGTAGAATTCCATTCCCGTTACAAAGACTTTTCCAAATAAGAAAATTATGTCTATCGCCTCACTCCCCTGTTATGCAGACATTTTTAACTACCATGTCTCCAACAAGACTCTGCCGGACTGGCCAAAGATCAAAGTTGACAAATTCTTGGCATACATTCATTTTTACCAGTGAGAAGATCCACATCTATTCTGAGAGGAAGTAGATTGCATCTGGAGGAGGTTTATGCCTCAGGAGGAGATCAAAGTTGTCTTAGACCACTATCACAAGCTTGAAGCCAATGGACACCATTCTAAAAAGAGGACAGCTAAAAAAGTACTCCAATGTGACCTTTGGTTAACAACTTTATTCAAGTATGCAACATATTATGTCAAGAAATGTACCGCCTGTTAGAGAACAACCATAAACATCACTATGAGAGATACAATGCATGTAAAATACATTCAGATTCCCAACATCTTCGATGTATGGGGCATTGATTTTATGGGCATGTTCCCTAAGAGTTAGGGCTTTGAGTACATCCTATTGGACGCCGACTATGTAAGCAGATGGGTGGAGGCAATCCCGTCTCGAATCGCAGACAGTCACACCGTCTATCGATTCTTGAAGGACAACATTATATTATGGTTTGGGATTCCGAAAATTCCCATATCTAATGGGGGGACCCACTTCATTAACAAAGATGTCAAGAAGTTGACCAAAGAATACGACATATAACATCATGTTGTAGCATTGCACTACCCTTAATCCAATGGTTTGGCTGAATGTTCCAACAGAGAGATCAAGACTATCTTGCAGAAGCTTGTACGATTAGACATAAAGAATTGATCATAATTGCTTGATTCTGTTCTTTGGGCATATCACACAATCTACAAGTCTCCTCTCGGCATGTCTCCTTACCGCCTTGTTTATGCCAAGCCATGTCATCTGCCCTCAAAATTAATTCACAAATCACTATGGGCATTGAATATGTGCAACTTGGATTCTGAGAAAGCAGGAAAGAACATGAAAGTCAATCTGAACCGTTTGCTAGAGTTTTGAAACTACACATATGATAACAACTTGATGCACTAGGAGAAAGTCAAAAAATGGCATGATAAACATATCCACAGGAAGACTTTCAAGCCTGGATAGAAGGTGTGTTTGTTCGATGCGAAGTTGAAGATTTTTT
Source organism: Ottelia alismoides (assembly GCA_037367405.1). Taxonomy (NCBI): domain Eukaryota; kingdom Viridiplantae; phylum Streptophyta; class Magnoliopsida; order Alismatales; family Hydrocharitaceae; genus Ottelia; species Ottelia alismoides. The sequence goes on from JAZKJV010000750.1 coordinate 262,296, forward strand.
CAGGCAAACTGAAAAGCAAATGGACTGGGCCATCTATTGTGAAAATTGTGCGTGATATTGGAAGACTTTTAATATTTGAATTGCCACTTTACGCACAACCTTTTTTATTTAACAGATAATTGTTGAAGCTTTACCTAGAGCATGAAACATTCCTATCTGTTTTCGATTCGATCCAAGTAGTATTTCAAGATGAGCACACAAATATAGAAGGATCAGACACTTGAGCTAAAAATCACAACAACAACAACAACAAAGCCTTTTCCCACAATTAAGTAGGTTCGGCTACATGGATTCTTCGCCTCTATTCAGATCTATCTTGGGACAATCCCGGGCTTATATCCACAACACAACGATCCCTTTGTATGGTCTCTTTCCAACACTTCTTGGGCCGTCCCCGCCCACTCTTAGCCGGTTCAACATTCCAACACTCGCATCTCCTAACTGGTGCATCAGTCGATCTTCTTTGCAAATGACCAAACCATCTTAAGCGATTTTCTCGCATCTTATTCTCGATTGGAGCAACACCAATTTTCTTTCTGATTGCATCATTCCGAATATGATCTTTACATGTGTGTCCACACATCCACCTTAGCATTTTCATTTCTGCTACAACCATTCTCTGCACATGTCTATAGTTCACATGCCAACATTCAAATCCATAGAGCATAGCAGGTCTCACGGATGCTTTGTAAAACTTTACTTTAATTTTTAAAGGAATTTTCTTATAACAGATAACAGCGGAGGCTCCTCTCCACTTTAGCCAGCCTGCATTTTTTCTATTAGTAACATCTCCATCAATTTCCCCATCATGTTGCAAAATAGATCCCAGATATCTAAAAGAATCTCTCTTCTAAATGTTATCATCACCAATCTTCACCTCAATTCCTTCACCATTGCTTCTGTCAAAGGTGCACTCCTTATATTCTGTCTTAACCCTACTTATACGAAATCCTTTACTCTCCAGCTCATGTCTCCAGACCTCAAGCTTCTCATTTACTCCATCTCTAGTCTCGTCAATCAACACAATATCATCAGCAAATAACATACACCAAGGTAACTCATTCTGAATGTGACTTGTCAACTCATCCATGATCAAAGTAAAAAGAAATGGACTCAAAGCTGAACCTTGATGTAAACCAATGTTGATGTCAAAATAGCCATTCTTCCCAAACGGGGTCCTCCAACAAGATAAAGCCCTATCATGCATGTCCTTTATGACGTTAATGTATAGGACAAGCACTTGCCTCTTCTCCAAAACTCTCCACAATATCTCTTGTGAGACTGAATCATAAGCCTTCTCCAAATCAATAAAGACCATATGGAGGTTCCTCCTTTTAGCTCTATAAATCTCCATTGTTCTCCTCAGCAAATGGATGGCTTCAATAGTTGAGCGGCCTGGCATGAATCTGAATTGGTTTTCATTTACGTTGGAAACTTGCCTCAACCTTCTTTCGATCACGCGTTCCCAATTTTTCATAGTGTGACTCATCGGCTTGATACCTCTATAATTTGAACAATTTTGAATGTGACATTTGAGCTGAAAATCACAAAAATAATTTCATTTTCTTCTTTTCTTCTCTTTTATTCTTCCAATAAGGTGTTCATCCCTTTCATCACTGCTATACTTAGGATGTACTTTGTCCTAAGTATATGGGAAGTGAGTACCCAAAGTTGTTCATTTGTTGAATCCTCACCCGTCTCCTCAGCTCTTGATATTCTGTCTATACTTAGGTATATTTTTCCCTAAGTATAGGGGGAGGCAGGTCAAGCTGATGATTTCCTACATTCCACCCTTGATCCTCCCTGCCTTGTTGATGAATATGCGATTCGTCATCTTTATTCATTTATTTTAGCTTAAAATTCCTTATAAAACACCTGCATATAACACTAACTCCATATTCTTACTAACTTGCATCTGTGTAAATATTGTACATTTCTGACTAATTTTAACCTAAAATAAATAAAGAAAGAAAGAAAGGAAAAATAAAGAAAAGGAATTAAAAAAAGAGAAAAATAAAGAAAAGAAATAAAAAAAGGAAGATTGTATACATGCTGACCCGAACCCCAAGAGAAGGTCAAGACTTGACCTGATCGACCAGGAATAAAGTAGGGGGAGATAAGGTCCTTAACCAGAAAATCCAAAAAAAATTTTGTGTGTTCTCCCTTATTTTGTATATATGTATATCACTAACACTAATTTATTTGTACCTTATACTTCAAATCAAATAGCATTCAAAATCAAAGTTGTAAATAAAAATGTGTTCTAATTACTAAAATTGATTGTACAATTAAATTTTGTACAAAATACACTTGGAAAAAGCCACTAAGCACTAATTGAAAGACCAATTCCGGCTCCATATGAGCTCAAATTGAATCAATCTCAGTTCCATTGAACTCGAAATTAAATTATATTCAAAATGGCTGTATTTTCATAATTTTTGGAGTTACAGTTGAAAAGTCGGTTTTTTGAGGTGGTTTGTGCAATTTTCACATGTATTTTGTGCATATTGTATTTGTATATATTGTAAATTAATTCCACCGATTTTTTTAATAAAAATAAAAATTAAAAAAATAATAAATTTTTAAAACACAAAAAAGGCTAATTTCGTCATTTATCCTTGTATATAGTGTCACATATGTATATAGTTGCTATTTTTAATTAACCTTCATAAAAAATAAAAAATAACATTTTTTAATTCAAATTAAATAAGTGACGAAAATTCAAAAAAAAAAGATAATTTTGTAATTAGTTTTATCTCTCTTTTATTTTCTTTTTCAAATTTCATCTCCCTTCCACCAAAAAAATTCAAAAATTCATTTTAATTTTCATCTCCATTATCTCTTCAAAAATTAAAATTTCATCTCTCTTCTATTTATATGGCTCCTTCTCCCTCATTCCAACTGGATCAATCTTTAGAGAGAGGAGCCCGATCTCCGAGAGAAATTTCGTCGAGGAAGTTGCCTAGCCTCCAAGCCGTCCGGTGACAGCGAGTCGGCCTTGTCAAGACGATCACAGTCTGTTTTCCGCTCCTAAGGTGAGATCCAAATTTTTCTTCGCATTTTTATCTTAGTTGAATCGCATTTTATTTTGTCGCATTTTATTTTTCATATTCATTTTTGTTCCTCTAGATTTAAAAAAAATCATCACGATTCTTATCCGCTCTGATCCGATTTTTCACCTCATCATCGTGATCTCTCCGCCTTCTATTTCTATCTCTCACGATCTATCAACTCTGACCTCGCACGGTGGTCGGAGAATTGGATTCGAATCCCTCATCTTCGGCCGAATCCCCATCTACGTTCCGATTTTGTAGATAAATAATTTTTTTTCCTTTACTTCTAACGTTTATTTTGCAGGATAAATAAAAAAAACAAAAAAAAGAAAATAAAAAACTTTTTTTATTCCTTTATTTCCTGATTTTCGGATTTACAAAAAAATAAATAAAAAAATTTTTTGCTTCTTTTATTATCTACTGTTTACATAAGAAAAAAAATTTAAAAAAAAAAGAAAAGAAAAGAGGACGGCAGCCAGGAGGGCTGCCGCCCCCTCTCCCCTACGCTCCCCGCGCGCAACCGCGAGGCGGCGCCGACCTCAACGCGCCCGCGTTCCCCTCCGCCACCGCAGCGCACAGACGCGGCCGGTTGGGCCGCGCCTCCAGCACAGCCGGCCACCGCCCTACGCCTCCGCCCCGACCTCGAGCAACCGTGCCACCCACCATTGCGCCACCGCGGCGCACAGACGCAGCCGGTTGAGCCGCTCCTCCCCTTCCTGCCGCGGCGTTGCAAGCCGCCTCTCCGCCTGAAACCGTGCAAGCCCGCCGCCATACGCGCGTGAAGAAAAAGAGAAGGGTGGGCGGCGGACGCCTCCCACCTTGGAACCCATCGAGCCCGCCATCTTCCATCGCCGCCCCCACGGCGGCAGCGCCGCCCAGCCGCCTCCACGCGTCGCCACAACCCGACGCCACCTCCACCCGCGCCGCCCGCTCGTCGCCGCCGCGCCTTGCGTGAAGAAGAAGAAGAGTGCTCCCCTATTGAATTCAAGAAGAGACGGAACCCTAGGGGCTTTTGAAGGATTTTAAAAAAAATTATTTGGAATAATTGCGTGAAGGCCCCCAGAAGATCTTAAAAATTGCAAAGAAGTTGTCACAACCTCAAGTCACATGTGTTGCATGCTTCTATTGGGTAATTGAGAAATTCCTCCTGAGTGTATTTACTGTTCTAATTTCTAGAAAAACTTTGAACAAATTACATTTCAGTCCTTGTGCTTCTAGGATTTTATTTGCTTGCTCTTTTGAATGAAATAAATGTTTTTATTAGTCCAAAAATTTTGAGAAAATTGTGCTATGTTCCTGATGTGATTATTTTCTTAGCATAAATTGTCCATTGCATTTGTCCTTCATTTATTATTATTAAAAAATAAAAAACAGTGCCTTTTTGTCTTCTTGAAATTCTGAAAATTCATAAAAATTCGATAGTAACTCCAAAATTTTTAAAAAAATTAGAGTGATTGTATTTCGTTGTCTTTTAATTTCTGACCAATTTTCACATATTAATTATTTATAAAACCCAAAAAAATGGAAAAACATCAAAAACCTTCTAAAAATCATAAAATATTCTACAAAAATCGAAAAATTGTAATTTCAGTTCTTGGTTGTAGATAATGGTTTCTAGTTTGTCTTAAAAATAATTTCCAGGAGTTTTGGGCATTTAAAAGATTTTTAAATTGCAATTTACTCTAGGTTGTGCACATTTTCTTATTTTCTCACTGTTTGATTTTTAGAAAAATACAAAAACATCTGAAAATTCCATAAAAAATCTCATAAACATTTCAAAACTTTTAAAACCCAAAAATATTTTCTTTGGATTTTTCTGAGCCTTTTTGACTAATTGAAAAATTACAAAAAGAGTTGGTGTGCGTGTTTTTAATCTTGTGAATATTGTGTCGTGTTATTTTAGAAAATAAAAAAATTACAAAATCAAAATCACTAAAAATTTGAAAATAAGAAAATATAAAAAATTAGAAATAAAAAAATAAAAAGATAAAAAAATCACAAAAACCAAGGATAGTTGTCCTTTGAGATTCCTGTTTTCTTTTAATTAGTTTCTGATTAATTGAATAACCCTCGAGAATTGTAGCCTCCCTGAGTTCGACCCTGTCCGCTATACAGGTTAATAAGTAGCAAAAAATATAAAAAAATAAATCTTTTGTTGACGCGGGATTCTGGGGATAAAAACAACGACCTATTCATCAATTCATTTCAACCCTAGAAAAATCTGACTCAACAAAATGGCGCCATTGACGGGGAGGCACGACGAGGGTAGTTAGGTTTTTATTTTGACCTACTATTCTTGGTTGTAAATATCTGTTTACATTTCTGCCATTTACTTCATTGTTTATATCCACTACATCCATTTCATTTTTTTTCTCTCTTCTTTTCTCATATTTGAAAATTGTGTTTCTTACACATTCTCTCTTCTTTTTCTTGCGAGGGCCCGCGGAGCAAAGGAGACGATCCTAGAAGAGCCGAAGCACCCAAGCGACGTGGAGGCGACTTGATTCTTCACCAAGCCGCGGGATAGCGTGAGAAAAAAAGAGAAGAAGAGTGAAAGAGGCGAAAAGAGAGAGAGAGAGAGAGAGAGAAAGAGAGAGAGAGATTTTTCTTTTCCATTTGAACATTGTAAAAGGACATTCATTTGTTGCGGGGTCTGTTTCGCCAAGTGCCGGTGCACTTGGGGGACCTCACCGGTTTTGTTTTCATCGCCTTTATTTTTCTTTGTTTCTCGCGGATTTCGTGAGCTACCTCTTGATTGCTTTAATTAATTTGCTTGAGCCAGGTAATTAATTAGGTCCAAACACCATAAACAAGATATTTCTGTGCCTATAGAGTAGAGCGTAATTTGGACTTAGTCAAATTAACTTGTTCTTGCCCATTAATAGAAGTTATCATCCAGGACGGTTCACTTGCATCATATAGGTTAGTTTATTTTCTGTATTTAAATTCTGCGTGGATCACTTGCATGTAGAGTGCTGGCGACAAGGTACGCATCTCTAACCCCTGCATGCATCATCGTTTTTAATCGCGCATTGGCATTTCCGATCTCCTTCCTTGTTTTCACTCACATAAATTAAAAGGAAATTGGACACTCGGTAGACGATTCATTGAATATACTTAAACCAAGTGATAACTGCCTAAAATTTGGGACTGCTAAAGAAAACTCGACCCTAAAATAAACATAAGGAAAAATCATTATTTTGGGGAGAGTAACCCCCCTCATTGTATTCGTTTTAACTTGCTCGCGTACACACTAAGGTTAGTGCCCAAATCCCATAATTCAACCTAAGTGTTTGTACAACTTCTGTGATTATCACCTAACTCTAAAACAGACAAGATAATTGATCGAACCTTCATGGTCTTCACAATTGAGTTGAGTTGGTGGACTGGGGGTTTGTATTGTGTTTGCTTGCTAGCATTAAAGATCCTTCTGTGCAATTTGCGCATTCATTCACTTTCACTCTTGCATTGACCCTCGTGTTCTCGCATCCTGCCTATTGTTTTCGAAGATGTCAGACCGGAGTATTTCTTGTTCGGACTCTACGAACTCATTCTACACTCCGAGCCGTTCACCTTCTATTCGGGGAGACTCACTTTCCGAATATTCCTCTTTCTCCACTTCACTGTTCATAACATCCATCAATCCACTTTTTGAGATTGGCTTTAATCTCAAAATAATATCTGAGACTCCATCAATTCCGAGCACTAATCGAGTATCCTGCACATTTTCAGAGTCAGACACCAAACACTTGATGCCACCAAAGGGAAAGGGAACCATGTCGGATCAGAGCGAGATCAACAATACCATGTTAGCCTCCATCCAGACAATTCAAGCCCAGATCACAGAGCAGACTAACTTCCAGAATGCATTGAGAGACATGATTCTCGAGCTGAGACAGGAAAGAGAAGATAGGAGAGAGGGGGATAACAGAAACCCTGAAGGTGGGAATGGAGAAGAACCTCATACAGAGCCTAAGCCTACACTAAAAGATGCTTATAATCTAGGGGCAGGATAGACAAATTCGTGGATACAAATCCCTGCGGTTTATGGGCATTTTGAGCTTAAGCCTACTATTTTGCCTCTTCTCCCAATATTCCATGGAAATATTAGTGAAGAACCTTATATACACCTCCAGCAGTTCGATCACATTTGTGGAACAGTACACTACCCGAATGTCCCATTAGAGGTAGTACAGATGACCGCCTTTCCATTCAGCCTGATGGGCAAAGCGTTGTTTTGGCTAAATCACTTGGGGAAGGTTGTCACCACTTGGGAAGAGTTGAGGTCTGCATTTCTGAACAAGTATTATCCACTTGGATGACTCAATCAAATGCGATCTTTAATTGCTAATTTCTCCTAGATGCCCCAAGAGCCTATTCACGAGGCATGGGAATGATTCAAAGATCTGACGGAGAAATGCCCCCATCATGATATTCCAAAGACAAGCCTGGTACAAAATTTCTTTGGGGGATTAAGCGTTGAGAATCAGAAGCTGGTAGATGCCGCTTGTGGGGGAGGTCACTTCAATAAGGACGAGGATGTCTTGTACCAAATTTTCGAGGAGATGGCGGAAAGTTCGGCAGCTCTTTCTTCTTCACGTGCTTTTCAGAAGCAACCCGTCACCACCCCTGCAGTACCCCACAAGGATGTCAACATGACGACAACAAAAGAAGTGGATAAGGTGGATAGCACTGACCTGGCCATCATTGGAAACCACCTATCCAAAGTTGACATTATTGAAAAACGATCCCAGGAACTTGATAAGCTTCATGTGATCGAGCAGAGGACAAAGAACTTGGATAAGCTGGATGAGATAACAAAGCATCTGGAACTTATTGTCAATTCGATCAGTGCAGTCTACAGTACGAATGCAGCAGCCAATACCTCTACTAGGGAGCAGACTTCTTCAACCAAGCAGAGTAGCGGAGGACCATCCACAGTTCAGCATGTCTACTACGTGCAGACACCTGATCAGGTTCAGCAGCATTCACATCAGCTAGTTCCGTATCAACAAGAAGTTTCCTACATTCCTGAGCAGCAGTCTCCACCTCCACCTTGTATTCATGAGGTGAATGGCATCTGGTTCGACCATGAGCGAAACCAACCCCGTCCGTCGGGGCAAGGCCAGTTGGGTTCACAGCAGGGCCAGAGACCCGCCCACCAGTTTCAGGGAGGCAGACAGCAGCAGTACCAACACCAGCAGTTCCAGCCTCAGTATCAGTCTCCACCTCAGTTCCAAAACTGGAGACAAGGCCAGCCTCAACAGCAGTCTATATATTTCCCTCATCGTTACCAGCAACATACTGCATATTATGGACAATATTCCCCCCTCCTCCTCCTTATTATCAGAATCCGTATGGGTTCCAGCAGCCTCCGTACTATCAGCCTCAGCGACACCCAGTCAATGAGCAACCTGAGGCCCCTTCAGCCAATCCAGCACTGGACCAGCTTACACTGCTTATGAAGAACATGAATGAACTGACTTAGCGGATTGACGACCTGACCACCACTAAGACACTGATTCCAGCACAGGTTGAAGCATACCCCAACAACTTCAGACGCAAGGAGCAGGTAGCCAATGACCCACCCACCCCTGAGACAGGTATGTCCCTTGATTTTACATGTTTATCTGACGCCATTCATCTCAGGAGCGGTAGGAGTTTGCAGTCGCCTATGCAGCAGTTGGGGTTGGGAGATCGATCCACTGAGAGAGCACCATCTTCTACATCACCTTCTTCACCAGCAATTGAGAGGCTTAGTATAGCAGCACCCACATCTGGAGTTTCACCGCCGTCACCACCACCTTCACCAGGCAGATGCAGATCACCAACAGCAAGGGAGAATATACCAATCGCAGATTCTTCCTCTTCACCAGCAGCAACATCCCGTTCTGTTTTAGATTCGATTTTTCCTTCACCTAGATTGGACAACACTATACAGATTGATTCTAGTTGTCCTCTTGTACATGATGATTCTAGTTTGAATAAAGGAAATGAACGTTTGCATGTTTATTCTGATTCTGTGCCATTTCCTTCTGCTCTCAAAGCTAAAAAAAATCAAAAATTAAAAACAGCACTATCTGATCCTGGAGTGGTTGAGATCTTACAGAACATCTTTTTAAAGATGCCACTCCTTAAGACCATGGAATACATGCCTACAGTAAAAAAGGGAATGAAAGAGGCATGTACCCAAAAGCGTCAACCAAGGAAGAACAGACGAAAGGAAACAGAAAAACACATCTTGACCATGGCCACAGTTCATGCCATCAGTAACCTTCCGCCTAAAAAGAAAGACAAGGGAGCACCTCACATCCGTTGCCATATCTTTGATCAAGAATTTGATCGTACTCTTCTCGATAGCGGTTCCTCCATTAATCTCATGCCTTCCTCTTTATTAATTGAATTCCAATTAGGACATCTTAAAACAACCAGAATGATCCTTCAGTTTGCTGACAGATCGATTAAGAGGCCAAGAGGTATTTTAGAGGATGTTATTGTAACGGTGCAGGGAATGAAATTCCCTATTGATTTTGTTGTAATGGATATGGACACACCTGCACCGTTACTCCATACCCCGATCATACTAGGTCGACCGTTCCTCCGAACGACCGAAGCAGCAGTTGATTATGGTACTGGAGAGATCATCTTTCACTCTCGTAGTGACAAGGTGAAAATTTAGACGATCTCTGATCCTAGACCATCACCTTCACCAGCAGCAGATGATACAGAGAAAGTGATATCAGAGGCAGATGACTGTGATTTTCTTGCTGAATTCAGAGAGACAGATCTTTTCACGGACTATATAGATACCCACGAGTTCCTTTCCCAAAAGGACTCTCTGGAAAGCACATTCGACATGAGTTCCCTTGGTGGTCCAGTTGAGACAGTTACCCATGTGCAGTTTGAGCAAAGTTCTGAGATTCAGAAATCTGAGCCATTTGTTGAATTCCCTGATTTATGCACAGATGAGAGACATCTTTCAAAGATTATTGCTGAGATATCTGAGCCATTCATTGATAAGAGTATTGAACATCCTGATGAACCATTCCTTGCGGGGCAGAGATCATTCCTTACAGAGTTATTAGATATTCTACTTACCGAGCCGTCAATAGCCAAGGTGGATAGTATACAGAGCACAGATCACATGCCGTCTACTAGTACAGTAGCAGAGGTTATCACAGAGCCGATTCAGACCCCACCTGAGCTCAAGGTTTTACCATCAACGTTGAAATATGCCTTCCTTGCGGGTCCCCCCCAAATGTTTCCGGTCATCCTCAGCTCGTAGTTGACCGCTGAACAAGAATCTCGCGTGTTAGAGGTTCTTGAGAGAAACCGCAAGGCCATAGGATGGAATATCTCGGATCTCCGTGGGATCAATCCATTGTTGTGCTCGCATCATATCTACCTAGAGGATGACTGTAAACCCTCTCGTGAATGTCAGCGCTGTCTAAATCCAAACCTAAGGGAGGTTGTCATGAAGGAGATCAAGAACTGGTGTGATGCTGGCTTTATATATCCCATTTCGGATTCCAAATGGGTCAGCCCTTTACATGTGGTCCCAAAGAAATCTGGGATTACTATCGTGAAGAGTGATCGTGGTGAGGAGATTCCGACCCGAGTACCTACTTCATGACGTGTCTGTGTAGATTACCGACGTCTGAATTCAGCTACCAAGAAGGATCACTTTCCACTGCCCTTTATTGATCAGGTTATTGAGAGGTTGGCAGGGAAAGAGTTCTTTTGCTTCTTGGATGGGTACTCGGGATACAACCAAGTTGCTATTGCTCATGAGGATCAAGAGAAAACTACTTTCACTTGTCCGGCACTTACGCCTTTAGACGGATGCCCTTTGGATTATGTAACACCCCCGCTACATTTCAAAGGTGTATGTTGGCCGTTTTTGCCGACATGGTGGGTAATTTTCTTGAAGTCTTCATGGACGATTTCTCGGTCTATGGGGATAGTTTTGACACATGTCTTGCTCATTTAGACCGAGTTCTTCAATGTTGCTGCGAGGTAAACCTAGTGCTCTCATGGGAGAAGAGTCACTTTATGGTGACTAATGGGATTGTATTGGGCCATGTCATCTCCAAACATGGTATGGAGGTTGACCTGGCTAAGATTGAGGTGATTTTCAAGTTAGAGCCACCACAAAATTTGAAGCAGTTGAGGTCATTTTTGGGACAGTAGGATTCTATAGGCGATTCATAAAAGACTTCAGCAAAATCACCAGACCTTTAACTGAGCTTCTGTGTAAGGAGACTGATTTTGTTGTCAATGAGAAAGTTCTCCTTGCATTCAATCAAATGAAAGAAATGGTTACTAGTGCTCCTGTCTTACAGCCACCTGATTGGTCTCTTCCTTTCGAGATCATGACGGATGCATCAGACTTCGCAGTTGGAGCGGTCTTAGGACAGAGAAGGGATGGGATACCATTTGCTATACACTATGCTAGAAAGACTCTAGATGAAGCACGTCGAAATTATACAGTTACAGAGAAGGAGATGTTAGTAGTTGTATTCGGGCTAGAAAAGTTCAGATCTTACCTCATCGGTTCACATGTTATTGTGTACACGGATCACACGGCCATACGATACTTACAGGCAAAGAAGGATGCCAAACCACGCCTTATCAGATGGATCCTTCTTCTCCAGGAATTTGATTTAGAGATTAGAGATAAACCTGGAGTGAAAAATGTTGTGGCAGATCACCTTTACCGTATCACAGACACAGAGACCTCTGAGTAGAACATGATTCCTATTTCCGAAACCTTCCCAGATGAGACCATTTTGTCTGTGGACTGACTCCCATGGTATGCTGATATTGTGAACTATCTTGTCTCCAAGAAAGTTCCACAAGATTGGCCGAAGTACAAGGTAGAAAAATTTTTGTCAGAGATTCATTATTACCAGTGGGAGGATCCGTACCTATTTCGAGAGGGTGCGGATTGTATCTGGAGAAGGTGCATTCCTCAGGAGGAACACACCAGTGTACTTGAGCACTGTCACAAACTAGAATCTGGTGGGCATCATTCGGGAAAGCGCACGGCAGCAAAGGTTTTACAGAGCGGCCTATGGTGGCCCACATTGTTTAAGGATGCTACAGAGTATGTTCGAGGTTGTAATGATTGTCAGAAAATGGGAGGAACTGTTGGTTCCAAAGATACTATGCCCCTAAGATATATACAGATTTCTGATGTTTTTGATGCTTGGGGTATAGACTTTATGGGCCCATTTCCTGTCAGTCAGGGATTTCAGTACATCCTGCTCGCCGTGGATTATGTTAGTCGATGGGTGGAGGCTATCCCCACCCGAGCCGCAGATAGTCGTACAGTGTGTTCCTTTCTCAAGGACCATATTATTGCGCGGTTCGGTATACCCAAAATACTAATTTCAGATGGGGGAAGCCATTTCATTAATAGGGAAGTAAAGAAGCTCGTGAAGGAGTATGCCACTGAGCACAGAGTTGCGTCTCCTTACCACCCTCAGACTAATGGCTTGGCAGAAATTTCAAATAGGGAGATCAAGACGATATTGCAAAAACTTGTACGTCCAGATAGGAAAAACTGGCCCCAGATGCTTGATTCAGTTCTATGGGCTTATCGGACGGCGTACAAGTCTCCTTTGGGTATGTCTCCCTACAGATTGGTATATGGAAAGCCTTGCCACCTTCCAGTGGAATTAATTCACAAATCTTTATGGGCACTCAGTGTATGCAATTTAGATTATGAGAAGGGAGGAAAGAATAGGAAGTTGGATTTGAACAAATTACTGGAATTCCGAGACTTTGCATATGATAACTCACTTATGTATAAGGAGAAAGTCAAGCGCTGGCATGATAAACACATTCGAAGAAAGACTTTCTTCCCTGATCAGAAAGTTTGGTTATTTGATGCTAAGTTGAAGTTATTTCCAGGAAAATTGAAAAGCAAGTGGTCAGGACCATTCATCGTGAGATCTGTGCGTGACAATGGGAGTATTGTCATATCTGGGTTGTCATCTGACGCACAACCATTTGTTGTGAACGGACAGTTGCTGAAGCCATATCTAGATCATGATACAAACCTGTCCGTTGTTGATTCGATATCTGTGGTATCAGATGATGATCTTTTGATTCCATCTTCTGCGTCTGATACATGATCATCCACTCCTCTTGTGTATCCTTTTGTTTTACTCTGTCTTTTCCCGTTTTATCATTCACCCCTTTTCCGTGTGTGTGTGTATGCTATACTTAGGATGTGCTTTATCCTAAGTATGGGGGGGTGAATGATTTGTGTTGTTCATTTTCGTCCTGTTCATCACTCTTGTTGTTGCCTATACTTAGGGATACTCTACCCTAAGTATAGGGGGGTGATGTTGTTCATATCATTTTTTTTGAGTCTGTACATTCTCGTCATCGGTTTTCCCCTTTTGTACACTCTACTATACTTAGGATTACTTGATCCTAAGTATAGGGGGGGATCACCATCTTCTCTTCTTTTATCTTTTCTTTTCATTTTTCTATTCTTAGCACGAGTTATGCCTTCCTTGTTCGCTCTCTAATCACTATGAGGACATAGTTCGAGCTAAGTATAAGGGGTGTCGTATATATTGTATATATACTTTAGACATAACTCGTACTTTTAAATACGTTTATTTGGGGGGTTATGTGTGTATAGTTTGTAAAATCCACGTGCGTGAAAAAAAACACAAAACAAAAACACAAAAAATATCAAAACACAAAAAAAAAAAATCAACAAAAACACAAAAAAAAACATTGTATATACTTGTATATTTTATTAACCCTTTTCAAAAAAAACAAAACAAAAAAATACAAAACCAAAAATCTATAAAAATTTGCAAATTTCAAAAAAAAACTTTCTTTCACATTTGCATTTTTCCTTCAAAAAAAAAGAGAAAAGGCATAAAAAGTTCAAAACTAGAAAATTATTAAAAAAAGTGTGTTCTTTTCACATGTGCATCATTCCTTTTTCAAAAAAAAACCCTTGCATTTTTCATATGTTGCATTTGCATGTGCATTATTCAGGATAGTATTGGCAATTAAACTATGTCTGGAATAAAATTGAAGAATGGAACTTAGTTGGACCTTAATCCACCTAATTTTCAGAGGAACTTCACCGAGAAATAGGATTTTAGAAGCTTCAGGTCTTTGACTTAATTCTTTGAGTTCCACATGACAATGTGCAGCGTTTGACTCTTAGTGTCTAACCTGGTCTCTTCATTTTGGGCATAACTCTGGAATAGGGAATCAATTTGTACTCTCGCACTATGCACTTAGCTCAACTCAAACAGGATGTTGGAAGACTATGTGAGTTTCTTTTCTGGTAGCGTGGAAATCTAAAGATCGGAGTACGGGTTGAAATAAAGCTTCGGAAAAGGGATGGACGGCTGGGCACAATTTTTCTAAGACCCCAAAAAATGTACGGAAGAAAAATATTCTATATCCGTAGGGGCACAACAAGATCCAAGCAGAACCACCAAAAATCCAAATACAAAGAAGCCACTACCAAATAAATATCTGACCAAAAAGGTCCAAGCTTCAAGAAAACCTGCAGATCTTGGTGGAGACTCGGCTACACTGGCCAGCTTCACAAGGAGAGGTGACTACACTGGCCACCCTCCAGTTCTTTTCTCCTTCTTCTAACTTCTCCCCCAATTTGATTGTGAACACAGCACGACAGACCTTAGAAGGAAATACCTGACTCCTCGAGGACGAGTTACTGGAGAGGAGATTTGCATGGTAGTCCTGCATTCTGGATGGGAAGAGCTAAAACCTTTCACACACATGAGTCGATTGTTCAATGTTCATAGGGTGTGCTTTAGGAAGAGGATTGATCTAAGATGACTTCTGAGCCGAAACTGTGACAATGTTGTGTAGAACTTGAAGGCTGTTGATTTTAAAATTCTATGTCTCACAGAAGTTCCGACACACAAATAATCCAAAGGTCCGACAGAGCTCCAAACTACAATTTTATGAAGATAAGTTTAATACTCAATGTTGTCCTACTTTCTTTATTTTCCCTTTCTTTTTCTTTTTCTTTTTCTTCACTTATTCCTCCAAATAAGTGTTTGCTAAGGGACTAGCAAAGGTAAAGCATAGGGGGATGATGAATCTGCGATTCGTCATCTTTATTCATTTATTTTAGCTTAAAATCCCTTATAAAACACCTGCATATAACGCTAACTCCATATTCTTACTAACTTGCATCTGTGTAAATATTGTACATTTCTGACTAATTTTAACCTAAAATAGATAAAGAAAGAAAGAAAGAAAAAATAAAGAAAAGGAATTAAAAAAAGAGAAAAATAAAGAAAAGAAATAAAAAAAGGAAGACTATATACAGGCTGACCCGAACCCCGAGAGAAGGTCAAGACTTGACCTGATCGACCAGGAATAAAGTGGGGGGAGATAGGGTCCTTAACCAGAAAATCCAAAAAAAAATTGTGTGTTCTCCCTTATTTTGTATATATGTATATCACTAACACTGATTTATTTGTACCTTAATTGACTTCAAATCAAATAACATTCAAAATCAAAGTTGTAAATAAAAATGTGTTTTAATTACTAAAATTGATTGCACAATTAAATTTTGTACAGAATAAAAGTAGCCATACTTGGAAAAAGCCACTAAGCACTAATTGAAAGACCAATTCCGGCTCCATATGAGCTCAAATTGAATCAATCTCAGTTCCATTGAACTCGAAATTAAATTATCTTCAAAATGGTTGTATTTTCATAATTTTTGGAATTACGGTTGAAAAGTCTGTTTTCTGGGGTGGTTTGTTCAATTTTCTTATGTATTTTGTGCATATTGTATTTGTATATATTGTAAATTAATTCCACTGATTTTTTTAATGAAAATAAAAATTTTAAAAATAATAAATTTTTAAAACACAAAAAAGGCTAATTTCGTCATTTATCCTTGTATATAGTGTCACATATGTATATAGTATATGTATATAGTTGCTATTTTTAATTAACCTTCATAAAAAAATAAAAAAATAACATTTTTTAATTCAAATTAAATAAGTGACGAAAATTCAAAAAAAAAAAGATAATTTTGTAATTAGTTTTATCTCTCTTTTATTTTCTTTTTCAAATTTCATCTCCCTTCCACCAAAAAAATTCAAAAATTCATTTTAATTTTCATCTCCATTATCTCTTCAAAAATTCAAATTTCATCTCTCTTCTATTTATATGGCTCCTTCTCCCTCATTCCAACTGAATAAATCTTTAGAGAGAGGAGCCCGATCTCCGAGAGAAATTTCGTCGAGGAAGTTGCCTTGCCTCCAAGCCATCCGATGACAGCGAGTCGGCCTTATCGAGACGATCACGGTCTATTTTCCGCTCCTAAGGTGAGATCCAAATTTTTCTTCGCATTTTTATCTTAGTTGAATCGCATTTTATTTTGTCGCATTTTATTTTTCGTAGTCATTTTTGTTCCTCTAGATTTTAAAAAAAAATTCATCACGATTCTTATCCGCTCCGATCCGATTTTTCACCTCGTCATCGTGATCTCTCCTCCTTCTATTTCTATCTCTCACGATCTATCAACTCCGACCTCGCATGGTGGTCAGAGAATCGGATTCGAGTCCCTCATCTTTCGCCGAATCCCCATCCATGTTCTGATTTTGTAGATAAATAATTTTTTTCATTTACTTCTAACGTTTGTTTTGCAGGATAAATAAAAAAACAAAAAAATAAAATAAAAAAACTTTTTTATTCCTTTATTTCCTGCTTTTTGGATTTACAAAGAAATAAATAAAAAAAGTTTTTGCTTCTTTTATTATCCACTATTTACATAAGAAAAAAATTAAAAAATAAAAATAAATAAAAAAAGAAAAGAAAAGAGGACGGCAACCAGGTGGGCCGCCGCCCCCTCTCCCCTGTGCTCCCCGCGTGCAACCACGAGGCCGGTTGGGCCGCGCCTTCAGCACAGCCGGCCACCGCCCCGGCGCCTCTGCCCTGACCTCGAGCAACCGTGCCACCCACCTCCGCGCCACCGCGGCGCACAGACGCGGTCGGTTGGGCCGCTCCTCCCCTTCCTGCCGCGGTGTTGCAAGCCGCCTCTCTGCCTGTAACTGTGCGAGCCCGCAGCCATACGCACGTGAAGAAAAAGAGAAGAAGGCGGCGCCGCTCATCGTGCTCCCCTGTTGAATTCAAGAAGAGACGGAACCCTAGGGGATTTTGAAGGATTTAAAAAAAACATTATTTTGAACAATTGCGTGAAGGACCCTAGAAGATCTTAAAAATTGCAAAGAAGTTGTCACAGCCTCAAGTCACATGTGTTGCATGCTTCTATTGGATAAATTGCAAAATTCCTCCTGAGTTTATTTATTGTTCTAATTTCTACAAAAACTTTGAACAAATTACATTTCAGTCCTTGTGCTTCTAGGATTTTAATTGCTTGCTCTTTTGAATGAAATAAATGTTTTTATTAGTCCAAAAATTTTGAGAAAATTGTGCTATGTTCCTGATGTGATTATTTTCTTAGCATAAATTGTCCATTGCATTTGTCCTTCATTTATTATTATTAAAAAATCAAAAACAGTGCCTTTTTGTCTTCTTGAAATTTGAAAATTCATAAAAATTTGAAAATAACTCCAAAAATTCTAAAAAAATTAGAGTAATTGTATTTCGTTGTCTTTTAATTACTGACCAATTTTCACACATTAATTATTTATAAAACCCAAAAAAATTTAAAAACATCAAAAACCTTCTAAAAATCATAAAAAAATTCTACAAAAATCGAAAAATTGTGATTTCAGTTCCTGCTTGTAGATAATGGTTTCAAGTTTATCTTAAAAATAATTGCCAGGAGTTTTGGGCATTTAAAAGATTTTTAAATTGCAATTTACTCTAGGCTGTGCACATTTTCTTATTTTCTCACTGTTTGATTTTAAAAAAATATAAAAAAATCTGAAAATTCCATAAAAATTCTCATAAACATTTCAAAACTTTTAAAAACCAAAAATATTTTCTTTGGATTTTTCTGAGTATTTTTGACTAATTGAAAAATTACATAAAGAGTTGGTGTGCGTTTTTTGATCTTGTGAATATTGCATCGTGTTATTTCTGAAAATAAAAAATTTTTGCAAAATCAAAATCACTAAAAATTTGAAAATCAGAAAATATAAAAATTAGAAATAAAAAAATAAAAAAATAAAAAGATAAAAAATCACAAAAACCAAGGATAGTTGTCCTTTGAGATTCCTGTTTTCTTTTAATTAGTTTCTGATTAATTGAATAACCCTCGGGATTTGTAGCCTCCCTGAGTTTGACCCTGTCCGCTATACAGGTTAATAAGTAGCAAAAAAATATAAAAAAATAAATCTTTTGTTGACGTGGGATTCTGGGGATAAAAACAACGACCTATTCATCAATTCATTTCCAACCCTAGAAAAATCTGACTCAACACTTGTGTACAACCTGCTATACTTTGGATTATTTCATCCTAAGTATGGGGGGCAGTCATCTTCTCATTATTTGATTTTTAGTCATTGTAGTACATGCTCTTCTATACTTAGTACGAGTTATGTATTCCTTTTTTCTCTCTGATCTATGAGGACATAGCTTAATCTGTATATGGGGGTCGTATATACGTTGTATATACTTTAGCCATAACTCGTACTTTTGTATTCTCAATAATATTGTCAATTAATAAAATGCACAAGAATTCTTTGCAAATACAAGTAGTAAATCGAGTTAAAAATATTTTGCAAAATGATTTGAAAGATGATTGAAAAATCAGTTGAAACATGTTTTGAAATTTTTTTGGAAAACTTTTGCAAAATATTTTCAAATATTTGTAAAAATTCTCTTATTTGTGTAAATAAAGTTTTTGAAAATCTATTTGCAAATGATTGGAGAAATGATTGTAGCATTATTTTGAAAAATCTATATATACTATTTGGAAAATATTTGCTAAATGATTTTCAACGCTTGTAAAGGTTTGTAAAAATGTTTGTAAAAGTTATTTGCAAAATGTTCATGAGTCGATTCATTGTGTCTAACTAGAACCCATCATATCATCAATACGACTCTTGAAAAAGTGGCTTGAGTAGAAACCTTGCACTTAACACTTAACTCAACTCAGATGGGTTGATGAAAAATCTTGGAGTCTAAGTCAAAACGATGCTAGGCTGCTTCGTCAAGGGTGGATCAGGAATCATTCTCGTGGATTTTCGAAACTGGCATTCTAACACACTTCTTTTGGTAGCCATGACATCTAAAGACTGGAGTCTGGATTGAGACGATGCTTCATGTGAGGAATGGTCTGCTGGACAACTTTTTCCAAGTTCCCAAAACATGGATGGACCAAAATATGCTATATCTGTTGGGCATAAACAAGAATGCAAAGCAATGCAAAGTCAAATAAAAATCCAAAGAAGAAGCCTACACCAAAAATTCCACAAAAATACGAGCTTCCAAAAAACAGCATGCTTCTTGGTAAAGACTCGATCAAACTAACTATGCTTCACAAGGGAATGAAGACTACACTGGTCCGTTCCCAGTTCTTTTCCCATTTAGCTTCTCCCACCTTTCAGTTGTAAAGATCAGTGGTACTTGACCTTAGAAGGGAATGTCTGTCTCCTCAAGGATGAGCTACCAGGAGAGCATACTCTTTTATAATACAGTAATTTGTCCGGGAAGAGCTAAAATTTTCACATACATGGATCTATCATTTCAAAATAGCAAGAGTTTGCGACTGAGAGGATGGGTCTAACCAGACTGTGAATAGAACTGGATGATAGGATCATGTAACCTAATGGTTGTTGTGTTACATTTCCTAACCTTAATACTGTTCCGAACACACTAAGAATCCAAATGTCTTAACTGAGCTCCTAACTTTGATTTTAATGAGACAAGTTTAGGAGTCAAAAATCATCCCAAGTTGTTTCTTTTCCATTTTTTTATTTTCTTTTTTTTCACTTGTAGGCATAAGTATTTTCTAGGGAGTAGCAAAGTCAAGCATAGAGTGGTGATGAATCTCCATTTCATCACCTTTATTCTTTCACTGTAGCCTTTAAATCCTAGCTAAATGCACGCATATATCGTTAAATTGTATAAAATAACCTTCATTATTTGCACTATAAATATTGCATAAAAACTATATTAAATCCAAAATAAATGAATAAATAAAAGAAACGAAAAAATGAAATACCATAGGTATTGAATGACCATAAACCCTGATACCTAAGCATCATGATAACTGGGTCGATAAGGAATAAAGTGGGGGTACATAGAACATATGAACTATACATAAAACATAAATAAAACCCTAATTTATTTTATTCAGAAATTGCATTTGGGACCTATTTTATTCTTTATTATTTATAACTCAAATCAATAAACTTTGAATATGAAACTTGTAGATAAAAAGACAAAGGAAAATACAAAATTTATTTCACCTAAAAGTAATGCACAATGAGCTCTAGACACTCAGAGTAAAAAGACAAAAAAATTCCCAGACATGTATCTCTTCCATGTAAACTCAAAATTCACCAGGCTCACCTTTATTGTTTCTAAAATTAAATTATCTATTTAATGAAGGTGTAATCATCAATTTGGAGTTCTGATGCAAAAGTTAGGTTTTGGGCTCTCATTATGCAATCTACCTATATAAAATAATAAATTTATTTATCTTTATATTTTTCATTATTTTACATTTTTTCAAATTCGTAAATATTATTTATAATACATGTAAATAAAAAAATAAAATAAAACCATTAAAACACATTAAAGTATATAAGTATATTATCACACACAAATAAATGTACCTGTCATATACGTATATATTATATATACATGTTAATTTAAGTGTATGAATAACATTAGAAAAATACACAAAAATATATTTTTAGGTGTGTCTAAATAAGTTATAAATATATAAATTATGTATAGAAAATAATAAAATTTAAAATACAAAATAAAATTAAAATATACTATATACAAAAAAATATACCTATAAATGTACATACAAAAAATAATAAATTAATTCAAAAAAAAAAACCACCATAAAATACAACATAAAATAATAACTATTTTTCATGTTTTATGAAAAAAAATAAAATCATTTATTATTCATTTTTTATTTATCTTTGAATTTCATTTCTATTTTATCATTTAGTGACCTACATCGCCCAATGGGGGGTCGGTCTTGGTTGACCCGTCAGTCAACTGGACCCCCTGCTCCCTAGGTCTATCAGACCTCACTGACCTCCTTGATTCCTTATTTTGCCCCATCATTCCTTACACTTTCAGGAAACATTTTCCTTCCTGATTTTTACTCCTCAATCCTTGTTCTTTCACGCCATGATCTTTCCTCGGTCGATGGAACATTGGTCGACGAGCTAATCCGAGTCACAGTCCCTCATGTACATATACCCCCTTCCTCCTCCATTTGAATTTGATCCCTCTCAATCCCTCGAAATCCTCGTATTTCTCATTGGTTAGGTCATTTGTGACAAGAGCTTCTTCGTCGGAGTATTTGGTGTGGAGGAAGAGGTGCTGGAACGTGTCATCCGAGCTTGCCGGCCAAGCTTGACTGAGCTCCACCTGGGCTCCTTCTCCGTCAAGGTTGAGCCCTAGTAATGCTTCTTTCCATTCATAGGACTTAGGTTAACATAGTTAAGAATCCATTTTTAGTTATTTTCACATTTCATTTTGTTAAATCAATCATCCGAAGTTCGTCAGAGCTCCACATATGGCCATCGCTCCACTGTGTTTCAACCATTCTCCAACTTTCCTTCGAACCTTACTTCGTTCCTCATCACTTCCTCTATGCCTCGCACTAGTTCATTCACCCCGATCCTCTACGGAACAGGAGATCCGGTCTCCTTCCATCGCTGTCCGTTGGAGACTTCTATCAGACTCCATTCTTCCCCATTTCACCCAAACCAGACCCCCCAAGAGCCTGCTTTTTGTGTGTTTGAACTAATCCTGCATGTCCAGGAATTCAAAGGCCTCAAAAGAGGTGATTTTGACTCCAAGGAAATGACCGGATTCCCGGCATCTTCTTCGACCTATTGGGACCCCTCTAGTGGTCCTTGGAGCCTTTTGATACCTTCAACCACTGCAGACAACCACCATGAACGTTTTGAGCCTTGGAGCATCTCTGCAGATCGTTAGAGGAGGAAGCAACAGTCGATCGAAGATTGCTAGTTCATATCTTCTTCCATGTTCTTTACGGAGAGTAGTAACCGTCCGTTCGAGGAGGAGCTCCAGTTTTTTCCAGAGCCGTTGGATCTGAGCGTCCTCAACCGACCGATCTCCTACAGAGATCTAATTTGCATCGTCCTACTATCAATCCATTGTTGGGAGCGCACCACATGTTTAAGTGAAGAGATCTCGACCGTCTGCCCGCACACCTTTGGGGTTAATTTTGCAATATACCTCTTGCTTTGTGTATTTTATTTTTAGTCCAAAAACTTCTATCCATAGATATAATTTTTTTGTAAAATTTGTAAGTTAAACCCTATGTTTTTATTATTTGCACTTAGGTTCCTCACCAAGTCACCTCACGTGCATACATGTGAGGGACCAGGCATTTTGCAAGGGATCCCATACGAGTATTGTTATTATTTAGTCCATTAACTTTTTACTTAAGTGAAATTTTTGGTGAAATTACAAGTAGGCCTTGGGCATTTTTAGATATTGCAAGTATACCCCTGTCGGCATTGTGTTAGTTAAAAATTCTGGAAATTTTGTGCGGAGGCCCCTATACTCTCATTTTGTGCTCCAAAATGCATTTTTAGTTTATTTAAATTGCAATTAGATCCCTACTAGCATTTTAATTTTTATTTCTTGTATTTCTTGCATTAAAAATATCATTCTACATCAAAATTTTGTAGGAAAATTAATTTAAGTCTCTGATCCTATATTAAATCATATATATTTTCATAAAACAATTAAAATTAATTTCCTATATTTAAATTCAAAAGCATTACATTTATTCCCTATTTACATTAAAATATACATAAATATAGAAAATATTTTGGAAAAAATCCAAAAAATATATTATCTTTATCGTTATATTTTATAACTCCAAACCAAACATCTTTAAAAATCTGAAAAAGAAAACACTAAAAAATGAAAACAAAAAAAAACTTATCAAAATCATTAAAAATTCTTATTATGTTTCTATACCTTATTTATATTATGTATATATAGGGATTTTTACCCAGCAGACCCTATAAACTTTGTCAATTACCTCTACGACCTTTGAAACAACATAATTCCTCCCTCGACACCGTAAACTTTCCAACTCTTACCCATGAACCCTCTGGGTAATCTGTTTGAAGCACGTGGGGGTTCTTGGGGTAATTTTTAGGGTTAATGGGATAATTACATTGTGCAAGATGTCATAGAGGTAATTTAAAAAGTTTATAGGGTCTGCTGGGTAAAAATCCCAATTATATATTTCAAATAGTTCTGGGAAATTGTTATATTTTTATCTATTTTTAAATTCCAAAATAATTCAACCTTATAATTTTGCTCCTTGTTTTCCTATTTTTATTCAATTAAAAATACAAAAAATAGCAAATATTAAACGAAAATCCTAAAAATAGAATAAAATATAAAAATGACAAAAATATTTATTTTACATATTTTGAATATTTATAGAAATATCTATATATACAATAACCTATATTATATATATATATATTTACTTGTATTACTGCTACTATTATTGTTATTATTATAAAAAATACCCTGCATATTTTAAACAAACCTAGAAATAAAAAGGAATGTTAGGGTATTTTCTTGATTTTTATATTATATATATGTGTATATCCAATATATCTATTATATAATACATATTATCGATATCTCTTTTATATATATAGTACATATATTGAAAAGAAAATAAAAATAAAAAAATATAAAAAAAGAGAACATAAAAATAATAAAATTGAAAACAAAAAAATTATTTAAATAAAAAAACCCGTAAAAAAGAAAAAATACCTATAAAAACACAAAAACATTTATTTCCTTTTTGTCAATTCTTTTGGTCTATTCTCATTTCTCCTTTGTAGTTCGACCCCTACACTTGCATGCTATGCATATTATTTTGTAGGGTATAATAAATTTTCGATCACTACTTTCATTGCTTGAGCCATTGTGGGTTAATTATTGGCACACCCAATTATGGATATCTCAGAGTCGAGAGAGTGGTCTACACATCAAGTGATGGATCTGACTTGTCAAGCATCATAAACCCTCTAATATCAGATGCTAGAATCCCTCTCCTTTTGGGTGGTTTGTTAATACCCCTATTTATTTAAGCAAAAAAATAAAATCAAAAATAATAAACTAAAAATATGTAAATATGTATTTAAATATATTACAAATATATAAATTATGTATATAAAATAATAAAATACAAAATACAAAATAAAAATAAAATACATTAAATATATGTAAATATGTCTATGTATATACATGTAAAAATCAACACCTTATAAAAAAGTTTTGTTAAAATAAATAAAATGCCTATAAAATACTACATTAAATAAGAACATTTTTTATGTTTTAACCAAAAATAATAAAATCATTTAATATTTTAAAATAAACTAATAAGGCATTTTGTCTCGGAGTTTCCTGATTGGTCCGCATGGACCAATCAGGGAGTTCCGTTTGTTGACACAGGGGGTCAACTATTCCGCCTCGTGATGAATATGCATTTCATCATCTTTACTCATTTGTTTTAGCTTAAAATCCCTTATAAAACACCTGTAAATATCAATAATACTTCTTTTTGCAAATCTCTATTCTTTTGTATATATTGTATATTTATCATTATTTTTAACCTAACATAAATAAAAAAGAAAGTAAGGAAAAATAAAGAAAACTGAAGACTGTATCTATGCAATAAATACATGTTGACTCTAACCCCTTGATGAGGTCAAGACTTGATCTAATCGACAAGGAATAAAGATGGGGGAGATAAGGCCTTCATCAGAAAAATTCAAAAAAATAGCCTCACATGTATATTCATCATGTACATACATCATTGCATATATTATATATTTTCTTACTCTATTTTATTTATCATGAAACTCACCTCAAATAAAAATATCATATTCTTAGAACTTATAGATAAAAATAAGTTATAAATATTAAAAATAATTGCAAGAAGAATCATTGTACATAGTTAAAATAATAGCACTTTGAAAAAGACGTAGAGCCCAACTTGTTAGATCAGTATCTTCTCCACAAAAACTCAATAAATCAAACTCGCAT
The DNA here is from genome assembly GCA_037367405.1 of Ottelia alismoides. Taxonomy (NCBI): domain Eukaryota; kingdom Viridiplantae; phylum Streptophyta; class Magnoliopsida; order Alismatales; family Hydrocharitaceae; genus Ottelia; species Ottelia alismoides. The sequence continues at coordinate 287,594 of JAZKJV010000750.1, forward strand.
TTATTGTATTATAAATTAATAAGGTTTTAAATTAAATTAATTTCATTTAAATCAGAGTTAAGATGTGAAAAATGACTTTTTGGAGTGTATTTAATAGTGTGCCTATATTGCATTCTATTCTATTTATTCTATTTATTTATTTTCTGTTATTTTTGCACATGTTGTATTTTTTAAATAATTGTATATATTGTATTTGATTAATATAAAATGAAAAAAATAATAAAACAAAAAAATAGAATAAAATAAATCATGTATATATTGTATATGTACCACCTGTCTATATTTGTAAATATATCTATTTTTCACATAATAAATTAACTCATAAAAAATATTTTTAAATGCTTAAAAATTATTTAAATTTATAACTTATTAAATTATATATTTATGTGTAAAAAATAAATAATAAAAAGTACAAGTGTTGTATATATATGTATATATTCCTTTGAATAAAGGTAATTATTTATTTTCTCCTAATTATTTAAATTAATAAAAATCATAATAAATATGTTTAATTATTTATATAACATTTTTATTTATAAGAATATTTAATTTGAAGTCATTTTCCTATTTATTTTTAAATTATTTATCATTTTACTCATTTTTTGTCTTGTAGTTGTTTTGTCTTATTCAACCCATCATCCATTTGGCGGACCTGGGTTTGTTGACCCGGGCCAACTCCTCATCAACCCAACTGCCCCAACCCAACTGCCCGAATAACTCTACTTATCAACCATCCTTTATTGCTTTTTCCCGCACGATTCGCCAATCAATAGCTCCAGCTTCCATCTTCAGTTCTGTAGCCCGAACAAAGATTATCACCGTCCGATTAATAACTCTCGATTTCACATCTTAGTTCGCGCATGATGCTCATTTGAATTTCACTCTAGCTCATACCCTATTTAAGCTCCACTAGATCAAACCTCATTCCCTTATTCGTTTTCATCTTATTCTATGCACAAGGTTGAGTTCTAGATAATGAGGTAGTGATAGAGCATCATCCCTATAGTGGGAGAGCGTCAGATCAGGAGGAATTCATGATCCTTCATGTTCTCCATACCTCGGTCGGTGACATCCAGCTTCTCCATTCTTCACCGCGGATCGAGGCCATCATCCATTTCTCTCATCCGTAGATTAATCATTTTGTAATTGTCTTTTAGTTTTCTCTTTAATTTTTGTATTTAATTTCCTTTCTAGCATAGTTGTGATCTTCTTTGTCTTAGCTCTGTTCTACTCGATCGGAGCTCGTTGTTCATTAATTATCACATCTGACACCTGCAACATGTTCATCTCGACCTTCTTTTCCTTTTCACCTTAGCTGATCACGCCAGATCACCTCGGATCTAGGAGTTCGTCTCTCCTCTGATCATCCCCTCATCGGATACTTTCATTCCCTCATTTTTCTTTTGTTCATGCAAAATAACGTCGCTAGAGCCTTCGTCACCAAGCAATAAATTTCTCTACAAGTACATGAGTGTGTCTGGAGCTTTAAATCATGTCAGGAAGTCGACTTTGAGTTGCAGCATACCTAAGCTTCCAGATCGAGGACTGACCTCCATAGAGCTTCATTGATGCATCTGGTTGATGGAGAGGAGCTACATGAACATGCACCATCATTCATGCATCGATTTAGGTGGGGATCAACCGAGAAGTGGCCGATCAAGCTATCTCGCTGCCTCTTCATCCGAGTACTTCCAGGCCTTCCATATCCGTCGGATCAGGAAAATTTTGCCCATATTGAATCAAAGTAGTCGAATCTGCCCCAAATCTAAGCTGAGCGATTAAAGTACAATAGTCCTTCGATACGTAGTACTTGGTGATTATTTTACACTCTAACCCTTATCGTTTCTATTATTTGTAAATAAAGCCTTGCTTGGAGATGTGTCTTGTTGTTGTGAGTTGGTTAATTTCATTCGAGCCCTTTAAGTTTTTATTATTTGCATTGTAGTCCTATTTGAACGGGAACACTTGTATCGCATGTGATTTCTGGAAGTTTTGCAATAAAAGCCATGTATTTTTTTGTTACACATTAGCCCTTGAAAAATAAATAATCACAATTAAGTCTGTGCCACCGTGACTCACGTGTGCTGGCACGTGCCTTTTAATTAGAAATTTTCATATCCACCCTTTTATTTATTTGTCTCGTTATTAATTCAGTACTGCAAATAAAGGTTTCTGTCATTTTAGTCAATGTATTGTTGCTTTATTAATTACATGTAATTAGTCTTAATAATTAGTTATCACTTTTAGAAATTCCTAAAACATTCTAATTAAATCATGCTAATAACCTCGATTACTTTTAATTTTGGTTTGATTAAATAATTTATTTATTTATTTTTAATATTTAAAAACCTTTGTAATTTTTACTTTTTGAAATAAAAAAATAATAATAAACTGAAAAATTATTTGAAAAATTCTAAAAATTGTGAGTTTTATTTTTATTTCTTTTACTTTATGTACAAATTTCATTTTAAATTCTTTATAAAAACTAAAAAACACATAAAATTGCAAAAATGATATAAAATCACAGAAAATCCATAAAAATACATCAAATAGATTTTCTAAAATATTGAAAAATCATTTTCTGATTGTGTATATTTTCCTTATTTTTACTTTTATTTCTATTTTAAAAATCCAAAAGCGTTTGCTTGATTTTTTGTTTTTTGTTTCACATTTTTAATTGTTTTAAAAACATTAAAAAATCTAAGAATTCTTGAAAAATTACAAAAAAGTAAAAAATATGGAAAAAATAATTTTATTTGAATTTTTCTGCATATTTATACCATATTAAAAAAGTAAAAAAGAATGTGTTTTCATTATTTCATTTATTCCTTTTTATTATTTTATTTAAAAATTAAAAATATAAAAATTTGCAAAATTAAAATCACCAAAATTTAAAAATGAAAGAGACTTAAAAAAGAAAAATTAACATTCATAAAAATATAGAAACCATATAAAAAAACCAAAAGTAGAAAAGAAAAAGATCCCTTTTATTCTTTGATTTTTCATTGACTAAATAACCCTCGGGATTTGTAGCCCCCTTGAGTTCGATCATGTACGATATACATGTAAAGAAAATCGCACACTTTTTCTCTCTTTCCATTTCTAGCTTGGATTGATTTTTCTCATTGAAAAAATAATTTTTTTTCTTTTATTTGAGAATTTTTGAGATTACGACGACATTAGTTATTAAAAAAATTAATCATTGAAAAATTTATGAGTAAAACAAACTGCGTCATTACCGGGTAGGCACATCGAGGGTAGTTAGGTCTCTTTCTTCTTTTGCCTTCTACTCTTGGTTTTGTACATACTCTGTTTCTTTTATTTTCTCTCTTATTTTCATTTTTCTTCTTCATTTCATTTGCTCTATGTTTTATAATTGATTCTGACACATTTTCTGATCCCTTTTCTTGGGAGGGCCCGACGAGCGAGGACGTAGTTCTTAGGAGTGCCGGTGCACACGAGCGAAGCAGAGGTCATTCGTTTCTTCATTGAATAACATGAGAGCGTATGAGGAAGGTGGTGAAGACTTGACAGATTTCTGGAGCATTTATTTTTTTTTTATTTTTAACATTTTATTTCCCATTTTATATTTGTAATAATTTGTAATAATTTCTTGGTGCTTGCCTCTTTATCTATTTTCTTGGCTAGTTGATATCATTGTGATTGTGGGGTCTATTTTCATCAAGTGCATATGCACTTGGAGGCCCTTAGTGGATTTTGTTTTCTTCAACTTTTATTTTCTTTTGTTTCTCGTTGTTTCTTCTGCTTAAGACCACTTTGTAATAATTTTTATTATTTTGGTTGAGCCAGGTAAATAATTAGGTCCAAAGCCCCTAATAAGAATTCATGTTCCTATAGAACAGAGCATAGCTTGGACTTAGTTAAATAATTGGTTCTTTCTGGATAATAGAAGTTACTCTCGGGACGATTCTTTTGCATCATTAGTTAGATTTTATTTCCTTTTTTATTTTATGTGAGGATCACTTTGCATGTAGATTGCTAGTGAAAGGTACACATGTCTGACTATTGCATGCATCAATGATTTCCGTCGCATCGACTTTTCCGATCTCCTTCCTTGATTTTTCTCACTTACAATAAAAAAAGGAATGGGAAGATTCTTTAGTTCGTTTATTTGAAAAAAACTCAAAAAAAGTGATAGCCAAATAAAATTGAGACTGCTAATCATACTCAACCCTAAAACTAAATGTAGCAATATCATTCACTATTTCGGGGAGAGGACCCCCCTCATTGTTGCAGGTACTTACCTCCCGACAGAGTGGGTAAGGATGTTGCCATAAGGATAGAGCCCAAATCCCTAGACTTATGTCTTAAGAACCTGTACATCACTTTTCAGTGTATGGTCACAGCTATAAGCACTTGCCACCAACCTTAGAAAATCGTTTTGACGTGCTCCGCCTCTTATCTCCCTTTGGGCCTGATATAACCTGTCATCCGGGGCAGATGGTACCACTGCTTGGGTAGGTTTGAAGACGTACATTGGGTGATAGGGAGACATCACCATGTGTGTCTGTAGGTAAGTAACGTCTTGAGATTCACTAAACTAAATTGAAAAGATAAAAGAAAGAACTTTCACGGTCCTCACATTGTGTTCAGTTGGTGAATCAGGGGGTTTGATTTGTGTTTGTTTGCTAGTGTAGATATCCCTCTGCGCCCTTCTTGCTTTTTTGTCATTTCTTCTTCTTGTTTTAACCTCTTGTCTCACAACTTTCTTCCTTGTATCGAGGATGGCAGATTGGAGTGATTTGTTTTCAGACTCTACAGACTTATCACTTTCCTCTCCAGTTCACTCGTCTTCATTTTCTTCCACTCGGGACGACTCTCTTTTTGAGCTCTCTTCATTCTCTTTCACATTTGACTTATCGCTAATAAATCCATTGTTCAAGATTGACCCTCTTCTCGAACTATCATTTAAGACTCCATCATTTATGTAGTTTGATCAAGTTCTTTCACATTCCTAGATACCAAGATGGTTATAGCGGAATTGATGCCATCGAAGGGAAAGAACATCATGGCAGATCAGAGTGAGATAAACAGTACGATGTTGGCATCTATTCAAGACATCCAAGCCTAGTTGACTGAGTAGGCCAACATCCAGGCCGGACTTCGAGACATGATCTTAGAGCTGAGGGGCCATAGAGAGAGGAGAGAAGGGGATGCGCACATGAATGGAGGTGGGAATGGGGGAGATGAGCAACAACCAGATAGAGTGGTGCCCAAGCATACATCGAGAGATGCCTATAACCCAGGTGCAAGACACTCAATTACTTGGATATAGATACCTGTGTTTCATGCGTATTTTGAGCTAAAGCACATGATTTTACCATTTCTCCCTATATTCCAAGGTCACATACATGAGGAACCTTACATACATATCTAGTAGGTCAGCCATATTCATGGTACTATACACTACGCTAACATCATGTTAGAGGCGGTGAAGATGAAAATATTCTCGTCCAGTTTGATGGACAAAGCATTGCATTGGATTAATCATTTAGGAAGTGTTGTCACATTTTGGGCGCAATTGAGGTCAACCTTTTTGAGCAACTATTATCCTCTAGAACGATTCAACCAAATGTGGTCATTGATTGCCAACTTCTCCCAGTTGTCCCTTGAGTCGATACACGAGACATGAGATAGATTTGGAGATTTGACGGAGAAGTGCCTCCATCATGATTTACCAAAGACTAACCTCGTGCAGAATTTCTTTGGGGGTTTGAGTTTAGAGAATAAGATATTGGTAGACGCCACTTGTCAGGGATCCCACTTCAACAAAGATATGGATGTCTTATGGTAGATTTTTACAGAAATGGCATAGAGTTCAGCTTCTCTATCTTCTTCCCACGCATTTCAGAAACATCCTCTACCTTTTTCTTTAGCACCCCACATGGCTGTCAACATGACGACATCTCATGATGTGGATAGGGTAGACAGTTCTGATCTGACCATCATTGGGAATCACCTATCCAAAGTCGATATTTTCGAAAAGCGATCACAAGAATTAGACAAATTACATGTGATCAAGTAGAGGATGAAGCAATTGGATAAGCTAGATGATATCACTAGCATTTGGAGCTTCTTGTTAGCACGATCAGTTCATGTAGGAGTCAGAGTGCAGCACCATCTTCCACTGTTCAACACTTTTACTACATGTAGACTTCAGATCATGACCCGCGACAGTGCCCTCCATAATGTGTTGTCCCGTACTATCCGGAATACCAATATCTTTCTGAGCCAGTGTTTACCTCCTCAGGAGGTGAATGACATTTGGAGTGGTCCAGAGTGCAGTCAGACCTGTCCGATAGGGCAGAGTCAGTTGTGTTCCCATCTGAGTCATAAGCAATTCACCACTTTCTAGGTGGTAGACCATAGTACAAGCACCGGCTTCCATAGTATAAGTATTCATCTCCACCACAGTTCCATACATGGCGAAATGGGCATTAACAAAAGATGCAACCTGCTTACTCTTACCAGACTTATTATCAGCAACAACCTTCATATTCTTCACAGTTTTTGCATCCTCCTCTTTAAACATATTAGCCATAATCTGTCTATTCTGGTTACCATCCTCCGTACTACCAAACTCAATAGCCTCCAGTTGTTGAGAATCCAGAGGCATCTTCGGTGAACCCAACACTTGAGCAGCTTGCCCAATTAATGAAGAACATGAATGATTTGACTCATAGGCTAGATGATTGAAGACAACCAAACCCGATCTTCTTCATCACAATCAGGAGCATGTAGCCCATGATCCATCCACCCCCGAGATAGGTATGGCTTGTGATTTTACTTATTTATCTGACACCATTCATCTTAGGAGCAGTAGGAGATTGCAGCCACCCGCATATCAGTTAGGATTGGGAGATTGAGCCATTGATCAAGATTCACCACCTTTTTCACCAGTTAAGCAGAGATCGAGTGTTGCAGAGCATGGAGGATCTTCACCTTCTCCTTCTTCACCACTACTACCACCATCTAGAAAATCACAAAAAGAGAATAAAGGCAGATGCATTGTAGAGTCAGCTCCGAAGTAGAACATACCCATCGCAGAGTTTTCTTTAGCACTCGTAGACCGAGCAACCCGTTCTATTTTTCCTTTTGTTTCTTATACAACTGTATTGGATGATATTTTACAAACTAATTCTGATCATCCATTAGTACATGCTGATTCTGATTTGAGTAAAAGAAATGAGCAGTTTGTTGTTCCCGACTCTTTTCCATTTCCTGATACACTGAATAAAAATAGAAAAATCCAAAAATTAAAAACAACCCTTTCTGATCCTAGAGTGGTAGAGATATTGCAGAACATCTTACTTGAGATGCCAATTCTAAAAGCCATGAAGTTTATGCCGGCCATTAAAAAAGGAATGAAATAAGCTTGTATATATAAACATCCATCTAAGAAGAGAGGATGTAGCAGGATAGAGCGTCACATTGTTACCATGGCCACTGCTAATGCCATACACCATTGACTCCCAAATAGAAAGAAAGATAAGGGAGCACATGTTGTTAGATGCCATATTTCATATCTTCAGTTTGATCGTACCATTTTGGACGAAAATTCATCCATCAGTCTATTACCTTTCTCACCACTCAAGCATCTCAAACTTGGACCTCTTAGGAAGAGGAGAATGTTACTTCAGTCTACAGATCGATCGCTCAAGAGGCCAAAGGGCATACCTAAGAATGTTGTTGTGATGGGACATGGCATGAGTTTTCTTGTTGATTTTGTTATCATTGATATGGAACCTACGATACCATTACATCAGACCTCGATTATTCTTAGACGATCCTTTCTGTGTACATCATGAGCGATCATTGATTGTGGGGCAGGTATGATCACTTTTCACTCTCACAATGAAAATGTTTTTATTGAGACGATCTCCGAGCCGAAAGCAAAAGCAACATAATATGAGAGTGTTCCTCAGTCTTCCGATACATAGGATTGTGATTATACAGTTGAGAGAAAACCCGAGTTTATATCTTTGAATGAGATTTTGACCCAAGAATTTCTTTTTTCATGAGGAAAACTTAAAGAGCACAGTTTCCTGTAGCCCATACATTGCAGATGGGAGAATTACTGTTGGTGATCAACCAACATTTCCTGAGTATATTGATGAGTTGGAGATGATTTATGGACATGATTTCTCTGAAGGCATTTGGGATTCACTTATATCTCTTATACCTACTCTAGATCGTTATAAATCTGCTGAGTACTTTCACCACGTAGACTCCGATCGAGGATTTGAGGATTCAGACATGGACACATCTAAGTACGACCCTGATGTCGATATACATCTCATTGATTCTATAACTCAGTGGACATGAAAGAAGTCCAAGCTTCTTCCTTCTTGAGCATTGTACATTCTTCTCTTTTGTGTATATCCCTTTCTTTTTATTCTTTCTTCTTCCATTTTTACCGTTCACCTCTTTCACGTGTGTGTGCATGCTATTCTTTTGGATGGACTCAATCCTAAGTATAGGAGAGGTGAATGACATGAGGTGTTCCATTTTTATTCTTTTTCATCACTCCTATACTTAGGGATGTTTTACCTTAAATATAGAGGGTGTGATGTTGTTCATTTCCTTCTTATTTATTTTTATTTTCCTTTTGTTTCTTATGTTATCTCGCTTCTCCTTCAACTTGTTGATATTCTTTTTCTATACTTAGGTATCTTTTACCCTAAGTATAGGGGAGGACAAGTTGAGTCGCTGAGTTTATACATTCTTTTCCTCGGTTTTCCCAGCTTGTATAGTTTTCTATACTTAGGATTATTTGATCCTAAGTATGGGGGGATCACCGATTTCTACTCATTTTATTCTTTATTCTTTTAGTCGTTGTACGATAGGATTCTTTTCACTTTAATATACTGAGAACGAGTTATGTCTTTCTTTGTAACTTCTTCATCACTATGAGGACATAGTTCAAGTTAAGTATGGGGGGTGTCATATATATCATATATATACTTTATCCATAACTCGTACTTTTGTTTGTCTAATAATATGGCTAATAAAACTGGAATAAAAATATTTCGTAAAAAATTTGTGAAATTTCTTTGAAAAATTCTTTGTAAATATTTTTGTAAAATAGTTTTGTAAAAATATTTGCAAAATATTTGTACAAATTCTTTGTAAAATATTTGTAAAAAATCATTGTACAACTTTTGTAAAAACCTTTGTAAACTATTTGTGTAAAAGGTTTGTGAAATTGTTTTGTTTGTAAACTGGTTGTAATTTTTTTTATCAACATTATTTATATAGTAAAAATGTTTGTAGATAAAATCTTTGTAAAATTTGATTTGTAAAAGTTTGTAAATTATATTTGAAAAGTTTTTGTAAAATATTTGTAAAAATGGTTTTGTAAAACTTTGTAAAATGTTTTGTAAAATATTTTTGTAGAATTTATTGTAAAGGATTTGTAAATGTTTGTAAATTTTTTTGTAAAATAGTTTGTCAAATTATTTTCTCACCTTGTATATAAATAACTTGTTTGTATATATGTGTGCATACTAGTTTGTAAAAGTTTTTGTAAATAATAACCTTGTTAATATGTACATAAAATTTTGTTGTTAATTAAATTCTTTGTCTAAAACTTGTAGATAAAACTTGCATATAAAATTCTTTATTAAAATATGTATATAAATATCTTTTGTAGATAAAAGCTTGTGTAAAATATGTACTTGTAAATAAAAATTCTTGCATAAAATCTTGTATAATCTTCTATATAGTTTTTGTATAAAAATATTTTTGTATAAAATCCTTGTAAATTCTTGTAAATATATATAATTATCTATTAAAAATCATATAAAAATTGAAAAAGATAAAATCCATAAAAAATTGCAAAGTTCTCTAAAAAGATTTCAAAAAGTTTATTTTTCTTCTCTTGATTTCTTTTCTTTTTCATTGAAAAAAATATGTGTTTGTTGTTTTTCTTAAATTTGCATTTGCATTTTTCAGAATGTAATTGATGCTTAAATTAGTCTGGAATAAATTCAAAGAATGGATCTTAGGTAAGACCTTATCCACTTAGTTTCAAAGGAACCTTATAGGAACTGGAGTTGAGACTTTTCAGGTCGAGTGACTTAATTCTTTGAGTCCACAAGACTATGTCCACATTTCTTCTTGATTGGTCTAAGTAGAATATTTCAGACACATGCACGATTCTTTTAGACAATGACCTAACTTGGACAAGCACCTTGCACGTAGCTCTTCATTGATAAGGAGGTGAGGGGTAGAATCCTCTGGCAAGAGACGCGAGCGAATGGAAACATACACAGTCACCTTGAGTGGCCAGTGCACCCCAACCTAGTCTAGTGGCATGGACGTCTAAAGATGGGAGCTGTGGGTTGAAATAAAGCTTCAGATGAGGGATGGATTGCTGGCACAATTTTTTCTAAGACCCCAAAATATGTGCGGAAAGAAAGATTATATATCCATAGGGTCACAATAAGATCAATGCAGTGCAACGATTCTTTCCACCAAATAGAAGCAAAAGTTATTCCAAAAAAATCATGTATATTTGACCACGTTGGTCTAGTTTCAAAGAGACTACAGATCTTAGTGGAGACTTTGCTACATTGGCCAGCTTCACAAGGAGATGTGGCTGCACTGGACAAACTCCACTTCTCTTCTTATTCTTCTATCTTCTCCCCCTTTGATCGTGGACACAACACATACCTGAACTTTGAAGGAAATAACTTGCTCCTTGAGGAAAGATTGGATAGACTAGGGAATTATGGTTACCCTGCTAAGAGAAGGTTGTTCTTTGTCATTCCGGATGTGGAGAGCTATATTTCACATACACAGTACAAGTAGTTTCATAGTCATCAGAATTTGCATATGAAAACTTGCTCTGACCTGATTGTTGAGGTGACCTGAATAGGGGACTTCTGGAACATGAAGGTCGTTAGGTCTTAAATCTAATTCCCAATAAGGTTCCTCCAAACTAATAATTCAAAGGTCTAACCGAGCTCCATACTTTTGTGAATATTAGTTTAAAAAGCAAAAATGTTTCAAGTTATTTATTTTTCGTTTCTTCCTTTTCATTTTAGTCACTTATTATTCAAACAAGTGTCTGCTAAGAGACTATCAAAGGTAAACTACAGGGGGATGATGAATATGCATTTCATCATATTTATTCATTTATTTTAGCTTAAAATCCCTTATAAAATACATGTAAATATCAATAAATTCTTCTTTTTATAAATATCTATTCTTTTGTATATATTGTATATTTATCATTATTTTTAACCTAAAATAAATAAATAAGGAAAAATAAAGAAAATTGAACACTATATCTATGCCATAAATACATGCTAACTCTAACCTCGAGATTAGGTCAAGACTTGACCGGATCGGCAAGGAATAAAGTATTGGGAGATACAACCTTTATCAGAAAAATTCAGAAAAGTAACTTCACATGTATATTCATCATGTACATACATTACTGTATAGATTATAGATTTTCTTACTCTATTTTATTTATCATCAAACTCACCTTAAATAAAAAATTTTTCTTCTTAGAACTTGTATATAAAAATATTTTCTAAATATTAAAAATAATTGCAACAAGAGTCATTATACATATAAAATAATAGCACTTTCAAAAAGCCACAAAGCCCAACTTGTCAAATCGATGCCTCACTCACCAGACCTCTGCTATTGACATCCAGCTTCTCCGTTCTTTATCGCGGATCGAGGCTCTGTAGGTTAATCGTAGTGTAATTGTCTTTTAATTTTCATTTTAGTTTCTATAACTAATTTCCTTTTTAGCACACTTTCGATCTTCTTCGTCTTAACTCTGATCTACTCGATTGGAGCTCGTTGTTCAATAATTATCACATACGATACAGCAACTTTGATTTTCCATTGATTAAATAACCCTCGAGATTTGTAGCCTCACTTAGTTCGATCATGTATGCTATATAAGTAAATAAATTTCTCTGTTTTATTATTGCTTGGGAACTAAAAATAAATTTTTGTTGAGGGACTTTTAGGGTTGCATTGACACCTTTATTTTCTTCATTAAAATAAATCTTTGAATTTCTCGATAAAACACTTCTGCCCTCATTTTTGTCAGAGCTCACAGATGCATAACTTCGCTCATTTTCCATGCTTCTCTACTACGCCATTGCCCTCGAGCCTTTCACCCTTCTGCTCCTCCATCTTCCCTACTCCACGCTGGCTACCTAGTTCTCACCAACTCCCTTCCTTCTCCACGCAACCTTCTTCACCTTTTGCCCCTTACCTCTGTGCATAAATAAGCCAACCGACTACCTTTTGGTTTTTGATCATTTTTTCTCCTCGTAACCCCAATAGAAGCCACATGTAGAGTGTTCGTGGTGACAACACGGTGCTCTAGGCCTTGTCGGCGTGGATAAGAGGCTGAGATCAAAAGTCTAGCTCGCTGGAGACCATCTTAGGTGATGCTTCCTGCTCCTTGGCTTCGGCTAGGTATGAGCTACTAGTTGTACCTTTCTCTTTCGCATTTTATCTCCTTAGTTTAGTGTAGTCATTAGTTTACTTTATTAGCCAATATATTAGTTTAATTTCTAGATATTATTTTTGTTGGAGCCTTAAGCTCCAGCTTGAATCCATCGTGAATCCGACTTGTTTCAACCGACACTCCAACATATTTTCGAACCTTGACACATTCTCCATACTTCCCCATGTTTCCCCCTTGATCCCACAAGGATTAAGGCCTACCAGGTCTGCCTCCTTCACTTCGTTCTATAAAGGGTTGTTAAATGCTCAGAAGTTTCTTAAATATTGCAACTAGGTCCCCGTATTGCAGATTTAATTTTGTACTTGTATCTCATTTCTTAAAAATATCATTTTGCTTCTAAAAATTATTGGAAAATTATCTTAAGTACTTGGAACCCTATATTTTCAAACATATTTTTCGCTAGGTAATAAAAAATATTTCCTATTTATAAAAATTTTAAAAACATTATATTTTCTCTTATTTGGAATTGAAAATCCATAAAAAGTACAAAATATTTCAAAAAATTCATGTTTATTTATTTAGTTGCATTTTATTTTCAAATCAATATTTTAGAAAAATATTAAGAAAAACAAGTAAAAATCATAAAACAAAGAAAACATTATAAAAATTATTAAAATTGATAGAAAAATCACAAAAATATTTTATATATTTGAGAGTATTTGAGAATTAGCCTCAATTTGATTTGATAGATATTTATTAATCCCATTTTAGGTTCGTATCTTTTCTTTTTTTTCTTTATTTTATGTATTTTCTTATTTAAAAATCCATAAAAACTCTTAGAAATGATCCAAAATAATAAAAATAGATAGAAAATTATAAAACCCAAAAATAGTTTATTTTGAAATTTCGAGTTTTGCTATATTTTAAAAATCCAAAAATATCTTTCTCTATTCCTCCTTTATATAGCGTATCCAAATATATTATCCTTTACTATATTTTATTTTAAAAAAACAAATTAAAATTTTGCGACGTTTAAAAAACATAAATATATATTTAAAAAACAAAAAAGTAATTAAAATTTAAAAATAAAAAATCATAAGGTTTCTATTCATTTTCTTGCTCTACCTCTTGTGCTTCTTTGTGGTTCGGCCCTTACTACTTGTCATCATACATATTTTTGTAGGGTATAATAAATTTTAGCTCACTTATTTATATTTCTTAATCATTACTATAAGTTTAGTTATTGATTGATTTGTATTGTTTGGAACTGAGAGTCAAGAGAGGTGTCTATATAACGGTTGTTGGATCTGACCTATCAGACATTGCATGCCCTCCAAGACTGGACATTAGGTACCTCATCAGACTGACTCATCACATCTAGGAATCATACTCAGAGGAAATCAAGCCCTGATAGATCTACGGATCTACATGAGAAAGTGAATCCTGATCAGTCTGGAATTATGCACTAGATGTGAATTAGGGTCAATTCCAGATTATTGTATCAGACATTGTGTATGGAGATAAATCGATCACCATCCACAAAGGAGGAAAGTCAGAACAAGAGTGATCTTGGTTTATTTGAGATAAAGAAGACATGGATTCTTAAGAGTGGTTTCAAGATCCTAACTAGTCTCTTTAGAATCGCCTAGAAATATTGGAGATGTCAGAGTCGTGAAATCAATGTGCTCATTTGCGGAGTCCAGACTAAACCATCCAATACCCGACATCTTGAGAAAATAAGATGGAGTAAGATGAGGAATAATGAGCACAAAGATATACTAGAAATAAAACAAGTGAGAAAAGTCTCAAAATGGACAAGGTGAAAAGGAATGATACAAAGAAGTGTAAAGAAAAGGTGTAAGTGCGCATGACTATGATCTTTGACCTACCTAGATTCAAAACAAACACCAAAGCATTTTGGTTCACCAACACAACACATGTGAAGCTGTAGAAGTTAAACTTTTTATCTTCTCAATTTTATTTATTATTTTTAGGCAATCTTATGAAGCTTAGTCCTTTGTGCTACCCCTATAGGTGAGCAAGTACTACCGGACAAGTGTCATGTACTTCCCACTGCCTTTGTAACCACTATTCTGCACTTTTTGAAAGTCCTTGATATCAGATCTAGGCCTGCAAATCAACCAAAGAAAAAGAGAGAGGTAGCTGATGCATCAAACATATATTTCCCCCTTGCGGGGTACTCGGATGTTGAATGATGAGACAGGAACCAGCTGTCGCAGTTACCCTATGCTCAATTAATTCAGACTAGGTCCACAAGCAGACCTAGCACTACTTGCCTACATAATGATAGAGGTACTATTACTTCATAGACCCAAGCAATAATCAAGGCAACCATAGACTAGGATTTGGGCTCTAATCCTCAAGGGTCATGCCTCAGTTGATATGGAGTGTATCTGAAGGCAACGTGAGCTTTATGAACCCAATATAATGAAGTTCATTATGAATTTAAGTTAGAATAAAAGTTTATTTAGCAGACTCCTTGTTTTAGTTTTTCAAGTTTTTACATTTTTTAGTATTTTTCAATAGTACCCGCCCAACGAATTTACGATTCTCGATTTCTTTAAATCCAAGTAAATAGGAGGAGAAGTTAAAAAACCCATGCATGTGAATCGATGAATGCACACAAAGATAGAAATGTGTATTTTGCTCTAGCATTCTATATGTAAAGTGATTTGTGAATATAAATAAAACTAATCTATATGTTGCACAAGAGAGAACTGTCCTAAACAAGAATTTCTACTAGCGGGAAGCACCAATTAATTTGACTAAATCCAAACATAAATGTCTATAGGAACATATGGTCTACTGGTCTACTTAGGGTTTAGACCTATCAATTACCATGCTAAGAACTAATAAAAATCCTACGTCAAGGGTATCAAGCACAAAAGACGTAAAATATAAAAAGTCAGAAAACACAAATCGTGGAAAATAAATAAAAAAAAGGATAAAAAATAAGAGGATAAATGTGAAGAAGGCGATGAAAAGATGTAAGAATCATGTGGCCCCCAAGTGAACAAACACTTGGTAAAATAGACCAGAATATTTCAAGTGTCCAGGTTTATCCTATATTATTATAAATAATATAAATAGAGTCTCTATCTCACAAAATAAAATAAAAACTACACTAAACTACTGCTACTCTTCTGTGCGGTTTTCTTTGCCGCTTTCTCATGTTGACCCAGTTCGAATGGGCCAGCCTCCACCTTGCTTGGGTGCTCTGCTCTCCTAAGAAGGCTGCCCTCGTTCCGCGAGCACTCGTAAAAAAGTCAACAAAAGAGATGTATTAGAAAAGATAAATAATTATTTAAATAAGAATAAAGAGCAGGAGATGAAATAAAATAAATATATTTATACAAGCTACACTATGTTGCTCCTCGGTAATGGGGATATTTGTTTAATCGAAAAAACGGTCTAAAGTTCCTAACAAGACTGGAACCCTAATTTCTGTGTTGACCAACTATTGATTAAGCAACAATCAACCCACAATATGATAAATGAATCATTAAATGTGAATGTGAGTTAAAATTTATTATAACTCTACAATAGATGTGTATAGGTGTAAGTATTGTAGAGGTCGAACACTGGGAGAAAACATGTGTAGAGTATAATTATTACTTCTAACTAATAATAATTATTTTTGTATTTTTCTTTCTTTCCTTATTTTTATGGGGATTTTTAATTATTTTTATTTGTATAGATTTTTAATTATATATATTTTACATTTTACATTTTTAATTTTACATTTTCTTTTTACACTTGAAAATTTTTATTTCTTTTTGATTTTTAATATAAGATATATAATAACATATAATAATATGGATATTATAGTTATTATAAGTAATATAGTGTGTATATATATATAAGATAGGTTATCATATTTTTAATTGAGTCAAATTATACTTAAAATATAGAAAATAAAATGTTTTTATATGGTTTTTATACTTTTATCTATTTTTAATGATTTTTATAGATTTTTTCTACTCTTTATGGGTTTATAAATGGCAAAAATATACCAAACAATACATAGATTAAATACCTAAGTTTATTTTAGGTTCACTAATCATACTCGTTGGCATGACAACAAAAAATCAAAAAAATTATTATGAAACCACATGGCACGGGAACCATTCCCATGTCGTTTCATCAAGTCCACACAAGTTTTAGGATTACCTCTTGAAGCATGGTCATAATCCTCAAAGCCTCTAAAAGAAAACTCCTCCTGACTCAAGTCTGATCTGACAAGAGTGCACTTACGGGTGTGAAGATGAGTCATTGATAAATCCCATATTCATCTACATTATTTTATGTTATTATCTCTCTAACTTAAGAAAATCAATAAAAGTCGTTGAAAATTCTCACTAATTAACTAATATTGTGTTGTGAATAAATATCTATTATTATTGTACATTAATATACCTATTATCGTGCTATTAATTTATGTGTTTATTATTTATTAATAAATTAATAAAAATTATAATAGTTCTATGCATAATAAATTAAACCCAATTTATAAAATAAAAATCCAAAAATAATAAGAGAAGAAAATAAATTTAAGTAATTTAATTCATTAAATTACTTACAAAAATATTTTATGTATACAGATGATTTTATAACATTTTAAGTTCCATATGAAAGTTGTAGATATCATCAAGATTTACAACTTTCATGTTGAACACAATGCTTGAGTAAGTTTCATACCCAGAAACTTCGAGCCAGGACCGGATCTCTTCAATATCCAATTCAGACCCATTTTCTAGCCTTCTTCTTGTCTTCTCAATTCATGTTATTCCAGGTAAATTCTTGACTTTGCTTTTATATGTTTTGCTCTATTTCTACTCACATTTTCTCGTAATATCTATACATCTCAAGAACATATGTAGTTCCCAGTTGCTATCCTAATCCCACGCAATCATCTTCCAGCTCTATCCAGTTCTTCATGTTCATGATTACGTGATCCATTTCCTTCTTCTTACATAGAAGAAGGACCCAAGTAAGGCTTAGGTCCTCTGCCCGATTCAACCCTCCATTCTGCCTCAGAAGCATTACAAAAGTTTTGCATAGTCTTGGATTTTTCTTTCCTAACACTTGCAAGTGACAAGTGACCTTGATTGATTAGAATTTTTGTCAATCTCCGATCCAGAGTCACTTCATCGACAAAGCCTTCTAGCATGTGTCTGACCTTCAACATGCCTTCTCCTTCTTCGCTTTGATTCAAGGAAGGTCTCGTGACCTTTGGATTTCACGGAGATGCACAAAGGAGGAGATCGAGACTCGCCCGAGCGACACCTCCGAAGGAGGAGGGAGAAGAACACAACGAGCATATATCATTTGATCTAATCTCCTATATCAAAACAAACTGTGGACATTCACTCAAGCCTCCTCCTAAAGCATCAAGTTCATACCTAAGGCTTAGAGAATCTGAGCTTACGCTGAGAAATCATGATTATGCCATGTGTACCTGAACTGCCGATGAAGTGGATTTCCTGAGACACACAATCTCACAAGGCGAGACAATAGTCGATGCGTTGACCGCTCAAGAAACCCAAGTCAAACAACAATTAACCCATAATATAAATAAATCAATAAATAACAAGAATGTGAGTTAAAATTTATTATTCTCTACAACACAAACAATATAGCAAGCAAGCATCATTGAGAGCAAGTTAGTAGCCTATGATTATTTTTAATCAATGTATATTATGTACAGGTGTTTCTTTATTCATTATATGGGTTTCTCTTTTTATTTATATATATACATTATAAAATGAATTTATTAATGAGTATATAAGTATAATATATATTATATTAATACGTATGTACAAATATGTACATATACGTGAAGATACACCTATACAGTATTCGCATATTTTCATGTACATAAATATATAATATATACACATATATTTATACTAATAGTAATATATATCTTTTTTTCTACACATATATATATTAGTATATGATATAGGAGTGTATACGGTTATATATATAATATAGACTAATATAGATATAAATACAACTATAAATAAATAAAAACCATATAATTAAATGCTTTTGGGTTTTATGTAATTTTTTTACTATTTTTATGTTTTTTAAATATTTTTGCTAATTTATATGGATTTTTAAAGTCATAAGTATCCCAAATCAGGGATTAAATAAATAGACTAAAATGAATTAGAGATTAAAGATGGCAAATAAAGTCCAAAATTCCCCAATCAATTTTATATATAGATATTAATATAAATAAAATTGAAAGAAAAAAAATAGTTTTGGGATTTTTTTGGTGATTTTTCACATTTTTACTGGATTTTGGAGCTTTTTAATTATTAGTCCTTTTCCTTTTTTTATGGATTTTTGGTATGGATATACAAACTACAAAAATACACAACATATAATTTTTTTTGGATTTTTTTCAAAATGTTTTTCTATTTTTTGATATTTTCTAAGTCAACATGGACAAAAATGTGCTCATTTGAATTTTAATAAAAATTGAAAATGACCAAAATACCAAAATAAATATAGCATGAAAATACATGCTATGAGGCATCTAACCCTATTTTTGCATAATTTTTAAAGCATGAGTGCTATTTAATAATTTTTTAAGCGTGAGTGCATTGGTCGACCGATACCGGTTTGGATCTGACACATCGGATTAGATCTTGGATGAAGATCTGACTATTGTGGCAGGTGAGATCCAATGATTGATGACTGATCTGGGGCTCCTCCCTAGATCGGACGACTACTACTGTCTGCGAAGAACAAGGAAGAACATATTACTTCCCTACCTTTGATCGATAATATCTCCTCCATCTGTCTATCATCTTCGTTATTCTTGGTCTCTACACCTCCAGGGAGGTCCTCCGCAGCGAGTAATGCTCCCAAAATAGTTCGGGACCCGTTGTGGAGGTCTTGGAGCTCGGTCAAATTTGAAGCATCTGGGGACCTTCGTCTAGGTGTGATTAAGTCATAGAAGGTCTCCTTTGGTATTGACACTTGCGCAAAATGGTCAGTGGCTCTAGGCAAATCACCTCGACTTATGGTGAAGCTAGGATGCGTGGGGATGAAGGTGAGCGGTGAGTTCCGGCGAGAGGCGATAAATGAACGTCGATTCACCGATTAGAGTACAGTTGGGTGATCAAGATGGGTCGAGTTAATGAAGAACGTGTTGGGGATTGAAATGAGATGGCATACAAACACAAAGACAGTTGAAAACTTGGTGGATTGGCAGAAGCCCTAGCAGCTCCGGCGAACGCTATGATAGGAAAATATACAAATCTAAAGCAGTAAAAGTAACCTAATTGCTGGATTTAAAAGATGATGAAGAAATATACCTAAAAATGTAGAAATGTAGCTCTTACACCTCGTCGGAGGACCAGGGAATAGAGGTGGCCGGAGAGCTGCCTTTGTTCGCTCCGCCTCGCCCAAATCGCACACCCAACACGCAGGGATGCTCCAGCTATTACCAGGAACACACACATACAAAATGAGGGGATTCAAGGCTCAGAGAAGGATCAAAAAGGAAGGAAGGAGATTGGGTGTTATTTATAGACAGAGTTAGGAGTCCTTATTGTCCAGGGATTTGGGATGAATCGACGATGCGTACAAGGGTTTAGAGGGTATGGCGTGGATTAAGTGTGATCAGAGAGGTGTTTGGTGAAAGATCCTTTCGAATGTGAGTGATGAGGAGTCCAGGAAAAAGGGCGCAAAATCAGGGAAATGCCATATGTGTCAAGTCAGACAGCCTAGGAGGTAGTTGACCAGCGGTCAACAAAAGGAGTCACGCGATTGGGCCACGTCAGCCCAAATCGCGACAAAATAGGGGCTTTTATTCGAAAATTAATTTAAATAATGAATAATTTTATTACATTTTTATAACAAAAAAATATTTGTTATTTTATGTAGTATTTTATTGTGATTTTTATTTATTTTTTTGATCTTATTTATTGCAAGTTAATTTTTATGGGTATATTTATAAGTCTATTCATCTATGTTGTATATCTTTTATTTTTATTTTGTATATTTGATTTTATTATTTTATTCTCTTATTTTATATATTTATAACTTAATTTTGTATATATAAATACATTTTTATTTTATTTTTCTGATGTTATTTGTATACTTAAATAAATATAGGTATGTGTTATATAGGTGTGAGTATAGATCTATGTATTTAGCTATATTGTTTATTTAAAGTAGTTCATTTGGTTTTATATTACTTTTGTATTTTTAATAAAATATATATTATTTATAAGAGTATGAAAATATAAAGGAGTGAAAGAATAAGAGAATAGCTTTCACCTTTATTTATTTACAAGTATCAAGGTTAGTAATTAATATATATTTTGCTCAGTATTTTATTTTAGTGTAATTTTGATGATTTTGTTCTATTCAATATATTCTTAATTATTATAAATAATATATACGAATATAAAAATATAATTTTGTAATGATTATAAAGAATGAATAAAATGAATATTTTATTTAGGTATATGGTACAATGGGGGCCCAAAACCTAACTTTCACACCTTAACTCTAAAAAATATGAAACCAGCTTCATTGAATAGCTTATTAAAACTTATATACAAGTAAAGTGATTTTGATTCATTTTATGTTTTTATTGAGGAGATATGGGTATGTGAAGTTTGCATTTTGGATTCTTGTTCTGTATGTAAGATGTACAATGTATATTATTTTTGTGCAAATCAATTTTGTATTATATGTATTATTATATACAACTTTCATGTAAATAGTTTCTTTATTTGAGGTATAAACAATTTAGAATAAAATGCATCCCAAAAATAGACTTATTAATGAATAAAAGAATGGGTTTTTTATTATATATTTGGCCCTTATCTCCCCCTACTTTATTCCTTGTCGATCAAATCAATTCTTGACTTGGTCTCAGGGTTTAGGGTCATAAAATACCTTTGATATTTTATTAAATTTTCTTTTCTTTCCTTTAATCTATAATTTTGGCATTAAAATACTATTTTATATACAATTAATACAATAAATAATGAATGTTAATATGCACAAAATAATGATATTTACATGCTTTAGCTAAGGTTTTTAATGCCAAAATAATAGAATAAAGGTGATGAAATGGAGATTCATCACCCCCTATACTTGTTATTAATTCAGTACTGCAAATAAAGGTTTCTGTCATTTTAGTCAATGTATTGTTGCTTTATTAATTACATGTAATTAGTCTTAATAATTAGCTATCACTTTTAGAAATTCCCAAAACATTCTAATTAAATCATGCTAATAGCCTCGATTACTCTTAATTTTCGTTTGATTAAATAATTTATTTATTTATTTTTAATATTTAAAAACCTTTGTAATTTTTACTTATGAAATAAAAAATTATAATAAACTGAAAAATTATTTGAAAAATTCTAAAAACTGTGAGTTTTATTTTTATTTCTTTTACTTTATGTACAAATTTCATTTCAAATTCTTTATAAAAACTAAAAAACACATAAATTTGCAAAAATGATATAAAATCACAGAAAATCCATAAAAATACATCAAATAGATTTTCTAAAATATTGAAAAATCATTTTCTGATTGTGTATATTTTCCTTATTTTTACTTTTATTTCTATTTTAAAAATCCAAAAGCGTTTGCTTGATTTTTTGTTTTTTGTTTCACATTTTTAATTGTTCTGAAAACATTAAAAAATCTAAGAATTCTTGAAAAATTACAAAAAAGTAAAAATATGGAAAAAAAAATAATTTTATTTGAATTTTTCTGCATATTTGTACCATATTAAAAAAGTAAAAAAGAATGTGTTTTCATTATTTCATTTATTCCTTTTTATTATTTTATTTAAAAATTAAAAATATAAAAATTTGCAAAATTAAAATCACTAAAATTTTAAAATAAAAGAGACTTAAAAAAGAAAAATTAACATTCATAAAAATATAGAAACCATATAAAAAAACCAAAAGTAGAAAAGAAAAAGATCCCTTTTATTCTTTGATTTTTCATTGATTAAATAACCCTCGGGATTTGTAGCCCCCCTGAGTTCGATCCTGTACGATATACATGTAAAGAAAATCGCACACTTTTTCTCTCTTTCCATTTCTAGCTTGGATTGATTTTTCTTTCATTGAAAAAATAATTTTTTTTCTTTGATTTGAGAATTTTTGAGATTACGGCGACATTAGCTATTAAAAAAATTAATCATTGAAAAATTTATGAGTAAAACAAACTGCATCATTACCGGGTAGGCACATCAAGGGTAGTTAGGTCTCTTTCTTCCTTTGCCTTCTACTCTTGGTTTTGTACATACTCTGTTTCTTTTATTTTCTCTCTTATTTTCATTTTTCTTCTTCATTTCATTTGCTCTATGTTTTATAATTGATTCTGACACATTTTCTGATCCCTTTTCCTGGGAGGGCCCGACGAGCGAGGACGTAGTTCTTAGGGGTGCCGGCGCACACGAGCGAAGCAGAGGTCATTCGTTTCTTCATTGAATAACATGAGAGCGTATGAGGAAGGTGGTGAAGACTTGACATATTTCTGGAGCATTTATTTTTGTCTTATTTTTAACATTTTATTTCCCATTTTATATTTGTAATAATTTGTAATAATTTCTTGGTGCTTGCCTCTTTTTCTATTTTCTTGGCTAGTTGATATCATTGTGATTGTGGGGTCTATTTTCATCAAGTGCATATGCACTTGGAGGACCTTAGTGGATTTTGTTTTCTTCAACTTTTATTTTCTTTTGTTTCTCGTTGTTTCTTCTGCTTAAGACCACTTTGTATTAATTTTTATTATTTTGGTTGAGCCAGGTAAATAATTAGGTCCAAAGCCCCTAATAAGATTTCATGTTCCTATAGAACAGAGCATAGCTTGGACTTAGTTAAACAATTGGTTCTTTCTGGATAATAGAAGTTACTCTCAGGACGATTCTTTTGCATCATTAGTTAGATTTTATTTCCTTTTTTATTTTATGTGAGGATCACTTTGCATGTAGATTGCTAGTGAAAGGTACACTTTTCTGACTATTGCATGCATCAATGATTTCCGTCGCATCGACTTTTTCGATCTCCTTCCTTGATTTTTCTCACTTACAATAAAAAAAGGAATGGGAAGATTCTTTAGTTCGTTTATTTGAAAAAAACTCAAAAAAAGTGATAGCCAAATAAAATTGAGACTGCTAATCATACTCAACCCTAAAACTAAATGTAGCGATATCATTCACTATTTCGGGGAGAGGACCCCCCTCATTGTTGCCGGTACTTACCTCCCGACAGAGTGGGTAAGGATGTTGCCATAAGGATAGAGCCCAAATCCCTGGACTTATGTCTTAAGAACCTGTCAGTGTATGGTCACAGCTATAAGCACTTGCCACCAACCTTAAAAAATCGTTTTGACGTGCTCCGCCTCTTATCTCCCTTTGGGCCTGATATAACCTGTCATCCGGGGCAGATGGTACCACTGCTTGGGTAGGTTTGAAGACGTACATTGGGTGATAGGGAGACATCACCTTGTGTGTCTGTAGGTAAGTAACGTCTTGAGATTCACTAAACTAAATTGAAAAGATAAAAGAAAGAACTTTCACGGTCCTCACATTGTGTTCAGTTGGTGAATCATGGGGTTTGATTTGTGTTTGTTTGCTAGTGTAGATATTCTGCACCCTTCTTGCTTTTTTGTCATTTCTTCTTCTTGTTTTAACCTCTTGTCTCACATCTTTCTTCCTTGTATCGAGGATGGCAGATTGGAGTGATTTGTTTTCAGACTCTGCAGACTTATCACTTTCCTCTCCA
Source organism: Ottelia alismoides (assembly GCA_037367405.1). NCBI lineage: Eukaryota > Viridiplantae > Streptophyta > Magnoliopsida > Alismatales > Hydrocharitaceae > Ottelia > Ottelia alismoides. The sequence continues at coordinate 311,852 of JAZKJV010000750.1, forward strand.
GTTCACTCGTCTTCATTTTCTTCCACTCGGGACGACTCTCTTTTTGAGCTCTCTTCATTCTCTTTCACATTTGACTTATTGCTAATAAATCCATTGTTCAAGATTGACCCTCTTCTCGAACTATCATTTAAGACTCCATCATTTATGTAGTTTGATCAAGTTCTTTCACATTCCTAGATACCAAGATGGTTATAGCGGAATTGATGCCATCGAAGGGAAAGAACATCATGGAAGATCAGAGTGAGATAAACAGTACGATGTTGGCATCTATTCAAGACATCCAAGCCCAGTTGACTGAGTAGGCCAACATCCAGGCCGGACTTCGAGACATGATCTTAGAGCTGAGGGGCCATAGAGAGAGGAGAGAGGGGGATGCGCACATGAATGGAGGTGGGAATGGGGGAGATGAGCAACAACCAGATAGAGTGGTGCCCAAGCATACATCGAGAGATGCCTATAACCCAGGTGCAAGATACTCAATTACTTGGATATAGATACCTGTGTTTCATGCGTATTTTGAGATAAAGCACATGATTTTACCATTTCTCCCTATATTCCAAGGTCACATACATGAGGAACCTTACATACATATCTAGTAGGTCGGCCATATTCATGGTACTATACACTACGCTAACATCCTGTTAGAGGCGGTGAAGATGAAAATATTCTCGTCCAGTTTGATGGACAAAGCATTGCATTGGATTAATCATTTAGGAAGTGTTGTCACATTTTGGGCGCAATTGAGGTCAACCTTTTTGAGCAACTATTATCCTCTAGGACGATTCAACCAGATGTGGTCATTGATTGCCAACTTCTCCCAGTTGTCCCTTGAGTCGATACACGAGACATGAGATAGATTTGGAGATTTGACGGAGAAGTGCCTCCATCATGATTTACCAAAGACTAACCTCGTGCAGAATTTCTTTGGGGGTTTGAGTTTAGAGAATAAGATATTGGTAGACGCCACTTGTCAGGGATCCCACTTCAACAAAGATATGGATGTCTTATGGTAGATTTTTACAGAAATGGCATAGAGTTCAGCTTCTCTATCTTCTTCCCACGCATTTCAGAAACATCCTCTACCTTTTTCTTTAGCACCCCACATGGCTGTCAACATGACGACATCTCATGATGTGGATAGGGTAGACAGTTCTGATCTGACCATCATTGGGAATCACCTATCCAAAGTCGATATTTTCGAAAAGCGATCACAAGAATTAGACAAATTACATGTGATCAAGTAGAGGATGAAGCAATTGGATAAGCTAGATGATATCACTAGCATTTGGAGCTTCTTGTTAGCACGATCAATTCATGTAGGAGTCAGAGTGCAGCACCACCTTCCACTGTTCAACACTTTTACTACATGTAGACTTCAGATCATGACCCGCGACAGTGCCCTCCATAATGTGTTGTCCCGTACTATCCGGAATACCAATATCTTTCTGAGCCAGTGTTTACCTCCTCAGGAGGTGAATGACATTTGGAGTGGTCCAGAGTGCAGTCAGACCTGTCCGATAGGGTAGAGTCAGTTGTGTTCCCATCTGAGTCATAAGCAATTCACCACTTTCTAGGTGGTAGACCATAGTACAAGCACCGGCTTCCATAGTATAAGTATTCATCTCCACCACAGTTCCATACATGGAGAAATGGGAATCAACAAAAGATGCAACCTGCTTACTCTTACCAGACTTATTATCAGCAACAACCTGCATATTCTTCACAGTTTTTGCATCCTCCTCTTTAAACATATCAGCCATAATCTGTCTATTCTGGTTACCATCCTCCGTACTACCAAACTCAATAGCCTCCAGTTGTTGAGAATCCAGAGGCATCTTCGGTGAACCCAACACTTGAGCAGCTTGCCCAATTAATGAAGAACATGAATGATTTGACTCATAGGCTAGATGATTTGAAGACAACCAAACCCGATCTTCTTCATCACAATCAGGAGTATGTAGCCCATCATCCATCCACCCCCGAGATAGGTATGGCTTGTGATTTTACTTATTTATCTGACACCATTCATCTTAGGAGCAGTAGGAGATTGCAGCCACCCGCATATCAGTTAGGATTGGGAGATTGAGCCATTGATCAAGATTCACCACCTTTTTCACCAGTTAAGCAGAGATCGAGTGTTGCAGAGCATGGAGGATCTTCACCTTCTCCTTCTTCACCACTACTACCACCATCTAGAAAATCACAAAAAGAGAATAAAGGCAGATGCATTGTAGAGTCAGCTCCGAAGTAGAACATACCCATCGCAGAGTTTTCTTTAGAACTCGTAGACCGAGCAACCCGTTCTATTTTTCCTTTTGTTTCTTATACAACTGTATTGGATGATATTTTACAAACTAATTCTGATCATCCATTAGTACATGCTGATTCTGATTTGAGTAAAAGAAATGAGCAGTTTGTTGTTCCCCACTCTTTTTCATTTCCTGATACACTGAATAAAAATAGAAAAATCCGAAAATTAAAAACAACCCTTTCTGATCCTAGAGTGGTAGAGATATTGCAGAACATCCTACTTGAGATGCCAATCCTAAAAGCCATGAAGTTTATGCCGGCCATTAAAAAAGGAATGAAATAAGCTTGTATATATAAACATCCATCTAAGAAGAGAGGATGTATCAGGATAGAGCGTCACATTGTTACCATGGCCACTGCTAATGCCATACACCATTGACTCCCAAATAGAAAGAAAGATAAGGGAGCACAAGTTGTTAGATGCCATATTTCAGATCTTCAGTTTGATCGTACCATTTTGGACGACAATTCATCCATCAGTATATTACCTTTCTCACCACTCGAGCATCTCAAACTTGGACCTCTTAGGAAGAGGAGAATGTTACTTCAGTCTACAGATCGATCGCTAAAGAGGCCAAAGGGCATACCTAAGAATGTTGTTGTGATGGGACATGGCATGAGTTTTCTTGTTGATTTTGTTATCATTGATATGGAACCTACGATACCATTACATCAGACCTCGATTATTCTTAGACGATCCTTTCTGTGTACATCATGAGCGATCATTGATTGTGGGGCAGGTATGATCACTTTTCACTCTCACAATGAAAATGTTTTTATTGAGACGATCTCCGAGCCGAAAGCAAAAGCAACATAATATGAGAGTGTTCCTCAGTCTTCCGATACATAGGATTGTGATTATACAGTTGAGAGAAAACCCGAGTTTATATCTTTGAATGAGATTTTGACCCAAGAATTTCTTTTTTCATGAGGAAAACTTAAAGAGCACAGTTTCATGTAGCCCATACATTGCAGATGGGAGAATTACTGTTGGTGATCAACCAACATTTCCTGAGTATATTGATGAGTTGGAGATGATTTATGGACATGATTTCTCTGAAGGCATTTGGGATTCACTTATATCTCTTATACCTACTCTAGATCGTTATAAATCTGCTGAGTACTTTCACCACGTAGACTCCGATCGAGGATTTGAGGATTCAGACATGGACACATCTAAGTACGACCCTGATGTCGATATACATCTCATTGATTCTATAACTCAATGGACATGAAAGAAGTCCAAGCTTCTTCCTTCTTGAGCATTGTACATTCTTCTCTTTTGTGTATATCCCTTTCTTTTTATTCTTTCTTCTTCCATTTTTACCGTTCACCTCTTTCACGTGTGTGTGCATGCTATTCTTTTGGATGGACTCAATCCTAAGTATAGGAGAGGTGAATGACATGAGGTGTTCCATTTTTATTCTTTTTCATCACTCCTATACTTAGGGATGTTTTACCTTAAATATAGAGGGTGTGATGTTGTTCATTTCCTTCTTATTTATTTTTATTTTCCTTTTGTTTCTTATGTTATCTCGCTTCTCCTTCAACTTGTTGATATTCTTTTTCTATACTTAGGTATCTTTTACCCTAAGTATAGGGGAGGACAAGTTGAGTCGCTGAGTTTATACATTCTTTTCCTCGGTTTTCCCAGCTTGTATAGTTTTTTATACTTAGGATTATTTGATCCTAAGTATGGGAGGATCACCGATTTCTACTCATTTTATTCTTTATTCTTTTAGTCGTTGTACTATAGGATTCTTTTCACTTTAATATACTAAGAACGAGTTATGTCTTTCTTTGTAACTTCTTCATCACTATGAGGACATAGTTCGAGTTAAGTATGGCGGGTGTCGTATATATCATATATATACTTTATCCATAACTCGTACTTTTGTTTGTCTAATAATATGGCTAATAAAACTGGAATAAAAATATTTCGTAAAAAATTTGTGAAATTTCTTTGAAAAATTCTTTGTAAATATTTTTGTAAAATAGTTTTGTAAAAATATTTGCAAAATATTTGTACAAATTCTTTGTAAAATATTTGTAAAAAATCATTGTAAAACTTTTGTAAAAACCTTTGTAAACTATATGTGTAAAAGGTTTGTGAAATTGTTTTGTTTGTAAACTGGTTGTAAATTTTTTTTATCAACATTATTTATATAGTAAAAATGTTTGTAGATAAAATCTTTGTAAAATTTGATTTGTAAAAGTTTGTAAATTATATTTGAAAAGTTTTTGTAAAATATTTGTAAAAATGGTTTTGTAAAACTTTGTAAAATGTTTTGTAGAATTTATTGTAAAGGATTTGTAAATGTTTGTAAAATTTTTTGTAAAATAGTTTGTCAAATTATTTTCTCACCTTGTATATAAATAACTTGTTTGTATATATGTGTGCATACTAGTTTGTAAAAGTTTTTGTAAATAATAACCTTGTTAATATGTACATAAAATTTTGTTGTTAATTAAATTCTTTGTATAAAACTTGTAGATAAAACTTGGATATAAAATTCTTTATTAAAATATGTATATAAATATCTTTTGTAGATAAAAGCTTGTGTAAAATATGTACTTGTAAATAAAAATTCTTGCATAAAATCTTGTATAATCTTGTATATAGTTTTTGTATAAAAATATTTTTGTATAAAATCCCTGTAAATTCTTGTAAATATATATAATTATCTATTAAAAATCATATAAAAATTGAAAAAGATAAAATCCATAAAAATTGCAAAGTTCTCTAAAAAGGTTTCAAAAAGTTTATTTTTCTTCTCTTGATTTCTTTTCTATTTCATTGAAAAAAAATACGTGTTTGTTGTTTTTCTTAAATTTGCATTTGCATTTTTCAGAATGTAATTGATGCTTAAATTAGTCTGGAATAAATTCGAAGAATGGATCTTAGGTAAGACCTTATCCACTTAGTTTCAGAGGAACCTTATAGGAACTGTAGTTTAGACTTTTCAGGTCGAGTGACTTAATTCTTTGAGTCCACAAGACTATGTCCACATTTCTTCTTGATTGGTCTAAGTAGAATATTTCAGACACATGCACGATTCTTTTAGACAATGACCTAACTTGGACAAGCACCTTGCACGTAGCTCTTCATTGATAAGGATGTGAGGGGTAGAATCCTCTGGCAAGAGACGCAAGCGAATGGAAACATACACAGTCACCTTGAGTAGCCAGTGCACCCCAACCTAGTCTAGTGGCATGGACGTCTAAAGATGGGAGCTGTGGGTTGAAATAAAGCTTCAGATGAGGGATGGACTGCTGGCACAATTTTTTCTAAGACCCCAAAATATGTGTGGAAAGAAAGATTATATATCCATAGGTTCACAATAAGATCAATGCAGTGCAACGATTCTTTCCACCAAATAGAAGCAAAAGTTATTCCAAAAAAATCATGTATATTTGACCACGTTGGTCTAGTTTCAAAGAGACTACAGATCTTAGTGGAGACTTTGCTACATTGGCCAGCTTCACAAGGAGATGTGGCTGCACTGGACAAACTCCACTTCTCTTCTTATTCTTCTATCTTCTCCCCCTTTGATCGTGGACACAACACATACCTGAACTTAGAAGGAAACAACTTGCTCCTTGAGGAAAGATTGGATGGACTAGGGAATTATGGTTACCCTGCTAAGAGAAGGTTGTTCTTTGTCATTCCGGATGTGGAGAGCTATATTTCACATACACAGTACAAGTAGTTTCATAGTCATCAGAACTTGCATATGAAAACTTGCTCTGACCTGATTGTTGAGGTGACCTGAATAGGAGACTTCTGGAACATGAAGGTCGTTAGGTCTTAAATCTAATTCCCAATAAGGTTCCTCCAAACTAATAATTCAAAGGTCTAACCGAGCTCCATACTTTTATGAATATTAGTTTAAAAAGCAAAAATGTTTCAAGTTATTTATTTTTCGTTTCTTCCTTTTCATTTTAGTCACTTATTATTCAAATAAGTGTCTGCTAGGAGACTATCAAAGGTAAACTACAGGGGGATGATGAATATGCATTTCATCATATTTATTCATTTATTTTAGCTTAAAATCCCTTATAAAATACATGTAAATATCAATAAATTCTTCTTTTTATAAATATCTATTCTTTTGTATATATTGTATATTTATCATTATTTTTAACCTAAAATAAATAAATAAGAAAAAATAAAGAAATTGGAACACTATATCTATGCCATAAATACATGCTAACTCTAACCTTGAGATTAGGTCAAGACTTGACCGGATCGGCAAGGAATAAAGTATTGGGAGATACAACCTTTATCAGAAAAATTCAAAAAAGTAACTTCACATGTATATTCATCATGTACATACATTACTGTATAGATTATAGATTTTCTTACTCTATTTTATTTATCATCAAACTCACCTTAAATAAAAAAATTTTCTTCTTAGAACTTGTATATAAAAATATTTTTTAAATATTAAAAATAATTGCAAGAAGAGTCATTATACATATAAAATAATAGCACTTTGAAAAAGCCGCAAAGCCCAACTTGTCAAATCGAGGCCTCACTCACCAGACCTCCGCTATTGACATCCAGCTTCTCCGTTCTTTGTCGCGGATCGAGGCTCTGTAGGTTAATCGTAGTGTAATTGTCTTTTAATTTTCATTTTAGTTTCTATAACTAATTTCCTTTTTAGCATACTTTCGATCTTCTTCGTCTTAACTCTGATCTACTCGATTGGAGCTCGTTGTTCAATAATTATCACATACGATACAACAACTTTGATTTTTCATTGATTAAATAACCCTCGAGATTTGTAGCCTCACTTAGTTCGATCATGTATGCTATATAAGTAAATAAATTTCTCTGTTTTATTATTGCTTGGGAACTAAAAATAAATTTTTGTTGAGGGACTTTTAGGGTTGCATTGACACCTTTATTTTCTTCATTAAAATAAATCTTTGAATTTCTCGATAAAACACTTCTCCCCTCCTTTTTGTCAGAGCTCACAGATGCATAACTTCGCTCATTTTCCATGCTCCTCTACTACGCCATTGCCCTCGAGCCTTTCACCCTTCTGCTCCTCCATCTTCCCTACTCCACGCCGGCTACCTAGTTCTCACCAACTCCCTTCCTTCTCCACGCAACCTTCTTCACCTTTTGCCCCTTACCTCTGTGCATAAATAAGCCAACCGACTACCTTTTGGTTTTTGATCATTTTTTCTCCTCGTAACCCCAATAGAAGACACATGTAGAGTGTTCGTGGTGACAACACGGTGCTCTAGGCCTTGTCGGCATGGATAAGAGGCTGAGATCAATAGTCTAGCTCGCTGGAGACCATCTTAGGTGATGCTTCCTGCTCCTTGGCTTCGGCTAGGTATGAGCTACTAGTTGTACCTTTCTCTTTCGCATTTTATCTCCTTAGTTTAGTGTAGTCATTAGTTTACTTTATTAGCCAATATATTAGGGTAGCTCTGATCACACATTCCACCACCTCTTCCTCCACACCAAATACTCTGGTGAAGAATCTCATATCACCAGTGACCTAACCAACAACAAATCTGGGGATTTCATGGGCTTAAGCGGAATCTAATTCAAATGGAGGAAAGGGGTATATGTACAGAAGGGACTTTGACTCAGATCAGCTTGTTGACCAATGTCCTTCGACCGAGGAAAGATCGTGGTGTGAAAGAACAAGAATTGAGGAGTAAAAATGGAGAATAAATCGTTCTCTGAAAATTCAAGGGATGATGGGAGAAAATGTGGAACCAAGGATGTCAGCGAGGTCTGACAGACCTAGGATCAGGGAGTCCAGTTGATCGACGGGTCAAACAAGGATGGCCCTCCATTGGGCCACATAGTTCACTAAATGACAAAACAAAAATGAAATTCAAAGATAAATTAAAATTAAATAATAAATGATTTTATTATTTTTTCATGAACATGAAAAATATTTATTATTCTATTTAGTGTTTTATGGTGATTTTTATTTATTTATTCTAATTAATTTATTGTGTGTTACTTTTTGTATGTACATTAATAAGTATATCTACCTATATAGTATATTTTGTATTTTAAAATTGTATTATTTTATACACATAATTTATTAATTTATAACTTTTAAACACACCTAAATATATTTTTATTGTATTTTTCTGAAGTCATTTATATACGTAAATAAATAGGTATATATAATATACAGGTATATGACAGGTACATTTATCTGTGAGTGATAGTATACTTATTTATTTTAATGTATTTTTAATGTTTTTATTTTATTTTAATTATGTAAATGTATTATAAATAATATTTACAAATTAAAAAATATAAAGTAATGGAAATTATAAAGAATAAATAAATTGATCATTTTATATAGGTAGATTGCACAATAAGGACGTAAAATCAAACTTTTACATCCTAATTCCAAATTGAATGAAAACACTTTCATTAAATAGATAATTTATTTTAGGAACAATAATGGTGGGTCTGGCGAATTTTAAGTTCATATGGAGGAGATATGAGTTTGGGAAGTTTTGATTTTGGCTTTTTATTCTGAGTGTCTAGGGCACATTATGCATTATGTTTAGGTGAAATAATTTTGTATTTTTCTTCGTATTTTAACTACAAATTTCATGTTCAAAGTTTATTGATTTGAGGTATAAATAATAAAGAATAAAATATGTACCAAAATGTAATTTCAAGATAAAATAAACTATGGGCTTATTTGTGTTTTATGTACAATTTATCTGCCCTATATCCACCTACTTTATTCCTTGTCGACCCAGTCATCATGATGCCTAGATCTCGGGGTTTAGGGTCATTCAATACCTATGGTATTTCATTCTTTTTCTTTTCTTTTCTTTTCTTTTCTTTATTCTTTTATTTTGGCTTTAAATACAATATTTTATGTAATATTTATACTGTAGATAATGAAGGTTATTTTATACAATTTAATGTTATATACATGCATTTAGCTAGGGTTTATAGGCCAAAATGAAAGAATAAAGGGGATGAAATGGAGATTCATTGGGTATATATATTACAGGTGTAGTATGCATGTATATTCTAATATATTATTTATTAATGCATTATTCATGGTTTTATTTTATGTTTATTATTTACATGTATTCCAAATAATATTTACAAGCATATAAAAATGTAAAAAGAATAAAAATATAAAGAATGAATTTATTGATTATTTATATACAAGTATACAGCATAATTGGGACCCAAAGGCCAACTTTTGCGTCTTAGCTCCATTTTAAATGAAACCACTTGCATTAAATAGATAACTAGATTTTATGAACAATAAAGGTGAGTTTGGTCAATATTTAGTATGTATAGAGGAGATACAAGACTGTGGAGTTTTCTTTGAGGCTTATTGTTCTGTGTGTCTAATAAATCCTCTATTTATCAGCATTAATCATTAATATTACCTCTCTTGATTAAGTTAATCAACAATATTCATTGACTAATTAATAGTAATTACTATTTGGTTTGTTGTATATAATTGACACTATTTAACATGTATTAATACAACCCTATTATTGTGCTAATATTTTATGTTTTTATTCTTCATTAAAAATCAAATAAAAATTAAATAATATTGTATATAAATAAAATATCATAAAATAAATAAAACCCCATAAAATTAACAAAAAGAAAAATAAAAGAAATTGTTTTATATAGTTTTAATTAGTATTTAATTTTTATCTATGTATAGATGACCTCTGATCTCTTTGATTTCTCCATGAAACTTGTAGATCTCATCGAGATCTACAACTTTCATGTTCATCATTTTTTTTAGTTCTCTAACTATTTATTTTTTATTTTACTATGATTTATTTCTTTCTCTCGATTCTGAGTGGTCCACGTGGTGCCTCCACTGTTGTCCACGTAGCCCCGCTTATTCAATCCTCTCTGCCTCAATCTGGACCGTCGGATCTTGATCCAATGGCCCAGACATTGTCATCAACCTCCCTCCATATCCTTCAAGAGACGCAACCTTTTACAAAATAATAACTTTTCCGGATTTTCAAAATGATCTCCTACAACCACCTTCTCAACGATCACTGCAATGTGTTGCACCGATCAACCCTAACCTTCACCCGATTGCCAGCTTCCCCTCATCCCCTCTCTCTTTGCTGAGAGTGGTGGTTGAAACTACAACCTTCAATCACCGATCATCAACTACCTTGGCCTCAAAACTCAATCGTCGGGCAACTTCCCATGCATCCGCCATTCTTGGACTTGCAACCTAGCCTCTCCAACCTCCAGTAACAATAAGAGGAAAGGATCGAGTGCGAAGACGGTTGTGCACCTCCAGTGAGATCCTCGACCAAATCGGTCGTGATTTAGCTCTTCCGCAGCTGATCAAGCTCAGATCTTCGGTCCAGATCTTCAAGCGAAGATCCGGAGAAACTCCGCTCCACTCCAGGCCTACAGTATCAACCAAAATCACCCTTGATTCATCCTTCCATCTCCAAGTGAAATATTTATTTTCATTTGCTTTTGTATTCACAAATTTATTTCATTTGAATATCATCGATGATCTCTTGACCTGAACATCAGGTCATCTTCGTCATTGATCCATTATCCAAACGTGCTCTTCTAGTGAATCCAATTGCTTCTTCATTTCCATATCCACGTCGATCCACATTCATGTGTTGCCTGAGCATGAACCCATTTGAGCTCGATCCCTCACAACCGAAGAACTCCCATTTCACCTCAAATCTATCGTAGAACAGTTATTGTGTATTTGTTTGTGTTATGGACTGACATTGCAAGTTGCTTTGGCGTCAATGGTCGGAGATTGAGACACAACTCCAATCTCCAATTACATCATCGGGGACACTTCATCGTCTCCGAAATCCTTCTACGATCTTTGCGGCACATTCATGAAGGTCACTTGACCTTAATCGGTGGTTAAAGAGCACAGAGGAGCACCAGCAGCCTCGTCGGAGATCCTCCAGGCACCTCCCTCCGCTGTGAAGCTTAAGAACAGGGAAAGAGCAGCGGCCATTGGATTCTCCAGATTGGGCGTAATCCAACGGTCGTCATTGAGACACGTCGACATCCGAAAGCAACGATTCAGGCTCGGTATCCGAGCCTGTGATCAAACCTTCCGCAAAGCATCTCTATAAGCCATGTGTCCCAAGCCTCGCCTCTCGAACCTCGCTAGGTCATGTGCAGAGCAGACATATTGGGCAATATGTTGTGTCGACCCCCAACTTTTCTAGAATTGCAGATAAGACCTTCCTTTTTATTAATTTTGCATATTAACCCCTGTGGGTTATTTCATTTTCATTTAATTCCTATTTTGTCCTATTTTGTAATAAAACTTATAGTTTTTCTTGCAAAATTCCCCTAGATTGAACCTTGAATATCTTTTATCTATAGATCCAAATTAAGTGATTTTAGTCTCGTTTGAGCTAATTTGTTGCTCTATCCATTGGTGTGCTTTATTGATATTTTCTAGTTAAAAATCACGCATAAGTTATTTCATCTTCTAAGAGCTTATTATATCATTAAATGAAGTTGAAAATATTACCTTTGTGAGCCATAGAACTTGTTCTTCACACTAATCTTTGATGACTAATTATTAGTTATTTTTTATCATCATCATTGAGTTAATAAAAGGTTTAATTGCACATTAAAATTATTTGAACATCAAAGTGATTTGAAAATTAGAGATGTGTTGAAATTGCTTTTGAGATCAATTATTGTTTATAGCTATCATTAGATCTGCTTTTATGCCATAATTATTTAATTTATTCATGGAGTTCTTATGATTAACCATAGCTGTTTATTCTGTTTTTAATTATATTGTGAGTTTCTTTATCTCATCATTTGTGCATTATTGTTTTCATATAATTTAAGTGCATAAAAATGTGTTGAAAATCATCATTTTTGTGAATTGTGCATTTTCTCAACATAAACACCCTACATATTGCTAATTAAAATATTTGACATTTAAATTTCATCACTTAATTACTTGTGTCCTTGTGTTCGACCCTGGACTTCCCGGGTTATAAACTCAAGCCAAATCCTCCTCGTGGAGATCATTTATCTGGTTTTGTATGACACGCTAAATGTTCATGCTACAACGTATACATTTTAATACATGCATTTAGCGATTCATCAGTGTCCCAGGCACACTGTGTATTATTTTTGTGTGAAATAAATTTCATACTTTTCTTTGTATTTATGTAATATTTTCATGTTGAGGGTTTTATTATTTGAGGTGTAAAAATTAGAAATTAAAATAGGGCCAAAAAGGTTATTTATTGGTAAATGAAATTAGGTTTTTAGGTGTATTTTCTGTACAATTACTATGTCTTGTCTCCCCTACTTTATTCCTTGTCGACCTAGTCAATATTGCCTTGGTCTCGGGGTCTAGGATCATTCAGTGTCTTTGACAGTTTATTTCTTTTTCTCTCCTTTCCTTTATTCTTTTATTTTAGAACTAAATACATATATTTATACAGTATTTATGTATCAATCATTGAGTGTTAGTTTGTACAAATTAGTGCTATATACATGCATTTGGCTAGGGATTTAAGGCCAAAATGAAAGAATGAATGTGATGAAATGGAGATTCATCACACCACTATACTTGCCTTTGCTAGTCCTTAGCAAACACTTATGACAATGAGTGCAGAAAAAGAAAATAACGAAAAGAAAATTAAAGAACTTGGAATAATTTTTGACTCTTAAACATGTCTTCATAAAGTCAAAGTTTGGAGCTCAGTTAAGATGTTTGGATCTTAATTTTGTTAGGATAGGTTAGGAATTGTGACTCAACAGCCCTTAGGTTCCATGCTCCTCTATTCAACTTCACAGCTTGGTCAGAACCATCCTTTCAGTCGTATACTCTCGCAACCTTGAAATGACAAGCACCAAGTGTGTGGATTGTGTTAGCTCTTCCCAGACAAATTAATGAACTATCAAGTGGTCTCCTCCTCTGGCAACTCGTCCTTGTGGAGATTGAAATTTCCTTCTAAGTTCAGGTGCATGCTAGTTAACAACCAAAGGGGGGGAAGCTAAGAGAATGGGAAAAGAAGTAGAAATAGACTAGTGTAGTCGCATTTCCTTGTGAAGATCGGCCAGTATAACCGAGTCTTCACCAAGAAGCATGCCTTTTCTGTAAGCTCAATATTTTAGAATTTTTGGGTATAGGCTTCTTTTTGGCTATTTTCTTTGTTGTCATTGCTCTGCATTCTTATTTTGCCCCGACGGATATAGAATCTTTTGTTCCACCCATGTTTTGGGGTCTTGGAAAAAGTTATGCTAGTGGACCATTCCTCATCTGAAGCTTTATTTCAATCTAGTCTCCAGTCGTCAGATGTCCATGCTACCATAGGAAGTGAGTTGAAGTACTGGTTTCGGCAACACCCAAGAAGAATTCCTGAGCCACCCTTGAGGAAGCGACCTAGTATCATCTCGACTTAGACTCCAAGATATTTCAACAATCCATCTGGGTTGAGCTGAGTGTTAAGTGTGATGTTTATAGTCAGGTCGTTGCCTCAAGAGTCTTATGGATGACATGAAGAGTTCTAGTTATACGCATTGAATTGACTCATGAACATAGTCTCATGGAATCTAAAGAATTAAGTCAAGGTGACCTGAAGCATCTCAATTCCAGTCCTGTACAGGCTCCTCTGAAATTAATTGGATTAAAGTATAGACCAAGCTCCAATCTCTAGACTTTATTTTGACATGTTCAATTGACTACATCATTCCGAAAAAAATGTAGATGCAAATGTAATGCGAGAAAATCTTTTTGCGGAGCATTTTTTGGAATTGAACTTTTCATGGATTTTTGAAAAGTTTGCAATTTTATGTATTTTTTTGAAATTATTTTGCAAAATTTTATAGGTTTTTGAAAACTTTAAAACTTTTACGGATTTTAATAAAGATTAGTGAAAAAGTACACGCATATACTTACACGGGAGTGCATGCATATTTACAAGAGTTGGGTGCTGGATTTACGCTGGGAATTTGTACATAGATTGGTTCTTGGTTGTTATTCACGTGTTTTATATACATTATAAAGAATTTTATTTGATATTCACATACCAGGTTCTCAAAATGATTTGCAAATATTTTCACAAATATTTTGAAAATTTTATTTTGCAAATAATTGTTTACAAACATTTATAAAATTTGAAAATCAGTTTGCAAAGATTTTTCAATAGGTACATATAGATTTTTTAAAATATGTTTGTAATCATTTTCTAAATCAATTACAAAGTGAATTTTTAAAATATTTTATCCGGACAAATAAAATAAAGTTTTACAAATATTTACAAAAGATTTTTACAAATGTTTGAAAACATTTTACAAAAAGTTTTCTAAATGATTTTAAAAAGATTCAAGAGATTTTCCAACCAGTTTTCAAATCATTTTGCAAAATATTTAAACCGTTTATTAATCATATTTACACATAATTTTGAAAAAAATTATACATATTTATAGAGTATTCATTATAGTTTATTTATTGTATATCCTTAACTGGTATAGTATTGTAGCCATATTATTCAAAAATATGAAGTATGAGTTATGGTTAAAGTATATACAACGTATATACAATCCCCCTATACTTAACGTGAGTTATGTCCTTATAGTGATCAAAGAGAAAAAGGAAGGCATAAACCCGTGTTGAGTATAATAAAGGTCTATACTATAATGATTGAATAAAGAATGAGAACTCGGTCATCCCCCCTGTACATATGATCAACCAATCTTAAGTATAACAGATTGTATACAAAAAGGGATGATCGAGGGTTAGAATGAACAGATGAACAGCTCGGTATGTCCCCCCTATACTTAGGGTAAAAGATCCCTAAGTATAACATAAAAATCAATAAGTGAGGAGACAAGTGAGGGATCAAAATAAATAAAAATAAAAATAAAAATTGAGAATGAACACATCACTCCCTCTATACTAAGGGTAAGAGATCCCTAAATATAAGAAACAACATGAGTGATGAAATGAAATGAAGAAAGAACACTCGACTCATCCATCTCTCCTATAATTAGTATAAAGCACGTCCTAAGCAAGGCAAACACGCAGATCGAGGTGGACGAGAGAAAAAGTAGATGGAAAGAAAGAAACGAAAGTGAGAATATATAGGGCAATGAGTATACAGTGATCAAGAAGGTAGAAATCATACCTTCTTGCATGATTGCTGAGGAATGGATCTGACAAGGTGCGCATCAATATCAGGGTCAATAATTGATGAATCCCAATCAGAATCGACATGGTGGAGATCTTCGGTGGTCTCAAAATGAAAAGACACGAACTCATCAGTGGATGAAGTAAGGTTAGGTTCATTCTAGGAAGTTTCTCCTATAGATGCCCACCGCAGTAAGGTTTCGATGATACAAATGTTGCATATCGCCACATACTAACATAAGGAACACATAGATCTATGATTTCCGAGTCTTCCTCTTGGAAGAGGAATTCTTGAGTCTTAGCATCGTCCATGGTATATCAAACATCTCTGATCTCAATGGTAAGGTCATAATCCTTTGAGTTGGTTGACACATATACACTCTCATCAGCTATGGGTTTCTGACTGGCAATGGGTGCAGTGATTGTCTCAATCAGAATGCTCTCATTGTGAGAACAAAAGCAAATCTCTCCAGATACATAATCAATAACGACGTTCATCGTGGTGAGAAAAGGTCGACCTAGGATGATTGGAGTGCTCTCCGTAGAGATGGAGGTCTCCATGGGCAACACAACAAAGTCTATAGTGTAGCTCATGCCATGTATCTGAATGACAACATTTTCAAGAATACCCTTCGGTCGCTTTATTGATCAATCAACAAATTGACAAATCATCATGGTTTTCTTGAGAGGCTCGAGATTCAGTATTTTAACAAGTGAGAAGGGTATTATATTAATCGATGCATCGTTTTTAAAAGAGAGTGTTATCAAAGTGATGGTCACAAATGACATATGTAACGAAGGGTGTACTGGTGTCTCTTTACCTATTGGGCAACTGGTGGATGATGGCATAGGAAGTGGCCATGGTTAGAATGTGATGCTCGGTCCTGTGATGTCTCTTCTTTTTCTTGGGTTAAGGTGTAGGCATAAGATTCACGGACTTTCAAAGTGGGGCATCAAAAATATCCTGAATAGGCGCCACCACTTCAAGGTTGGTTAACATTTTTTTAGATTTTATATTTCTTCCTTGCTGGGAGGAAGTTAGAATCAGCATATACACAAGGATGACTGGAATCGGCTCGCACAATGTCATCCTTGGGAGGTAGGTGTGTGGGAACTGTGGTGTGTGCATATGTGGGCAAAGCGGTGGCCCAGGTAGCCTCTCCTCACACTCAGGCCTGGCTAGGTGTCTCCCATTATTGTATGTTTCGATTTTTATATTTTGCTCATTTTTTATATTTTTGGGGAAGGTGGTCTCTCATGGGTGGTCTCTCGTGATTCTATGATACCAGAGGGTGAAGCAGCAATGTGGCTCTTATTCGGTGACATGAGGCCATCTATCCTCTAATGCATTTGCTTCACTACTCGGGTCACATAGTCAAGAGCGGTGTCCATGAGAGGTGAATCCAACCGCTCAATATCAAGTGGGGTGATGGTGGGTGGTGTGACTACGATGGTGGAAGAGAGTTAACATCTGGTGGTTGAAACTGTGGGTATGGTGGATATGTACAAAAATAAAAATCCTGATAATACTCCCTCCTGACAAAATGGAGGTGCACTGACTGGAGCGGAGTGAGAAGAATCTGCGAAGTCTGGATAAAAGTAGATCCAATTACCCATCTCGTTATTCAAGAGGCAGGGATCGGGGAGAGCACGATAGTCAAGTCAAAATCTGAAAACAAAAGGTGCAAATGCACGGAGTGATCGAATACTCACAAAACAAACACAAATAAAAACTCCCTCAATTCACCAACTCAACACTGTGAAGACCGTGAATGTTCGGTATTTTATCTAATTACATTCCAATATACTCCATCTTAGTTCTACTTAGTTGGAAATACTTGCGCTTTTGAACCTCCCTCAAAAGCACAAAATTTTCCTTAAGTGTTAAATCCATTTCTTGCCTCATCCACTAAAATATGTAAATATTCTCCACTAAGACACCTCCTATCACCTATTTTCTATATAATTTGTCCAAGAACATAAATGAGTAGAACTCACTGCTTAGCCTTTGTACATATAGGTTATGGTATTGAAACTATGGTGTGGAATTTTGCTATCAAGGATTTGGCTAAACCGATACCTCAATTTCTCATTTCCAGCTTTTCATCGACATGTCACAGGCATGTCGATGACATATCGCCCTTTTGGTGATATGTTGATGTCAGTGGTAGAAATATTATTATTCCTTTCTATTATTATTGGAATATTAAGGGAAATAGGGTCCACATGTCCCTCATCCCTTATTTCTTCCACAACTATAAGAAGGGATCTATTTCTTGCATCTTCATATGACACTCAATTTCATTTTTTCTGAGATTTATTGTCATTAATATACATAACTTGATATTATGTCAATGTTATTCATTTTGTTAAATCCATTGTTGTTATTATTTTCATTAGATCTGCATGATGTTTTAGAATTGATTGTTTTATTGTCATTCTTGTTATTGAGGAGCAATCGTGACCTTCAATTTGGACAACACACAAGCTTCATTTGGAGGAGACATGAGTTGGAAGTTTGCGACAATGGCTGATTGATAGAAAAATAAAATTCAATGTAAATCAACGGGAAAATAAGTGGAGATATGAATTCACCAGACTGAAGAAACATCTCTTTGGTAGCTTCAAAAGATGACCAAATGCCCCTCATGTTCGAGAGAGATTCTATGAAATGAGGGCTATCTTAGAGGGACATGTTGGGAAGGAGAGGGTCAAAAGAGGAGCAGTTCAACAAGTTCATGTTTTAGAGAGAGTTTAACGTCATGTCATCCAATTCAGACGGTGGGTTCATGTATCCAGTTGACATTTAGATTACGATAAAAAGGAATACATAAAAGATGGTAATGCATGACTCTATGAGTATTGAATACTAGAGGCATGAATTCATCAGTCATGATGGTGTTGGTCATGTTGGTGGGAGCACAAGGTTCCCTATCAATGTTGGAGCAGAAAGTGGCATCGGAGGTGGAAGTGGTGCAATAGCTGAGGATCGTCGCAGACGAAGCAAAAAGACCAAGGGCTCGATCCATTCTGAAGTAGAAGATGTTGAAGGTAATGTTTATGAATATCAGGGAGTGTGCTCAAAATGTTTATGGAATCACAAGGTTCCCTAGTCACCAAGTTTGTTGAATAGGGAACTCTGGCAAACGTGGCAATAGGACTATTCTTGCAACATGCAATAGATGAGATTGTGGTAACATAAGAGGGTGTAGAAGCTCCAATACTCTATGAGAGTAATGAATAAATATCTCTGCTTGGAGAATATTGGGAACATGACGGCCATTATTAATGTGGGTGATCAGACACGGTCAATCACAGCGTTCATCTACAACCATTCTAGGGTATTCTTACTAATGAGGTGCATGTGCAGGGGAAATATCACGAGATCCGGGATCACCAGATTTGCAACCATTTTGTAGCATTGCAAAATATGCAATAATGAACGATGGGGCTGAAGAAGATGTGATATTCTAAGGATTGCTATGGGATCCCCGAGTTCGAGGAGAGCAAAGTAGAAGGGTGGAAGCCTTGATCGATAGCTTCAATTTCTAGAATGATCTCCCCCATAAAAATCATGGAATTGGTTATGGCCTTTTTGGATTGTGGACGACGGTTGAAAGATGATGATGTCGTCATCTATGAGTCCATGTGAGTGATGGGGGATAAGGTTAAAGAGAGCCTTGGGAAAGATTTTAAAGTATGGTTTGGCATATAGACAACTCCTGGACAAAAATGTTATCCCACACTCGTCATTGAGCTGGTATGATGTAAAAAATTGTGTGTATGGTCAAATTCTTGCGACCACAGTATAATAATTTCCGATATATAATATATTGATGTGTTTTTTCAACATATTATGTAAATCCGAGGTTGATGAACGTGAAAATACATCTCTTTAATAATCGATAATTTTAGAATAGGAGACAGATGTCAATTCATCAAAAATTACAATCTTTGAATGTTGTGGAGTATTTTTTTTACTTGGCAAGTCTACCAAGGTCGAACACATGGAACGGTGATTTTTAGTTGCATGTAATTTCAAGGATTGAAATGCTATAAAAATAAATACTTTCTTCTCAAATCAGTCCCTAGAATGACTTATCTGTAATATTTAAAACTCACTCGGGGTTTTGTACAATTTCTCTACGGTGATTACATGCTGGTCACGTGATCTGGACGATAAGGTTGATTATGCAATGTTTGATAAGAACAGGGTTTTTGCTGCAATTTACCCCTATACATGTGTGGTGTACGTGCTAAGCTGATGGTGGGGGAGTTTTTCATAATTGTAAGAACTTGTGGGGCTCAAGTGCAATTTTCCCACCACATGTCTGCGATGCATGTGGCGTGGAGGCTCAGAGGGCGAAGCGTAGGGTCGGGTGGAGAACCTACATGTGGCGTGTGTCTGGAGGTTCAGAGGGCTCATCCTCGAGGTAAGGACCGACGGTCAGGGAGGATGGTGTAGAGGTGTGTGAGTCGTTGGATCAAAAGAATGCCCTCGATCAAATTGGTGCGAGGATGATCGGGTGTAGGTGGCTGCTCGTCGAGACAGAGGTAGCTGTAGTGAGGCAATGGGTAGCCAAGGCAGTGACGCACACGTGAGGCGGTGACTGGTGAGCCGGTCAAGGGCAGAGCACGGTGCTAGGCACGGAGGTGATGCTCTATGTGAGGGGAGGGACCGCTAGAGGCAGTTCGTGCACGAATGGTCGCGTGGAGAGACTAGTGGATGGTCGAGCGGAGCCGCAAGTCAATCGAGGCGGAGTAGCAGCAAGAGCTGCGAAGGTGTACGGCATGATTGAGGGCAGATGGAGGGAAATCGAGCAGCTAATAAGGCAGAGGTTGCCGGCCTGAGGGTGGATGAACAAGGGTGGTGAAGTCAAAGGTGATCTGGTTGAGGCGGAGCTCGAGCTCTAATGTAGAGGTGCGACGGAGAATGAAGAGGAAGAAAGGGGTGGTTGTATTCGCTTGAGGAGTGGAGCGGGGGGTGGCTCCGGTGATCGCCTCAAAGGAGCGACGAAAGCTCCTCGAAGCTCGACCACTTGTGAAAGGAGCAGCATAGAGGTCCTGAGACCTTTGGATCACGTTGTGGTGGTAGCAGCCGTTGTCACCGGTGATTGATGGGAAAAGGTTGGATGCATAAGAAGGCAGCGAGGATGGATGCTTTATAGGAGTGGGGTTGTCGGTTATGCGAGGGGGAGCCAAGGAGAACAGTCGACAAGGGGAGGAGTAACAGTGGAGGGTGCAACGACTGGAGCAGGGTGGTGGCGGTAACGATTGGGGTGGTGAGGAAGAAGGACATGTGCGTCCCACATGCCTGGGAGGAGGGAGATGGCACGTACCGCGCACATGTTAGGGAGAGAGATGAGAGAGAGGAGAGGTCACATGCTCTAAACGTGTCCTCGTGAGGTAGAATGAAGAGAGAGGAAAGATAAGGGAAGAGAGACAGAAAAAGAGAGGAAAGGAAGAGGAAAAGAAAGAGAAAAACAAAATAAAAAAGCAAAAAGTAAAATAAATAAAAATAAAAATTCAATATAAAATGAATAACAAAAAGAAATAAAAGTAAGGAGTAAAATAAAATAATTAAATAAAGATAAAATGAAAATAAATAAATAAAAAGAAATAGTATATTTAGTCAAATCAAAAAGTAGTCAACACGAGAGTTGCTCTTCTCGACGAGATCTACAACTTTCATGAAGGACCTAAAATTAAAAGAGGTCAATTGTATAAAACGTATTTTTGGAGGTACTCTATATAATAAAATACCGTAATTTTGCATTTTTATGATTTTTTGTATTTTAATTTGTTTTTAATTAGTAGATTAATTTATACATAATTAATCTATTTTTTTATGATTTTTATAGATTAGAAAACTGTAAGATAGAAATGACAAATATATTCTCTTGATTATCAATTTTTATGGATTTTAATTCTTTATGCCAAGTTAGTTATGTAAACATTTATAAAATGAATTAGTTTTAAATAAAGATTATTTACACATAAAATAATAAGCTCAATCAGGGAAACAATAAGGGTTAATTATCTACAAATTTTAAACCCTAATATTAGTACAATTAGTGAATGCTAATTAATCGATTGTAAGGGGTTTAATTAGTGATTTATTAAGGGGATTTTGCTAAGATATCCATATAAAGTAGATGAATCATGGATTCATCACAACCCTATACTTAGATCCTTGCTTGTCCCCAAGCAATTTTTAGTGAGTTAGAAGGTTGAATCCCTGACTGTGCATGTGCAAATTTCAAGACTTGACTCATTAAGAATCCTGGGTTTTAATGGTCCCAAAATTCTAAGCTCAATCCAGGCTCTAGTCAAAAGGAATCCAGCTTCTCTAATTATCAGACTCTCTGATTGTACATATAGCACAAAAGATATCACATTTAATGTGTACTGCAGTCATGAGAGTCGAATTGAAATGTCACTCAAAGTCCAAGTTCGAGAAACTCTCCTCAAGACCCAATCCTCAACACTAGGGAATAAATCAGTTCTTGCATTCAATCTATCATCTCATTAGTTTGTCATACTTGAAAATGCACATGACAGGCTAGATAATGGAGGTCTTTGGTTTGTGTATTTTATTCTCTTCCTCACATTGGAACAAGGATCCTCTCGAGAGCCTTATTACTCAACACATGTATATTTTTGGTTGTTGACCAGCCAGTCAAAAGTTGTTAAGTCGTCTGTACATATTTTCCAGGGAGTACACCGGGTATGTCTTCTTTAAGTATTTAGTATACTTACATGCAGACTTGTATTTCTTACAATGTAGAGCCCTTTTTGAGGTACTAGCTCAACTCATTGGTCCTAATTAGCTTTGGTCCAATTGGACACTTTGAAAATGGTTGGGAGCGCTTGCTTTTGATTGAAGCTCTTTGAGATTGACTTGTAATTGAGATCTCTTTCTCATTCATTCATATATATATATATATATATATAGAGAGAGAGAGAGAGAGGCTATCTTCACTGCTTTTACCAAGAGTTGGTGCATACTGATCAACAAATTAATACGTTTCATCACACCTTGGCACATAGATTTATATCAAAAGATAGCATGCAAACTTGTTCACATACTGTCTAGGATTTGTTGATACTCAGGTTTCATAAAGCTTTCATTGACATTATCCCATCCTCGAGTATCATAAAATCAGGTCTAGACTCAAATCTCAAGTCCCCGTCCCACAAGTAAAATCTCAACTCATCTCATTTTTCATGCAATTGTGCAAGTGTTGTGCTGATCATATTCTTAGAAGGTAGAGATTAAGTGCATAATATAGCATTCACATCTTTCAAACTAGGGAAGTGTGGATTATTAAGTCTTAAACGCTAATGAAAGGCCAATTAACTCTGAATAAAACGACCTTAAAACCCTGAATTTCTTTCATTCCTCAAGTCTTGAGTGATAGTGAAAATGTCAGGTATAAAACCTTAATTTAGTTTTATTTTGTTTTTGCTTTTAGTGTTTTTTAAACATGTATTATTTGCACAAAGAAATATGCACAACTTGTACCATATCCAATTTTCGATGAAAACAACTAAAGTACGGGCTACGGATAAAGTACATAGAATATTGAATAAGAACCCCCATGTACTTAGCATGTTTTATGTCCTTATGGCACAAAAGTTAAATTTAGACATAGATCGTACCAAGAATAGTTGAGTGGAAAGAAAAGGAAGTCAATTCACCCCCTATACTTAGGCTTTTGAGGACCTAAGCATAACAAAAGAGCAAGAAATGAGGTGGTTGAGAGGTGAGAATAAAAGAACATAAATGATGTATACACAATGGTATCAATCCCCCTATACTTAGGCTCAGGTAAGCCTAAGTATGAACGGATATTTACAAGTTGTTGGTGAGTAGATTTACGGATGTAAAAGGTCAAGGATGTTTGCGATGAACCTTCTTGCGGGAGTGTGGGGGGTAGTGTGGAGATGTAGAGGGTGGTGAAGAGGGGGAGGATGAAGAGGTCCATCCATCGTCAAAGTCGTCCTCAGAAGAATAATAGTCATACGCAGAGGATCTCCAACTCTTGTCAATTAAAGGTAAGTTCCTCTGATAACTACGATGCTTATTGCACTTACATGATGTACCACTTCAGGACCAGAAGAGGATTCTTCATAAATCACATGGGTTCTAAGGACCAAGGTGACTTTCTTGGTCATTTTATTTTTATTAGAAGCATTAGGAGGAAGATGGTTAGAGTTCTTCTCCCTATCATGAGTAACCGTTGTGGCATTTATGGGTTCCTCGTTATATGAATCTCCATAAAAGTCGACCAATTCCTGTAGGGTCATACATGGCTTTAGGAGAGGGAGCATGTTCCTGATGGCCTTGTCAGTGATGGCAGGGGATGTTGATGTCACTTTATGATATCCATGAGTTTTGGTGACATAGGAGGTTTCCTGAGTCAGCTCCTTGTATGGTTAAAGTAATTCATGAATGACTGATGGCTCAAAGATTGGACAACTCAAATAATTATGATGCTTTCATAAACATGGTCCAATTCTTCGTAAGCTCCTGAAAATTTGTTTCCTCCTAGGAGCAATATCAGGGTGGGAGGTGTGGTGAGAATCAAAGGTCAAACCAACAATTGGCCTCTCGGGTGTTTCTCCTGGGGTTTGTGTTTTTGTATGAGGAGAGGCATGGTCATGTGGAGTGCTCATTCCTTGATCACGAATGTCAGTTTATAGTTGCGTTTTCTCAGGGTTGGGTGTGTCCTTGAGGGATTGTTCATTGTTGTTCGTATTCGGGAGCTTGATATCTTGAGTCTCACAATCGACAATTACCTTAGCATAGGCTAAGAATAGCTTTCCTAAAATGATAGGAGACTCAGACAATCTCTATGATGCTCATTGTCAAGGATAATAAAGTCCACTTTGTGCTTGTCACCTCGGAAGTTTATGACAACAGAAACAATTCCTCGCAGACTTTCGGAAGATCCGATCTGGTAGTTGAATGATTATCCCCATCTTTTTGAGTTGTCCGAGCTTGAGTTGATCAAAGATGATCTTTGGGAGGATGTTGAATGTCGAGTCGTCGTCTAACCGGACATGAGTGAATAAGGAGTCCTCAATTTCACACGTGATCCGAGTCAACTGCTTGACTTTGTGGATTTTAATTTTGTGATCCATCACCAAAAAACGGAGCATAGATATGACATGATATTCAGTCCTTGATCATTTCTTTCCTATTGTTTAGGGTTCAATCGCTCTTCACAAATCTCTAAAGATCGGGCACATATTCTATGGCTTTGATTAATGGAAGCTCTAAGATCAAACTTTTGCAAAATGCTTCCATTTATGAATTATTCATTTTTTCTGAATTTTCTTGTTTTTCAATTTTTAATTTTTTTCAGTGTGATGGTCAATAGGTTGGTCAGAGGTGATTGGTGGTTGTGTCTGAGTGTCTGTCACATGATGGTTTTGTGGTTCATAAGGTGGTGTCCTCACTTCTTCTTGATTCTTTGTTAACTAGATGAGATTATATATTTGTTCAGTCAAAGCATTTGCTCTATGGTTGATCCGATCAATTTCATCCTCAAACATCTCATGACTTGGTAATGAATAATTATACTCCATATGTTGTGACTCTAGCATGTAGTTCTGAGAGGAGTAGTGATTATCCATTGGAGTCGTAGTCTGGTCATGAGTCATATTTCCCTTGACTCTGAATTTCTTGTGGACTGTTAAAAGAAAAGTTTTCATACTCATGAAGATAGTCAATATGAGTATGTGATGGTTCAAAAGGTGGGAAGTCCATAGTAACTGGAAATCATGATTCTCTATCAAACAGGTAGTCGTTCTACGGTCCGTGCTTACACCCATACTGGGTGAATGTAGGTGCAACTAGCGTACAAATTCGAGCCAGTCTTTGTAAGACTCTCCTAAACCTAAAGCTATGCTTAATCTACTCAAAGATTATTTTATCACTAAATTAAAATTGAAAATATAAACGGATGAACTCTAACATGCCTTCACAAGTGTCGAGTGGGTGAATCTACGAGTTTGTTTTGTGTTTGACTTGTGTGCGTCAAAGTCCTTGCATTTGCAATCTTATCATAGTTCACAAATCCTTCTCCATCCCTCTCTTGAGAAGATGTCGGTTCATTAGTCTCCATACCCAGACTTCATGGGCTCAATGTACACGACCATATCTCAATACTCTTCATTCAAGGGGAACCCTTACTTCGAAACTGGTCCCCTGTAGCCATCATTTCCCTATACCCCATTCACTCCACCCCTTCCCACACTTCTTCATGGACTAGACTACTCGCACATTCTAACTTTCAAATGAACATAATAGAACGTACAGATTTGAGGATGGAAATAGAGTAATCATACTTCAAGATGTTGTCTTACATATTATCCTTTAAACACCCAATCTGCTAAGGGAGGTTGTAGCTCCATCACTGAGAAGTAGCAAGTCATTTTTAAATTCAGTAGTCAGAATGAAGCCTCCAAGTTTTAGCTCTACCCTAAGTGTATAATTCTTGTCATTACAAATAATGAGTGGGTTTCTGTCCACCAGACACAAGGCTTAATTTTATGATAATTTTATATACAGTCGCCTTGATTAGCAGCCTGATTTTAGATTAGGGTTATCACTTGAGTCTTATATGAGCACAAAAAATCACATCTAACGAGCAGTCCCAATTCCTTTAATTCCTAAGTTGCAAAAACTGAGGAGTAAAGGGTGGGAAAAAGCTGATGCAAGCATCAAATCAATGATGC
Organism: Ottelia alismoides; assembly: GCA_037367405.1. Lineage (NCBI taxonomy): Eukaryota > Viridiplantae > Streptophyta > Magnoliopsida > Alismatales > Hydrocharitaceae > Ottelia > Ottelia alismoides. The sequence continues at coordinate 338,056 of JAZKJV010000750.1, forward strand.
ATGCTAAGAAGGAGACTTACAATGATTCCTCACGTTCTTCATGCAGGATGCAATACAAAGAAAAATTTACACTAAATTATATGCATAGATGAAAACACCCTAAACAGATAGTTCTATTGGCAGGAAGAACTGATTTAGAAATATGGCAAAGTTAAACAATCAACCAATGTGTATAGTTACTGAAAGATGTGTGGCCTAAAAATTATGAGCACAATCAATAGCGTATGTGCATCTAATTTCTACGCCACTCAAGTCAGGTCCCAACTGCATAGAAGGTGTTGAAACATACCCGACAAACCACAAAATGTCTGATCCAAATTATTACAAAACTTGGAGTTCAGAGATTCCCTATAAATGATGCAGAGAATAAAACCTAATCTATGCTCTCTCTCTCTCACACACACAAAAAATTCAGTCTTCTTCAAACTTATCTATAATATTTGAAACTCGCTAGGAGTTTGTATAATTTCTCCACAGTGATCACATGTTGGTCACGTGATAAAGACAACGATGTTGATTTTGCAATTTTTGAGAAGGGTAGGGTCTTTGCTGTAATTTACCCATATACAGGTGCGGCGCACGTGCTAAGTAGGGGAGCTTTTCGTAGATGCAGGAACTTACAAGTGCTCAAGTGTATTTTTCCTACCACGCATATGTGGTGTACGTGTCGCGGAGGCATAGAGGGCAGAGCGCAATCTCGGGTGAAGAGCCTATACGTTGCGCATGTATGGAGGTTCAACGGGCTCAAGCCTTGAGGTGTGGATCGAGGCACAAGGAGGATGGTGTGGTGATGTGTGAGATGTTGGATCAAGGTAATGCCCTCGATCCAACAGTGGCGAGGATGAACGAGCGAAGGTGGCTGCTCATCGAGGCGGTGGGTAGCTGAGGCGGTAATGCCTGCATGAGGCGGTGGCTGGCGAGTGGGCCAAGAGTGGAGTTCGAGGATGGGCATGGAACATTGCTTTAGGCGAGGGGAGGGGGCTGCTGGAGGCGGTTCATGTGCGAACGACTGCATGGAGTGGCGGTGGATTGTCGGGCAGAGCCGTAGCTCAACTAAGGCAGAGCGGTGGCGAGAGATGCAGAGGTGTGCAGCATGAGTGCGGGCGGACGAAGGGAAATCAAGGAGCAAATGAGGCGTAGGTTGTCGGCCCGAGGGTAGCTCAGTGAGGGTGGTGAATCGAAGGTGGTATGGTTGAGGCGGATCTCGGTCTCCAACGTGAAGGTGCGAAGGAGAATGAAGAGGAATAAAGGAGTGGTTGGAGTCGCTTGAGGAGTGGAGCGGGGGGTGGCTCCAGTGATCGCCTTAGAGGAGTGGCGAGAGCTCCTGGGAAGCTTGGCCGCTTGTGAAAGGAGCAGCACAGAGGTCCTAAGACCTCTGGATCGTGCCGTGGTGGAAGCAACCGTTGTCACCTGTGCTTGAGGAGAGAAGGGCGGATGCGGATGAAGGCAGTGAGATCAAAGGCTTTATAGGAGGAGGGGTTGTCGATTACGCAAGGGGATGGCGAAGGAAAATGGTTGGCGAGGGGAGGAGTAACGGCGGAGGGTGTAACAGTTGGAGTGGGGTGGTGGCGGTAACAGCTACGGTGGTAAGGAAGGACGCGTGCACCGCACGTGCTTGGGAGGAGGGAGATGCCACATTTCATGCACATGTCAGGGAGAGAGGTGAGAGAGAGGAGAGGTCACCTGCTCTGCACGTGACCTAGTGAGGTAGAATGAAGAGAGAAAAGAGAAAGGAAGAGGAAAAGAAAGAGAAAAATAAAATAAAAAATAAAAGGAATTTTAAATAAAAATAAAAAGTCAAGATAAAGTAAATAACAAAAAGAAATAAAAGTAAGGAGTAAAATAAAGTAAAATAATAAAATAAAGAAAAAAAGAAAACGAAAGAAAAATAAAAAAGAAATAGTATATGCAGTCAAATCAAAAAGTGCTCAACACAAAAGTTGCTCGTTTCGACGAGATCTACAACTTTTATGAAGGATTCAAAATCAAAAGAGGTCAATTGTATAAAATATATTTTTGAAGGTACTATATATATAATAAAATGTTACAATTTTGTGTTTTGTGGTTTTTTTGTATTTTTAATTTGATTTTATTTAGTAGATTAATTTATACACAATGTTTACATAATTAATCTAATTTTTATGAATTTTTTATAGGTTAGAAAACTATAAAATAAAATTGACAAAGACAAAATATGTGCAAAGTATTAAAAGTCATATTTTTGTATTTCCTTTGATTTTCTGATTTTTATGGATTTTAATTCTTTATGCCAAGTTAGTTGACGAATAATTTAGAAAATAATTAGGTTAAAATAAATATTATTTATACATAAAAAAATAAGCTCGATCAGGGCAAAAATACATGTTAATTATTTATAGATTTTAAACCCTAATATTAGTACAATTATTGAATACTAATTAATCAATTTTAAGTGTTTAATTGGTGATTTATTAAGGAGATTTTATTAAGATGTTCAAATAAAGTAGATGAATCATGGATTAATCAAAGTTACCGCTACAAGAATGGCCTCAACACTGGATCTCCTAACAAATATAAAAGTTATGGTGGAGAAGCTAGTGAAGTAAAGAGACATGCAAACAAGTTGCATAATATATGTTAATTCAAATGCTTTGGGTAAGAAGTCGGAGTAACACTCTTCCTGGTAATAACCTTATACAGTTGGGTTTGAAGGATATTGAAAGATCCTTAAGCGCATCACAGAAGCGTGAGGATCGCATCGTATGCGATCGGGAGGGACTAGTCGCATAGTTGCTCGAGGCAGCAGAATTAAAAAAAATTCATGCGATGAAACCACATGATCCAAGAACACTTCTCAAATCATTTTATCTAAACCACAAACAAGTATTAGGTTTATCTCTTGAAGCATGGTTGCGATCGAGTCTTTAAACGAAGACACCTCCTGTCTCAAGTCCGATCTGATGGAGGAGACGCTTGCGAGCGCGTTGATGAAACGTGTTCTCCTCGCAATCCATGTTGATGATCCAAGCGGCAAATCTTTTGATCTTGTCATACGAGATCCGATGTCTTCTTCATGAGCGAAGCGCACCGAAGGAGACGGAGATCCATGAGCAAACAATCCAGCAGCATAACGACGATGTTGCGGCAATGGCGACTCTCTTTAGGGCTCCATGGTGGATGGCCACAATGAGAGAGAAAGGATGTGTAGAGAATGAGAGAGAGAGAGCATATGTTGTTGTTTTAACTTTGAAGAGCAAGGGGTGTCTCTTCTTATATAGTATTTGGGAGTCCATGGATCACAGTCCATGGACTACACAAAATCAATGGATGAGATTGATTTGTGCCACTTTCAATGGCCAAGATTTTGTTGTAAAAAAACCAACAACAATTGACTTAATTAAGATTAAATATATATTGAAAAATCAATATAATTCAATCCCAAATTAAATCAATCAAGCATGGAGATTATGGAATGAAGATTGCCTCCTTCCATAATATGGGAGCTGGTGGCAATCTCATGTAATCTGTGGCAATCTCATGTAATATCATGAGATTACATTATTCCATGGAAATCTTCAAGATTTACTACACTTCTAAATTATTTAACAAAAATAATTCATAATTATTTTGTGAACATTGCAACCATGCCATTGGAAAATTGTGAATCACATTCACAACCCAAAATAAAATGTGATTTACATTTTCAAATAATTATCCAATGCGAATCCAATTCACATAAATAATTAATCAACAAATATAAATCATAATATGTTCTTTCTAATACATTGTAAAACATATTTATAATATATGTGAATAATTTGGATAGCACTATCCACATTATTCATATCCATGATAATTAAATCACATTTAATCATCTTGGATCTCTATTCTAATGTGCCCAAATAATATGAATCACATTCACATTATTCACATCTTTGATAATTAAATCACATTTAATTATCAATGATAACTCTCCTTATAATATGAATCAAATTCATATTATTCATGATAATTAAGTCACATTTAATTATCAATTTTCTCAATACTCGAATACATATATCAACAATGGAATTATCCTGAACTCTTTCAAAGATAATGCGCTTTCTCCACGGATACTTGGAGATAAGGACAGGGCGATTGTATTGTTCCACGGATAGTGACTTGGATATTGAGATCGCATCTCAAATCCAGATCTTACAGACCTCTCATAAATGCTTGATTAACTCTGGACCGCAAATCTAATCTTCTCGTTGCATCTGAATCACATTCAGATCAATGTCCAACATTTGGACAAAGATCAGATTACTTCTCTACTGAGAGGAGTCACTAAAATACAGACTCGTTTCATCACTCCTTAGGAATGGAAGCATCATGGTTATACGATCGTTTATGATCACATCACCCTCATGTATTCCTAATATCAGTACATCATGCATACCAAAAGACCCAAAATAAACCCGAAGTATAAGAGCAATTTTACACTGTCTACTTAACGGTTTTATCATTAAGTTTCTCATTCGACTATTGGGAGTTGGTATCGATCATATACTTTCCAAAATCATATAGCATACCCATGTGTTGATCATATACTTTCCAAAAGCATATATCGAACCTACAAATTCAGTCAAGCTTCCAAAGGGAGACGACCATGCACGGAATTTGATCTTCCCAATATCTCATGAGTGAGCTTATGTCTTCCGATTCAGTAACTGAACCTATATCATCCCTTTGAGAGATCGTATTAATCATATGCCCTTGCATGTACATCAACGCGCCGGTGTATAGACCTCGGTTAGGTCATCAACCTATTGGTCTGCCAAATGTACATACTCAGACATAAAGTAACACATCTGTCTTTGGTCGGAGGATGCGTGCCTATATCGTGACAGCGCACGACATAGGTCTTTGGTTATCTCGATCTCGTTAAGTCAACTCTTTGACCTAACTTATCTAACACCTCTGAATCTATATTCCTATGTAGAGGACTTGCATCAAGAGGTCGGTTAGATATCATCCTTTAGAGAAAGGATTGTCATTTCCTTGAGTCGTCAATCTAACTCCTTAGATATCCATCCAAGCACCAGCCTCTATAATTCAATTATTGAATTAACAAATGTATGATCATCAAGATGACCATGGTACATAACCTAATTGTACTAGGGGACCTATCATGCAAACTAATTATTCTTCATTTCAGATTAGGGAATGATATTTGTAATAACATTTATAGCATAATGGCTCGTCGTGGGCTCGCATGTCTAACAATCTCCCCTTGCCCAAAGAGCCATTAATGGGCTAATCTTTAAACACACACTCATGTGACAATAATAGGCTATTTAGAAAAATAGCTAGGTAGGATGATCAGTCACTATGTTCCCAAGATACAATGCCAATTCCTTTTACGACACTTGCATATCTCCTAGTAATTGGGTTCGCTCCAATGCGAATGTTGCATCTTATGCAACCTATACTCAACATTATTAGTTATAGTGTCCTTGACACTTTAGCTCAATTATTATTATAACCAGTATTTCCATTATCCTTATAAGAATACCCTTCAGAGATCTCTATCTCCTAAGGTATCCACAGATAAGACCTTTTAGATCCTATCTATAAAGTCTTAATTTCTTGAAGATAAGACTTAGAGAGATCACTATCTCGAAAGTCTTGTCCTCTTTGAAGATATTGTTATTACTGCAGTCAATTATTTTATCACCATAGTCGGATTAGTAATAGTTTACTACTCCCACTACATGGCAGACATATGGCTTTTGTACACATTTAGCATACACTCGGCTTCTCGTAACTAATTCACAAGGGCAAGTAGTTCTAGCATTCACTTCCTCAACTCTTTGAGGTGATATCCCTTAAGATAGGTCAGTACCATATATTGATGAAAAGAAGCCTTTCTTGGAATTTTCCAAGAATGGAATATGTCCAAGGTCTACCACTAATGTGACGGTCCCAATACCCTCTTCTCCTTGATTCTGAACAACTTCAGAACTAATATCCAAGAGGTATCCTTAAGATAATATCTCAAGGTATGAATAGCCAGACTATAAAACACTTATTATTATCATTATCCATATATAATTCCAAATGATTAGGATATCATCTACATTTAGCATGATGAGCACAATGGTACTCCCACTAATCTTCACATGGTACATCAAGATTCTATCTAAAATCATAACCTTTATAACTTCATCAAATCTTATATTCCAGCTAAGTATCTTATTTGAGTCCATAGATGGAGTTCTTCATCTTGCACACCTTGCTTTCCTCAACCATGAAGCCCTGGGGCGACTTCATGTGAATATCCTCATAAAGTTATTCATAAAGGAATGCAATATTGACTACCATCTTCAAGATGTCAAAGTCAAGTTGTGCAGCTATAGTTAGCAGAATTCTAGAGGATTCAACATAGTCACTGAAGAGCAAGTCTCATCGCAGGCGATGTCTTCTCTTTGGTGTGTATCTTGTGGATACGAGTCGTGCTATGAAGGTCCCTACCTTCTCATCTGGTTCCCTCTTTCTCTTGAATATCCATTTACATCTTAACGGGACTTACCCATATAGGTGGATCCTCGAGGATCCGTTAACATCCATCTTTCCATGACAAGATCTTCAGAAGCTTCATCACATGAAGTTCGGTCATTGTCAGATTTCTCTGATACATAGAATCCATCCTCAAACTCATTTGAAAAGGTATTAGTGTTTCATATTTAATTTTCCTTTTAGTTTCCAATTTTAGGAGCCTCATTATCTTCTCAAGATTCAATGACTTCCTTTACTTCATTTTCATCTTGATTCTCAAGAGTCTCAACCTTTACGAATCATATCCTTAGAGATGAAATATTTTAAGAGTCTCAAGGTCATAAAGTAGGTATCCAATACCATCCTTTATAATCCTAATGAAGTAGCACTCTCTGGTGCTACATGCGTGGAACCTTATTAAGGATATACATTGTAGTCTCTACTACATATATGCCTTAGAAACTAAGAGGTAATTATGCTAAGATTCATCATTGATCAAATCATGTCACACATGGTACAATTGTATCTCCCTTCAACTCTCTTGAGTTTAGGTGTATTATGAGTAATGAGACATGAATGATATTCATATCTCTGTATGGTATTCCTTGAATTCATCTAATATGTATGAGCTACTTAGGTTAGATCAAATTCATTTCATCTTCCTTCAAACTTTGGTTCCAAATCAAAATTGTGAAATCTTTGATCATTTCAAAGCTTTCTAAGGTGAAGGGAATAAATCTCATATCACAAATAATCATCGAATGATATCACATACCATCAATGTTTATAATGATACAGATGATCCACATGCATCGATATGTATGAGATCTTAAATACCTTGACATCTTACACCATTCTCAGAGAAGGGTGTATTGGACATTTTTACTTTGAATACAATATTCATAGGTATGTAAGTTTTGAACTTTCAAACATTCTAAAGTTGCATCTCTTACTAGTCTATTAATCTCATCAATAGACTTATGTCCAAGACATGATGCCAGATCATTGTTAAATGATCTTCATCCTCCTATTAATCTTTTACGGTACAATTTCCACTATTAGAAATGTTAATGAACTATTCATTAATTTTCTAATTAGAGGCCACTAGATGTTAGATTACTATCTGAAATATAGCCATCATAACTCTTTATGATAGGTCTATTCCAGAATGCATGTTTATTCCCAACATTTAGAAATAAACATTGAATGTATTTTAATATCAAGGTCATAGAGACATTCTCTAAGACTAAGGACGACTCTCCCACTGAAAATATAAAATCTATTTATCCAATGGAGATTGTTGTAACAATTGCATCAATTTCCATGTGGAAAACTACTACACCTTAAGATCAAATTTCTAGTCTTCTAAAACATATGCAACCAATTGCAAGTGGTATTTAGAAGAATGAGATACAATTATTAGAATTTTATCCTATCAAATAAGAAAGTCAATTTCAATGATTAATTGTAGATATATATTATTCTGATGCACTATCCGGATCCTTCTCTAAGGATCCTAGATAGACTTGATAGTCATACTATCAATACATCGGCTTGTTGCAATATTGGCATTCATCCAACACTTTGGACGTCCTATGGAAGTTACATAAGTACAATCAACTCTTGGACTTTCCTTCTTACTTGGGTCGGACCCATGCTTCCATTGTGCTCCCTTCATCTATAAACAACCATTGCTTAAAAAGAAAGATCTCTTATGTTGAATTCAAATGATTTCAATATAAGAGTATTTCAACATTTATGCGTTCTTCATTTAATTCATACATTACGAATATTATAAAGTTTCATGAATGACTAGAGTATAGATAGTAGAACGATGGCACTCATCATATCTGCATACATCTTAACTCTTAAAGACTAATGTATAGGTAGGTACTCAAACAATTTGAATACATCATCTCTTATAGAGTCGTCATTCTGCATGATGCAGTGAACCATGTCATTCATAATTAAATGTCAAGAGCACATATGTATGCCAGAACATCTTCTTAGACTTTTATAAGGATTATTTGACAATTGCGATCATCATCAACATGTCACATCCAAAGTACATTCGATGAGAGATCAAAACTATAGAGACATACAAACCCTATGGTTGTAGTCCTATTGTCTATTTAATTATCATTCCTCATTATTATGAGGAAACTTGCACATTGCAACCACATACATTATGTGTCCAACTGCAAGCACAATATCTTGATCATGGATCCAATCCATGGTATCTTACTAGTTATTATTGAGTATAATATTGAGTGGGCTTAATGAAGGATTATCTGAAATAAGAAATTTGCATAAATGTATATAAATATATACTTTACTTTGATTTAGGAATTTTTATATCAAAGTTGTATTACCTTGTCAACACTGAAAGTTCATTCCCTTAATCACTTTCAATGTAAGAGATATACTTACCATTATATCTCAAGCAAGATCTAGGATCTCCTTCCTTACCTTTGTCACATCCCAATAATATGAGAAACAGTAACTCGGATAAAAAGAAGCGGGAACACATTCTGCCTTGCAAGTCAACTTGCATTTACCAAGTTGGTCTTTAATACCTGGGCCCACCACCCCTAAGGTTATGTTGACCCGTCATTAATTGAACCAACCGTCAATAGGAATACAACCCACTATGCGCAATCCAATATCGCCCCAACAATATGAGGATCCGATTGGGGTCACTACGCATACATCCTTACTCATTCGAGAAGCAAAGAGCATGATCCAAATGGCTTGTATGCAAGAGTTGTTACGTCCGACAGACATCTCTGACATACAATCTCTGGCGACGGAACCATTTGTCTTGACGGGAGACCATGGATGTCACTTATGTAATCCTCCATATAATGGTAAAATTATAATTAATTATTATGAATCATATTCATATAATTAATTCTTCCAAGGGAAATACTACTCTATTCATGATAGAGAGTTTTAATTTTTTAATTAGATTCCAATTAATCTAATTACATTAAATCAATGATCCAATTAGTATCCAACAAACAGTTTTTAGTAGTTACGTGAGGGATGGTATAATCTCAAAATACATATTATTTCATATTTTAATAATTAAAAAAATACATCATGTTCGCTCTAGAATTATTCCTTCCCTACCCGTTGTCATGGCCAGTACCGACGAGAGTGGGACAGACCGCACACGGTGCAACCTACTACCCCAACGCTCCCCGACTAAACACCATATCCGCCTCGGGTTAGGATAATGCCAATTGATTACTTTGTACTTGAGATGATAATCGGCCTTTCAACCGAAGTTATACCATATAATAATAATCAAAACATTTTTTATTAACATTATAAGGAGATTTGCTAAACAAATCCCCAATCCTATTCAGGCAACTTTGTTTGTTGGAAGAAGATCATGTAACTGATTGTGATCTAGATCATACGTAATCAATTATTGGTTAAGGCAATGTCATTTAAGGAAATATTATCAATCAAATATTTCTCAAATTGTTATCCATAATTATTCCAGAAATTAACCATTAATTTCACTAGTTGATTAAATTACAATCACAAGATTCTTAATTAGTAATGTAATTTCCAACAGTGACCCCCACTTACTAAAATTAGCATATCTTGATCAATTTAAATCAAAATAAAGAAAAATAAGTTTCCATAGTTTGACAATTTGATTTAAACAGAAATTAAGTGATTTTCATGCATTTCTAGGCATTTCAAAATAATAATTAACTCCTTAATTACGTCAAGATTCACAATCCCCGAAACAGTGGATACATGTTCACTAAAATGATAATAACTTGAGCAAACGGATTTCAAATCACGCAAACTTTAATCCCACGGTTTTCTCATTTAATGGGGAACATAATACAATGATAATTTCGTGTTTAAACAATTTAAGCAAAGCCTAAAATATTTACAAAATAGGGTTGTGTGAATGAAATGCGATAGAAATTTCGCAAACCCTAATCAGCCCAAGTCGTCCAAGGTTTATGGATCATATCTGAAACCTCCAGCCTGGATCTAATACCACTTGAAGGATATTGAAATATCCTTAAGTGTGTCACGGAAGCGTGAGGATCGCATCATGTGCGATCGGGAGCGGCTAGTCGCACTAGTATCTCGAGGCAACGGAATTAAAAAAATTTCATGCGATTAAACCACATGATCAAAGAACACCTCTCTGATGAATCTCTGATTCATCACTCTAAATATCATTTATTAAGCTCAAATCCATCAAAATCAATAGCATTTAGGCATCTATTCTGCATAATTAGCATTCATGCATGTTTTCATAAGAATTGCATTTTAACACGAATTTCTGCACAGAATAAGAAGCCAAAAATCCAAGCCAAAAATGACATGTAAATAGCCTAACTTCCCGGATTTTTAACTCATTCAAACTAACTCCGAATAACAAAAACCACCTCCACTGTGTACATATCACTAATAAGAATAAATAAAAAAATACGAAAAAATCACTAACCCAAATAAGTGGACCAAAAACCCAAACCCTAGTTTCACGATTTCCGGACTAAAAGCCCCATATCTTCCCCATCCAGTGTTTGTTTTGATCCTACTCACTTTTGAACTAATGTACATTCAATCATCTTCAAAACAAGACCAAGTTCAAGTGAATCGGAGCTCATATGTGAAAATTGGGTTTTGGGCCTCTTTTGTACATTTTGTATTTTAGCTGATTTTTACCTATTATTTTATGTACATATGTAACCTATTTTAGATTGTTTCTTTTTTATTTGTCTTCTTTGATAAAAGTTTTATTAAAATGTGCAAAAATCCAAATCCAAATTGAGCTTGAAATCAAAGAAACAAATTGGGTCCGAGTCTTCATTAAACACTTGTACAAAATTGGTCTTTTTCCTATTTTATTTTATTTCTTATTTTTAACCTATTAATAAAAATCCAAAAAAATAGATTAATGTGAAAATATTTCCTCTTGATTTTACCATATTTTTTCCGGATTTTTATCTGTTTTAAAAATGACCAAAAAAATACAAAATCCAAAAATCAAGGTATTCTATGTACATGGGATACCCCAAAAATATCACTTTGTGCATTTAATCGATTTTGATTCGAGACGAGCAATTTTGTGAAGAAACTTTTTCGATCCGAGGTCGTTTACTATTTATTATTGATTTTTTAAAGTATTTATTTGGCGATTTTTGTGGTGCTGACACGTGGCAGCCCCTGGGGCTGCCACGTAGCCATTTTTGGCCTAATTATTTATTCGTTTATCTAAAAAAATAAAAATAAAAAATAAAAAAAGACGCACGTGCATCGCACGTGCCTCCCAGGCACGTGCTCCGCACGTGCCTCCGCCTCTCCCTCTCCTTGCTTCCACGTGGCTTATTCTTGGCCATCCGATCTCGGCCGATCGGACGGCCCCCGCTCATCGTCCTCAACATGTCGCCTTTCCCAATTAGAAACCGCCGCTGCCCTCGATTTCGTGGTCGCCCGCCGCGAATCTCGCCATCTCCGATCGTCGTGTATCCCATCTTCGATATCACGATCATCCTCCAATCTCCTCCTCCTAGCGAATCTCGTCGAATCCCATAACTCGATTTCGTCAATCGCGTACACCACCTTCCATGTCCGACCACCCCCGACACCCCTATTTAAACACAAGCGCCACATCTCGCCAACCCATCCGTCGTTCAACCTTCAAGGAACTTCTTCTGGTCGTGACAGCCAGCAAGCCTCCTCCTTTGGCGTGATCCGGGGCCCAGAGCCTCGCCGCAGCTCAGCCATCCTCACCACTGCTCATCTCTGGCTTGCTCGCCGTCGAGCCCTCTCCCATGTACTCTCTCTCTCTCTCTCCGACATTTCGCCGCTGACATTTCGCCGCCGACCCTCCTCTTCCCCGACGTCCGCTGGCCGTGTGTCGGCCATTGGATCCAACTCCGACCACAGCCACCGACACACCGCTTCCATCTTCATCGACAACTCCGCCACTATCAGCTTCGTCTTCTCCGCCTCACCGAGCTAACGAACGCCATTATCATCTTCTCCAAGCTTCACCAACTTCCACTCCAGCAGCCAATCAACGCATCAACGTCGACACCTCCGAGCTTCTCTCCGGCCACACCTCGCTCGACACCTGGCCTTCCCCCCCATTCCGCAGCGCTGGAGGCCAGCCACCCCTCCACCGCCAGCCCGAAGCTCCGACAACACCTCTGCCTGGAGCGGCCAACCTTCGCCGATCTCGCCCCCGGTCCCGAGGGTCGAGACCCTCCTCGCGTGTTTTGCACGTGAGCAAGGGGATGTTTTGCATCAATGCCCCTGGAGTCCACCCCAATGGCACCGAAGCCCAAAGGTCACATGCACAGCACGTGACCATTTGGTAATTTTACAGGAGGATCCCCGAAGGTCTCCATATTCACGCTTCCACCCCAGCCAGCTAGAGGCACATGCACCCCATGCACAGCACGTGACCATTTGGTAATTTTACAGAAGAATACCCCCATGGGTATCGATAATTACATTACAACCCCTCTGCCTTTTTATTTTATTTATTAGTTATTGCAGTCATACCCCTGTGTTCCCCCGTAATTTTGGACCTCTTCTCTGCATTATTTTATTTATCAAAAATTGGTATTTTATTCTACACTTAATTCTCTACATTCTGACATATTGTGTATATTTTTGTGATCATTGGTTAATTAATAATTAATTGTTTCGTGGGAAATTGCATATTTTGCCTGATTTGTGCTCTTAAATTTGCCATTGATTAACCATTTCTCTAAAAATCCCCGAAAATCATATATTGTAGAGTTAATTGTGCTTGACATTGTGCCCAAAAAGAATTGCATTTGCATGCATAATTTGCCTTGTAAAAATCATCTTGCATATTTCAGTGTTTGATTTTTAATAGGTATTAGATCTCACATTTTCGAGGTTTAGGATTTTTTTGAGATTATTCGCATAGTGATAGATCTTAGGTAATTTTGATCCTTGAAAATAAGTTGGTTTAGTATTTATTATAATTAAATATTGAAATTCATTTTGTTTGTATTTAAAAATTCATAAAAAAAATTCATATTGCATCCAAAAATTCCAAAAAAAATTATAGTGCACTCATTTCATCATAATTTACATTGTGGCCAAGTTTTATATTTTTCGGACATCATTTTGAATATATTTTAAGTTTTAGTCCTTAAAATAGGCCGAAATTGCATCTTGCATCCCTTATTTGCATTAAAAGTTCCAAAAAAAGACCGCCTTGAAAACCGTACACGAATCTTGATAGACATGAATGTAGGTTGTTCCTTTGCCTCCTTGTGATCGACCTTGGGACTTGCCCAAGTAAAATAAACATAAAACCACTTGATTGAAACTGAATAATATTTGTGGTTATTTTCTTGATCGATTCCGATTGCCGCCTACAACACACGACTAATCATTTTTACGCACGACGATAAATACACATTCTTAACGCTGCATATTTCGGACACATCAGATGGCGTCGTTGCTGGGAAGGCAAACGGCTTAGTTTTGTGTTTTAAAATTTTCGTTCGGTTTTCCGCATTCAGGTAGTCTGACCCCCGAATTGTTCATTGTAAATTCCATTTATTTTCCAGCATTTATTTTCAGCATTTATTTTTTTCTATTTTATTATTTTTGAGTCACTCTCTTACATTATCTCTCTTATTTTTTTGCGAGGTACACGGCATATGTGGAGCAGTTTTTCAAGAAACCGAAGCATCTTCACCGACATCCGAAAAGCCGCAATTAATTTAAGATCGAGTCGAGTCGTGAGAGAGCATAGAGTCTAAGTTTTTAATCTGCAATTTTATTTTTGTAATTAATTGCTCATTTACAGCGGTGTCCGTTTGGACTCTCGTGTGTGTAACAAGACCTCTAACTTTTTCCGTGGTGTTGCGTGTCTTGTTTCACTCTCCGGTGAGGGTGGGGCCCGACTTGAGTGGCGATTAGAATAGACTTGCACATATGGCTCTCAGAGCATTTTAATTTTTGATTGTGCTCGTAGGACTAAGCCACACTGCACTGTTAATCGAGACGTACATAGATCGTTCAATTTAGCCAAAATTTAACTCATTTCTTCCCCGCTAATAGAACTTTCTGCTTAGGTACGGTTTTTCATCAGCTTGCATTTCATATAGAATAATTTTCGATTTCTATCTAGCATCCCACATGGAGATTGCGGGGATTCACTGTAAGTCTTCTAACTGATCATACATCATAGTTTTCTGCGTGCATCGACTTTTCTCGAATTTCTCCTGCTTGTTTTGTCACATAATTGTTAAAGGAAATTGGGACTGGACGGTAGATGTATATTTCTGCTCACTTAATTCTTTAGTGATCACCTAATTAAAATCGAGACTGCTAAATATAGACGATATTAAGATCCCATAAAATCAAGAATTCTTGCAGGAGAGCAACCCCGACATTATTTGATTTTATCTTACAGCGAGGAGAGAGACACACACTAGGATAGAGCCAAGCCAGGATTTTCATACTGACTATTGATTCTACCAAAATGATTAGCTACTTCTCAGTGAGGATCTAACGGGCAGCCAGTAAACGGTCCAGATTTCCTTAGCAGAGTGGGTGGTTTAGAGGACACTACGTAGGGCTCTGTCCTCAAGTAAAGGGTAGCCATTCTACGGTCCTTACTTACTCACATACTGGCTGAAAGTAGGTGCAACTAGTTGTAAGAATTCGGGACAGTCGGTCGGGAAATACAGGCACCTAACAGCTCGTTTAAACGGTTTGCAAGATTTGACTTCTCACCAATTAAAATTTGATAAGATAACTTGCCGAACTCTTACGGCCTTCACTGAGTGAGTTGGTGAAACAAAACTTTGTATTGTGTTTGATTTGTGCATAAAACTTAGTTGATCATCGAATACCGCACACTTGTGCCTAGATCATAAACCGTACACCTCTTGTTAATCTCTTGGATTCGAGAATGTAAGATTGTGGTAATTTCTGTTCGGACTCCGCGAACCCTTTTCTAACCGCCACAAACTTTCCAGTCTCAAACATTCTGAGCACTCTTACTCTGAACCACCTTGGGTTCAGGGACACCTTCCCCTTGAATTCTCCACTTATAATCCTTTCCAAACTATTGACTCTGATTTTTCACAATCTAAAGGTGAAAAGAATCACTCACAAAAGATGCCTCCAAAGAAGAGCAATCATGAAGATGAACTCAATGAAGATCCAATGCAAATGATTCTCGCAAGACTAGCCGCATCTAAGCAGCAACAAAATTTAATGAGGGAACAGCTAGAATGGTTGAATGCAGAGGAAGAACCACCAATGGAAGCCGCATACAATCCCGGGCAATACGGAGTTAGAAATTACTTGCAGCCACCTCAGCCAGAGGTTCACCATGAACTGAAGCCACACTTCTTGAGTCAATTACCACAATTTCATGGTAATGCAAATGAAGAACCATATGAATTTTTGCGTGATTTGGAGCTAGTATGTTCTAATCAGAGGCATCCACAAGTCAGCCAGGACTACATTCGTCTCACTGCACTACCTTTCGTCTTGAAAGCTAAGGCAGATTACTGGGTGAAAAACTTAGGAGTGATGGTGACCACTTATGATAGGTTCAAGAACCTATTCTTGAAGAAATTCTACCCTTTGAGTCGAACCTATCAAATGAGGACTCGCGTCACTAGTTTCTCTCAGATTCCAAATGAACCACTTTGTGATGCATGGGATAGATTCAAAGATCTGCTGCAGAAATGTCCCTGCCATGACCTAGATAATAACATCCTGGTTCAGTCACTCTATTCTGGCCTTAACTACAGGACTCAGGGTTTAGTCAGTGTTGTCTGTGGAGGCAATTACACATCCCGAGGAGCTGAGACCGTCTGGAAAATACTGGAGCAGATGGCGGAGACAAGCCGTTCACAAATCGCCAGCAGAGCTTACACTGATTCCCTGAACACCTTTCAAGCCAAGGGAGGGAAGCAAACTGTCGCAGAAATAGCAGAGGATTTCATCCCCAACATGAACATCATCACAGATAAATTAACAGTTGTGGAACAAATTCATAAGAGGGTGAACGACATCGACAATCGGATCTCCCAATTTCCAAAGCAAATGGAGGAGCTAACTGAGAAGGTATCCAAGATAGGGATATCCACTGCTCCTACATCCCCGGTCTATCATGTGCATCATGTCCAGGAGCAACCAGGATCAGGACAACAGCAACTATGGGCTCAGGACCAATCATGTACCCAACCTTCCCAGCAGCCACCTCCACCAGCCGAGATAGTAGAAGAAGCCTCGCCTCTGACATTCGAGATAAACGGCATTTGGTACACACAGGACACTACCCGACAGGGTAATACGGGGGACCGTCAGTAGTATCAATGTCCACTCACCTTCTACAATGCTGCATTTCCCACAGCTCCACAGCACACTCAGCACTCGAGGTAGCAGCAGTAATACAACCGTCAGAATCAACCTCAGCAACATCATCAGCAATATCAAGCTCCAAATCAAGCATCTCAATCATCCAACCCTCCAAAAGAATCGGTCAATATCCAGAGGCAAATGCTTGAAGAAATATACAGCTTCCGAAATGAGCTGCACGATCTACGGGTTGATGTTAATCGTTTGTCCCGTTGGAAGGATGAACAGACAGCCCCGGCTACAACCATTCCCACCCAAGTTCAAGCTAACCCCAATAGCTTTAACAAATCTCAATCATCTCAACACAATGACCAGGTATACTATTCAGATTTCTCCACATCTGAGCATGAGTTCCTTTCGTTTGACAATATCAATGCCATGTCACTCAGGAGCGGAAGGACCGTGGTCGTACCTGACCGGGCAAGGGAATCAGACCATCAAGACTCGTAAGATCAACCGGAGGATGCTTCTTAGGATGAAGAAGAAGGACGCCCGAAGATTTCAGCATGAGATAAAGGAAAGGCATCTATGGAGACCACAGAGGACCTTGAACCTCTAGTTGCTGCAAAAATACCTTTGTCACCACTTCAGCAACATAATTATTATGATTTTAATAAGAACTCCAAATCTAATAAAAATGCTCTTATTTATGATTCTGGCTCTCTTTCTCCTGTCTCAAATGGTTCCATTCCTTTCCCCCATGCTCTTAAGAAAGGAAAACCAAAGAAAAACATTCAAAATGACCCAGCGATGGAAAAGTTTTGCCAACAGAATATCACAGTCAAAGTACCCTTTGATCAGTATGTGGCCAGTAATCCAGCATTTCAGAAATATTTGAAAATGAAATGTACTCCCACCAGGATTCGTACAAAGAAAACAAATCAGTTTGTGGAGACTCATGTCCTGACAGTGGCCACTACCCAATGCGTCAGAAATCAGCATTTACTAAGGAAGAAAAGGGATATGGGTGCTCATTATGTGGAAAGTCGCATTAGCGGCATTGCGTTCGCACGCACACTTCTCAACAATGGTTCTTCCATCAATCTTCTTCCCTTAGCCTTATATTACATATTGGAGTTAGGTCCTCTCCAGAAATCATTATCTTTACTCCAATTCGCTGACAAATCCACTAACAACCTAAGGGAGAAGTGAAAAATATTATCATTATGGTCGAGGGTACGGAATACAAAGTGGACTTCACTGTCCTTGATATGGAGACCCCGAACCATTGGAAGGAATCACAAATCATTCTTGGAAGACCATTCTTAAGAACCGCCAAGGTTGTATTCGATTACGGCACTGGAATGATGAAATTCTGCTCCCTAGATGGAGAAGTGGATCTGGAGATGAAACAAACAAAGTGTCAAAGACCAGATTCTGAATCCACCACTGAAGATGCCGAAACATCCGAGTGTAATCTCATCAGTACTACTGGACCGTGGGACCAACTGCCAGACCTTCAGATTGCTAACACCACAGCAGAAGAAGAAACAGTGCACCAGTCAATATGCGAGATATTGTCAGATAAATCTAAACACCCAAATGTTTATAATCTTGATGACACAGAAATCCTTTCGGATTTGTCAATCCCATCTTCTTCGGGAAAATCAAGAAAAATCGATGACGAGTCGGACGCGGCTTTGGTCAAATTACCGCACTACTTTTGCGATCCGACTCGCATTCCTTCAGGATTAGTGGCTAGCATATTACAGAATGATTCACCGCCAACCAGCACAGAGCCAGATTTAAAAGACATTCAGCCAGACTTGATTGATGATTTAGATTTGCCAGAGCTGAAACCTCTCCCTCCCACACTGAAATATGCATTTCTTAATGGACCCAAAGAATCTAGACTAGTAGAAGTCCTTGAGCAAAATCAACTCTTGCCACATGTGATCATTAGCTCGTCACTAACCATAGATCAAGAATCTAGACTAGTAGAAGTCCTTGAGCAAAATCGAAAAGCCATCGGTTGGACTGTGTCGGATCTCGTAGGAATCAACCCCGCTCTCTGCTCGTACCAAATTTATGTTGAGGATAACGCAAGGCCTTCCCGTAAATTTCAGAGAAGATTAAACCCCAATCTTCAGGAAGTAGTTAAGAAAGAAATAGAGAAATGGAGCAAAAAAGGTTTTATATACCCCATCTCTGACTGCAAGTGGATGCCCCCCCTTCATGTCGTCCCGAAGAAGTCGGGAATCCAGATGGTCACCAACAAGGAGGGGGTAGAGATCGCGACCCGAGTACCCACGTCATGGCGCGTCTGTGTCGACTACAGGCGCTTGAATGCTGCGACCAGGAAAGATTACTTTCCACTGCCATTTATTGATCAAATCTTGGAGAGACTTGTAGGGAAAGCATTCTTCTATTTTATTGACGGGTACTCTGGCTACAAGCAAGTAACCATCGTTCCTGAGGATCAGGAAAAGACCACATTTACATGCCCCTTCGGTACCTACTCATTCAAGCGCATGCCATTCGGGCTTTGTGACGCCCCAGGCACATTTCAGCGGTGCATGATTGTCGTATTTGCTGAAATGGTGGGTGATTTCCTGGAAGTCTTCATGGATGACTTCTCGGTCCATGGTGATTCATTTGATACATGTTTAATGCACTTGAACCGAGTCCTCAAGAGATGCAGAGAGGTTAATTTGGTACTCTCATGGGAGAAGAGTCACTTTATGGTGACTGAAGGTATCGTGTTGGGGCATGTCATCTCCAAAAAGGGAATGGAGGTCGACCCTGCCAAGGTAGATGTGATCAAGAAACTTGAGCCACCAACCAACGTCAAGTCAGTGAGGTCTTTTGTAGGGCATGTTGGATTTTATCGAAGGTTTATCCCTGATTTTTCAAAGATCGCTCGCCCACTGACTGAGCTCTTAGGAAAAGACACCGAGTTTATTATGAATCACAAGTGTCTTGAGGCTTTCGAGCTCCTAAAAAAGAAAATATGTGAATCGCCAATATTACAAGCTCCCGACTGGTCTCTTCCCTTTGAGATCGTGACTGATGCATCGGATTTCACTGTCGGAGCTGTCTTGGACAAAGACGGGATGGAATCCCTTATGCGATTCACTACGTGAGCAAATTATTGGATCCTACATAGAAAAATTATACAGTGACTGAAAAGGAAATGCTCGCGGTTGTTTGGGCCCTTGAAAAATTCAGATCATACATATTGGGCTCCAAGGTGACAATTTTCACTGATCATACGGCAATAAGATATCTTAAGGATAAGAAAGATGCCAAAGCATGAATTTTGAGATGGATCTTGTTAATTCAAGAATTTAATTTGGAAATCAAAGATAAACCTGGAATAAAGAATGTGGTTGTTGATCACCTTTCCCGAATAAAGCAAAATGATTATCTTGACACTGGACCTATTAAGGAGACTTTTCCAGACGAATCTGTTTGCGTTATTGATTCAACCCCATGGTATTCCAACATCGTGAACTATCTTGTCTCCAAGAAAGTTCCCTTTGGTTGGACCAAGAGAATGATTGATCGATTAAAATCGGATTCAAGAAAATACCATTGGGACGATCCTTTCCTTTTCTATGAGGGAGCGGATTGTGTCTGGCGAAGATGTATTCCTCAGGAAGAATACCAGAGTGTCCTCACACATTGTCATACTCTCGAGGCTGGAGGACACCATTCGGGAAAGAGAACCGCGCACAAGGTACACCAATGTGGATTTTATTGGCAGACCTTATTTCGAGATGCTAATGACTTTGTACGGTCTTGCCCGATTTGCCAAAGGATGGGAGGGACTGTTGGTTATAGAGATGAAATGCCCATGCAACCAATGATTTTCTGTGATGTTTTCGATGCATGGGGGATTTATTTTATGGGTCTCTTTCCCAATAGCAATGGATTTGAGTACATCTTGTTAGCGGTTGATTATTTATCTAGATGGTAGAGGCTATTCCAACCTGAACCGTAGATAGCAAAACCGTCTGTAAGTTTATCAAGGATAATATCATTGCAAGGTTCGGGATACCAAAAGTTTTGATTTCTGATGGAGGAAGCCACTTCGTGAATAGGGAAATGAGATCTTTGGCTAAAGAGTATAAATTTGAGCATATAGAATAGCCAACCCATATCATCCACAATCTAATGGCAAGGCAGAGGTTTCTAATAGAGAGGTGAAGAGTATTCTTCAGAAGTTGGTTCGTCCAGATAGGAAGAACTGGCCGAAACTGTTGGACCAGGTTCTGTGGGCCTATAGGACAGCCTATAAGACCCCGCTCGGTACTTCACCTTTTAGGATGATCTATGGCAAGCCATGCCATCTACCTGCAGAATTGATTCACAAATCTGAATGGGCAATCAAAAAGTTGAATTGGAGTTGTCACCTTGGGAAATTATGTCGTGACTTAAATTTGAATGAGCTAATTGAAATCTGAAACCGAGCATATGACAACAGTGTGATCTATAAGGAAAAGGTCAAGAGATGGCATGATAGACACATTCGAGATAAAACCTTTGTCCCTGGGCAGAAAGTATGGTTGTTTAATGCTCGGTTAAAGATTTTTCATGGGAAACTAAAATCAAAATGGACAGGTCCCTATGTTGTCATCGATGTGCATGCTAATGGAAGTGTGGATATTGCTGAACTCAAAGATGATGCACAACCTTTCTCAGTGAATGGACAATTGCTGAAACATTATATAGAATCACCCAAAGAGCAGACAGTTCAAGTTGAGGTCATCTACTTTACGCAGAGCAAGGACATTGAAGATTTATCAGATCAAAATCCCACCCTCCCTCCCGACCACATCGATCTCCTTGTACAGCTTTTTCCTCTACTTAGACCAAGGCCTAAGTATAGGGGGGACCGATGCCATCTGTATATACCATTTTCCCGCATCACACTCCTTCTCCTGATCACTCCATTTCCACCCTTCTCTTATACTTAGGCTGACCAGAGCCTAAGTATAGGGGGAACCGACACCCACCTGTATATACTCTCCTCATTTACATATCCCGACCGCCTCTTTTTGCGCTCTTCTTCTATACTTAGACTATTCACAGTCTAAGTATAGGGGGGCGGACCATTGTATATCAAAATGTTACTCTCTTACGCTTAGCCCGAGCTATGTCTTCTTTACGCTTCTTGTGCTCTGAGGACACAGCACTCGCTAAGTATAGGGGGGTTTGTATATATACTTTGTATATATTTTATCCATATCTCGTACTTGCACGTAAGTCTATATGTATTTACGGGGTGGGTAATCTTTAAAAAAAGGGAGTTTTTCTACTAACACTAACTGTGCCCAAAATTTTTGAAAAAAAATGGCTTCTTATTCTTTTTGAAAAAAAAGAGAAAAAGAAAAAAATGTGTATGCATTTCACACACCTGCACTTCATCCATCATCGCATTTGCATATGTGAAAAGTCTTTGGGTTCTGAATCGAGTGATGAGCCGAAACCGAGAGTGGTCTAGACTTGACCTTAATCCACCTAATTATTAGAGGAACTTCACCGAGAAATAGGATTTTAGAATCTTTAGGTCTTTAACTTAATTCTTTGATTTCTACATGACAAAGACTGTGTGAGTTTCTTTTCTGGTAGTGTGGAAATCTAAAGACTGGAGTACGGGTTGAAATAAAGCTTTGGAAAAGTGATGGACGACTGGGCATAATTTTTCTAAGACCCCAAAAAATGTACGGAATAAAAAAGATTCTATATCCGTAGGGGCACAACAAGATCCAAGCAGAACCACCAAAAAATCCAAATACAAAGAAGCATTCTACCAAATAAATAACTGACCAAAAAGGTCCAAGCTTCAAGAAAACCTGTAGATCTTGGTGGAGACTCGGCTACACTGGGCAGCTTCACAAGGAGAGGTGACTACATTGGCCACCCTCCAGTTCTTTTCCCCTTCTTCTATCTTCTTCCCTAATTCGATTGTGAACATAGCGCGACAAACCTTAGAAGGAAATACCTGACTCCCCGAGGACGAGTTACTGGAGAGGAGGTTTGCACGGTAGTCCGGCATTCTGGGTGGGAAGAGTTAAAACCTTTCACACACATGAGTCGGTTGTTCAATGTTCATAGGGTATACTTTGGGAAGAGGATTGATCTAAGATGACTTATGAGACGAAACTGTATCAATGATATGTAGAACCTGAGGGCTGTTGATTTTAAAATTCTAAGTCTCACAGAAGTTCCGACATACAAATAATCCAAAGGTCGAGTTTAGGTTCACTTTCACCTTCAGCTCATGGTCTTGGTATGGAACCCAATCTCATTTCACCTCATGGCATTTCTTTTTGATGTTCAGGGACTAGCATGGTTTAAGTATAGAGGGATGATGAATCTCATATTCATCACTCTAAAACTCATTTATTAAGCTCAAATCCCTCAAAATCAACAGCATTTAGGCATCTATTCTGCATAATTAGCATTCATGTATGTTTTCATAAGAATTTCATTTTAACACGAATTTCTGCACAGAATAAGAAGCCAAATATCCAAGCCAAAAATGACCTGTAAATAGCCTAACTTCCCGGATTTTTACCTCATTCATGCTAACTCCGAATAACATAAAACCACCTCCACTGTGTACATATCACTAACAAGAATAAATAAAAAAATACAAAAAAATCACTAACCCAAATAAGTGGATCAAAAACCCAAACCCTAGTTTCAAATTTCCGGACTAAAAGCCCCATATCTTCCCCATCCAGTGTCTTTTTTGATCCTGCTCACTTTTGGACTAATGTACATTCAATCATCTTCAAAACAAGACCAAGTTCAAGTAAATCGGAGCTCATATGTGAAAATTGGGTTTTGGGTCTCTTTTGTACATTTTGTATTTTAGATGATTTTTACCTATTATTTTATGTACATATGTAACCTATTTTAGTTTGTTTCTTTTTGATTTGTCTTCTTTGATAAAAGTTTTATTAAAATGCGCAAAAATCCAAATCCAAATTGAGCTTGAAATCAAAGAAACAAATTGGGTCCGAGTCTTCATTAACCACTTGTACAAAATTGGTCTTTTTCCTATTTTATTTTATTTCTTATTTTTAACCTATTAATAAAAATCCAAAAAATTTAGATTAATGTGTAAATATTTCCTCTTGATTTTACCATATTTTTTCCGGATTTTTATCTTTTTTAAAAATGACCAAAAAATTACAAAACCCAAAAATCAAGGTATTCTATGTACATGGGATACCCCAAAAATATCACTTTGTGCATTTGATCGATTTTGGCTTTGATGTCCTCATGAAAGTTGTAGATCTCATCGAGACGAGAAATTTTCATGATGAAACTTTTTCGATCTGAGGTCGTTTACTATTTATTATTGATTTTTAAAAGTATTTACTTGGCGATTTTTGTGGTGCTGACACGTGGCTGCCCCTGGGGCCGCCACATGTCAGCCATTTTGGCCTAATTATTTATTCGTTTATCTAAAAAAATAAAAAATAAAAAAGACGCGCGTGCGTCGCACGTGCCTCCGCCTCTCCCTCTCCTTGCTGTCACGTGGCTTATTCTCGGTCGGCCGATCGGACGGCCCCCGCTCATCGTCCTCAACCCGTCGCCTTTCCCAATTAGAAACCGTCACCTCCCCCGATTTCGCGGCCGCCCACCGCGAATCTCTCCATCTCTGATCGTCGCGTATCTTATCCTCGATATCACGATCATTTTCCAATCTCCTCCTCCTGGCGAATCTCGTCGAATCCCAAAACTCAATTTCGTCAATCGCGCGCACCACCTTCCATGTCTGACTACCCCCGACGCCCCTATTTAAACACAAGCGTCGCATCTCGCCAACCCATCTGCCGCCGTTCAACCTTCAAGGAACCTCTTCTGGTCGTGAAAGCCAGCAAGCCTCCTCCTTTGGCGTGATCCGGGCCCAGAGCCTTGTCGCAGCTCAGCCATCCTCGCCGCTGCTCAGCTCTGGCTTGCTCGTCGTCGAGCCCTCTCCCAGGTACTCTCTCTCTCTCTCCAACATTTCGCCGCCGACCCTCCTCTTCCCCGACATCCGCCGACCGTGTGTCGGCCATTGGATCCAACTCCGACCACAACCACCGACACACCGCTTCCATCTTCATCGACAACTCCGCCACTATCGGCTTCGTCTTCTCCGCCTCATCGAGCTAACGAACGCCATTATCATCTTCTCCAAGCTTTACCAACTTCGACTCCAGCAGCCACTCAACGCATCAACGTCGACACCTCCGAGCTTCTCGCTGGCCACACCTCGCTCGACACATGGCCTTCCCCCCCTTTCCGCAACGCCGGAGGCCAGCCACCCCTTCACCGCCAGCCCGAAGCTCTGACAACACCTCCGTCTAGAGCGGCCAACCTCCGCCGATCTCTCCCCCGGTCCCAAGGGCCGAGACCCTCCTCGTGTGTTTTGCACGTGAGTGAGGGGACGTTTTGCATCAATGCCCCTGGAGTCCACCCCAATTGCACCGAAGCCTAAAGGTCACGTGCACAGCATGTGACCATTTGGTAATTTTACAGAAGGATCCCCGAAGGTCTCCATATTCACGCTTCCACCCCAGCCAGCCAGAGGCACGTGCAGAGCACGTGACCTCTGGAAATTTTACAAGAATACCCCCATGGGTATCGGTAATTACATTGCAACCCCTCTGCCTTTTTATTTTATTTATTAGTTATTGCAGTCATACCCCGGTGTTCCCCCGTAATTTTGGACCTCTTCTCTGCATTATTTTATTTATCAAAAATTAGCATTTTGTTCTACACTTAATTCTCTACATTATAAAATATTGTGTATATTTTTGTGATCAGTGGTTAATTAATAATTAATTGTTTCGTGGGAAATTGCATATTTTGCCTGATTTGTGCTCTTAAATTTGCCATTGATTAACCGTTGCTCTAAAAATCCCCGAAAAATCACATTGTAGAGTTAATTGTGCTTGACATTGTGCCCAAAAAGAATTGCATTTGCATGCATAGTTTGCCCTGTAAAAATCATTTTGCATATTTCTGTGTTTAATTTTTAATAGGTATTAGATCTCACATTTTCGAGGTTTGGGATTTTTTGAGATTGATCACATAGTGGTAGATCTTAGATAATTTTAATCCTTGAAATAATAGGTTTAGTATTTATTATAATTAAATACTGAAATTCATTTTGTTTGCATTTAAAAATTCACAAAAAAATTCATATTGCATCCAAAATTTCCAAAAAAAATACAGTGCACTCATTTCTTCATAATTTACATTGCGGCCAAGCTTCGTATTTTTCGGACATCATTTGAACATATTTTACATTTTAGTCCCTAAAATAGGCTGAAATTGCATCTTACATCCCTTATTTGCATTAAAAATTCCAAAAAAAGACCTTCTCGAAAACCGTACACGAATCTTAATAGACATGAATCTAGGTTGTTCATTTGCCTCCTTGTGATCGACCTTGGGACTTGTCCAAGTAAAATAAAATAAAACCACTTGATTGAAACTGAATAATATTTGTGGTTATTTTCTTGACCGATTCCGATTGCCGCCTACAACACACGACTAATCATTTTTACGCACGACGATAAATACACATTCTTAACGCTGCATATTTCGGACGCGTCACTCTCGGATCCTTTCATCTAAACCACAAACAAGTATTATGTTTAACTCTTGAAGTGTGGTCGCGATAAAGTCTCTAAATGAAGAGACATCCTGTCTCAAGTCCGATCCGATAGAGGAGACGCTTGCGAGCGCGTTGATGAAACATGTGCTCCTCGCAATCCGTGTTGATGATCCAAGCAGTGAATGTCCTGATCTCATCACACGAAATAAGATGTCTTATTCTCGTGTGAGGCGCACCGAAGGAGATGGAGATCCATGAGAAAACAATCCGGTAGCATAACGACGATGATGCAACAATTGCGACTCTCTCTAGGGCTCCATGATGGACGGCCACAATGAGAGAGAGAGAGAGGAGGTGTAGAGAATGAGAGAGAGCATATCTTGTTATTGTAACTTTGAAGAGCAAGGGGTGCCTCTTCTTATATAGTATTTGGGAGTCCATGGATCACAATCGATGGACTACACAAAATAAATGAATGAGATTGATTTGTGCTACTTGCAATGGCCAAGATTTTGTTGTAAAGAAACCAACAACAATTGATTCAATTAAGATTAAATATATAATAAAAAATCAATATAATTCAATCCCAAATTAAATCAATCAAGCATAGAGATTATGGAATGAAGATTACCTCCTTCCATAATATGGGAGTTGGTGGCAGTCTCATGTAATCTCATGAGATTACATTATTCCATGGAAATCTCCAAGATTTACAACAACTCTTGTTGTAAATTATTCAACAAAAATAATTCATAATTATTTTGTGAACATTGCAATCATGCCATTCGAAAATTGTGAATCACATTCACAACCCAAAATAAAATGTGATTTAAATTTTCAATTAATTATCCAATGTGAATCTGATTCACATCAATAATTATTCAACAAATATAAATCATAATATGCTCTTTCTAATACATTATAAAACACATTTATAATATATATATGAATAATTTGGATAGTGCTATCCACATTATGCATATCTATGATAATTAAACCACATTTAATCATCTTGGATCTCTATTCTCATATACCCAAATAATATGGATCACAGTCACATTATTCACATCTTTGATAATTAAATCACATTTAATTATCTATGATAACTCTCCTTATAATATAAATCAAACTCATATTATTCGTGATAATTAAATCACATTTAATTATCAATTTTCTCAATACTCGGATACATATATCTGTAATGAAATTATCATGAACTCTTTCAAGGATAATGCACTTTCTCCACGGATACTTGGAGATAAGGAATGGAAGCGTCATGGTTATACAATCGTTTATGATCACATCGTCCT
This sequence comes from Ottelia alismoides, assembly GCA_037367405.1. Classification (NCBI taxonomy): domain Eukaryota; kingdom Viridiplantae; phylum Streptophyta; class Magnoliopsida; order Alismatales; family Hydrocharitaceae; genus Ottelia; species Ottelia alismoides. The sequence goes on from JAZKJV010000750.1 coordinate 365,857, forward strand.
AAGGTATTCCTAATACATGTACATCCTGCATACTGGAAGGCCCAGAATAAACCCGAAGTATAAGATCAATTTTACACTGTCTAATTCAAAGTTTTATCATTAAGTTTCTCATTCGACTATTGGGAGTTGGTATTGATCATATACTTTCCAAAATCATATATCATACCCAAGTGTTGATCATATACTTTCCAAAAGCATATATCAAACCTACAAATTCAGTCAAGCTTCCAAAGTGATACGACCGTGCACGGAATTTTATCTCCCCAATATCTGATGAGTGAGCTCATGTCTTCCGGATCAGTAACTGAACCTATATGATCCCTTTGAGAGATCGTATTACTCATATGCCCTTGCATGCACACCAGCATGCCAGCGTATAGACCTTGGTTAGGTCATCAACCTATTGGTCTACCAAATGTACATACTCATACATATAGTAACACATCTATCTCCGGTCAGAGGATGCGTGCCTATATAGTGACAACATACGACATAGGTCTTTGGTTATGTCGATCTCGTTATCAAGTCTTTGACCTAACTTATCTAACACCTCTGAATCTCTATTCTTATGCAGAGGACTTGCATCAAGAGGTCAGATAGATATCAGCCATTAGAGAAAGGATTGCCATTTCCTTCTCAGGCTAGAGATCCTCTCTTAAAAATCATTTGATGGTGCTCGATGAATCCTCAATCTGATTCCTTAGATATTTATCCAAGCACCATCCTTGATGATTCAATTTTTGAATCAACAACTTTATGATCATCAAGATGGCCATGGTACATAACCCTAATTGTACTAAGGGAACTATCATGCAAATTATTTATTCTTCATTTCATATCAGGGAATGATATTCGCAACAACATTTATTGCATAATGGCTTGCCGTGGGCTCACATGTCTGTTGACATGTAAATCTCAGGTTTTGATTTAAACGATATATGAAAGTGTCGTTGACCCAAATAGTCCCGCGACAAACAAACAAATTTTTTTCTTCTCCCGCTGCAAAATAATTATAGAAAATACTGTGGAGCAAGAGAAATGTTTTGCTACTTATTTACCTGTATAGTGGATAGGATCGAACTCAAGGAGGCTATAATTCCTAAGGGTTATTCAAATAATCGACGAAAAATCAATTAGGAGAAAAAGCAGGAATCTCACAAGTAAACTATCATCAGTTTTTGTGGAATTTTTTCTCTTTTTAATTTTTTTAATTTTTTATTTCTATTATTTTTTTATTTTTTGATTTCAACTTTCTAGTGATTTTGATATTTTGCATTTTTTTTAAATTTCAAATAAGGAACAATATGCACAAGATAAGGACTACGCACACCAAACTCTTTTTGTATTTTTCAATTGTATTAAAAATGCTCTCCAGAGAAAATATTTTAAGGTTTTAAAAACTTTGAAATGTTTTTGGGAATTTTTGTAGTATTTTCAGATGTTTTTGTGTTTATCTAAAAATCAAATAATGGTAAAAATGATAAACAGTGCACAGCCTGGAGTAATTTGCAACTTAAAAAAAAATTAATGCCTAAAACTCCTGGCAGCTATTTTTATGATGAAATATAGGCAAATATCTACAAAGAGGAACTGAAATCATGTTTTTGGATTTTTTGGTAGAATTTTTTATGATTTTTATAAGATTTTTAGTATTTTTAATTTTTTGGGGGTTTTGAAAAGAATTAATGTATGAAATTTGGATAGAAATTAAAAGACAATGAAATAAAACTACTCTATTTTTTTGGAGTTTTTAGAGTAATATTCGAATTTTTATGAATTTTTGAATTTCAGGAAGAGAAAAAGACATTGTTTTTTTATTTTTCAATAATAATAATAAATGAATTTAAAATGCCATGAAAACTTTATGCTAAAAAGATAAGCACGTTAAATGTATATCATGATTTTTGAGAGATTTATTGACCAAATAAAACATTTATTTCAATAAGAAAAGCAAGCAAAATAAAGGTCTGGAAATCAGGGACTAAAGTATAATTAGTTAATGTTTTTGTACTGAATAAATAATAAAAATAAAGCAGAAGGTGACATTTGCAATTTAACCAGCAAAAAGCGTGTCAAGCACGTTCTTGAGTTGGAACAGGGGCTCTTTTGAAATTTCAGAAACTTTCGGGGGCAGAATTGTGATTTTTCCAATATTTTATTCAGGCATATGGTTTCATGGAGTGTTGCTTTCGTTTATTTCTTCAAATCAAAATAAGGACGCCACAAATGGGATGGAGTGTCGCCAAGGGCATGGAAGGGGAGCGTCGTTGGTGAGATGTCGCACTGGAGGTGGCTTCCGGCGGTGGAGGGATAATGGCAGTGGCATTAATGCGGGGGCGGCTGAGCTGTGGTGATGTGCTCCGCGGAGGACGTCGGTCCAGGCGGTAGTGAAGGCACTAGAGCACGGTATGGAGGTCTCGACGGAGGCTCTCGGAGCGACGGTGGGCACGATCGGAGGGCTCCGTCGCGTCGTGTGATTGGCACGATGGCAATGGCAGCGGTGGTTTCGGCAAGGGTAGCGGTGGTGATTGTCAAGGGCGACTACGACCTGCCACGGCGATGCGACTGTACCACAGGTGGAGGGGCGTGGTTGATGCGGGGGGCTTCAACGGGAGGCCTGGGCTTCGGCGGGTGGGCTTGCGGAGGACGGCTCCATTGCGTGGGTTGGTGGCACTACAGCGATGGCTGTCGTGGAAGAGACTCGTGTGTGGGCGCGACACGATGGCAGAGTCTGGAAGTGCATCGGTGGAGGCACAAAGGATTCGGCTGAGGGTGGCGGTGCACAAAGGGTGCGTCGAGCGTGGAGGAGCGACGAGCAGTCTGCGGAGGTCTGAAGGGCACTGCTCTCGTGCGACGAAGATGATGCGCTGGTGGGCGTCGGTCGGTCGGAGCGGGGATGTGTGTGGCCATGGAGGGCGGAGTGACAGCGGTGCTGGCCGCAGATCAAGGGCCGCCTGCGGTGGAGTGACGAATTATGCGGCGGATGCCGCTGAGTTTTTTTAATGTAAATACAGAATAGAGAGCAAAAAATATGTTATTTTATTTTTTAAGAAAGGCAAAAACTAGAACTAATTTTTATAAAAAAAATATATTTTTTATTTTTTAAATTTTTTGCAAAACAAATGTTAGGAGAAAAAGAATAGATATATTTTCTAATTATTTTTTAAAAAAATATTTATCAACAAATTAGGATACGAGCATGATGACTCGATCCTAAAATCACACGGAATATGTGAATGCGAGCGGTTCCGAGGGGAATGGTAGATGGAACCGTATCTCCGACCACCGTGCGTGGTCAGAGGTGGGAGATCGTGCGAGGTAGAAAAGAATGCGTAGAGATAGAGAAAGTGAGTTGAAAAATCGAGTTGGTGGCGGATCAAATCGTGATGGATTTTAAGATCTAGAAAAAATGACAACGAAGCAAAAAATGCGAGAGAATAAAACTACAATTAACCTAGGATAAAAATAAGAGTAAATAAGGATCTCACCTTAGGAGCGAAAAAATAATATAATCGCCTCGACGAAGGCCGACTCGCTGTCACTGGACGACTCGGAGGCTAGGCACCCTTCTGCGACAAGAAGACTCTTGGAGATCGGGCTTCTCTCACCAAATATTGATCAAGTTTGAATGATGGAGAATGAGCCATATAAATAGAAAAGATAGGAATTGAAATTTGAATTTTTGGATGAAGATAAGAGATAAGAGAAAAAATTGAAATGAGATAGAGATAAGAAAATTAGTTTTAAAATTATTTACAAAAATTAACTAGTTTTTTTGTATTTACGTCACTTTATTAATTTGAAGAAAAAATGTTAATTTTTTTATTTTTTTGTCATGGTCATTTAAGCATAGCAACTATATACATATATTATATACATATGGTACATTATATACATAGTTTAAGAAGGAAATTGGTTTTTTTGTTTTAAAATTTTTATTTCTTATTTTTATTTTAAATCATTAGTAAAAATATTTACAAATATTTACAAAATACAATATGTACAAACACAATGGAAAATTGCACAAACCACTCCAGAAAACCAACTTTTCACATGTAAGTCCAAAAATTATAAAATCACGTCCATTTTAAAGATAATTTAATTTAGAATACAATGGAAGTGAGTCTGCTTCAATTTGAGTTCATATGGAGTCGGAATCGGTATTTCAATTATTGCTTAGTGGCTTTTTCCAAGTATGGTTTCTTTTATTATGTACATGATTTGATTGTGCAATTATTTTTATTAATTAGGAAATATTTTTATTTACAACTTTTATTTTGAAAATTATTGATTTGAGGTAAATTTATGTACAAATAAAATAGTGTAGTATACAAATATACACGGCACGCAAATTTTTTAGATAATCTGAATAAAGACCCTATCTCCCCCTACTTTATTCCTGGTCGATCAGGTCAAGTCTTGACCTTCTCTCAGGGTTCGGGTCAGCATGTATCTATTACATATATACAGTCTTCCTTCTTTTTCTTATTTTCTGTTCTTTATTTTTCCTTTCTTTCTTTCTTTCTTTATTTTAGGTAAAAATGGTAAGAAGTGTACAATATTTACACACAAATGCATGTTAGTAAGAATATGGAGTTAGTATTATATACAGTTATTTTATAAGGGATTTTAAGCCAAAATAAATGAATAAAGATGATGAAATGCATATTCATCATCCCCTTATATTTTACCTTTGCTAGTCTGTTAGAAAACACATATTTGAAAGAATAAGTGAATAAAAAGAAAAAGAAAGGGAAAATGAAGAAATAAGGACAATATTGAATATTGAGCTTATCTTCATAAAATTGTAGTATGGAGCTCTGTCGGACATTTGGATTATTAGTGTGGCGGAACCTTAATAGGAAATGGATTTAAAAACTAATAGTCTCTAAGTCTCATAAGACTCCTATTCAGGTCTCCTCAACAGTCGGGTTAGAACAAGTCTACACACACAAATTCTTATGACTATGAATCTTTACTTGTATAGTGTAAGTGAAATATATAGCTCCCCATCTCAAAAGTAGCAAAGAAACAGCCTCCCTGAACAAGGAAACTCTAGTTCCCCGGTCTAGCAACTCTTTCCTTGAGGAGCGGGGATATTCCCTTCTAAGTTCAAGTACAACCAGCTCAAGAAGAGGAGATGGAGAAAAGAATGGACGGTTACCAGTGTAGCTACCTATCCTTCGATGCATGACCACTGTAGCCTAGTCATCCAGCTGCAAGCTTACATATATTTGACTTTGAAGCTCTTATTTATTTCTTTTTTTCTTTTTCCTTTTTTTTATCCTTGTATATACACTCCGGCAAGCATTTTACTTTTCAATCAGGCATGTCCACTTTTGGAGATTCTGCATTTTTTCCTTTTTTTGAAAATATATACAAGGTGCAGCATGTACATAAGGAGTTTTTCCTCTTGAGCTAGTAGACTATCCCCCTTTTGATGCATTATTGCAACCCCACAGTATCATGTCTTTAGACCTCAACATCACTAGACTGTGTTGAGACACACTTCCCTCCCTAGAGGAAGATGAGAGCTTCCGCCTAGATGTACTACCCTCGTATGCTACCCTAAGCCAAAAGATTCTGCCTCCTCACTACCTCCACCATGAAGAGCTACGTGTAGAGTGCTTGTCTAAGATAAGCCATGGTTTGAAAGAATCATGTGTGTGTTGTTAAATGTTCTACTTAGACTAATCAATATGACATGTGAACATAGTCTTATGGACTCAAAGAATTAAGTCACTAGGACTTGAAAAGTCTTAACTCCGGTTCTTATAAGGTTCTTCTGAAATTAAGTGGATTAAGGCCCAACTAAGCTCCATTCTTCGATTTTATTCCAGACTTAGTTTAAATGTCAATACTATCCTGAAAAATGCACATGCAAATGCAAGAATATGCACAATGCAAAAAGAAAGCTTTTTTTAAACAATTTTTCAATTTTGAACTTTTTATGGATTTTTGGAAAAAAAAAGGAAAATGATGCACATGCAAAAGAAATTTTTATATGCAACTTTTTATAGATTTTTGGTTTTGTAGTTTTTTTTTTCAAAAAGGAGAAAAAAGTTAGTAAAATATATACAAGTATATACAAGAATTTTTTTGGTTTTTTTTCTTTTTTTGATTATTTTTTTTTTGTTTTTTTATTTTCTTTGTTGTTGTTTTTTTGGGGGGGATTTGTTTTTTTGTTTTTTTTTGTTTGTTGTTTTTTTTCAAGGTGATCAAAGTCTATATACACACATGTGGATTTTACAAATTTTATACATATCTCCCCACAAACATATTTAAAAGTACGAGTTATGTCTAAAGTATATATACAATATATATGACACCCCCTTATACTTAGCTCGAACTATGTCCTCATAGTGATCAGAGGGCGGCAATGGAAGACATAACTCGTGCTAAGTGTAGAAAAGTGAAAAGACTTCTATGCTACAATGACTCAAAGAGAAAATGAAAAGAATAGAGGTCGGTGATCCCCCCTATACTTAGGATCAAGTAATCCTATGTATAGAAGATTGTACAAAAGGGGAAAATCGATGCAGAGAATGTGCGGATTCAAAAACAAAAAAGACATGATATGAACAACATCAACCCCCCCCCCCATACTTAGGGTAGAGTATCCCTAAGTATAGGTAACAACAAGAGTGATGAACAAGACGAATATTAACAACACAAATCATTCAACCCTCTATACTTAGGATAAAGCACATCCTATGTATAGCATGGATAAACACACGAAAAAGAGGTGAATGATAAAACGGAGAAGAAAGAGTGAACGAAAGGATATACAAAAGGAGTGAATGTACAAAGGTCAAGAAGGTCGAAAGCGAACCTTCTTGCGGGATCGCTGAGATATGGATCTAACAAGGTGTAGGTCGATATTGGGGTAATCATTAGACACGAACTAATCAGGATCGACCAAGAATGTATCCTCAGCAGTCTCAGAGTGTGCAGGCAAGAATCGATTAGTGGAAGTAGTGTGGTCATGTCCTGCCTGGGAAGTCTCACAAACATCAAAGTAAAAAGGCTCGAGAACATTGTCATAAAAAGTAAGATAAATTCTAGCCTGGCGAGCCTCTATTGGATCATCATCTTTATCAAAAGGCCCAAATTCCTTTATAAACACAATCAAATCAAATTTGGCCTGGTCAGTCTCGTCTAACTCAGGGTGAATAGGAACGGACTCATCAGTGAAAGTAGTCATATCATCTCCGTCATGTCTAGTCTCAGAGTCTGCCTTCCGCTCTAGAGTGTCTATTGTGTAAATCCCGCAGATATATCAATGCATCTCCACACACTAGAAGGGGGAACTCCAATATCTATGCTTTCCAAGTCTTCCTCCTTGAAGAGGAATTCTTGGGTCTCAATTTCATCCAACATACAACAAGAATCTCTGATATTATCATCGAGGTCAAGGTCCTTGGGGTTGGATAACACGGGCACATTCTAATGGGATGCAGGTCTCTGGTTTGTAGTGGGTGTAGTGATCAACACATCGCTCCCTACATCAGAACGGAAGCGAATCTCTCCTGATCAATAATCAATAACGGCTCCCGCGGAGGCATGGAAAGGTCATTTCAGGATGACTGGAGGGTGCTCCACAAGGATGGAGGTCTCCATGGGCAATACGACAAAATCCAAAGTAAAATTCATGCCATGAATAAGAATGACAGTGTTTTCTAGAATACCCTTCGGCCTCTTAAGATCCATCAGCAAATTGAACTATCATCATGGTTTTCTTGAGAGGCCCAAGATGAAGAGACGATACTATAGAGAAGGGTATTATAGATTGATGAACCGCCATCAAGGAGAGTGTTATCACAAGAATAGTCAGATATGGAGCAACTCACAAGAGGTGTGGGAGTGTATTCTTTCCTAAAATGTGAACGGTGGGAGATGACAAAGGCAGTGGTCATGGTCAAGATGTGACGCCCAAATCTTCTCCTCCGTTCTCTTCTCGTGTTGAGGAGCAGATAAATGGGTCATGGCCTGGTGAAGTGGGGCTTTAATGATCTCATGAATGGTGGCCATCACTTCAAGTTCAGTCAACATTTTTTAATTTTTTGGACCTCCTCCATACAAGGGAGGAAATCAGAATCAGCATATACATGAGTATTGCCAAGAGCAGTCTGTATAGTGGAATCCTCGGTGTCAAGGTTGGGACATGTGGTGAATGACTGTGTGGGAAAATGGTTTGGCATGGGTGCCCTATCCTCATAAAATGAATCAACAATGTGTCTCCCAAAATCTTTTTGGATTTTTAAAATTTTCTCAATTTTATTATTTTGGGTGATTGCAAGCTCTCATAATTATCCTCAAGTGAATCCATATCCTCAATTAGTGGAGCAGCGTTCTGACTCTCATTTATGTTAAATAGATTGCTAATCCTTGAATTCATATACTCCATCATATGGTTCAGGGTCTCAAGTGTGGACACCATGAATGGTGACTCCAAAATCATAGGGTCGGGTGAGTGGAATGAGGGTGGGTGAAAATCGTCGTCCAATTTCTGAAATAACAGGTTAGGCAGATATGCACAAAAATTAGGAGGAAAGTTCTCCTGGAAAAAGGAAGGTGGATCAGCTGGAGAGTGCGAGAAGTTTGCGAAGATCGGATTAAAATAACTCCAGTCGACCATCTCCGAAACAAAAGACGGGATTGGAAGAGCACGATGGTCAAGTCAAAAGCTGTGGAAAAAAGGCGCAAATGCGCAGAAGGATCGAGTATGCACACAAGCAATCAAACACAATACAAACCCTCAGTTCACCAACTCAACGCAAGGTGAAGACCGTGAAGGTTCGATCAATTATCTTCTCAGTTTTTAGAGTTTGGTGAGAATACAATCTATCAGAGCGGTTAGAGCAAGCAGTTAGGAACCCAATGTTCCCAGGAGACTGGCCTAATCCCAAAGTTAGATCTTTCCCAGCCAGTATGAATTGCAGACCGTTTACCAGCTACCCGATCAATTCAATATGTTAAGGACGTCACGGGCCAATTTACCGGCTACTGGAGAGATCCTCACTGGAGAACAACTAACCCCAAGACCAGTAGTCTAATGGAAGTTCAGATGTGGCTCTAGCCTAGTGTGTGGGTCACTCTCTCGCTCAAGCAAACCAACCAATGAGGGGGTTACTCTCCCCAAAATAATGTTTTTCCTTGTTTTTTTTAGGATCAAGTTTTCTTTAGCAGTCCCGTATTTTAGGCAGTTGTCACTTGGTTAAATATTTTCAATGAATCGTCTACCGAGTATCCAATTTCCTATTTAACTTATGTGAGTGAAAACAAGGAAGGAGATCAGAAATGCCAATGTGCGATTAAAAACACTGATGCATGCAGGGGTTAGAGATGCGTACTTTATCGCCAACACTCTACATGCAAAATGATCTGCGCAGAATTTAAATACAGAAAAGTAAACTATCCTATATGATGCAAGTGAACCGTCCTAGATGATAGCGTCTATTAACGGGCAAGTACAAGTTAATTTAACTAAGTCCAACTATGCTCTGTTCTATAGGTACAGAAATTCTTGTTTAGGGTATTTGGACCTAATTAATTACCTACCTCAAGAAAATTAATTAAAGCAATCAATAGGTAGCTCACAAAATATGCGTGAAACAAAGAAAAATAAGGCGATGAAGTCAAATCCAATGAGATCCCCCAAGTGCACCGGCACTTGGCAAAACAGACCCCGCAACAAATGAATGTATGTTTACAAGGGTTCAAATGCTAGAAAAATAAATAAATAAATAAAGTCTTTTTTTTGTCTTCTTCAACTCCTCCTCTCACGCTATCATGCGGCTTGGTGAAGAATCAAGCCACCTCCACTTCGCCTGGGTGCTTCGGCTCTCCTAGGATCGTCTCCTTAGCTCTGCGAGCCCTTGTAAGAAAAAAAGAGAAAATATGTAAGAAACACAATTATCAAATATAAGCAGAAAAATGAAATAAAACAGTGAATATGAACAATGGCGTGAATGTGGAAAAATATATACAAATATATACAACCAAGAATAGCAGGTCAAAACAGAAACCTAACTACCCTCGTCGTGTCTCCCAGCAACGGCGCCATTTTGTTGATGTGGAAATCTCGGGTTTTGATTTAAATGATATATGAAAGTGTCATTAACCCAAATAATCCCGCGACAAACAAACAAATTTTTTTCTTCTCTAGCTGCAAAATAATTATAGAAAATAATGTGGAGTACGAGAAATATTTTGCTACTTATTTACATGTATAGCAAACAAGATCGGACTCAGGAACGCTACAATTCCCAAGGGTTGTTCAAATAACGATGAAAAATCAATTAAGAGAAAAAGCAGGAATCTCAAAGGCAAACTATCCTCGGTTTTTGTGGAATTTTTTAGCTTTTTTATTTTTTTTATTTTTTATTCTATTATTTTTTTATTTTCTGATTTTCAAATTTTTAGTGATTTTGATTTTTGTAATTTTTAAAATTTCAAACAAGGAACAATATGCATAAGATAAGGACTACTCACATCAAACTCTTTTTGTATTTTTCAATTATATTAAAAATGCTCAAAAAATCCAGAGCAAACATTTTTGGGTTTTAAAGACTTTGAAATGTTTTTAGGAATTTTTGTAGAATTTTCAGAGGTTTTTATATTTTTCTAAAAATAAAACAGTGGTAAAAATGATAAACAATGCACAGCCTAGAGTAATTTGCAACTTAAAAATATTTTATGCCCAAAACTCTTTACAACTATTTTTATGGTGAAATATAGGCAATTATCTACAAACAGGAACTGAAATCATGATTTTTGGATTTTTGTAGAATGTTTTATGATTTTTATAATATTTTTTAGTATTTTTCAATTTTTTGAGGTTTCGAAAAGAAATAATGCGTGAAATTCAGATAAAAAATTAAAAGTCCATGAAATAAAACTACTCTAATTTTTTTGGAATTTTTAGATCAATATTCAAATTTTTATGAATTTTTGAATTTCGGGAATAGAAAAAGACATTGTTTTTTATTTTTAATAATAATAAATGAATTTAAAATGCCATGAAAAATTTATGCTAAATAAGTCAGCACATCATAAGCATAGCATGGTTTTTGAGTGTTTATTGACCAAAGAAAATATTTATTTCAATAAGAAAAGCAAGCAAAATAAAGGTCTGGAAGTCAGGGACTAAACAGCAATTAGCTAATGTTTTTGTACTGAATAAATAATAGAAATAAAATGGAAGTGATGTTTTCAATTTACCCAGCAAAAAGCGTGCCAAGCACGTGCTTGAGTTGGAGCAGGGCTCTTTTGAAATTTTAGAAACTTCTGCGGGTAGATTTGAAATTTTTCCAATATTTTATTCAGCCCTAGGGTTTCTTTGAGTGTTGCTTTCATTTCTTTCTTCAAATCAAAACAGGGATGCCACAGGTGGGATGGAGTGCCGCCGCAAAAGCCAAAGGGCATGGAAGGGGGGCGTCACCGATGAGATGTCGCACTAGAGGTGGCTTCGGGCGGTAGAGGGCTAACGGTGGCGATGATGATGTGAGGGTGGCTGAGCCACGGTTGTGTGCTCCACGGATGATGTCGCTCCAAGCAGCAGTGAAGGCATTGAAGTGCGGTATGGAGGTCTCGGCGGAGGCGCTCGGAGCGGCGGTGGGCACGATCGGAGGGCTCCACCACGTCATGTGGCTGGCGCGATGGCAGTGACAACAGTGGTGTCGGCGGGGGCGACGGTGATGATCGGCAGGGACAACTGCAACCTGCTACGGCAATGTGGTTGTACCGCAGGTGGAGGGGTGTGGCTGATGCGCAGGGCTTCGTCGGGCGGCCTAAGATTCGACGGGCGGGCTCGCGGAGGATGGATCCTTTGCGCGGGTTGGCTGCGCTACCACAATGGGTATCGCGGAAGAGACTCGCACGTGGGCATGGCACGATGTCTCCTTCTGATATCCTTGAGTTTTGGTGACATAGGAGGTTTCCTAGGTCAGCTCCTTGAATGGTTCAAATAGCTTGTGAATGACTGCTGACTCAAATATTGGACAACTCAAATATTGTGGTGTTCTTCATAAACATGGTCCAATTCTTCGTAAGCTCCTAAAAATTTGTTTCCTCCTAGGAGCAATATCAGGGTGGGAGGTGTGGTGAGAATCAAAGGTCAAACCAACAATTGGCCTCTCGGGTGTTTCCCCTGGGGTTTGTGTCTATGTATGAGGAGAGGCATGGTCATGTGGAGTGCTCATGCCTTGATCACGGTTATCGGTTGATAGTTGGGTTGTCTCAGGGTCAGGCATGTCCTTGATGGATTGTTCATTGTTGTCTGTGTTTGGGATTTTGATGTCTTGAGTCTCACAATCAGCAATTGTCTTAGCATAGGCTAAGAATAGCTTTCCTAAAATGATAGGAGACTCGGACAATTCTCTATGATGCTCAATGTCATGGACAATAAAGTCCACTTTGTGCTTGTCACCTCACGGTCTTTTGGAAGATCTGATCTGGTAGTTGAATGATAACCCCTGTCTTTTTGAGTTGTCCGAGCTTGAGTTGATCAAAGATGATCTTTGGGAGGATGTTGAATGTCGAGTCGTCGTCTAACCGAATATGAGTGAATAAGGAGTCCTCAATTTCACACGTGATCCGAGTCAACCGCTTTACTTTGTGGCTTTTAATTTTGTGATCCATCATCAAAAAACTAACCATAGATATGACATGACGTTCAATCCTTGATCATTTCTTGCATGTTTTTTGGGGTTCAATCGCTCTTCACAAATCTCTAAAGATCGGGCACATATTCTATGGCCTAGATTAATGGAAGCTCTGAGATCAAACTCTTGCAAAATGCTTCCATTTATGAATTATTCCCGTTTTTTGAATTTTCTTGTTTTTCAGTTTTTTGATATTTTTCAGTGTGATGGTCAATAGATTGGTCAAAGGTAATTGGTAGTTGTGTCTAAGTGTCTGTCACGTGATGGTTTTGTGGTTCACAAGGTGGTATCATCACTTCTTCTTGATTCTTTGTTAACTGAATGAGATTAGATATTTGTTCATTCAAAGCATTTGCTCAATGGTTGATCCGAGCGATCTCATCCTCAAACATCTCACAACTTGGTGATGAATAATCGTACTCCATATGGTGTGACTCTAGCATGTAGTTCTGAGAGGAGTAGTGATTATCAATTGGAGTTGTAGTCTGGTCATGAGTCGTATTTCCCTTGACTCTGAATTTCTTATGGACTGTTAAAAGAAAAGTTTTCATACTCTGGAAGATAGTCAACATGAGAATGTGATGGTTCAAAAGGTGGGAAGTCCATAGTAACTGGAAATCGTGATTCTCTGTCAAAATTGGTTACTCTATTTTCCATCCTCAATTCTGCATGTTCTATTATGTTTATTTGAAAGTTAGAATGTGAGAGTAGTCTAGTCCAAGAAGAAGTGTGGGAAGGGGTGGAGTGAATGGGGTAGATGGAAATGATGGCTATGGGGGACCGGTTTTGAAGTAAGGGTTCCCCTTGAATGAAGAGTATCGAGATATGGTCGTGTATGTTGAGCCCACGAAGTCTAGGTATGGAGACTAATGAACCGACATCTTCTCAAGAGAGGGTTGGAGAAGGATTTGTGAACAACGATAAGATTGCAATTGCAAGGACTTTGACGCACACAAGTCAAACACAAAACAAGCTCGTAGATTCACCCACTCGACACTTGTGAAGGCACGTTAGAGTTCGTTTGTTTATCTTTTCAATTTTAATTTAGTGATAAAATAAACTTTGAGCAGATTAAGCGGGGCTTTAGGTTCAGGAGAGTCTTACAAAGACTGGCTCGAATTTGTACGCTAGGTGCATCTACGTTCACCCAGTATGGGTGTAAGCACGGACCGTAGAACGGCTACCTGTATTACTTCAAAATATTTTCTTACATGTTATCCTTTAAACACCCAATATGCTGAGGGAGGTCGTAGCTCCATCACTGAGAAGTAGCTAGTCATTTTTAAATTCAGTAGTCAGAACGAAACATCCAAGTTTTAGCTCTACCCTAAGAGCATGATTCTTATCATTACAAATAATGAGTGGGTTTCTGTCCACCAGACACAAGGGTTAATTTTATGTCAATTTTATATGCAGTTGCCTTGATTAGAAGTCTCGATTTTAGATTAGGGTTATCACTTGAGTCTTATGTGAGCACAAAAAAATCACACCTAACGAGCAGTCCCAATTCCTTTAATTCCTAAGTTGCAAAAATTGAGGAGTAGAGGGTGGGAAAAAGCTGATGCAAGCATCAAATCAATGATGCATGCTAAGAAGGAGACTTACAGTGATTCCTCGTGTTCTTCATGCAGGATGCAATACAAATAAAAATTTACACTAAATGATATGCACAGATGAAAACACCCTAAACAGATAGTTCTATTGGCGGGAAGAACTGATTTAGAAATTTGGCTAAGTTAAAAAATCTACCAATGTGTATAGTTAGTGAAAGATGTGTAGCCTAAAAATTATGAGCACGATCAATAGAGTATGTGCATCTAATTTTTACGCCACTCAAGTCGGGTCCCAACCGCACAGAAGGAGTTGAAACATACCCGACAAACCACAAAATGTCTGATCCAAATTATTACAAAACATAGGGTTCAGAGATACCCTATGAATGATGTAGAGAATAAAACCTAATCTACGCTCTCTCTCACACACACAAAAATAAAATTCAGTCTTCTTTGCATGCCCTTGAGTTTATATCAAAAAATTGCTCCAAGTTGTCTGTGAAGAGAGAAAGCATGGTTAGTATCAGAAATGGGAGAGAGATGCAAATAAATGCATAAGAAAATAAATCAAAAAATGACATAAAAATTAATTATAGAATCTTATTTAAAACCCTAAAAATACATCATCCAGCAATGATGTCATTTGATGAACGTAAAAATCCGTGTCTTTAATAATCGAAAATTGTAGTATATGAGACAGATTTCAATTCTTCAAAAACCACAATCTTTGAATGTTGTGGAGTATCTTTTACTTGGCAAGTCTACCAAGGTCGAACATAGGTAACAATGATTTTTAGTTGTGTGGTTCTAAATTGATTTCAATAATTAACTAAATATTGTGTTATTTTTTGTGTCAGGAAATAATGAGAAAAGAAAATACAAGGAAGAAAATGCAATGAAAATAAACAGACATGAAGTTCGGAATCTGTGATTATATATTGAGTCCTCAATTAAATAAGTCAATTATTACTCCAAAATTAATCACAGATCAACATAAATGTATACAAGAAATATCTATCAAATCAATTTCAGGCTGCAGGCTAAGAGGGTCAGTAGATTAATTCATTCTCCTGCTAAATAGAGCAATGATAATTTTGAAGCAGAATATTCATCCCTAAAATTCCTATTATTTATTCCTCCAAGAGATAATCAATTAATCCAAGGAAATAACTCAATTATTCTCTTTCAATAAGTCTTTGCACAGATAAATTACTCGAAGAAAATGATCAACTATCAACATATAATTAATCAAATCGAATTTCTTCTCAATTGAGTCCCCTACAAAGATTAAATCCTCAAGGAGTGATCTACAATAATCATAAGAGGATTAATCAAATTAAAATCCTCAATCGAATCCCTGCAAAATAGATCATCAATTTTCGTAAGATGAAATAGCAAAAAATGTTAATAATTCAGCATACATAGATCAAATTAAACCTCAATTAATTATCATCAATAAATATCACATGATTAGTTCACAAAGTATATAAAGTAATAGAGTATTCAACAAGCTTCAAAATGATATATTATGCGCTAAAAATGGAGTTTGTATAAGAAAGTTGCGTTAAAATGAAATTCCAGTAACTGAAATGCTATAAAAATAAATACTTTCTTCTCAAATTAGTCCATGGAAGGACTTATCTGTAATATTTGAAACTCGCTAGGAGTTTTGTATAATTTCTCTACAGTGGTCACATGTTGGTCACATGATATAGACAGCAAGGTTGATTTTGCAATTTTTGAGAAGGGTGGGGTCTTTATTGCAATTTACCCATATACAAGTGTGACGCACGTGCTAAGCTGCCCGTAGGGGAGCTTTTCGTAGTTGCAGGAACTTACGAGTGGTCAAGTGTATTTTTCCCACCACTAGTGTGCGGTGCACGTGGCGTGGAGGCGTAGAGGGCGGAGCGCAGTCTCGGGCAGAGAGCCTACACGTGGCGCATGTCTGGAGGTTTAGCGGGCTCGAGCTTTAAGTGTGTATCAAGGCTCAAGGAGGATGGTGTGGTGGTGTGTGAGTTGTTGGATCAAGGTAATGCCCTTGATCCAACAGTGGCGAGGATGATCGAGCAGAGGTGGTTGCTCATCGAGGCGGTGGGTAGCTGAGGCGGCGATGCCTGCATGAGGCGGCGGCTGGCGAGTTGGCTAAGGGTGGAGCACGAGGATGGGCGTGGAACGTTGCTTCAGGCGAGGGGAGGGGGCCGCTAGAGGCGGTTCATATGCAAACGACCGCGTGGAGCGGCGGTGGATGGTGGAGCAGAGCGCAGCTCAGCCGAGGCAGAGCGGTGGCGAGAGATGTAGAGATATGCAGCATGAGTGCGAGCGGACAAAGGGAAATTGAGCAGCAAATGGGGCATAGGCTGTCGGCCCGATGGTGGCTCAACGAGGGTGGTGAAGTCGAAGGTGATCTGGTTGAGGCAGAGCTTGGTCTCTAATGTAGAGGTGCGAAGGAGAATGAAGAGGAATAAAGCAGTGGTTGGAGTCACCTAAGGAGTGGAGCGGGGGTGGAGCGGGGGGTGGCTCAGGTGATCGCCTTAGAGGAGTGGCGAGAGCTCTTGGGAAGCTCGGACGCTTGTGAAAGGAGCAGCACAGAGGTCTTGAGACCTCTGGATCACGTCGCGGTAGAAGCAACCGTTGTCACCTGTGCTTGAGGAGAGAAGGGCAGATGCGGATGAAGGCAGCGAGGGCAAAGGCTTTATAGGAGGAGGGGTTGTCGATTGCGCAAGGGGACGGTGAAGGAAAATGGTCGGCGAGGGGAGGAGTAACGGTGGAGGGTGTAACAGTTGGAGCGGGGCGATGGCGGTAACAACTGGGGTGATGAGGAAGGACACGTGCACCGCACGTGCCTGGGAGGAGGGAGATGCCACATTTCATGCACATGTCAAAGAGAGAGGTGAGAGAGAGGAGAGGTCACCTGCTCTGCATGTGACCTAGTGAGGTAGAATGAAGAGAGAAAAGAGAAGGGAAGAGAGAAAAAGAGAGGAAAGGAAGAGGAAAATAAAGAGAAAAATAAAATAAAAACTAAAAAGAATACTAAATAAAAATAAAAATAAAAAGTCAAGATAAAATAAATAACAAAAAGAAATAAAAGTAAGGAGTAAAATAATTAAATAAAGGAAAAATTAAAAAAGAAAGAAAAATAAAAAAAGAAATAGTATATGGAGTCAAATCAAAAAGTGCTCAACACAAAAGTTGCTCGTCTCAACGAGATCTACAACTTTCATGAAGGATCAAAAATCAAAATAGGTAAATTGTTTAAAACATATTTTTGGAGGTACTCTATATATAATAAAATGCTGCAATTTTGTGTTTTGTGGTTTTTTGTATTTTTAATTTTATTTTAATTGGTAGATTAATTATATACAATATGTACATAATTAATCTAATTTTTATGAATTTTTTATAGGTTAGAAAACTATAAAAAAACAATTTACAAAGACAAAATATGTGCAAAGTATTAAAGTCATATTTTTGTATTTCCCTTGATTTTCTGATTTTTGTGGATTTTAATTCTTTATGCCCAGTTAGTTAATGAATAACTTAGAAAATAATTAGGTTAAAATAAATATTATTTACACATAAAATAATAAGCTCGATCAGGGCAAAAATACATGTTAATTATTTACAGATTTTAAACCTTAATATTAGTACAATTATTGAATGCTAATTAATCAAATTTAAGGGTTTAATTAATGATTTATTAAGGAGATTTTGTTGAGATTTTCATATAAAGTAGATGAGTCATGGTTTCATCAAAGTTACCACTACAAGAATGGCCTCGACACCGAATCTCCTAACAAATATATAAGTTATGGTGGAGAAGCTAGTGAAGTAAAGAGACATGCAAACAAGTTGCATAATATATGTTAATCCGAATGCTTTGGGTTTTTAGCGGGGTGAATGCAATAAGCAGTCGGAGTAACACTCTTCCTGGTAATAACCTTATACAGTTGGGTTTGAAGGATATTGAAAGATTCTTAAGCGCATTACGGAAGCATGAGAATTGCATCATATGCGATCGGGAGCGACTAGTCGCATAGTTGCTCGAGGCAGCGGAATTAAAAAAATTCATGTGATGAAACCACATGATCCAAGAACACTTCTCAGATCATTTTATCTAAACCACAAACAAGTATTAGGTTTACCTCTTGAAGCATGGTTGCGATCGAGTCTTTAAACGAAGACACCTCCTGTCTCAAGTCTGATCCGACTAGGGAGACGCTTGCGAGCACATTGATGAAACACATTCTCCTCGCAATCCATGTTGATGATCCAAGCGGCGAATCTCATGATCTCGTCACACGAGATCCGACGTCTTCTTCACGAGCGAGGTGCACCGAAGGAGATGGACATCCATGAGCAAACAATCTGGCGGCATAACGACGATGTGAAAGTGGGGAAATGGTGACTCTTTCTAGGGCTCCAAGGTGGACGACCACAATGAGAGATAGAGGATGTGTAGAGAATGAGAGAGAGAGCATGTATTGTTGTTTTAACTTTGAAGAGCAAGGGGTGCCTCTTCTTATATAGTATTTGGGAGTCCATGGATCACAATCCATGGACTACACAAAATCAATGGATGAGATTGATTTGTGCCACTTTCAATTGCCAAGATTTTGTTGTAAAAAACCAACAACAATTGATTTAATTAAGAATATATATTGAAAAATCAGTATAATTCAATCTCAAATTAAATCAATCAAGCATGGAGATTATGGAATGAAGATTGCATCCTTCCATAATATGGGAGTTGGTGGCAATCTCATGTAATCTCATGAGATTACATTATTCCATGGAAATCTCCAAGATTTACAACAACGTCTATTGTAAATTATTCAAAAAAATATATCATAATTATTTTGTGAACATTGCAACCGTGCCATTGGAAAATTGTGAATCACATTCACAACCCAAAATAAAATGTGGTTTACATTTTCAATTAATTATCCAATGCGAATCCAATTCACATCAATAATTAATCAACAAATATAAATCATAATATATTCTTTATAATACATTATAAAAGACATTTATAATATATATTAATAATTTGCATAGCGCTATCCACATTATTCATATCCATGATAATTAAATCACATTTAATCATCTTGATCTCTATTCTAATGTGCCCAAATAATATGAATCACATTCACATTATTCACATCTTTGATAATTAATCACATTTAATTATCAATGAAAACTCTTCTTATAATATGAATCAAATTCATATTATTCATGATAATTAAATCACATTTAATTATCAATTTTATCAATACTCGGGTACATATATCAACAATGAATTTATCCCGAACTCTTTCAAGGATAATGCGCTTTCTCCATGGATACTTGGAGATAAGGACAGGGCGACTGTATTGTTCCACGTATAGTGACTTGGATATTGAGATCGCATCTCAAATCCAGATCTTGCGGACCTCCCATATATGATTGATTAAATCAAGACCGTAAATCTAATCTTCTCGTTGCATCTGAATCACATTCAGATCAATGTCCAACATTTGGATCAAGATCATATTACTACTCTACTGAGAGCAGTCATTAAAATCCAGACCCGTTTCATCACTCCCTAGGAATGGAAGTGGTATGGTTATACAATCGTTTATGATCACATCACCCTCAGGTATTCCTAATACTTGTACATCATGCATACTGGAAGAACCAAAATAAACCCGAAGTATAAGATCAATTTTACACTCTCTACTTCGTGGTTTTATCATTAAGTTTCTCATTCGACTATTGGGAGTTGGTATCGATCATATACTTTCCAAAATGATATATCATACCCATGTGTTGATCATATAATTTCCAAAAGCATATATCAAACCTACAAACTCAGTCAAGCCTCCAAAGCGAGACGACCGTGCATGGAATTTGATCTTCCCAATATCTCATGAGTGAGCTCATGTCTTCCGGTTCAGTAAATGAACCTATAAGATCCCTTTGAGAGATCGTATTACTCATATGCCCTTGCATGGACATCAACGCGCCGGTGTATAGACCTTGGTTAGGTCATGAACCTATGGGTTTGCCAAATATACATACTCAGACATATAGTAACACATCTATCTCCGGTCAGAGGATACGTGCCTATATCATGACAGCACATGACATAGATCTTTGGTTATCTCGATCTCGTTAAGTCAACTCTTTGACCTAACTTATCTAACACCTCCGAATCTATATTCCTATGTAGAGGACCTGCATCAAGAGGTCGGTTAGATATCAGCCTTTAGAGAAAGGATGGCAATTTCCTTATCGGACTGGAGATCCTCTCTTAACAACCATTTGATGGTGCTTGATGAGTCCTCCATCTAACTCCTTAGATATTCATCCAACCACCGGCCTCTATGATTCAATTATTGAATCAACAATTGTATGATCATCAATATGACCATGGTACATAACCTTGATTGTACTAAGGGACCTATCATGAAAACTAGTTATTCTTCATTTCAGATTAGGGAATGATGTTTGCAATGAAGTTTATTGTATAATGGCTTGTCGTGGGCGCCCATGTCTAACCATCTCTCCTTGCCCAAAGAGACATTAATGGGCTAATATTTAAGCCCACACTCATGTGACAATAATAGGCTATTTAGAAAAATAGCTAGGTAAGATGATCAGTCACTCTGTTCCCAAGATACTATGCCAATCCCTTTTACGGCACTTGCATATCTCCTAGTAATTGTGTTCGCATCCAATGTGAATGTTGCATCTTATGCAACCTATACTCAACGTTGTTAGTTATAGTGTCCTTGACACTATAGCTCAATTATTATTATAACCAGTATTTCCATTATCCTTATAAGAATACCCTTCGGAGATCTCTATCTCCTAAGGTATTCGTAGATAAGACCTTTTAGATCACTATCTATAAAGTCTTAATTCCTTGAAGATAAGACTTAGAGATCACTATCTTGAAAGTCTTGTCCTCTTTGAAGATATTGTTATTACTGCAATCAAGTGTTTTATCACCATAGTCGGAATAACAGTTTACTACTCCCATTACATGGAAGACATATGGCTTTTGTACATATTTAGAATACACTCGGCTTCTCGTAACTAATTCACAAGGGCAAGTAGTTCTAGCATTCACTTCCTCAATTCTTTGAGGTGTTATCCCTTTAGATAGGTCAGTACCATATATTGAGGAAAAGAAGCCTTTCTTGGAATTTTCCAAGAATGGAATATATCCAAGGTGTACCACTAAGGTGACGGTCCCAATACCTCTTCTCTTTGCTTCTGAGAAACTGCAGAATTAAGATCCAAGAGGTATCCTTAAGATCATATCTCAAGGTATGAATAGCCAGACTATAAAACACTTATTATTATCATTATCCTTATATCATTCCAAATGGTAAGGATATAATCTACATTTAGCATGATGAGCACAATGGTACTCCCACTAAGCTTCACATGGTACATCAAGATTCTATCTGAAATCAAAGATAATTTCATCAAATCTTATGTTCCAACTAAGTATCTTATTTGAGTCCATAAATGGGATTCTTCAGCTTGCACACCTTTCTTTCCTCAACCATGAAGCCCTGGGGTGACTTCATGTGAATATCCTCATAAAGTTATTCATAGAGGAATGCAATATTGACTTCCATCTTCAAGATGTCAAAGTCAAGTTGTGCAGCTATAGTTAGCAATATTCTAAAGGGTTCAACATAGTCACTGAAGAGCAAGTCTCAACGCAAGCGATGTCTTCTCTTTGGTGTGTATCTTGTGGATACGAGCCGTGCTTTGAAGGTCCCTACCTTCTCATCAGGTTCCCTCTTTCTCTTGAATATCCATTTACATCTTAACGGGTCTTACCCATATAGGTGGATCCTCGAGGATCCATTAACATCCATCTTTCCATGACATGATCTTCAGAAGCTTCATCACATGAAGTTCGATCATTGTCAGATTTCTCTGATACATAGAATCCATCCTCAAACTCATTTGAAGATGTATTAATGTTTCATATTTAATTTTCCTTTTAGTTTCCAATTTCAGGAGCCTCATTATTTTCTCAAGATTCAATGAGTTCCTTTACTTCATTTTCATCTTGATTCTCAAGAGTCTCAACCTTTACGAATCATATCCTTAGAGATGAATCTTTTAAGAGTCTCAAGGTCATAAAGTAGGTATCCAATACCATCCTTTATAATCCTAATGAAGTAGCACTCTCTGGTTCTAGATTCTAGCTTACATGTGTGGAACCTTATTAAGGATATACATTGTAGTCTCTACTACATATATACCTTAGAAACTAAGAGGTAATTATGCTAAGATTCATCATTGATCAAATCATGTCACACACGGTAAATTGTATCTTCCTACAACTCTCTTGAGTTTAGGTGTATTATGAGGAATGAGATAGGAATAATATTCATATCTCTATATGGTATTCCTTGAATTCATCTAATAGGTATGAGATACCAAGGTTAGATCAAATTCTTTTCATCTTCCCTCAAACTTTGGTTCTAAACCAAAATTGTGAAATCTTTGAACATTTCAAAGCTTTTTAAGGTGAAGGAATTAAATCTCATATCACAAATAATCATCGAATGATATCACATATCATCAATGTTTATAGTGATACAGATGATCCACATGCATCGATATGTATGAGATCTTGAATACCTTGACATCTTACACCATTCTCAGAGAAGGGTGTATTGGACATTCTTACTTTGAATACAATATTCATAAGTATGTAGGTTTTGAACTTTCAGATGTTCTAAAGTTTCATCTCTTACTAGCATATTAATCTCATCAATAGACTTATGTCCAAGACATGATACCAGATCGTTGTTAAATGATCTTCATCCTCCTATTGATCTTTTAAGTTACAATTTCTATTATTAGAAATGTTAATGAACCATTCATTAATTTTCTAATTTAGTAGAGTCCACTAGATGTTAGATTCTTATATGAAATATAACCATCATAACTCTTTATGATAGGTCTATTCCAGAATGCATGTTTATTCTCAACATTTAGAAATAAACAGTGAATGTATTTTAATATCGAGGTCATAGAGACATTCTCTAAGACTAAGGACGACTCTCCCACTGAAAATATAAAGTCTATTTATCCAATGGAGATTGTTGCAACAATTGCATCAATTTCCATGTGGAAAACTACTATACCTTAAGATCAAATTTCTAGTCTTTTAAAACATATGCAACCAATTGCAAGTGTTACTTACAAAAATGAGATACAATTGTTAGACTTTTATCCTATCAAATAAGAAAGTCAATTTCAATAATTAATTGTAGATATAGATTATTTCGATGCACTATCTGAATCTTTGTCTAAGGATCCTAGATAGACTTGATAGTCATACTATCAATACATTGGCTTGTTGCAGTATTGGCATTCAATTAACTCTTTAGATGTCATATGGAAGTTACAGAAGTACAATCAACTATTGGCTTTCATTCTTACTTGGGTCCGACCCATGCTTCCACTGCACTTTCTTCATCTATAAACAACCATTGCATAAAAAGAAGGATCTCTTGTGTTGAATTCAAATGATTTCACTATAAGAATATTTCAACATTTAATTATACATTCTTCATTTAATTCATACAGTATGAATATTATGAAGTTTCATGAATGACTAGAGTATAGATAGTAGAATGATAGCACTCATCATATCTACATACATCTTAACTCTTAAAGACTATTGTTTAGGTAGGAACTCAAACAATTTGAATATGTCATCTCTTATAGAGCCGCCATTCTGCATGATGCAGTGAACCATGTCATTCATGATTAAATGTCAAGAGCACATATGTATGCTAGAACACCTTCTTAGACTTTTATAAGGATTATTTGACAATTGCGATCATCATCGACATGTTACTTCCAAAGTACATTCGATGAGAGATCAAGACTAGAGAGACATACAAACCCTAGGGTTGTAGTCCTATTGTCTATTTAATTGTTATTCCTCATTATTATGAGGAAACTTGCACATTGCAACCACATACATTATGTGTCCAACTACAAGTACAATATCTTGATCATGGATCCAATCCATGATATCTTACTGGTTATTATTGAGTATAATATTGAGTGGGCTTAATGAAGGGTTATTTGAAACAAGAAATTTGCATAAATTTATATAAATATATACTTTACTTTGATTTAGGATTTTTTATATCGAAGTTGTCTTGCCTTGTCAACACTGAAAGTTCATTCCCTTAATCACTTTCAATGTAAGAGATATACTTACCATTATATCTCAAGCAAGATCTGGGATCTCCTTCCTTATCTTTGTTGCATCCCAATAATATGAGAAACTGTAACTCGGATAAAAAGAAGCGGAAAAACAACCCGCCTTGCAAGTCAACTTGCATTTCCCAAGTCGGTCTTTAATTCCCGGTCCCACCAACCCTAAGGTTATGTTGACGCGTCATTAATTGAACCAACCGTCAACAGGAATACAACCCGCTATGTGCAATCCAATATCGCCCCAACAATATGAGGATCCGATATTAGGGTCACTACGCATACATCCTTACTCTTTCGAGAAGCAAAGAGTCCGATCCAAATGGCTTGTATGCAAGAGTTGTTACTTCAGACTGGCGTCTCCAACATACAATCTCTGGCAACGGAATCCTTTGTCTTGACGGGAGACCATGGATGTCACTTATGTAATCCTCCATATAATGATAAAATTCTTATTAATTATTATGAATTATATTCACATAATTAATACTTCCAAGGGAAATACTACTCTATTAAAAATAGAGAGTTTTAATTTTTTAATTGGATTCCAATTAATCTAATCACATTAAATCAATGATCCAATTAGTATCTAACAAATAATTTTTAATTGTTACTTGAGGGATGCTATAATCTCAAAATACGTATTATTTTAAATTTTAATAATTATAAAAATGCATCATGATCGCTCAAGAATTATCCCTTCCCTACCGGCTGTCATGGCCAGTACCGACGACAGACCGCACACGGTGCAACCTGCTACCCCAACGCTCCCAGACTAGACACCATATCTGTCGCAGGTTAGGATAATGCTAATTGATTACTTTGTACTTGAGATGATAATAGGCCTTTCAACCTAAGTTAAACCATATTATAATAATCAAAATATTTTTTATTAACATTATAAGGAGATTTGCTAAACAAATCCCTAATCCTATTCAGGCAACTTTGTTTGTTGGAAGAAGATCATGTAACCGATTGTGATCTAGATCATATGTAATCAATTATTAGTTAAGGAAATGTCATTTAAGGAAATAATTATCAATCAAATATTTCTCAAATATTAATCAATAATTATTCCAGAAATTAGCCATTAATTTCACTAATTGATTAAATGACAATCACAAGATTCTTTATTAGTAATGTAATTTCCAACAGTGACCTCCACTTACTAAAATTAGTATATCTTGATCAATTTAAATCCAAATAAAAAAATAAGTTTACATAGTTTTCTAATTTGATTTATAGAAGAACTTAAGTGATTTTCATGCATTTCTAGGCGTTTCTAAACAGTATAACTCCTTAATTACATCAAGATTCACATTCCCCGAAGTAGTGGATATATGTTCACTAAAATGATCGTAACTTGAGCAAACGGATTCCAAATCACGCAAACTCAAATTACAAAGTTTTCTTATTTAATGGGGTACATAATATAATGATAATTTCATGTTTAAACAATTTAAACAGAGCAGAAAATATTCACAAAACAGGGCTGTGTGAATGAAATGCGATAAAAATTTTGCAAACCCTAATGAGCCCAAGCCGTCCTAGGTTTATGGATCATATCTGAAGCCTCCAACCTAGCTCTAATACCACTTGAATGGTATTGAAAGACCCTTAAGCGCATCATGGAAACGTGATGATCACATCGTGTGCGATCAGGAGCGACTAGTCGCACCAGTATCTCGAGGCAGCGGAATTAAAAAATTTTCATGCGATTAAACCACATGATCCAAGAACACTTCTCGTATCGTTTCATCTAAACCACAAACAAGTATTAGGATTACCTGTTGAAGCATGGTTGTGATCGAGTCTCTAAACGAAGAGACCTCCTGTCTCAAGTCCAATCCGACAGAGGAGACGCTTGCGAACGCGTTGATAAAACGTGTGCTCCTCGCAATCCATGTTGATGATCCAAGCGGTGAATCTCCTGATCTCGTCACACGAGATCCTACGTCTTCTTCACATGCGAGGCACACCAAAGGAGATGGAGATCCATGAGAAAACAATCTGGTAGCATAAAGACGATGATGCAACAATGGTGACTCTCTCTAAGGCTCCATGGTGGATGGCCACAATGTGAGAGAGAGAGAGAGGACGTGTAGAGAATGAGACAGAGAGCATATGTTGTTGTTGTAACCTCGAAGAGCAAGGGGTGCCTCTTCTTATATAGTGTTTGGGAGTCCATGGATCGCAATCCATGGACTACACAAAATCAATGGATGAGATTGATTTGTGCTACTTGCAATAGCCAATATTTTGTTGTAAAAAAAACCAACAACAATTGATTTAATTAAGATTAAATATATATTGAAAAATCAATATAATTCAATTCCAAATTAAATCAATCAAGCATGGAGATTACGGAATGAAGATTGCCTCCTTCCATAATATGGGAGTTGGTGGCAATCTCATGTAATCTCATGAGATTACATTATTCCATGGAAATCTCCAAGATTTACAACAACACTTCTTGTAAATTATCCAACAAAAATAATTCATAATTATTTTGTGAACATTATGATCATGTCATTGGAAAATTGTGAATCACATTCACAATCCTAAATAAAATGTGATTTACATTTTCAATTAACTATCCAATGCGAATCTGATTCACATCAATAATTAATCAACAAATATAAATCATAATATGCTCTTTCTAATACATTATAAAACATATTTATAATATATGTGAATAATTTGGATAGTTCTATCCACATTATTCATATCCATGATAATTAATTCACATTTAATCATCTTGGATCTCTATTCTCATATACCCAAATAATATAAATCACAGTCACATTATTCACATCTTTGATAATTAAATCACATTTAATTATCTATGATAACTCTCCTTATAATATGAATCAAATTCATATTATTCATGATAATTAAATCACATTTAATTATCAATTTTCTCAATACTCGGATACATATATCAACAATGAAATTATCATGAACTCTTTCAAGGATAATGCGCTTTCTCCACGGATACTTGGAGATAAGGACGGGGCGATTGTATTGTTCCACATATAGTGACTTTGATATTGAGATCATATCTCAAATCCAAATCTTGCGGACCTCCTATAAATGTTTTATTAAATCAAGACTACAAATCTAATCTTCTCGTTGCATCTGAATCACATTCATATCAACGTCCAACATTTGGACCAAGATCGGATTACTTCTCTACTGAGAGGTCACTAAAATCCAGACCCATTTCATCACTCCCTAGGAATGGAAGCGTCATGGTTATACAATCATTTATGATCACATCACCCTCAGGTATTCCTAATACATGTACATCCTGCATACTGGAAGACCTAGAATAAACCCGAAGTATAAGATCAATTTTATACTATCTACTTCATCATTTTATCATTAAGTTTCTCATTCGACTATTGGGAGTTGGTATCGATCATATACTTTCCAAAATCATATATCATACCCAAGTGTTGATCATATACTTTCCAAAAGCATATATCAAACCTACAAATTCAATCAAGCTTCCAAAGCGAGAACCGTGCACGGAATTTGATCTTCCCAATATCTCATGACTGAGCTCATGTCTTCCGGTTTAGTAACTAAACCTATATGATCCCTTTGAGAGATCGTATTACTCATATGCCCTTGCATTCACAACAGTGTGCCAGAGTATAGACCTTGGTTAGGTCATCTGAAGGATGTGGAGAAATCCTCAAGCGCATCACGGAAGCGTGATCGTCGCATCGGATACGACGGAGAACAACTAGTCGTACTAGTTGTTCTGTGCAGCGGAATTTAAAAAATTTTCATGTGATGAAACCACATGATCCAAGAATGATTCTCGGATCGTTTCATCTATAACCACAATAAGTATAATGCAATACCTCTTGAAGCGTGGTTGACCGAGTCTCTAAGAAAAGAGACCTCCTGTCTCAAGTCCGATCGTCGGAGTAACGGCTTGCGAGCGCGGGGATGAGTCGTGGTGTCCTCGCAATCCAAGAAGATGATCCAAGCACGGTTGCTCCTGATCTCGTCGCACGAGATCGAACGTCTCCTTCGTGAGTGAAGCACTCCAAGTAGACGAAGAACCGCAAAGCGTCGAAGCGGTAGCGCGGTGGCGTGGGCGTCGACGAGTCTCTCCTCTAGGGTATGGTGGACAGCCACCAAGAAGAGGGAGAGAGAGGGCTGGCGTATGAGGAGAAAGAGAGAGAGATGTGTGCTACAATAGCATCTAATAGAGGGCAAGGTATGCCTCTCTATTTATAGGGTTTTGGGATCCATGGATCTCAATCCATGGGACATATAAAAATCAATGGATGAGATTGATTTATGTCAATCCAATGGTCAAGATTGTTGTTGGTAAAAGCCAACAACTTGTGATTTAATTTTGATTAAATATATTTGATAAATCAAACATATATTAATACCAAATTAAATCAATCAAATAAGGAGTGAAATACAAAGGAGATCATCCATCCCCATAAAAGGGAGTGGACGGCCACCAATCCCACAAGGGAATTGGGTGCCGCCACCTCCTTCCCATATGGGGAGGGCAATCTCATGGATCTCCATGAGATTGCATATCTCATTAATTTTCTCTCTATTTATTTCCAACAACTATTTGTTGGGATTTTATTCACCAAAAATAATTCTCAATTAATTTTGGGAATATTGCAATCTTGACATTGGAAAATTATGAATCACATTCACAAACCAAAACAAAATATAATTTACATTTTCAATTAATTAGACAATGTGTGTCCAATACACATTAATAATTAATCTACAAATATAAATTATAATTAGCTCTCTCTAATACATTATAAATCACATTTATAATATATTATGAATAATTGGATATTACTATCCACATTATTCTTATCCATAATAATTAAATCACATTTAATTATATTGAATAATTCCTCATACATCATGATAATTAAATCACATTTAATTATCAATTTCTCATTGCTTAGATCTTATGGAATTGTTCTTAAACCATTTAATAACAATGTTATTTCTCCTCAGATACTTGGAGATAAGGGCAGGGCGATTGTATTGTTCCACGTATAGTGACTTGGATATTGAGATCACATCTCAAATCCAGATCCCATGGACCTCTCATAGATGCTTGATTAAATCAAGACCGTAAACCTAATCTTCTCATTGCATCTGAATCTTATTCAGATTAATGTCCAGTACATGGACTAAGATTAGGTCACTTCTCTAATGAGAGGAGTCACTAAAATCCAGACCTGTGTCATCACTCCCTTGTAATGGAAGCGTCATGGTTATACAATCGTTTATGACCAAATCACCCTCAGGTATTCCTAATACATGTACATCCTGCATACTGGAAGACTCATGATCATCATGAAGATATAGATCACTTTTTTACTGTCATCTTCATAGTCTGATCATTAAGTTTCTCAATCTTGGTCCTTGGGATATGGTACAGATCATATGCTTTCACAAAGCATATATCTTACCTTCAAATTCATGTCATGCTTCTAAAGCATGACGACCATGCATGGAATTTAGTCAGTCCCAATACCTCATGAGTGAGCTCATGTCTCCCGGTTCACAAGTGAACATGTATGATCCCTTTGAGAGATCGTATTACTCACATGCCCTTACATGCACACCAGCTCGCCGG
The DNA here is from genome assembly GCA_037367405.1 of Ottelia alismoides. Classification (NCBI taxonomy): domain Eukaryota; kingdom Viridiplantae; phylum Streptophyta; class Magnoliopsida; order Alismatales; family Hydrocharitaceae; genus Ottelia; species Ottelia alismoides. The sequence continues at coordinate 395,964 of JAZKJV010000750.1, forward strand.
TGTATAGACCTTGTTAGGTCATCAACCTATTGGTCTGCCAAATGTACACACTCAGACATATAGTAATACATATGTCTCTGGTCAGAGGATGTTTGCCTGTGATGTGACAGTATTCATCATAGGTCTTTGGTTATCTCGATCTCGTTAAGTCAACCCATTGACTCAACTAATCTGATACCCCCGAATCACTATTCCCATGCAGAGGACCTGCATCAAGAGGTCGATCAGATATCAGCCTAATGAGAAAGGATTGCCATCTCCTTCTCAGGATGGAGATCATCACTTGTCAATCGTTGATGATGCTTGATGAGTCCTCTATCTAACTCCTTAGATATTCATCCAAGCATCAGCCTCTATGATTTAATCAATGAATCAACAGATGTATGATTATCAAGTTGGCCATGGTAAATAACCATTATTGTACAGAGGGACCCTATAGTGCATTCATTCATTCAATATCAGAAAGGGAGTGAAACATAATCAATAACTTTTATTGATAAATCATTTATTACAATAACATTTATTGTAGGAATGGTTCGCCTCGGGCTCACATTGCTAACAATCTCCCACTAGCCCTCAGAACCATTCAGGAACAATCCTTAAACCCATACTCATTAAGTGTTGGTTGAAAACCTTCTGTGTCAGAGGTTCGGTAAGAGGATCAGCAACGTTGTCGGCAGAGGCCACTTTGGTGATGATGATGTCACCATGCTTTTGAATCTCCTGAATGATGTGGTATTTCCTTTCTACGTGCTTGCTCTTCTGATGCCATCTGGGTTCCTTCGCCTGGGTAATGGCTCCCGTGTTATCACATAGTAGCGGGATGGGAGTATCAGACGAAACTACGCCAAGCTCCTCCACGAACTTGCACAACCACACCGCCTCCTTTGCGGCATCCGATGCGGCAATGTATTCGGCTTCTGTTGTTGAATCTGTTGTAGTGTCCTGCTTCTTGCTTCTCCAGCTCACAGCACCACCATTCAACAGGAACACAAACCCCGATGTCGACTTTCGATCATCAATATCCGATTGGAAGTCAGAATCTGTATATCCCAAGACTTGGAGATCACCATCTCCATAGACCAAGATGTAATCTTGCGTCCGTCTTAGATATTTAAATATGTTCTTTACTGCATTCCAGTGTTGTTCTCCATAGCGGGATTGGTAACGACTTACCACTCCCACTGCATGGCAGATATCTGGCCTAGTACACATCATGGCATACATTAAGCTTCCTACAGCTGATGCATAAGGACATCCAGCCATGGCTTTCTTTTCCTCAACTGTTTGAGGAGCCATTCCTTTAGACAGGTGGATACCATGTCTTAAGGGTAGGAATCCTTTCTTGGAACTATCCATACGGAATTGTTCAAGAATCTTCTTAATGTATCCATGTTGTGACAATCCCAATATCCTCTTCTCTCGATTTCTGAACAACTTCAGACCCAAGATGTAAGAGGCTTCTCCAAGATCTTTCATCTCAAAGGTATGGGACAGCCAAATCTTCACATTGGTCATCATCCATGTATCATTCCCAATGATAAGGATGTCTTCTACATAAAGCACGATGAACACAATGGCACTCCCACTAAGCTTTTTGTACACACAAGGTTCATCAGGATTCTGCACAAAATCATAACTCTTTATGGTTTCGTCAAATCTGATGTTCCAGCTACGAGAAGCTTGCTTGAGCCCATAGATGGATTTCTTCAACTTGCATACTTTGCCATCCTCAGTCATGAAGCCCTGGGGCTGCTCCATGTAGATATCCTCCTCAAGGTATTGATGATCTCCATTTCATCACCTTTATTCTATCATTTTGGCCTTAAAAACCCCAGCAAATGCATATAAATAGCATCAAATTGTACATAATAGCATTCATTATTTATTGTATTAATTATACAGAAAATAAGGTTTTTAATGCCAAAATTATAGAATAAAGAGAAGAAAAGAAAAAGGAATAAAATATTGCAAATATTTTATGACCCTAACCCCGAGACCAAGGCCAGCATGGAATTGGTCGACAAGGAATAAAGTAGGGGGAGATAAGGGCGCATCATACAATAAATACCTCATTTATTTATTCACTTATTTATGCATTTTTGACACCTATTTTGTACATAAATATTTATTCATCAAATAAAGAAACTTTGTTCATGAAAGTTGTAGATAATAATGTAAACAAAATTACAAAATTGAGTTTGTGTAAAAATAATACTCAGTGTACATTTTATACACAAAATAAAAAGCAAAAATCTCAACTTCACAGACCCATATCTTGCAAATAAAAACTCTAAATCACCCAAACTTACCTTTAATTGTATATAGCATTTCAAGAACTATTTTATAAAATTGGTTTCATAATTTTTGGAGTCCATCTGTGGAAGTTAGGTTTTTGGCCCTTCTTGTACATAATACCTGACTAAAATATTCAGTTTATTCAATATTTATTATTCTTACAAAATTATATTTTTAGAATTTTTTAGATAATGTATATAATTCATATACATACTAAAATTAGAATAAAACCAAAAACTAATTTGTAAAAATAAAATAAGTCTACAAAATACATAGGCAAAATACCTATGAGAAGGTTGTATATAAATAAAAGGGGAAAAACATTCTTTAATTATTTCATTCTTTTATATTTTTATAATAATACATATATTATATATATCTTATTAAAAATATAAATCCAAAATAAAAACAAATAAAATTCATTAAATAAATAAAATGTATATAATATATAGGTAAAATACCTATAAGCATACCTACATATACACAAACACATTTATTTAAAAATATAAATAAATTCATAAAGATCAAATAAAAATATATTTATACTCATAAAAATAAGTTATAAATTTATAAAATAAGCCAATAAAATAATAAAATAAAATAAATAAATTAAAAATAAAATACATAAAAATACATGTAAATACATACATATACACATTATTCAAATAAAACTATAATAAAACACCTTGAAAAATTCAATAAAAATCATAAATAAATACTACATGAAATAATACACATTTTTTATTTTATAAGCAAAAATTAATAAAATCATTTACTCAACTAAATAAATCAATTTATAATAGGGTTCCCTGTTTTGGCGTTTAGCGGCTGAGGTGGACCAATCAGGTCCCTCCGCAAGTTGACCCCGGTCAACTTGACCTCCAGCCGCCTGACTTGACGTGAACCATCTTTTCCCCCGATTTCTTCCCTTTTTTTCCGCTCGATCTATCGCTCCATCAACAACAATCACTTCACGAGATTTGCTCGCCCTTCATCCATGATCCCCGCTGATCATTCAGATCCATTGTACATAGCCCCGATTCCTTAATAATCGTCGGTTACTGGGGGTCCCTTGGAATGTATATAAATAACTCATCCCTCCTCCTTTGCTGAATTTGGCCAATTTCACCCCCTTCTTTGAGCTTGAATCAGCTCCTGGTGGAGCCCTCGTGACAGGAGGCGCTTCCCAGCACCTCGATTCAGCCATGGAGGAGGGCAATTTTGTCGCGGTGGCGCTCCGGCGGCCACCCTGCTCCCTGGCGGCCCCCAGGTATAAGAGCTGCGTTTTTTATATTTCTAGGTAGATTTCGATTCTAGCATTTCATTCCTGCAATTAGTTTTAGGTTTTGTTTATTAGTTTAGCGTAGCTTAGTTGTTTCGTAGTTTGCCGGAGCTCTGCTCCGGCGAGCTTTTCATCGTGTTTCCGACTGTGCCTCGCCACCATTTTGCCTCCATTTCCTTCCCCATCGCTGTCTCCACCTTCCAGCCACCTCCTATCAACCGGAGCCTCCCTGGTTCCGTGAAACGAAGCTCCTCCACCATCCTTCGCCGGAGCTTCCTCGCCCATCATTACCCCTGTGCTTTCAGCTTCAAACCTCGGGTCGAGGGAGACGCCCTCGAGCCCCTCTATCTTCCTGTGCAGGTTAGGTGCCCCAAAGCGCACCAGGAGTCGAGTTACAAGCAGGCGGAGGTACCTGGAGCCGCTATCCTTCTTTGAGCTCGTGGCGGCGCTCCAGGGTGCCTCCGGTCGATCCAACACCTCCAGCAGATCAAGCCAACTTCCAGGAAGCGATTGGGACCTTGAGGAGCAGCGATGATCGGCAGGAAAGCGAGATCGGGTTGGAAGAAGCTCGCTCCGGCGGGTGTTCTTCCTTGTTCTTGCACGAGTGCTCTCTGCCGTTAGATGAAGACGAAGGCCCCAGATGAGATCAGCACCGTTGGATGGAGCTCTGCATCGACCGTCAGATCAGCTTGGCTGATCTAATCTCAGCCATCCAGCAGCGAAGCGTCATCGGCGCACGTGGAGGCGCCACATGTATTAGTGAACGAAGATCAGCCGTCCATCAGCGCCCACGTTGGGGGTAATTTGCACATCTAACCCCCGTCATTTTTGTATTTAATTTTTAATCTTGTAAAATATATAGCACGTTGTAAATAAAATGTAAATTTTGCAGAAAGGACCCTGAGTTTATGAGATTTGCATTTAGGTCCTTCCGCGCCTCACGTGCAGTCCCACGTGAGGAGCGTGAATTTTTCACTGTAGCCCTAGCGGTCTTTGTTTATTGTAAAATAGTTCTAAAAATTAAAATAAATGTTTATTGCTGTAGGTATTTTTGCATGTATGCCCCTGTTACTTATTTTATTTGCAAAAATACCCCTGCCAGGCTGTTTTATTTTTGTGTCTTTTATCTATTTATTAAAAAAACCTATGAGGCTTCTAAAAATTCACAAAAATTAGTATAGATGCTCTATGTGATGCTCTTACACGCCCATATTTTATTTCACATTTTTTGCACTTTTCCTAATTATTAAAAATGAAATAGGAGCCATTTTTGTACTGTCTAATTTATAAAATACAAAAAAATTAGAAAATGATTTTGAAAAATTCCAAAAAAAATTATATATGGTATATTTATATTTATATTGAGTCCAGAAATTGAAAAACCCTAAAAATGTGAAAAAGAAAAATAAAAAAATCAGAAAGCTCCAAAATCCAATAAAAATATATATAAATCCAAAACCCACAAAAACCATAAATGGACATGAACAATGGATTGAATAAATGATATATCACATACAACCATTCGCCTCCCAGTGTTCGACCTCTACCTGTACTTACACCAATACACATTTACATGTAGAGTTATAATAAATTTTAACTCCACATTTTTGGATATTCATTGCATATATTATTGTGGGTTAATTGTTGATTGATTTGGGGATTTCGTCTGAGGTCAACTCAGCGACTGTCTCTCAGCCTTGTGGAAAGATACGGTCTCGGCTGAATCCCCAGTCATCAAATGGCGCCGTTGCCGGGGAGGCAATAGATTTTGTATGGTTGATTATTTCTTTATTTAATTCTTTGCTCATGTCCATTATATATTTGTTTATTTGACTTCTTATTTTTATTGACATTATTTGATTGACTGTTCTGACCCACCTTCTTTCTTTGTCTTTGATGCGAGGGACCGCCAAGCGAAGGAGGACCTCCTAGGAGAACCAATGCACCCAAGCGAGGTGGAGTTGGCTCTTCTACACCAGCCAACAGGAGAGAGCATCGAAGGTAGACAAAGGAGAATTTTTGAAGAACAATCTACATTTCTATGCATTTTATTTTATGTATATTTATGTGAGAGAGTGACAATTGACATGTAATAATTCAGGACTCTCAGACACTCCGACTCCCGAGGTCCAGTGCCCGAGGGATTGTTCCCTTAGGGGCCTCGATGACTTTTGACGCTTTATTTTATTTTTATTATTTTGTGTGTGAATGAGCCTTAGCATTAGGAGTTGCTTTCTCGTAGAGTTAGGTCCAAACACCCTAATATTTGCATGTACCTATAGTTCGCTTTGGACCTAGATCAAACTCTAAACAGCCGCTCATTTATCTCTTAGCCTTTGTGCCACAGAGAGCCCCGCAAAGCGCTTTCTCCTAAGCTCAAGTGTGATGAGCACAGAGGAGGGGTGAGCCAAGACCGGACTTTTTGAGGCTAAAGGTGAATGAGCGACTTGTGGTGCTTTACGATTATAGCAATTTCTGAACCTAGGGCGATTTCTTCGGTTTGCATCTGCATATAGCATAGGTTTCAAATTCTGTTATGCATCACGCATGGAGAGAGCTGGGAGGCACTGTAAGTCTTCTTACTTAGCATGCATCATCGTTTGCCGACTTGCATGGCTTTTCCGATCTTCTCCCTCTGATTTTGCCAACCTAGGATGCTTAATGGAAATTGGAACCTCGATAGGCACGTGCATTGAAAATACCCAAAAAAGTGATAACTTAAATAAAATCGGGACTGCTAACTCTATTTGACCTAAAAATAAAACATAATGGACTTCCTTGTCTTGGGGAGAGCAACCCCCTCATTGGATGCGTTTTAAAGTGCTCATGTATACATTAAGGAGTAGAGCCTAAATCCTATCAAGCCTCCTGTGATTGTACAATTTTTTGTAATCTCATCTAACTCTAAAATCGAAAAGACAAATGACCGTCACCTGATGGTCTTCACTATGTTGAGTAGGTGAATTGGGGGTTTGCCTTGTGTCTTGATTGTGACTTGGAATCCATTGTGTTTTTCTTTCATCCCTAGTGTAGTCGGTCCCACCGTGTGAGTCATGCATTTTTTATTTTTGAGTCTCTCTACCTCTCTTATACATACATCTCTTCATATTGCATCGAGCCGTGATATTGGCGCTTGAGCTCAATCATTCTTCGCCAAGTCCTTTGTTTCCCGCTTCTTCACCATCTTCTATGTATCCATCGTACCATCTTCTTTCGTTCGAGGAGAGACCGCTCTTCGGACCGCAATTTTGACAGTGTTCCCGCCTTGTGTGGAACACCCAATTTTGTCTATGTCTCGATCTTTCTCGCCCGCCCTCCTCGTACCCTCTGAATCACTTTTCTACCATCCACGATATTGGCACGCACGCTCAATCAGCTTCTCCACCCCATTGTGTACCCTTCTTATCCATCTTCCTCGTGTACCCCGTATCACCTCTCCCTTTACCGGGGAATGCTGTGCATAATGATGAGGCCCGCATCGAGGATTATTTATACAAATTATTTGTATGTCGGGCCCATGATGTTGAGGATGTTGAGATTGATATGATGGATTTGTCTTTGATACAGGCATACGAACTGATTGAGGATTTTTGCTGATACATAGAGCAGAGGTGTGGTGCATTATTGAGGAATTTTAGTTCTCGCACACCGGATTAAGGATGTGATATGATGCGATAATTCGATGAAGATTTCATGAGTATTGATTGATCTATCCATCTTGAGGTTCCACCCATCTTGATTTTTGAGGATTGACTGATTATTCTGATATGGATTGCCTAGTAAAGGTGTGTGGAACCGACATGATCTCTCATCTTACGGATTGACCCATCCTTGATCTCCTGACTCTCTGATCCACCCTGGCACTTAGAGGATTCCTGACTATTTTTCGTGCCATCTCAGTTGACTAGATTGACCCAAGGGATGTTTGGTGAATGACATGATTATTTGCTCCCTTGCATGATCTTATGCCCTCCAAATGATTGAATGATTTATTGCTTTTGAGGACCTGAGATGACTTGCCAGCATTTCCATGGCCCATATTGATCTAGCTCACATTACTCCCCGAGGACTGTCTGCGGGAGAATGCGATAATTTCTAAGACTGCGGTTTCATTCACTGCTTTGGTCGCCATTGAGATGGGACCTGAAACCGAGTCAGATGCTACGCTTGATTGGCCTCCCCCTGTGATTGTGTACCTGACCTGTCAGTACACGAGGCCAATGTTCTGGACTCATCTGAGTCCGCTCTCCTTGACGGTCCTCGCAAGGCAGAGCTCCACTTTTCTGATTATTCCATGCCTAGTTCATAGCTCTCCGAGGGTTATCTGCGAGAGGCTATGACACAGTATAGCTCTCTTGGTCTCTTCTGCTGGTAGAAGATCTGTCGTCTATCGAGGCCACATTTAATGTGGATCCGTCTGATGGGTCCGGCTCCTTTAAGCCATTCTCTATCCTTGACGACCCTCGCAAGGTAGAGACACGATCTGACTATCCCTTGCCTAGATCGTAGTACTCTCCGAGGATTATCTGCGGGAGACTGCGACACTCTTTACGCTCGGTTCCCACTTCTGACTGTGTCTCCGATCAGCAGAGCACGGAATCGAGTCATCTGATATACATGATTTTTGGTCCCATTTTGAGTTGTGTATCCGATCTGCGGATCATGGGACCTATCTGATTAGACTCCTTTGAGTCTGCTCGCCTTGACAGTCCTCGCAAGGTGGAGCTTCTGGTATCTGCTATTCCCATGACTAGTTGGCAGCCCGCTCCCCGAGGGTTATTTGCGGGACGCTGCCACACTTTCTTGATTTTACGGTCTCTTCTGCTGGTAGCCGATCTGTCGCCTACCGAGACCGTTTCTATGATCTGTCTGATGGATCAGGCTCCTTTGAGCCCGCTCTCCTTGACGACCCTCGGAGAGGTGAGCGTCTGTTCTTATTATTCATTGCCTAGCATGTACTACTCCCCGAGGGTTATCTACGGGAGAGTACATCATTTTCTAGGTACTCGGCTTCATTTCTGGTGTCTCCCATGCGGTGGAGCACGAAGCCGGGTCTTCTGACTTGCGTACTCGGTCTCCTCCCTGGTTGTGTCTCCTATCTGTTGGATCACGGAGCCGAGTCTTCTGATTATTCTCTGATTATGCTCACCTTGAGGACCCTCGCAGGGTTGAGCCATGGCTGATGGTATTCGGTGTGTACATATGATCTTTCTACCTCACCATCATCGGATACCATGATGTCTCCTATTCTCTATCTTCTATATCTATCTGAGACCATGATTGACCGGAGGAGTTCGTACTGCTCTTTCTTCCTCCCGGTCTTACGATATAGGCTATATTCCCTCATACCGACCTTCTGAGCCGATTGACTGCTTCACGCTACCGGTCCCTGATTTACTTCCCGATCTGATTATCCTCGGTAGCCGACACCCACCTGACTGCATATCAGGGTGTCTTTTCACCTTCTGGCTGTGTCCTCGTTCTCACAGGGAGACGACGACGATAGTACGGTAGTTGCTTACCAGACACCGTCCTGTACTTCACTCGTTTTTCACCAATTGTATATACGTGTACCTTTTTCATTCTTTCTCCCGTATATTCTGTATGCCCCAGATCTATCGCCACACCTTTGTGTCTACACCTAGGACATTCCTTGTCCTAAGGGTAGGGGGCACGCACCGAGTTGTTCTTTCCTTGCACATTTTCGTCACTCCTATTCTTGCCTATACTTAGGGCTATCTCACCCTAAGTATAGGGGGAGTGATGCATATATTCTCCACGATCTTTTCATCAATCTGTATATGTATCTCTTTTCTTCTTTTCTTCTTTTCTTCTTTTCTTCTTTTCCTTTTCATATTTCTTTATCTAAATAAAAGGTGTCGCCCCTTTGTGTCAGTTTTTCTATACTTAGGATGTACTTTGTCCTAAGTATAGGGGGTACACCCTAGATTTGTTAATTCTTGGAACTGTTTATTCCCACCCTTGACCCTCCCTGCTTGGTGTGTGATGAACCTCAGTTTCATCATCTTTATTTCCCATAATTAACCCCCTTGCTTAAGTTTTTGTCAATAAATCCCTGTTATTGTCTAATTATTAACAGAGTCCTAAATAAATTAAAAAGCACAAAAAAATGACAAAACAAAAATTCGTGGTATTTTTAGTCTTAAAAATACCCTCAAAAATATTTCGGGCCCTTGTTTGATCTCTTTTCGAGTTTTGGTCAACATGAAACTTGTAGATCTCATCTAGATCTACAACTTTCATGTTTTGAGTTTTCTCAAATTCGACCAAATAAGCCCTCAAAAATCAAAAATACTCTTGAATAATCTGATTGGGCCACGTGGCCCAATCTGGGGGCGCCACGTGGCCCGGCCCTTCTTGTCTTATCCGCCTGCCCTACCGACCGTTGGATCGGCCTCTTGATCCAACGGCCCAGGCCTCTCCACGCCGCTCCTTATCCACGACCGTCAGATCTCCCCCGCGATCAATCTGCACCGCACGTGGGCGCCTTGACCTCGTCATGACACGTGGCCGCTCCATCTACCCTCTGATCGCGCTCCTGATCAACCATCTCGGCCGCTCATTCCCTTGATGCCCCTCAACCGCTCAATCGGCCTGAGCATTCCATCATCATCGTCCGTTCGCGCCGCTCCTTAGCTCGCCACGTGGCAACGCCCCATCCCTTCGATCGCTCCGCTCCTGATTAAATCTCACCCGTCACTTAGCGCCTCTTTGTCAGCCGTTGGATCTCAAGATCCAACGGCCGACAGTCGTCGTCAACCTCCGATTCTCGTCCTCTCTCCCACGACCCAGCACTCGCACACGTCGCCCCCTTCCTATTTTCTCCACCACTCCAGTTTACCTCTCATCTCGCCAACCGTCCCCCGGTCAACCCCCATCATCCTTCTCCCTCGCGCACACCTCCACGACCCATAACTCCCTTCCAGTCGTCCCCATTTCCCCCTCGAAACCAAGTCGCCCACCATCGGCTCCACCACTTCGCTCTTCAAATACACCGGTCTCCCCACCGATTCAAACCGTCAGCCTTTACACGGTGGCTCGCCCAGCCCTCCGCCACCTCCCAGTGACAGGGGGAGGTGGCCGGATTGAGCGAAGACGACGATGCCCACCTGGTGAGACCCTCCGCCTTGAACGGCGGAGCTGCGGCGCATCGAGCCCGCCAAGCTGCTCCCACCGGCTGGGGGAGTCCAGCGATGACCCGGAGCTCCATTGGAGCTCCAGCCCAAGCCTCCGCTCCGCCCAAATCTCCAGGTAAGCTTCGTCTTCTTCCTTGATTTTTTTCTTAATTTTCTTCGTTTTTTCTCGGTCACTCCGGCCGTGTTTACCCTCCATTGACCATCCCAGCAGCTTCGCCACGCATCCCCCTTCCTCGCGACACGCTTCGATCATGTCCTCCTTCCTCCAGACCCCCTAGCGCTTCCGACCCACTTCCTCCGCCCTCGCGGCGGAGGAGCTCCGAGCTCTCCGCCTTCTCCGTCCCCGATGAGCTCCCATCTTCATCCCACTTCGCACGCACGCACGCGATTATGCTTCGGCTATGCTCTACTAACCTTGCAGGTCTCTCTTCGCTCATTGATCGGAGCTCGGCCGGAGCTATCTTCATCGACTTCGCGGTGGCCATCAGAGTTCCGAAGAGCTACGCCAGAGGCTTCTGGACCTCCCCCGAGTCACCGGCTTCCTCGACGTTCCTTCTTCAAGCTCGGGGGAGGTCTATGGTGATCGAGAGAGAGCGGCGGAGGAGGAGCTCCTTCGTCGGAGCTCCAAAGTCGCCACCAGTCGAGGATGAAGACGGAGGAGTAGCGACCGTTGGATCATCTTGATCCAACGGCTCAGATTCAGCCACGTCGCTCAAGACCAGCCTCTCCAGCGACCGTTGGATCATCTTGATCCAACGGCATCATATGCAGCCACGTGTCGTCACCAGAGCACGCCCAAGCCTCCGTCGCCGAGCCTCCAGGTTCGGTTGCTCCGAGCCTCGACCGAGCCTGCACTGAGCTTCGTATCGTCCGAGCCTCGCCGAAGCTAGTCCGAACCTCCGCTGATTCCGAGCCGACTTCCGAGCCTCGAAGGCGCGTGCCTGGCGCGTGCCTTCTGGGCATTTTGCGGAGGAGCCCTCGAACTTCTCCATATTTGCAAAAAGGTCCCCGCATTTTTGGGTAAATTACAGGGAAGGTCTCGCGCCTTATTTTTATTGCATTTTAGTCCCTCCCAGGGACCTTTTTGTAGTTATCTTTTCATGTTTTCTTTCAATTATGCCCCTGCATTATTTATTGAATATCTTGAGCTATGTTTATCCGATTGAGATGATTTCAGTTTCGTTTTAAAGCTAGTTTGATGCTCTTTCTAATGGCATGCTTGATTACTGTTTTGGACACAATGATTTTGTCATGTATTATTTTATAGAGATGTGTCTATTTGAGCTCAATATGTTGCCTTTCTCAATATTATTCATCACATCTGCTTTTTTTTAAGGAACTCGAAATTGACTCGTATTTACTTTTGCTCATTATTTTCTATCTAGGGCATATCTCCATTGCATTGCATTGCAGTTACTTGCACGATAAAAATGTTTAAAAAATTGCATGTTCATTTTAATGCATTGTCTTGTCATGTCATATTTTATTTTGTCTTTACATGTTTTGACCTATAGGCTTTCATTCAACACTTGATTAAACACGCTTAAATCTGATTAATACGAGAGAGGCTCGTGTCCCTGAGTTCGACCTTGGTATCTTGCCAAGTAAAATTAATTTCACGATCACCTCGTTTCAATTCATTATGGCATATATCCAAATGAGGTGATCGCTTTGACGACCCGAATCGGCCCGACTACGATGATGATTACATGTGCTAAAAACACATTATTAGATGGTCGATTTTTCGGTTCGTCAGTGTGCAGTCTTCTATACTTAGGATTATTTGATCCTAAGTATAGGGGGGACGGTCAACTTCTCATTCATTCATTTCATTCATATTTATTCTTTAGATCTGTCTATACTCAGTACGAGTTATGTCTTTGCTTTTTCCTTTCGATCTATGAGGACATAGCTCAAGCAAAGTATAGGGGGGTCGTATATACTATGTATATACTTTAGCCATAACTCGTACTTTTGTAATAATATGGCTAATAAATTCATTAAAAACCCTTAATAAAAAGAGATGTGATTATTCCTCGAATTCTTTTTGTATATACTGATTAATAAATCAGGTGAAAATGTTTTTTGCAAAATGTTTGAAAAATAGTTTGAAAATCTTCGTGAACATTTATTGAAAACTATTTTGAAAATGTTTTGTTACATGTTTTCAACCTGTGTAAAAATGTGTGGTTTGTAAAAATTTATTTTCTTTGTGTGAAACAAAAATGTTTGAAAAATGATTTGCAAATGGTTTGAAAAATGGTTGCAAAAATATTTTTGAAAAATCTATATATACTGTTTGAAAAACCTTTGCAAAATGATTTTCAAATGTGTGTACATGTTTGTAAAAATGTTTGTAAAAATTATTTTGGACTATAGTTTTCAAAAATTGTTTGAAAAATTTGTGTCAAATAAGTTTAAGGAATAGTCACATATAATAAATAACTAAAATACTCTATTATTATTATAAAAAAATAAAATAATAATAAACAAGATTCTTTAATAAGTGTACATATAAATAAAAACTAAATTCTAAATTCTTTAAATCATTAAAATAAAGTGGCACGCCCGTATAAATAGTTGTACATATCTTATATTTTGAGTGCCCAAATTATTTTATTTGCAAAAAAATTATTTGTTTAAAAATTCTTCTCTTTGTTTTCAAATTCTTTGAAAATTTGCATTATTCTTTGCATATTTGTAAATAGCATTTGCATAGCATTCTTTCATTGAGCTTGATGTTTGAACTAGTCCAATAAAGTCGAAGATTGGAGCTTGATTAGACCTTACTGCACCTAACTGCACTGGAACCTTACGAGAACTAGGTTTAAGGTACTTCAGGTCTACTCAGACTTAATTCTTTGAGAAATCAGGGCTGGGGTCAAGTCACCTCAGTGGACTAACTAGAACTTTTCGAAACACACGTATGACTCTTGTCGAACGTGACCTAACTTGGACACTTGCACCTTTCACTTGGCTCAACTCAGTTAGAGTGGTGAGGGGGTTGGATTTGCCAGTCTGAGACGCACACGGGTGGAAACATTCGTCCTCGTCTAGGGAGGGAAGTGCACCCCAACCTGGTCCAGTAGCCATGAGGTCTAAAGACAGGAGATTGTGGGATGCAATAAAGCTTCAAAAGAGGGATAGTCTTCTGGCTCAAGAGGAAAAAGTCCTTATGTAAATGCTGCTGTAAATAGTATGTTTGAAAAAAAAAAGGTCAGGCCTGTAAAAAAATAAAATGCCTGCAAAGTATGTTGTATAGAAAATAAGCAAGCTTGAGCATCAAAGTTATACCATGTGAGCCTGCAGCTGGATGACTTGACTACACTGGTCTTGCATCCTAGGATAGGTAGCTACACTGGCTACCGTCCATTCTTTTCTCTACCTCCTCCTCTTGAGTTTGATGGCACTTGAACTTAGAAGGGAATACCCTGCTCCTCGAGGAAAGAGCTGTTGGATTAGGGAATCATTGGGTTGTCATTCTGGAGAAGTCAGTCTCTTTATCATTTCAGTTGGGGAGAGCCACCATCACTTACACGTATAAGTCAGCTTCATAGTCATAAGGGTTTGCGTATGATGTAGGCTAGTTCTGACCTGGCTATTGAGGTGATTTGAACCGAGTTCTGTGACTCTCAGAGGCTGTTGTGTTTTAAATTTGGTTCCCGACCAGGTTCCACACACATTTTTCACACCAAGGTCTAACATGAGCTCCTAACTTTGATTTTGTACAGATAAGTTTAATAATCGTGACCAATTCAATTTATTCTTTAAATTCTTTATTTTTGCTTTTTCTTTTCTTCTTATTCTTTGTTTTTTTTGTACTTATTGCATAAGTATTTGCTAGGGACTAGCAAAGGCAAGTATAGGGGGGTGATGAATCTCCATTTCATCACCTTTATTCTATCATTTTGGCCTTAAAAACTCCAGCAAATGCTTGTAAATAGCATCAAATTGTACATAATAGCATTCACTATTTATTGTATTAATTATACAGAAAATAAGGTTTTTAATGCCAAAATTATAGAATAAAGAGAAGAAAAGAAAAAAGAATAAAATATTGCAAATATTTTATGACCCTAACCCCGAGACCAAGGCCAGCATGGAATTGGTCGACAAGGAATAAAGTAGGGGGAGATAAGGGCCCATCATACAATAAATACCTCATTTATTTATTCACTTATTTATGCATTTTTGACACCTATTTTGTACATAAATATTTATTCATCAAATAAAGAAACTTTGTTCATGAAAGTTGTAGATAATAATGTAAACAAAATTACAAAATTAAGTTTGTGTAAAAATAATACTCAGTGTACATTTTATACACAAAATAAAAAGCAAAAATCTCAACTTCACAGACCCATATCTTGTAAATAAAAACTCCAAATCACCCAAAATCACCTTTAATTGTATATAGCGTTTCAAGAACTATTTTATAAAATTGGTTTCATAATTTTTGGAGTCCATCTGTGGAAGTTAGGTTTTTGGCCCTTCTTGTACATAATACCTGACTAAAATATTCAGTTTATTCAATATTTATTATTCTTACAAAACTATATTTTTAGAATTTTGTAGATAATATATATAATTCATGTACATACTAAAATTTGAATAAAACCAAAAATTAATTTGTAAAATAAAATAAGTCCACAAAATACATAGGCAAAATACCTATGAGAAGGTTGTATATAAATAAAAGGGGAAAAACATTCTTTAATTATTTCATTCTTTTATATTTTTATAATAATACATATAATATATATATCTTATTAAAAATATAAATCCAAAATAAAAACAAATAAAATACATTAAATAAATAAAATGTATATAATATATAGGTAAAATACCTATAAGCATACCTACATATACACAAACACATTTATTTAAAAATATAAATAAATTCATAAAGATCAAATAAAAATATATTTATACTCATAAAAATAAGTTATAAATTTATAAAAAAAAACCAATAAAATAATAAAAGAAAATAAATAAATTAAAAATAAAATACATAAAAATACATGTAAATACAAACATATACACATTATTCAAATAAAACTATAATAAAACACCTCGAAAAATTCAATAAAAATCATAAATAAATACTACATGAAATAATACACATTTTTTATTTTATAAACAAAAATTAATAAAATCATTTACTCAGCTAAATAAATCAATTTATAATAGGGTTCCCTGTTTTGGCGTTTAGCGGCTGAGGTGGACCAATCAGGTCCCTCCGCAAGTTGACCCCGGTCAACTTGACCTCCAGCCGCCTGACTTGACGTGAACCATCTTTTCCCCCGATTTCTTCCCTTTTTTCTGCTCGATCTATCGCTCAATCAACAACAATCACTTCACAAGAATTGCTCGCCCTTCATCCATGATCCACGCCGATCATTCAGATCCATTGTACATAGCCCCGATTCCTTAATAATCGCCGGTTACTGGGGGTCCCTTGGAATGTATATAAATAACTCATCCCTCCTCCTTGGCCGAATTTGGCCAATTTCACCCCCTTCTTTGAGCTTGAATCAGCTCCTGGTGGAGCCCTCGTGATAGGAGGCGCTTCCCAGCACCTCGATTCAGCCATGGAGGAGGGCAATTTTGTCGCGGTGGCGCTCCGGCGGCCACCCTGCTCCCTGGCGGCCCCCAGGTATAAGAGCTGTGTTTTTTATATTTCTAGGTAGATTTCGATTCTAGCATTTCATTCCTGCAATTATTTTAGGTTTCGTTTATTAGTTTAGCGTAGTTTAGTTGTTTCGTAGTTCGCCGGAGCTCTACTCCGGCGAGCTTTTCACCGTGTTTCCGACTGTGCCTCGCCACCATTTCGCCTCCATTTCCTTCCCCATCGCCGTCTCCACCTTCCAGTCACCTCCTATCAGCCGGAGCCTCCCTGGTTCCGCGAAACGAAGCTCCTCCACCATCCTTCGCCGGAGCTTCCTCGCCCATCATCACCCCTGTGCTTTCAGCTTCAAACCCCGGGTCGAGGGATACGCCCTCGAGCCCCTCTATCTTCCTGTGCAAGTTAGGTGCCCCAAAGCGCACCAGGAGTCGAGTTACAAGCAGGCGGAGGTACCTGGAGCCGCTATCCTTCTTCGAGCTCGTGGTGGCGCTCCAGGGTGCCTCCGGTCGATCCAACACCTCCAGCAGATCAAGCCACCTTCCAGGAAGCGATTGGGACCTTCAGGAGCAGTGATGATCGGTGGGAGAGCGAGATCGGGTCGAAAGAAGCTCGCTCCGGCGGGTGTTCTTCCCTGTTCTTGCACGAGTGCTCTCTGCCGTTAGATGAAGACGAAGGCCCCAGATGAGATCAGCACCGTTGGATGGAGCTCTGCATCGACCGTCAGATCAGCTTGGCTGATCTAATCTCAGCCATCCAGCAGCGAAGCGTCATCGGCGTACGTGGAGGCACCACATGTATTAGTGAACGCAGATCAGCTGTCCATCAGCGCCCACGTTGGGGGTAATTTGCACATCTAACCCCCGTCATTTTTGTATTTAATTTTTAATCTTGTAAAATATATAGCACGTTGTAAATAAAATGTAAATTTTGCAGAAAGGACCCTGAGTTTATGAGATTTGCATTTAGGTCCTTCCGCGCCTCACGTGCAGTCCCACGTGAGGAGCGTGAAATTTTCACTTTAGCCCTGACGGTCTTTGTTTATTGTAAAATAGTTCTAAAAATTAAAATAAATGTTTATTTCTGTAGGTATTTTTGCATGTATGCCCCTGTTACTTATTTTATTTGCAAAAATACCCCTGTCAGGCCGTTTTATTTTTGTGTCTTTTATCTATTTATTAAAAATACATATGAGGCTTCTAAAAATTCACAAAAATTAGGATAGATGCTCTATGTGATGCTCTTACACGCCCATATTTTATTTCACATTTTTTGCACTTTTCCTAATTATTAAAAATGAAATAGGAGCCATTTTTGTACTGTCTAATTTATAAAATACAAAAAAATTAGAAAATGATTTTGAAAAATTCCAAAAAAAATTATATATGGTATATTTATATTTATATTGAGTCCAGAAATTGAAAAACCCTAAAAATGTGAAAAAGAAAAATAAAAAAATCAGAAAGCTCCAAAATCCAATAAAAAATATATAAAATCCAAAACCCACAAAAACCATAAATGGACATGAACAATGGATTGAATAAATGATACATCACATACAACCATTCGCCTCCCAGTGTTCGACCTCTACCTGTACTTACACCTATACACATTTACATGTAGAGTTATAATAAATTTTAACTCCACATTTTTGGATATTCATTGCATATATTATTGTGGGTTAATTGTTGATTGATTTGGGGATTTCGTCTGAGGTCAACTCAGCGATTGTCTCTCCGCCTTGTGGAAAGATACGATCTCGGCTGAATCCCCGGTCATCAGGTATCCATTGAGGAAAGCCGTCTTGACGTCCATCTGCCAGATGTCGTAGTCAAGATATGCAGCTATAGCCAGCAATGCCCTAATGGATTTAATCATAGCCACAGGAGAGAACGTCTCATCGTAGTCGATGCCTTATCTGTGTGTAGCCCTTATCTATGAGTCGTGCCTTGAAAGTCTCTACTTTCCCATCAGGTCCCCTCTTTCTCTTGAAGATCCATCTGCACCCAATGGGTTTTACCCCTTTAGGTGGATCCTCTAGGGTCCATACACCATTCTTATGCATGGAGTCAATTTCTGACTTCATTGCTAGCATCCATTTATCCATGTCATGATCCGCGAGTGCTTCATCAAATGAAGTAGGATCGTTGTCAGTTTCACTTGACACATGGAATCCATACCTTTCAGGTAGTGCAACCACCCTCGAACTTCTTCGAAGAGGTATGGGTGTTTCATCTTTATTTATCTCTTCAGTTTCTGGTCTAGGAATCTCAGAATCCTCAGGGGATTCTATGAGTTCCTCTACTTCACTTTTATCTTGACCTTTAAGGAAATCATCCTCCAGAAATTTCACATCTCTAGAGACAAAAACCTTTTGGGTCTCAGGGCCATAGAGTTGGTATCCAATAACATCTCTAACATACCCAATGAAGTAACACTCACGAGTGCGAGATTCCAGCTTACTTGCATCCACGTTCTTTGCATGAACCAAGCGACCCCAAACCCTCAAGTGATTGACACTAGGTTTGGTTCCATACCAGAGCTCATGAGGAGTCTTAGGTACAGATTTGCTGGGAATCTTATTCAGGATATATATTGCAGTCTCTATTGCATATCCCCAGAAACTAAGTGGTAAATGTGCTTTACTCATCATTGAACGGACCATATCCATGATAGTCATGTTGCGTCTTTCAGCAACACCATTAAGTTGGGGAGTTCCAGGAGTAGTGAGATTGGAGACAATTCCATTCTCTTTATGGTATTCCTTGAATTCATCTGAGAGGTACTCGCCACCTCGATCAGATCGAATACGTTTAATCTTCCTATCGGTTTGGTTCTCAGCCAAAGCCTTGAATTCTTTGAACTTTCAAAGGTTTCAGATTTATGACGCAACAGGAAGACAAACCCGTATCGCGAATGGTCATCAATAAACGTCAAATAATATCGATATCCATTTCGAGTCGCGGTATTGAAGGGACCACATACATCGGTATGTATTAGGTCAATAATACCTTCGCATCTAGTAACCTTGTTACGGAAAGGCATCCTAGTCATTTTACCTCGAATACAATGTTCACAGGTAGGTAAAGATTGAACCCGTAGAAAATCCAAAGGTCCATCCTTTATCAATCTATTGATCCTATCAACGGATAAATGACCAAGCCTTTGATGTTAAATCATGTTTGAATGATTTATATTACTCCTGGATCTGTTAGGGTTTTTATTAGTGGATGTAACATTCATGACATGCTCATTAATGCACAATTCATAGAGTCCACCAGAAGTCAAAACACCATCTGTAATATATTTATCATAATGATTTATGACTAACTTATTACAGAACAGGAATGAGTATCCACTTCTAACTAGCTTAGATACAGATATCAAATTCTTCCTGACTTCAGTTACATAAAGACACTCTTTAAGTACTAGGACTCCTCTACTAGATAATGATAGCCGACAAGTCCCGACGGCGACTGTTGCAACACTTGCATCAGATCCCATCTGGATGACTATCTCCCCTTCTTCAAGTTTTCTAGTTTCCTGAAACAAATGCAACAAATTGCATACCTGAACAGAAGCACCAGAATCAACAACCCAACTTCCTTCTCGTCCAACGAGAAAGATGGTTTCAATGATAAAAGTAGATTTCATACATGTTGGGGCTTTACCTTTGTCGACCGACTTCAAGTAATCCGGGCAATTACGCCTCCAGTGCCCCGGCTTTTTGCAGTGGTGACAGACGTCGGTTTTCTTCGACACCATTAGAGTGGATGCATTGGAAGATGAGCCAACACTTTGTCCCTTCTTATTTCTCTTCTAGGCCGGGCCCTTCCGAGAACCATGCTTCCGACCGTGCTTCCCTTTGACCTGTGCAACCATTGCACTGCCGGTGGGACCATCTTTCTTCATCACGTCTTTTGCAGACTTTAATGCAGCAAGAAGCCCAGCATTTGTCAATTCCAACTTGTTCATGTGGAATGACACCACAAAGTTATTGAAAAATTTGGGCAACGACAGCAGAATAAAATCAGATTGCATGTCTACATCCATTGTTGCCCCCAGAGTCTCCAGCTCCGATAAGTACCCAAACATTTTGAGCACATGCTCACGGACCGAAGTCCCTTCCTGCATCTTGCAACGAACGAGTTCTTTCAGAACATTGTACCGCTGGGTGTGGTTAATGTCACCAAACATATCTTTCAGATTCTGCATGATTTCTTAGCAAGTACTCATCTCCACATGTTGTTTCTGAAGAACATTGGAGAGAGAACCCAAGATGTAGCATCTAGCCAAGACATGATCTTCATCATACTTGTCATTGAATGCTTTTTCTTCCTTAGATTTAGGGTTTTCATGCTTGTCTTCTGAGAGCACATAACTGATGCGCTCCGCCGAGAGTACAAACTCCAAATTACGGATCCAATTCGAGTAATTTGGTCCGGTCAGTTGGTTGACCTCCAGAAGCCTGCTCAGTGGGTTCATGGACTTCATTATCTGAAAATGAGAATGCACTATATTAGAATATATAATTATATACTCAGTTTAATTTTATTTGATTAAGGAATTTTAAATCAAATTAGTCTTGCTATGTCAACTATAAAAGTTTACTCCCTTATTCACTTTCAAAGTAGGAGATATACTTACCGATATATCTCAAGCAAGAACTGCGATCTCCTCTTTATCTTTGTCATATCCCAATAGTATGAGAACCTATGAGTCCAATAAAGAGAAGCGAGAACACATTCCGCCTTGCAAGTCTAACTTGCATTTCCCAATTCGGTCTTTAATACCCGGGCCCACCACCCCTAAGGTGATGTTGACCCGTCATTAATTGAACCAACCGTCAACAGGAATACAACTCGCTATGCGCAATCCAATAGCGCCCCAATAATATGAGGACCCGATATTGGGGTCACTACGCATACGCCCTTACTCTTTTGAGAAGCGACGAGCCCGATCCAAATGGATCATATGCAAGAGCTGTCACTTCGGACAGGCGTCTCCCACATATAATATCTGGCGACGAAACCCTTCGCCTTGACGGGAGACCATGGATGTCACTTATGTGATCCTCCATCTCTTATTCAAATTTAATTAATTACTATGAATCACATTCATATAATTAATTCTTCCAAGGGAATTATTAACTTTAATCATATTAGAGTATTTTAATTGGACATAATTAATTCAATCATATTAAATTAATTATCAATCCAATTCAATCAATCAAACTTGATTGTTATACTTGAATAATGGTATTATTCTCAAAGTACATATTAATTCGTATTTTAATAATTAAAAATACATCTTAATCTCTTCGGCATTATCCCGGCCCTACCCGCTGTCATGGCCAGTACCGGTGAGAGTGGGACGGACCACATATGTTGCAACCCGCTACCCCGGCATCTCCGACTAGACACCATATCCGCCTCGGGAAAGGATAATGCCAAATAGATTAATTTGTACTTGAGATGATCATCGGTTCTTCAACCGAAATTATACCATATAGTAATCAAAATAATTTTGATTATAAGGAAATTTGCTAGACAAATTCCCAATCCTATTCAAGCAAGGAGTTTGATGATTGTGTTTCCAATTATGATCTAGATCAAATCTAATAAATTAATTGGTTGAGGTCAAGTCAATTAAGGAAATAATCATCTTCCAATACCTCTCAAATATTTTCCATAATTATTTCTTGAAATTAACAATTAATTTCATTAATTGACAATCACATGGTTCTAGATTAGGAATGTAATTTCAGCAGTGATCCCTACTTACTAAAATTAGCATATCTCAATCATATTAAATCCAAATTAGACAAAATCAATTTTCATAGATTGATAATTTGATTTAGGACAGAATCCAAGTGATGTTTCACGCATTTCGAGGCAAGTCTAAACAGTAATTAACATTTTAATCACGTTCATATCTACAATTCCCGCAACAATGCATACATGTTCATTAAAACAACCATATCTCGAGCATACGAAATCCGATTTACGCAAACTCAGATCCTATGATTTCCTTATTTAATGGAGAACAAAATACAAGTAAATAATTCGTGCTTAAACATTTTAAACATGGCCGAAATTATTTACTAAACAGATCTGTGAAATCAAATGCGATAAAAAACTTTCACGACTTTAACGAATCCAAGTCGTCCTCGGTTAGCGAATCATATTCGAACCGCCGACCTAAGGCTCTGATACCACTTGAAGGATACGGAAAAATCCTCAACCGCATCACGGCGTGATCGTCGCATCGGATACAACGGAGAACAACTAGTCGTACTAGTTGTTCTGTGCAGCGGAATTTAAAAAAATTTCATGTGATGAGACCACATGATCCAAAAACGATTCTCGGATCGTTTCATCTATAACCACAACAAGTATAATGCAATACCTCTTGAAGCGTGGTTGATCGAGTCTCTAAGAAAAGAGACCTCCTGTCTCAAGTCCGATAGTTGGAGTAACGGCTTGCGAGCGCGGGGATGAGTTGCGGTGTCCTCGCAATCCAAGAAGATGATCCAAGCATGGTTGCTCCTGATCTCGTCGCACGAGATCGAACGTCTCCTTCGTGAGTGAAGCACTCCAAGTAGACGGAGAACCGCAGAGCGTCGAAGCGGTAGCGCGGTGGCGTGGGCGTCGACGAGTCTCTCCTCTAGGGTATGGTGGACGGCCACCAAGAAGAGGGAGAGAGAGGGCTGGCGTGTGAGGAGAAAGAGAGAGAGAGAGAGATGTGTGCTACAATGGCATGTAATAGAGGGCAAGGTATGCCTCTCTATTTATAGGGTTTTGGGATCCATGGATCTCAATCCATGGGACATATAAAAATCAATGGATGAGATTGATTTATGTCAATCCAATGGTCAAGATTGTTGTTGGTAAAAGCCAACAACTTGTGATTTAATTTTGATTAAATATATTTGATAAAGCAAACATATATTAATACCAAATTAAATCAATCAAATAAGGAGTGAAATACAAAGGAGATCATCCATCCCCATAAAAGGGAGTGGACGGCCACCAATCCCACAAGGGAATTGGGTGCCGCCACCTCCTTCCCATATGGGGAGGGCAATATCATGGATCTCCATGAGATTGCATATCTCCTTAATTTTCTCTCTACTTATTTCCAACAACTATTTGTTGGGATTTTATTCACCAAAAAATAGCGCACACTACAATAATATCGCGACCAGTAGGTCTCGTGGTCTCAAGATCGAATGCCTAAGGCGTCTTCATTTGCACAGACTAATGGAGGAAAGTTCTCGGTTACTATATATTACGAGCAACAGCTGGGACATACGTGCAGGGAATGGTGTCACGACTGCCCCGCTGTCTCCGACATGGACCCGGTGAAATTGAATTCTCCGTGAAGATGCGGAGTACCAACGGCTAGATGGTCAGACCCCGTGCACCTTGACTATAGCTTCGCAGTGACAACCGTCGATCGAATGTTTAGGATAGGTGGGAGGTGGTGACACGCAACGACCAAAACAAAACTCGAATCAACACTTATGTAGGTTGGCATCAATCTAGAACTTGTATATATTATTGCTTCATGCACACAAGTATTGATATTCAACCAGTGGTTTCCAGTGCTAAATTTTAAATATATACATGGCTGCTCCTATGGGCTAAATACATTATCATTTGTTGTACTGGTTTAAATCATGATCTTGCTCTTTTTCAAATATCTATGATCTAAATTGGGAGGGTAACTTCATATTTATGCCTTCTGATTACTTCTATACTTATATATACATGATCTTATCTCATGATCTCATCTCACTTTTGAGATAGTATGATACTATGATTTAGGCCTTGCCTACACGGATTAAAAAAAATGATGATTTTTCTTTTTACACCCTTGGCATATAATAATTCCACTCTAGACTCTTTTTGAAAAATAATAGTTAGATTTTTACTTCAAATAGGATCTAAACTTAGATCTAGGTCCTATCGTAACTTTCTAATCCCATGATCTTAAAAGTAGTAACATTAAGGTTGGTACATGAAATTGACTATATATTCTGTATCAAATCATTAATCGGAGAAATGAGTTCAACTGATATAGATTATCTTGAACTAGTGAAATACTTGGTGGTATTGAATCATCGATGGCTTAAAATAAATATTAGTGCCGGTCACGGTGATCCTTACACCTGACCGTGCGAGAGCGCGGTGACTCTCAACTGGGCGGGAGATGCGAAGCCCAGATAGGGAAGCGGCCGCCAAGTGCGCGGGTCTGGGATCCCAGTCCCTTTTCGGTTTTTACGCGAGCTCGCAGTGTTTTTACGCCTCATTGGGATCCCGACTTTAGACCGGTTCCGTTGACCTTATTTTAGGATACCCAGGCGGGGTATCCTTGGTTTTCAGTTTTACGTACGAGCTCGGTTGCCCGTTACCGATCGGGCTGTTTTTTTTTCTAGAGCGACTTTTCCGGGAAGTCTCTCTCACCCGTCTCAGTGGTGTAGTTTGGGAGTAGACCTATCCCTCTATTGGACCATCCTTCCAATTAGGGGGCGAGAAGAGCCCTTTTGTTGGCTTCTTCACCGCTTGAGTTTTTCTTTCGCCAACAGACTTGGCGATTCTACATCCAGATCATCCATATCTATATCTACATCATCTAGAGTTACATTTGAGATTGTTGCACTGAGGTTTGAAGGGATTGATTCTACATCCAGATCATCCATCTCAATATCCACATCATCTAGAGTTACATCTGAGACAGTTGCACTTAAGGTTTTAAGGGATTATAATTAAAGTTGAGTAAATGGAAAAGACTATAATCTGATTCAAAATCCCTTTAAGTTAGTGGACGTGTTGGGAACTTAGTTAGGATGCATTACACAACACCGCATGCCTACGGAGGGCCCCAACCCTAAGGTACTTTTAATACCTTAGAGTCATAGTGTGAGGTTACACACAGACCAAGACCACAGACTATCCACTAACTTAAAGGAGTAACTAGAGTTAAGAATTTAATAAATCATTATATCTTCTTATCTCATCTTCCCCATCATCAAAATCCACAAATATGATCTCTAAGTAATATGAGAATATAATATACTTACTTATGATCAATTAGTTACAATATAAATATGTGTATGTGGGAAATGTTGGGTTAATGGCTAATCATGAGAGGTGCTTACTAGAAATTTGGAAACCTTTTACATTTGCAAGTAGAAATAAAATTAAATTGAGTTGTTCCACCTTTCTACTTGTTACTTTTGAACATATTAAATCCTTGTTTATGTTTATAAGTTTTTGGGAGGTACCAGCGCCCGTTGACGCCTCTTCTTTCCTAACATGTTTGGCAGGCAAACAGTCTGTTGTTTAGTAGCTATACATGGTTCCAGGAGACCAGGTCTATACCAGACGGTATGTGGTTTTTGTTACAGTTTTTTAGTTCAATTGATATTGTAAAATGCTTCTTTTCTCTTCAGTTAAATTTTTGGGATATTGTATGTACTAGCAGACATTGTACATGTTATAAAATTATATGGAAATTAATGAAATGAGATTTTGGTGCCATTTGTCTCTATTATCTTGTGGTTATGTGAATGTCTTATATAGCTTCAGCGTGAAAAAATTTCTCCATAAATTTATGCTTTTAATGTGATGTCAACAAATGGAATATTACGAATTGTGGCATAAACGGGTACCCGGATCCACGGGGGTTCACATTTTTGCTCAAAAATAATTCTCAATTAATTTTGGGAATATTGCAATCTTGACATTAGAAAATTGTAAATCACATTCACAACCCAAAACAAAATATAATTTACATTTTCAATTAATTAGACAATGTGTATCCAATACACATTAATAATTAATCTACAAATATAAATTATAGTTAGCTCTCTCTAATACATTATAAATCACATTTATAATATATTATGAATAATTGGATACTACTATCCACATTATTCTTATCCATAATAATTAAATCACATTTAATTATATTCGATAATTCCTCATACATCATGATAATTAAATCACATTTAATTATCAATTTCTCATTGCTTATAAGATCTTATGGAATTGTTCTTAAACCATTTAAGAACAATGTTATTTCTCCTCAGATACTTGGAGATAAGGACAGGGCGATTGTATTGTTCCACGTATAGTGACTTGAATATTGAGATCACATCTCAAATCCATATCCCATGGACCTCTCATAGATGCTTGATTAAATCAAGACCGTAAACCTAATCTTCTCATTGCATCTGAATCTTATTCAGATCAATGTCCAGTACATGGACTAAGATTAGGTCACTTCTCTAATGAGAGGAGTCACTAAAATCCAGACCTGTGTCATCACTCCCTCGGAATGGAAGCGTCATGGTTATACAATCGTTTATGATAAAATCACCCTCAGGTATTCCTAATACCTGTACATCCTTCATACTAGAAGACTCATGATCATCATGAAGATATAGATCACTTTTACAATGTCATCTTCATAGTTTGATCATTAAGTTTCTCAATCTTGGTCCTTGGGATATGGTACAGATCATATGCTTTCACAAAGCATATATCTTACCTTCAAATTCATGTCATGCTTCTAAAGCATGACGACCATGCATGGAATTTGGTCAGTCCCAATACCTCATGAGTTAGCTCATGTCTCCCGATTCACAAGTGAACCTGTATGATCCCTTTGAGAGATCGTATTACTCACATGCCCTTACAAGCACACCAGCTCGCTGGTGTATAGACCTTGGTTAGGTCATCAACCTATTGGTCTGCCAAATGTACACACTCAGACATATAGCAATACATCTGTCTCTGGTCAGAGGATGTTTGCTTGTGATGTGACAGTATTCATCATAGGTCTTTGGTTATCTCGATATCGTTAAGTCAACCCATTGACTCAACTAATCTGATACCTCCGAATCACTATTCCCATGCAGAGGACCTGCATCAAGAGGTCGATCAGATATCAGCCTAATGAGAAAGGATTGCCATCTCCTTTTCAGGCCGGAGATCATCACTTGTCAATCATTGATGATGCTTGATGAGTCCTCTATCTAACTCCTTAGATATTCATCCAAGCATCAGCCTCTATGATTCAATCAATGAGTCAACAGTTGTATGATTATCAAGTTGGCCATGGTACATAACCCTTATTGTACAGAGGGACCCTATAGTGCATTCATTCATTCAATATCAGAAAGGGAGTGAAACATAATCAATAACTTTTATTGATAAATCATTTATTACAATAACATTTATTGTAGGAATGGTTCGCCTCGGGCTCACATTGCTAACATCATCAACCTATTGGTCTACCAAATGTACATACTCAGACATATAGTAACACATCTGTCTCCGGACAGAGGAAGCGTGCCTATATCGTGACATCATACAACATAGGTCTTTGGTTATCTCGATCTTGTTAAATCAACTCTTTGACCTAACTTACCTAACACCTCCGAATCTCTATTCCTATGCAGAGGACCTGCATCAAGAGGTCGGTTAGATATCAGGCTTTAGAGAAAGGATTGTCATTTCCTTCTTAGGCTCGAGATCCTCTCTTAACAATCATTTGATGGTGCTCGATGAATCCTCAATCTAATTCCTTAGATATTCATCCAAGCACCAGCCTCTATGATTCAATTATTGAATCAACAACTGTATGATCATCAAGATGGCCATGGTACATAACCCTAATTGTACTAAGGGAACTATCATGCAAATTATTTATTCTTCAT
Organism: Ottelia alismoides; assembly: GCA_037367405.1. NCBI lineage: Eukaryota > Viridiplantae > Streptophyta > Magnoliopsida > Alismatales > Hydrocharitaceae > Ottelia > Ottelia alismoides. The sequence continues at coordinate 424,052 of JAZKJV010000750.1, forward strand.
TTCATATCAGGGAATGATATTTGCAACAACATTTATTGCATAATGTCTCGCCGTGGGCTCGCATGTCTGTTGACGTGTAAATCTCGGGTTTTGATTTAAACGATATATGAAAGTTTCGTTGACCCAAATAATCCTGCGACAAATAAACAAATTTTTTTCTTCTCTCACTGCAAAATAATTATAGAAAATAATGTGGAGCAATAGAAATGTTTTACTACTTATTTACCTGTATAGCGGACCGGATCGAACTCAGGGAGGCTACAATTCCCGAGGGTTACTCAAATAATCGACGAAAAATCATTTAGGAGAAAAAGCAGGAATCTCAAAGGCAAACTATCCTCAGTTTGGTTGGAATTTTTCTCTTTTTAATTTTTGTATATTTTTTATTTCTATTATTTTTATTTTTTGATTTTCAAATTTTTAGTGATTTTGATTTTTTGCATTTTTTTGAATTTCAAATAAGGAACAATATGCACACCAAACTCTATTTGTATTTTTCAATTGTATAAAAAATGCTCAGAAAAATCCAAAGAAAATATTTTTGGGTTTTAAAGACTTTGAAATGTTATTTGGAAATTTTTGTAGAATTTTCAGATGTTTTTATATTTTTCTAAAAATCAAATAGTGGTAAAAATGATAAACATTGCACAGCCTGGAGTAATTTGTAACTTAAAAATATTTTAATGCCCAAATCTCGTGGAAACTATTTTTATGATGAATTATAGGCAAATATCTACAAATAGGAACTGAAATCACGCTTTTTTAGATTTTGTAGAATTTTTATGATTTTTATTAGATTTTTAGTATTTTTCAAATTTTTAAGTTTTAAAAAGAATTAATGTGTGAAATTTGGGTAGAAATTAAAATACAATGAAATAAAACTACTTTGATTTTTTGGAATTTTTAGAGCAATATTCAAATTTGTATGAATTTTTGAATTTCAGAAAGAGAAAAGGCATTGTTTTTTATTTTTTTAATAATAATAAATGAATTTAAAATGCTATGAAAATTTATACTAAAAAGATAAGCACATCATAAGCATAGCATGATTTTTTAGAGATTTATTGACCAAAACATTTATTTCAATAAGAAAAGCAAGCAAAATAAAGGTCTCGAAGTCAGGTACTAAAGTGCAACTAGTTAATGTTTTTGTACTGAATAAATAATAGAAATAAAACAGAAGGTGATGTTTGCAATTTACCCAGCAAAATGCATGCCAAGCACGTGCATGAGTTGGAGCAGGGGCTCTTTCGAAATTTCAGAAAGTTCCGAGGGTAGAATTGAAATTTTTCCAATATTTTATTCAACCCTAGGGTTTCTTTAAGTGCTGCTTTCATTTCTTTCTTCAAATCAAAACAGGGACGCCACAAGTGGGATGGAGTGCCGTCGCAAGAGCCAAAGTGCATGGAAGGGGGCGTCGCTGGTGAGATGTCACGCTGGAGGTGGCTTCGGGTGGTGGAGGGCTAATGGCGGTGGCGACAACGCGGGGGCGGCTGAGCTGCAGCGATGTGCTCCACAGAGGACTCCGCTCCAGGTGGTAGTGACGGTAATGGAGCACAGTATGGAGGTCTCGATGGAGGCGCTCGAAGCGGTAGTGGGCACGATCAGAGGGCTCCGCCGCCTCGCGTGACTGGCACGATGGCAGTGACGATGGTAGTGTCCGCAAGGGTGGTGGTGATGATAGGCAGGGACAGCTGCGACCTGCTACGGCGATGCGGCTCTGCCGCAGGGGGAGGGGTGTGGCTGATGTGCGGGGCTTCGATGGGCAGGCTCGCAGAGGACGGTTCCTTTGCATAGGTTGGCAGCGCTACTGCGATGGCTGTCGCGGAAGAGCCTCGTGCGTCGGCGCAGCACGATGGCGGAGTCTGGAAGTGCGATGGTGGAAGCATGAAGGACTTCGGCCGAGGATGGCAGTGTAGCAAAGGGTGTGCCGAGTGCGGAGGAGTGATGGGTGGTCGGTGGAGGTCTAAAGAGCGCCGCTCTCGTGTGGCAGAGATGTCATGCTGGATGGTGACGGTCCGTCGGAGCGGGGATGTGTGCGGCCGTGGAGGGCTAAGCAGCAGCGGTGCTGGTCGCAGATCAAGGGCCACCTGCGGTGGAGCGACGGATTGTGCGGTGGATGCCGTTGAGTTTTTTTAATATAAATACAGAACAGAGAGCAAAAAAATTATTTTATTTTTTTAAGAAAGGCAGAAACTAGAACTAACTTTTTTATTTTTTTAATTTTTATTTTTTTAATTTTCTACAAAATAAATTTTAGAGAAAAAGAATAGATATATTTTTTTATTATTTAAAAAAAATATTTATTAACAAATTAGGACGCGAGCATGATGACTCGATCCTAAAATAACACGAAAGATGTGAATGCGAGCGGTTCAGAGGGGAATGGCGGATGGAACCGGATCTCTGACCACCATGCGTGGTCAGAGGTGGGAGATCGTGTGAGGTAGAAAAGAACGCATAGAGATCGAGAAAGTGCGTTGAAAAATCGAGTTTGTGGGGGATCAAATTGTGATGGATTTTAAGATCTAGAAAAAAATGACAACGAAGAAAAAAAATGCGAGAATAAAACTATGATTAACCTAGGATAAAAATAAGAGAAAATGTGTATCTCACCTTAGGAGCAGAAAAATACCGTGATCGCCTCGACGAAGGTCGACTCGCTGTCACCGGATGGCTTGGAGGCTAGGCACCCTTCTGCGACAAGAAGACTCTCGGAGATCGAGTTCCTCTCACCAAATATTGATCAAGTTGGAATGATGGAGAAGGAGCCACCAATAGAAAAGATAAGAATTGAAATTTGAATTTTTGAATTTTTGGATGAAGATAAGAGATAAGAGAGAGAAAATTGAAATGAGATAGAGATAAGAAAATTAGTGTTAAAATTATTTACAACAATTAACTAATTTTTTTGTATTTTTGTCACTTTATTAATTTGAATAAGAATGTTAATTTTTTAATTTTTTTGTGATGGTTATTTAAGAATAGCAACTATATACATATACTATATACATATGGTACATTATATATATAGTTAAAGAAGGAAATTAGTTTTTTGTTTTAAAATTTTTATTTTTTATTTTATTTTAAATAATTAGTAAAAATATTTACAAATATTTAAAAAATACAATATGTGCAATACATGGGAAAATTGCATAAACCACCCCAGAAAACTAACTTTTTACCTGTAACTCCAAAAATTATGAAATCATAACCATTGTAAAGATAATTTAATTTAAAATACAATGGAAGTGAGTCTGATTCAATTTGAGTTCATATGGAGCTAGAATTGGTATTTCAATTATCGCTTAGTGGCTTTTTCCAAGTGTTGTTGCTTTTATTATGTACATGATTTGATTGTGCAATTATTTTAATTAATTAGGAAACATTTTTATTTACAACTTTTGTTTTGAAAATTATTTGATTTGAGTCAATTTATGTACAAATAAAATAGTGTATTATACAAATATACACAACACACATTTTTTTTGGATTTTCTGAATAAAGACCCTATCTCCCCCTACTTTATTCATGGTCGATCAGGTCAAGTCTTGACCTTCTCTCGAAGTTCGGGTCAGCCTGTATCTATTACATATATAAAGTCTTCCTTCTTTTTCTTATTTTCTTTTCTTTATTTTTCTTTTCTTTCTTTATTTCTTTATTTTAGGTTAAAATGGTAAGAAGTGTACAATATTTACACACAGATGCACATTAGTAAGAATATGGAGTTAGTATTATATACAGGTGTTTTATAAGGGATTTTAAGCTAAAATAAATGAATAAAGATGATGAAATGCAGATTCATCATCCCCCCTGCTTTACCTTTGCTAGTCCCTTAGCAAACAAATATTTGAAAGAATAAGTGAATAAAAAGAAAAAGAAAGGAAAAATGAAGAAATTAGGACGATATTGAATATTAAACTTATCTTCATAAAATTGTAGTATGGAGCTATGTCGGACCTTTGGATTATTAGTGTGGTGGGACCTTAATGGGAAATGGATTTAAAACCTAACTGCCTCTAAGTCCCATAAGACTCATATTCAGGTCTCCTCAACAGTCAGGTCAGAGAAAATCTACATACACAAATTCTTATGACTATGAATCTTTACTTGTACGGTGTAAGTGAAATATATAGCTCCCCATCTCAAAAGTAGCAAAGAAACAGCCTCCCTGAACAAGGTAACTATAGTTCCCTGGTCTAGCAACTCTTTCCTCGAGGAGCGGGGATATTCCCTTCTAAGTTCAAGTACAACCAGCTCAAGAAGAGGACATGGAGAAAAGAATGGACGGTAACCAATGTAGATACCTATCCTTGGATGCATGACCAGTGTAGCCAAGTCATCCAGCTGCAAGCTTACAAATATTTGACTTTGAAGCTCTTATTAATTTCCTTTCTTTTCTTTTTTTTATCCTTGTATATACACTCCGGCATGCATTTTACTTTTCAATCAGGCCTTTCCACTTTTGGAGATTCTGCATTTTTTCCTTTTTTTGAAAATACATACAAGATGCAGCATGTACATAAGGAGTTTTTCCTCTTGACATAGTAGACTATCCCTCTTTTGAAGCATTATTGCAACCCTACAGCATCATGTCTTTAGACCTCAACATCGCTAGACCAGGTTGAGACGCACTTCCCTCCCTAGAGGAAGATGAGAGGTTCCACCTAGATGTACTACCCTCGTATGCTACACCAAGCCAGAAGATTCTGCCTCCTCACTACCTCCTCCATGAAGAGCTATGTGTAGAGTGCTTGTCCAAGATAAGCCACGGTCTGAAAGAATCATGCGTGCATTGTTAAATGTTCTACTTAGACTAATCAAGATGACATGTGAACATAGTCTTATGGACTCAAAGAATTAAGTCACTGGGACCTAAAAAGTCTTAACTCCAGTTCTTATAAGGTTCCTCTGAAATTAGTGGATTAAGGCCCAACTAAGCTACATTCTTCAATTTTGTTCCAGACTTAGTTTAAATGTCAATACTATCCTTAAAAATACACATGCAAATGCAAGAATATGAACAATGCAAAAAGAAAGCATTTTTTTAAACAATTTTCCAATTTTGAACTTTTTATGGATTTTTGGAAAAGAAAGGAAAATGATGCACATGCAAAAGAATTTTTTATGCAACCTTTTTATAGATTTTGGTTTTGTAGTTTTTTTTTTCAAAAAGGAGAAAAAAGTTAGTAAAATATATACAATTATATACAAGAATTTTTTGGTTTTTTTTCTTTTTTTGTCGTTTTTTTTTTGTTGTTGTTTTATTTTTGGTTTTTTTGTATTTTTTGTTTTTTTTGTTTTTTGTTTTTTTGTTTTTTTTGTTTTGTTTGTTGGTTTTTTTCAAGGTGATCAAAGTTTATATACACACACGTGGATTTTACGAGTTTATATACATATCCCCCAAATAAACATATTTAAAAGTACGAGTTATGTCTAAATTATATATATAATATATACGACACCCCCCTATACTTAGCTTGAACTATGTCCTCATAGTGATCAGAGGGTGGCGATGGAAGACATAACTCATGCTAAGTATAGAAAAGTGAAAAGACTCCTATGATACAATGACTCAAAGAGAAAATGAAAAGAATAGAGGTCGGTGATCCCCCCTATACCTAGGATCAAGTAATCCTAAGTATAGAAGATTGTACAAAAGGGGAAAACCGATGCAGAGAATGAACGGACTCAAAAACAAAAAAGACTTGATATGAACAACATTACCCCCACCCCCACCCCCCATACTTAGGGTAGAGTATCCCTAAGTATAGGCAACAACGAGAGTGATGAACAAGACGAATATGAACAACAGAAATCATTCACCCCCTCTATACTTAGGATAAAGCACATCCTAAGTATAGCATATATACACACACACGGAAAAGAGGTGAATGATAAAACGAAAGAAGAAAGAGTGAAACAAAAGGATATACAAAAGGAGTGAATGTACAAAGGTCAAGTAGGTCGAAAAAGAACCTTCTTGCGGGACCGCTAAGGTATGGATCTAAAAAGGTGTAGGTCGATATTGGGGTTATCATTAGACATGAACTGATCAGGATCGACCAAGAATGTATCCTCAGCAGTCTCAGAGTGTGCAGGCAAGAATCAGTTAGCGGAAGTAGTGTGGTCATGTCCTGCCTGGGAAGTCTCGCAAACATCAAAGTAAAAGGCTCGAGATCATTGTCAGAAAAAGTAAGATCAATTCCAGCCTGGCGAGCCTCTATTGGATCATCGTCTTTATCAAAAGGCCCAAATTCCTTTATAAATGCAATCAAATCAAATTTGGCATGATCGGTCTTATCTAACTCAGGGTGAATAGGAATGGGCTCATCAGTGAAAGTAGTCATATCATCTCTGTCATGTCTAGTCTCAGAGCCTGCCTTCCGCTCTAGGGTGTCTATCATGTAAATCACGTAGATGTCATCAATGCATCTCCACATACTAGAAGGGGGAAATCCAAGATCTATGCTTTCCGAGTCTTCCTCCTTGAAGAGGAATTCTTGGGTCTCAGTTTCATCCAACATACAAAAATAATCTCTTATATTATCATCGAGGTCAAGGTCCTTGGAGTTGGCTAATGCGGGCACACTCTCATGGTATATAGGTCTCTGGTCAGTAGTGGGTGTAGTGATCAACACATCGCTCCCTACATCAGAATGGAAGTAAATCTCTCCTGATCCATAATCAATAACGGCTCCCGCAGAGGCAAGGAAAGGTCGTCCCAGGATGATTGGAGGGTGCTCCACAAGGGTGGAGTTCTCCATGGGCAATACGACAAAATATGAAGTAAAATTCATGCCCTGAATAAGAATGACAACGTTTTCTAGAATACCCTTCGGCCTCTTGATAGATCTATTAGAAAATTGAACTATCATCCTAGTTTTCTTGAGAGGCCCAAGATGAAAAGACTATACCATAGAGAAGGGTATTATATTGATTGATGAACCGCCATCAAGGAGAGTGTTATCATAAGAATAGTCAGATATGGAGCAACTCACAAGAGATGTGGCAGTGTTTCCTTTCTTAAAATGTGGACGGTGGGAGATGACATAGGCAGTGGTCATGGTCAAGATGTGACGCTCAGATCTTCTCCTTCGTTCTCTTCTTGTGTTGAGGAGCAGATAAATGGGTCATGGCCTGATGAAGTGGGGCTTTAATGATCTCATGTATGGTGGCCTTCACTTCAGGTTCAGTCAACATTTTTAAAATTTTTGGACCTCCTCCATATAAGGGAGGAGATTGGAATCCGCATATACACGAGGATTGCCAAGAGCAGTCCGTATAGTGGAATCCTCGGTGTCAAGGTTGGGACAAGTGGTGAATGACTGTGTGGGAAAATGGTTTAGCATGGGTGCCCTCTCCTCATAAAATGAATCAACAATGTGTCTCCCAGAATCTTTTTAGATTTTTAAATTTTTCTCATTTTTTATTATTTTGTGTGATTGCAAGCTCTCATGATTATCTTCAAGTGAATATATATATCCTCAAATAGTGGAGCAGCATTCTGGTTCTCACTTATGTTAAATAGATTACTAATCCTCGCATTCATATGCTCCATCATCTGGTTCAGGGTCTCAAGTGTGAACACCATGAAAGGTGACTCCAAAATCACAGGGTCGGGTGAGTGGAATGGGGGTGGGTGAAAATCATTGTCTGATTCCTGAAATAATGGGTTAGGCGGATATGCATAAAAATCAAGAGGAAAGTCCTCCTAGAAAAAGGAAGGTGGATCAGCTGGAGAGTGCGAGAAGTCCGCGAATATCAGATTAAAATAACTCAAGTCGACCATCTCCAAAATAAAAGACGGGATTGGGAAAGCACGATGGTCAAGTCAAAAGATGTGAAGAAAAAAGACACAAATACACAGAAGGATCGAGTATGCACACAAGCAATCAAACACAATACAAACCCCCAGTTCATCAACTCAAAGCAATGTGAAGACTGTGAAGGTTTGGTCAATTATCTTGTCAGTTTCTAGAGTTTGGTGAGAATACAATCTATCAGAGTGGTTAGACGAGATGTTAGGAACCCAATGCTCCCAAGAGACTGGCCTAATCTCAAAGTGAGATATTTCCCATCCAGTATGAATTGTGGACCGTTTACCGGCTACTCGATCAATTCGATATTTTAAGCATGTCACGGGCCGCTTTACCGGCTACATGAGAGATCCTCACTGGAGAACAACTAACCCCCAAGACCAGTAGTCTAATAGAAGTTCAGGTGTGTCTCTAGCCTAGTGTATGGGTCACTCTCTCACTCAAGCAAACCAACCAATGAGGGGGTTTCTCTCCCCCAAAATAATGATTTTTCCTTGTTTATTTTAGGGTCGAGTTTTCTTTAGCAGTCCTGTATTTTAGGCAGTTGTCACTTGGTTAAATATTTTCAATGAATCACCTACTGAGTGTCCAATTTCCTATTTAACTTATGTGAGTGAAAACAAGGAAGGAGATCGGAAATGCCAATGCATGATTAAAAACAGTGATGTATGCAGGGGTTAGAGATGTGTACCTTGTCACCAGCACTCTACAAGCAAAATGATCCGCGCAGAATTTAAATATAGAAAAGTAAACTATCCTATATGATGCAAGTGAACCGTCCTAGATGATAGCTTCTATTAACGGGCAAGAACAAGTTAATTTGACTAAGTCCAACAACGCTCTATTCTATAGGTACAGAAATTCTTGTTTAGGGTGTTTAGACCTAATTAATTACCTGGCTCAAGCAAAGTAATTAATGCAATCAATAGGTAGCTCATGAAATCTGCTAAAAACAAAGAAAAATAAGGCTATGAAAACAAATCCGGTGAGATCCCCAAAGTGCACCGGCACTTGGCGAAACAGACCTCGCAACAAATGAATGTCTATTTACAAAGGTTCAAATGCTAGAAAAATAAATAAATAAAGTTTTTTTGTCTTCTTCAACTCCTCTCACGCTATCATGCGGCTTGGTGAAGAATCAAGCTGCCTCTACTTCGCTTGGGTGCTTCGGCTCTCCTAGGATCGCCTCCTTCGCTCCGCGGGCCCTCGCAAGAAAAAGAAAAGAGAAAATGTGTAAGAAACACAATTATCAAATATATGCAGAAAAAATGAAATGAAACTGTGAATATGAACAATGGAGTGAATGTGAAAAAATATATACAAATATATATAATCAAGAATAGCAAGTCAAAACAGAAACCTAACTACCCTCATCGTGCCTCCCCGGCAACGGTGCTATTTTGTTGATGCGGAAATCTCATGTTTTGATTTAAATGATATCTGAAAGTGACATTGACCCAAATAATCCCACGACAAACAAACAATTTTTTTCTTCTCTCACTAATGTGGAGCAAGAGAAATGTTTTGCTACTTATTTACATGTATAGCAAACAGGATCGAACTCAGGGAGGCTACAATTCCTGAGGGTTATTCAAATAATCGACGAAAAATCAATTAAGAGAAAAAGCAGGAATCTCAAAGTCAAACAATCCTCGATCTTTGTGGAATTTTTTCTCTTTTTAATTTTTTAATTTTTTTATTTCTATTATTTTTTATTTTCTGATTTTCAAATTTTTAGTGATTTTGATTTTTGTATTTTTTTTTAATTTCAAATAAGGAACAATATGTACAAGATAAGGACTACGCACACCAAACTTTTTTGTATTTTTCAATTATAACAAAAATGCTCAGAAAAATCCAGAGAAAACATTTTTGGGTTTTAAAGACTTCAAAATGTTTTTGGGAATTTTTATAGAATTTTCAGATGTTTTTATATTTTTCTAAAAATCAAACAGTGGTAAAAATAATAAATAGTGCACAGCCCGAAGTAATTTGCAACTTAAAAATATTTTAATGCCCAAAACTCCTAGCAACTATTCTTATATGAAATATAGGCAAATATCTACAAAAAAGGAACTGAAATCACGATTTTTGGATTTTTGAAAAAATTTTATGATTTTTATAAGATTTTTAGTATTTTCAATTTTTGGAGTTTCGAAAAGAATTAATGCGTGAAATTTGGATAGAAATTAAAAGATTATTTTTTTTAAAATTTTTAGAGCAATATTCAAATTTTTATGACTTTTTGAATTTCAGGAAGAGAGAAAGACAATGTTTTTTTTGTTTTTTAATAATAAATGAATTTAAAATGCCTTAAAAATTTATGTTAAAAAGATAACCCTATCAGAAGCATAGCATGATTTTTGAGAGATTTATTGACCAAAGAAAACATTTATTTCGATAAGAAAAGCAAGCAAAATAAAGGTCTGGAAGTCAGGGACTAAACTGCAATTAGTTAATGTTTTTTTACTGAATAAATAATCGAAATAAAAAAGAAGGTGATGTTTGTAATTTACCAAGCAAAAAGAGTGCCAAGCACGTGCTTGAGTTGGAGCAGGGGCTCTTTTGAAATTTCAGAAACTTCTAAGGATAGAATTGAAATTTTTCCAATATTTTATTCAGTCCTAGGGTTTCTTTGAGTGCTGCTTTCGTTTCTTTCTTCAAATCAAAACAGGGACACTACAGGTGGGATGGAGTGCCACCGCAAAAGCCAAAGGGCATGGAAGGGGGGCGTCGTCGGTGAGATGTCGCGTTGGAGGTGGCTTCGGGCGGTGGAGGGCTAACGGGGTGGCATTACACGGGGGCAACTAAGCTGCGCTAGTTTGCTCCGCGGAGGACGCCGCTTCAAGCAGCAGTGAAGGCACTAGAGCGCAGTATGGAGGTCTCGACAGAGGCGCTCGAAGCGGTTGTGGGCATGATCGGAGGGCTCCACCGCGTCGTGCGGCTAGCGCGATGGCAGTAACGGCGGTGGTGTCGACATGGGCAGCAGTGATGATCGGCAAGGGCGGTTGCGACCTACTACGGTGATGTGGTTGTACCGTAGACGGAGGGGAGTGGCTGATGCGCAGGGCTTCAACGAGCGACGCTGGGCTTCGGCAGGCGGGCTCGTAGAGGACGGTTCCTTTGCACGGGCTAGCAGCACGACCGCGATGGCTGTCGCAGAAGAGCCTCGCGCATGGGCGCGGTGCGATGGCGGAGTCTGGAAGTGCAGTGGTAGAGGCGCAAGACTTCTGCCAAGGGTGGCGGTGCAGCACAGGGTGCGCCGAGCGCAGAGGAGCGACAGGCAGTCGGCGGAGGTCTGAAGGGCGCCACTCTCGTGTGGCGGAGATGTTGCGCTGGAGGACGATGGTCGGCCGGAGCGGGGACGCACGCGGTCGTGGAGGGCTGAGCGGCAGCGATGCTGGCCGTAGATCAAGGGCTGCCCATAGTGGAGCTGAGGATTGTGCGACGGATGCCGATGTGTATTTGTTTTTTAAATGTAAATACAGAATAGAGAGCAAAAAATTTTATTTTATTTTTTAAGAAAGTCATAAACTGGAACTTTTTTATTTTTTATATTTTTTTATTTTTTTAGTTTCTGCAAAACAAATGTTAGAGAAAAAGAATAGATATATTTTTTATTTTTTTAAAAAATTATTTATCAACAAATTAGGACGTTATTATGATGACTCATTCCTGAAATCACACGGAATATGTGAATGCGAGCGGTTCTGAGGGGAATGGCGGATGGAACCGGATCTCTGACCATCGTGCGTGGTCGGAGGTGGGAGATCGTGCGAGGTAGAAAAGAATACGTAGAGATCGAGAAAGTGAGATGAAAAATCGAGTCGGTGGCGGATCAAATCGTAATAGATTTTAAGGTCTAGAAAAAAATGACAATGAAGCAAAAAATGCGAGAGAATAAAACTACGACTAACCTAGGATAAAAATAAGAGAATGTGGATCTCACCTTAGGAGCGGAAAAATACCGTGATCGTCTCGGCGAATGTCGACTCGCTATCACCGGACGGCTTGGAGGCTAGGCACCCTTCTGCGACAAGAAGACTCTCGGAGATCAGGTTCCTCTCACCAAATATTGATCAAGTTGGAATGATGGAGAAGGAGCCATAAATAGAAAAGATAAGAATAGAAATTTGAATTTTTGAATTTTTGGATGAAGATAAGAGATAAGAGAGAGAAAATTGAAATGAGATAGAGATAAGAAAATTAGTGTTAAAATTATTTACAAAAATTAACTATGTTTTTTTTATTTTCGTCACTTTATTCATTTGAATAAAAATGTTAATTTTTTAATTTTTTGTGGTGATTATTTAAGAATAGCAACTATGTACATATACTATATACTCATGGTACATTATATAAATAGTTAAAGAAGGAAAATAGTTTTTTAAAAAAAATATTTTTTTTATTTTTATTTTAAATAAGTAATACAAATATTTACAAAATACAATATGTACAAATACATGAGAAAATTGCACAAACCACCCCAGAAAACCAACTCTTCACTTGTAACTCCAAAAATTATGAAATGGCCATTTTAAAGATAATTTAATTTAGAATACAATGGAAGTGAGTCTGATTCAATTTGAGTTCATATGGAGCCGGAATTGGTATTTCAATTATCCCTTAGTGGCTTTTTCCAAGTGTGGTTGTTTTTATTCTGTACATGATTTGATTGTGCAATTATTTTTATTAATTAAGAAACATTTTTATTTACAACTTTTGTTTTGAAAATTATTTTATTTGAGGTCAATTTATGTACAAATAAAATAGTGTAGTATACAAATATACACAGCACATAATTTTTTTAGATTTTCTAAATAAAGACCCTATCTCCCCCCACTTTATTCCTGGTCGATCAGGTCAAGTCTAGACCTTCTCTCGGTGTTCAGCTCAGCCTGTATCTATTACATATACAATCTTCCTTCTTTTTTATTTTCTTTTCTTTATTTTTCCTTTCTTTATTTATTTATTTATTTTAGGTTAAAATGGTAAGAAGTGTAAAATATTTACATATAGATGCAAATTAGTAAGAATATGGAGTTAGTATTATATACAGGTGTTTTATAAGAGATTTTAATGTAAAATAAATGAATAAAGATGATGAAATGCATATTCATCAATGTCCAACAGGGTTTTCGCTTAGAAAAATATAAACTTGTAAAGGAGGTAAAAAAACTCTGTATGTTCTTCGTAATGAATGGTATCCTTCTATGTAATTGATGTTTCTAACTTGCGATAGGAGATCGTGAAGGTGTTATCGTAAACTACATTGGCTGCATGATATGAGAGAAAGTGTATCACATTTAATCTCATTCATTCAAAGAGTTGATAGACAAGTTGATTGATCTTGTCTATGTACACTAAAATCTTAGATTGTAGATGAAGTATGCAATGGAAGAGCATGATAAACAAGATTATAAACCCCATTCACCTTGCATGTATCATTAAAATCCAAGATTAGGATGGTGAAGATGAATACATGATCCAGAAATGGATGGATTATAATGGTTCTCCTATGTTTGATTAGAGAGGAGGTGTACCAAAGACACAACTCACATATAGATGCAGATGTTGACGATTACATGGTCAGATCAAGTCGACATCTAGAACTTGTTGGAGGGTTGGAAGATGATGCCATTGATGAGGACTCCACATATCCAAATTCAAATTAAAATCTGGTGGATGGGATGATGATGATGATGATGGCTTGATACGATTCAGGAGATATCCAATGAAATTGCATACTTCGATAGTGAAGAACACGGTAGTGGAGGGGACCACAAATACGACAAAGGGCTACATGCATGACAAGAATATATGGGCCAACTCACCAACATACTTAACCTCTTTATTTACAGCCCTCCCCAAAGTCTGGATCTTACAGAGCTAACATATCATCATCCATATCATGTGTACATGTGCCCATTGCAACCATAGCTACTCCAATACCAGAAGGACACAATGATGAAAGAATTGATTTTTCGATTGTTTATATGGGAGTTGGAGGAGACTCAGTGCTAAGTGATGGATTCTACGGAGCTACATCAAGCCTTGAATACCATGGGGCTACATCAAGCCCTTATAGTGGTGGTGGATCATACAAATCGTACGATTATGGATCCCATGGAGAGTCACAAAATGGTTTATACATCCTTCTCTCCTATTGATTACGGTTAAGATAATGGTGGGATTGGTGGCTATGGATGTGGAGATAATGTGTCATAATTATAGTGTTTATGCAGCCGTTAAAAAGTGAATGTTTAGATAGAGTTCATAGGAGTCTTTGTTTCTCACAAAACTTGAATGATATCATATAGGGATATAGTGATGAATTTTCAAGGATTCATTTTTCAAAAAATATATATGGGGAAAAATGGGGCTGGGGAGTCAAGTCAGCCCCCCCCCAGGGGAAGCCCCATTTTTCCCATATGTGTGTATGCACAACTAAGTATACACTATCCTACGTTGCACCCCCGACAACGATGCCTAGTGATGAGAATGGGTCGGGCTTGGGTTGGGCCCTACAGGGCCCAGGCCCAGGCCCATTTATGGTTATGGGCTTTGGGTCGGGCCTAGGCCCACTAAATTTTTTTTTTTGAAGGCCCAAGCCCAGCCCAATTGTTGTGGGTCGGGCCTGGGCCGGGCCGGCCCATAATATCTCAACAATAAATTTGTATACTGACCCAAAACTTATGAGCCTAGACTTGGCAGGCCCATATACTTGGCGCACCCTCATTTGGTTATTTTTATCGTAATCCTCATTATGAAGTATTTTTTAGTTATTTAGGTTTTTATTATTTAGTTATCCTATTTTTTGCATGGATTTGATTATATCCATGAATCTATAGTATCTAATGGAAAGAGTTTCATAGAGATATTATATAAACATGTCCAAATAATAAAGAAGAACCAATCAACAAGGTTGCTGGCATGCAGCAATAGTAAACAAATAGATTGAAAAATGTACCTCAAGTCTCAAGTGGATTAATCTGTCATCAACTCCCTCATTAAATCCAAATGTATATATCAAAATGAGAGATGAAAGTCTAGACACCTATGTCGAATCCAATTTTTGCAATAAAGAAATAATTTCCAATCAATATGTGTATTACCGAGATTGACTAATGTGAATATATCATAAGAATGACCTGAAAAATAGATACCTTGAGAATTAAACATCTTGATCTTCCTGCTCCTTTCTGTCGGGTACCTACAAGGCTAATGCCTACAAATACAACTCAATCTTTAAAAAAGGTGCAATTTGTCATTCGAAGATGCAAATAATGAAAAACAATAAAAACTTCCAAACAATAAAATAAGGATCCCCATAGTTCATCGTTTATAAAAACAATAATGAAAAAACTTCCAAATTACTCATTGTTCGTAAAAACTTCAAGAAAGAACAAAAAAGATGTTTCACAAAATCCTCTGAAAGATGAAGTGAGATTTTCACTCAATGATTCCACAGTTTCCACCTGCAAAAATATTTTAATAAAGGTTAGAAAATAAATAGTGATACTACTAAAACTTGTAAATATTTATTAACATCAAACCAAATGGATATTACTTGGCATAGTCAGACTTGCTTATCGAATATGTTGACAAACTAGTTAGAAGGTTCATTGCATCTTGGATCTAAAATAAAGATAAATGTTTAATAGATATAGTATAATGGTAATAGAGAATATTGATTGAATGTTAAGTAGATACTAACCAAATTCATTCTCTTCTAGCTCCTCCCCGTCATCTCCTTCTTCATAATCTGAATTCTCCGGCTCATCCGCACGGATCCAGTCTCCTGCGCAAATCACTGCCTCCACCGTTTTCAAATTAAGTCTACTACGATATGTATCAAGAACTCTACCGCTCGTACTGAAAGCAGTCTCAGAAGCCATAGTGGATACAGGTATTGCCAGAATGTCACGAGCCATAGTGGATAAGATGTGATACTTGCTCCTGTTCAATTCCCACCACCTCAGGACATCAAAGTTGTCACCTACTCATTATCTGCGGAGTGATCGTCTAAATAGATTTCAACCTCTGATTTTCATGTATCACAAGAACCGCTCACTTTTTTCTGTTTAAAGAACTTGTCTAGCATTACCCTGCTTTTCATTGTTGGATAGAATACATCTTCTTGAATGGATTTTGATGTGGACATTTCGTTCGGAAACTTGCCATGTACTTAGCAGAGATCATCAAATAAGCCATAGAAAGTTTGACTAACCCGTTCAACATATTGTGCGGCTTCATCCCCGGGGTAAAGTTCTGAATAAGCAAATCTTATGATGTCGAACTTGTAACGTGGATCCAAAATTGATGCCAATGCTAGAGGCAAAACAGATTCTCTCTCCCTCCAATATTTATTAAACTTCGCATACATCTTTGAAGCCATATTTCTGATAGCTACATCATCATGATTCAGGATAGTTTAGAGATGCTTTTCAATCTCAAAAATCATACCAAAGAATAAATTCACAGTTGAATATTTCTGTCCAGAGAATACCTTGGTGGCAACCTAAAAGTTCTCTAAGATACCACTGACCATCTCAGCTTTTTTCCAATCACTCGTAGAAGGTGTGTCTGATAAATGGAAATCACGCCCCAAACAATTGAAAACCTTTTGATATTTGATAGCAGACTCAAGCATTAAAAAGGTAGAGTTCCACCTAGTGCTGACGTCAAGCCTCAAACCTGTCGTTATTTCAATCCGTTCTCGTTTGGCAATGTCTTTAAAATCCTGCAATCTTCTAGTTGAATACTTCACATATTTAACAAGATTACGGATTTTTGTGATTATTTCTTTGATCTCAGAAAGTCCATCTTGAACTATAAGATTCAAGATGTGTGCCCAACATCGCACGTGGAAAAAACGTCCACCCATGTGATGAATCTCGTATTCATCATGCTAAAATCCACATATTAAAACCCCTGTCTTAACTAATCCAATAAAAATCACCATTAAGTCTCTATTTTTATCTTGCCTTATATTGTGTATAATTAAACCTTAATTAATTGTATTTAATTTCCTGTATTTTTCTTGTAATTATTTTATCCTCAAAAAAACCCCTAAAAATTAGGTAGATTAATTGTCTATAAATCACTGATCATTAAAAAGACTAAAAAAATACAAAAATATCTCAAAACTAAAAGTAGGTGTTTTTAGCCCTTTAAAAATACCCCCAAAAAGTCCTTTTTGTACAAATGACCTCTTTTGGCTTTTTATCCAACATGAAAGTTGTAGATCTCGTCGAGACGAGCAACTTTCATGTTTTGACTTTTTCCTAATTTTACCTCTAACTGTTTATTTTGTATTTATCTTTATTTTATTATTTGAATAATATGAAGCGACCACGTGGCGCCCTCTGGGCCGCCCACGTGGCCGCTTCTCTTCGTACCACACGGCCTCTCTTGCTGCCGCTTGATCCTTCTGACCTGCCCAGATCGTAGCTGCTCATCGCTCACCCCTTTGTAGCCATTGGATCTGATCTCAGATCAGATCTCCACCATTCCCATCCGCCTTAATCCTAGCCACCCGATCCACCTCCTATCCCACGACCTTCCGCGCTCCACGTCGCCCTTCCTCTCTCAGCCGCTGGATCTCCCCTACCTATTCATCAAGGCCGTTCCCTAGCGCCCATTCCCCCTTCGTAGGATCATATACCATCCGCTCATGCCATCATCCAGGCCGTTGGATCACAAGATCCAATGGTTTCGGTCTTGTCTTCCTCCTTCCGCGTGCCTCGCCCCCAGACGTTACGACTCGCACCTTCTCCACCCCCTTCCATTTCTAGTCGCTCATCTGACCACCTTCTCCACTACCTAACGGTCACCCCTCGTAGCTCACACATTCATCTCCCTCGTGTAACCTCCCAACATCTCCCTTCATGACTCATAACCATCATTTCAGCCGTTACAATCTTCATCGTCACCTCCGTTACACCCACAACCTCCACTTATAAATCACCTCCTCTGCCCTCAGTCACCTCTATCCACCATTTAGGGGACCTTGACCTAGCTTCTGGCCCTCCGGTGACAGAGGAGGAGCCATATCTCGAGGCGACTATGGTCGTGTGCCTCTGGTGTGATCCGTGGCCCTCGTCTACATCGTGGTTTCATCTGTAGTACCGCTGAGCATCGAGGTAGGATCGGTCTCGTCGTGCGACGACCCTGGAGTCCCGATGAGGACTTCAAGCCCAGATCACGCCTCCATCAGACCTCGCTCCGGCAAGATAATTTTTCTATTCAATTCTCGAATTTTTCCCATCATCTACCATCGCTGCCACCCTCACCTGATCACCTCACGACACTTGCCACCTCACCAGCATCTTCGCCGACCCATTCCCTCGCCTCCATAACCACCTCCGCTCCGACTCCCCTCTTTCCCTGCTCCGCCGGAGAAGAGACCACCAACCACCACTTCACGTTGCTCCCTTGGCCCTCACTCACTTCACTTCACTTGCACACACGCGCACAGCTTCGGCTATAATTAACATCTGCAGGTATCCTCAATGGCCGGAGCCTGCGCCTTCCGTCGGTCTCGAATTACTCCTCCGATGACCAAGCTCCGACGGGAAGCTTCAGACATCTATGGAGCTCCGCACCGGTTCAGGGACCTCCGCCAGATCTCCATCTCTCTTCCCCGACCTTCAGACCACCCTCTGGAGCACGGAGGAGCGATTCGCATGTCGCCGAAGTCCCGCCTCCTCCGGTGGCCCGCGGCGGAGGAAGAACTTACAGGTGTCGTCCGATCATCGGGATCGGATGGCTACGATGAAGCCACGTGGTGCTCAAGCCTCCTCTCCAGACCTATAGGCTCGGGCCCCACCGATCCTCGACCCGAGCTTCCAGATATTGCCACGTAGCCTGAGCTAGAGGCGCCCTCCCGAGCCTAGGCGCCTCACGTGCACCGCACGTGAGGTCCTCGGAAATTTGCACGAAGGACCCTAGGCATTTTGCTATTTACAATTTGGTCCCCAGGCATGTGCCTCACGTGCGTGTCTGGGTAAATTACAGGGAAGCCCTCTAAGTTTTCTGAAATTGCAATAAGGTCCCCGCGGATGGAAAAATTACACAAGACCCCAGGCGATTTTTGGTAATTTCCATTAGGTCCCTCTAGGGACCTAAATATAATATATATCATTTATTTTTCTTACATTTTTATTACAATTATTCCCATGCATTGTTTTCTTCATAACTTGATCATCGTAGGTTCAAATTACATGATTTTAGTGTCGTTTTGATCCTTGTTTCATCCTCTACATCATAGCATGTTTAATTTTCTCATCTGCCACTATTTTAAATAAAGTGAATTTTTGTGATAGATGTTGGTTCTGCTCTCATTGATCTTGCTCTGATTTGATGACTGCTCTTCATGTTGTGATTAAATCGACCCTGATTTATATTGCTATTACGTTGCTCATATTTTTAGTATAGTTGTAAACTTTTGTCTGCGTATAATTTCTTTTGCATTTCTATCATGCATCCTTCTTTAAATTGCATAAAAATCAACTAAAAATTGTATACATCATGGCATTGCATTGTAACTAGCATAATGCATCATACAGACCTGAAATTGAGAATAATTGACATTTATGCTTCTTTGATCAAAATTCAATAAATAGATTAAGTATTTGTGTCCTTGTGTTCGACCTTGGTAGACTTGCCAAGTATAAATACTCCACAGATTCAAAGGACTGTGGTTTTTGCTGAACCGAATTTGCCTCCTATACTACGATAATTTCTGATTATTAAAGAGGTAAATTTCGTGTTCATCAAATGGCGCCATTGCCGGGACATGACTTAACTTAATTATTGAATTTTGATTTTCTTTGTTGAATAATTTCAAAATTTTTAGGTCCTCATTTCATGCATCATTTTTTTGCATCATGATTGTTGATTAATTTCCTATGTATTTTTCAAGCTTTTTTCTTTTGTGGCAGGGCCCATGAAAATCGAGGACGCTTGATCTTCATGGAGGCGTGAAGTCGGGAGCTTCCGCTAAAGAGGTCGCAGAAGAATTTGGGAAGAAAGTGTAGGATCTTTGTTCAGTCAACCTGCATTTTCATATTGTAAAAAAAATGTGTGTTGCATGTGCATGTTTATTTTAACATCCCACATAATAGAGGGCTTGCATGTTGTACAAAATAAAGAGGTAGATCACTTGATGATCTACCCCCCCCCCCGCCACACACACACACATACACTTGCACATACACACTCACCCCCCCCCCATCTCCCTCTGTATATTCCACTCTCTCTCTCTCTTTGTGTGTGTGTGTGTGTGTATTTCACGAACCCCCCCTCCTTCCACCCGTGTATCATAGTACAACCCCCCCCCCCCAACTCAGACCTTACTTCGGCTATTTGTAGCCTAAGTATAGGGGGACCTGCCTGCTCATCCCTCCCTCGTATTGTCTCCTTGTACTTAGGTCAATTTTTGACCTAAGTATAGGGGGACCCTCCTCCTCAGTTCCGCTATATCACCCTATATTCGATCGAGCCATGGCTCCATGACACTTGTGTTATGAGGGCATAGCAAAATTTAAGTATAGAGGGTATACGGTATATTACCGTATATTTACTTTACCCTTAGCTCGTGTTTTTAAAACTTTTTAAAAATTTTGTTTTCGGGTTGGGTTTTGGTAAACCTGTGAACTGAGTTTTGTAATATCCTTGTAAAATTGTTTACTTAAAATTGAGGGATTAATCTGTGTAAATACCCCTTAAAAATTGAAAAATTAAAAACCTTTCTTTGATTTAGACTCTGACTACTAGGCTTAGTAGACACTTTCAGTGAGGGAACTTCGGTCTCCCTTAGCAGAGTGGGTGGTTTAGAGGACACTGCAGAAGGCACCGTCTGTAAGGAACACGGGTCTGTTTATCGGCCCGTACTTACACCCATACTGGCTGAGAGTGGTACTTTTATTCATTTGAGCCTGGGCCAGTCATTGTCTCTCCGAAGAATTAACAAATGCAAAATTAAAATCCATAAAAATCTACAAAAGTCAAAAATCACACAAAATCACTAACCAAGGAGTTGGTGTATTCCTGACACATTCACACTCACTCAAGGATTGAGGATTTTGAGGACACTGGATTTCTGTGATCTTGAGAGTCTGAGTTAACATGCCTTAGTCATTAGGGTTTTAAGCTTAATTATCCACACTCCCCTAGTTTGAAAGATTTGAGCGCTATATTGCACTCTTCATCTCTACCTTCAAGAAAAATATGATTAACACAGTCACTTCCACAACTGCATGATTGATGAGATGTGTTGAGATATCACTTGAGGAACTAGGACTAGAGATTTGAGTTTAGACCTGATCTAATGATATTCGAGGATGGGATAAAGTTAATGAAGGCTTCAGAAAACTTGAGTGTCAGCAAAACCCTAGCCAGTGTGTGAACAAGATTCATATGCTATCTCTTTGATATTTACCTATGTGCCAGGGTGTGATGAGACTTAATGGAAATTGTTGATCAGTGTGCGCCAACTTTTGGTAAAAGCAGTGGAGCTAGCCAACAAAAGAAAAGAAATGTCAAAGAAAAAACTCTAAATACCAAAGTCATATTACAAATGAGCTTCCACCAATGGCGAGCGCTCCCAAACATTTTCAAAGTGTCCACTTGGACGAAGCGCTAATTAGGACCAAGGAGTCGGGCTGACACCACAAAAAGGGCTCTACATCGTAAGCGATACAAGTCTAGGTGTCGAAGGTATCTTAGATACTTTGAAAAGACACACCCCAGTGTACTCCCAGAAAAACAAGTACATACGACTCCAACTCTCTTGACGGACACGTTGATCAACAATCTAAAAATTTACATGTGTTGAGTAAAAAGGCACTCGAGAGGCCCCTTGTTCCAATGTGAGGGAAAGAAGATACAATCCTATACCCTCCATCATCTGGCCGTCCATCCACATTTCAAGTCTGACAAACTAAAGAGACGGTTGACTGAAGCGAAAATACTTATTCCCTAGTATTGAGGATGAGGTCTAGAGAGGAGTCTTTGGGACTGGAACTTTGAGTGATGCATTGACTCGACTCACATGAAATGCAGTAAACCTAATGTCATATCCTTATATTATATGTACAAAAAGAGAGTCCGATAATTAAAGAAGTTGGATTCCTTCTGACTAAGGCTTGGATAAACCCAGAATTTTAGGATCTATTAAACTAAGGGTTTTCGAAAGATTGAGCCTTGAAATCTTCACTTACACTCTCAGGAATTGATCCGACTCCGTATTCTTTAGATGCTCGAGGATGAGCATGGTTTAAGTATAGGGGTATGATGAATCTCGTATTCATCATGCTAAAATCCACATATTAAAACCCCTGTCTTAACTAATCCAATAAAAATCAACATTAATTCTCTATTTTTATTTTGTCTTATATTGTGTATAATTAACCCTTAATTATTTGTATTTAATTTCCTGTATTTTCTGGTAATTATTTTATCCTAAAAAACCCTAAAAATTAGGTAGATTAATTGTTTATAATTCACTGACCATTAAAAAGACTAAAAAATATAAAAACATCTCAAAACTAAAAGTCGGTGTTTTTAGCCCTTTAAAAATACCCCCAAAAAGTCGTTTTTATACAAATGACCTCTTTTGACTTTCTGTCCAACATGAAAGATGTAGATCTTGTCGAGACGAGCAACTTTCATATTTTGACGTTTTTCTAATTTTACCTCTAACTATTTAGTTTGTATTTATCTTTGTTTTATTATTTGAATAATCTGAAGCGACCACGTAGCGCCCTCTGGGCCGCCCACGTGTCCGCTTCTCTTCGTGCCACCCGACCTCTCTTGTTGCCGCTTGATCCTTCTGACCCGCCCAGATCTTAGCCGCTCATCGCTCACCCCTTTGCAGCCATTGGATCTAATCTCAGATTAGATCTCCACCATTCCCATCCACCTTAATCCTAGCCACCCGATCCACCTCCTATCCCACGACCTTCCACGCTCCACGTTGCCCTTCCTCTCTCAGCCGTTGGATCTCCCCTACCTATTCATCAAGGTCGTTCCCTAGCGCCCATTCCCCCCTCGTAGGATCAGATCGTATGATCTGATCGTTACCATCTGCTCACGCCATCATCCAGGTCATTGGATCATAAGATCCAATGGTTCCGGCCTTGTCTTCCTCCTTCCACGCGCCTCGCCCCCAGGCGTTACGACTCGCAGCCACTCCGCCCCCTTCCATTTCTAGTCGCTCATCCGTCCACCTTCTCCACTACCTAACGGTCACCCCTCGTAGCTCACATATTCATCTCCCTCGCATAACCTCCCAACATCTCCCTTCATGACTCATCACCATCATTTCAGATGTTGCAATCTTTGTCGTCACCTCCGTTACACCCACAACCTCCGCTTATAAGTCACCTCCTCTGCCCTCAGTCACCTCTATCCACCATTTAGGGGACCTTGACCTAGCTTCTGGCCCTCCGGTGACAGCGGAGGAGCCATATCTCGAGGCGACGATGGTCGTGTGCCTCTGGTGTGATCCGTGGCCCTCGGCCACGTCGCAGTTGCATCAGTAGCACCGCTGAGCATCGAGGTAGGATCGGCCTCATTGTGCGACAACCCCGGAGTCCCGATGAGGACTTCAAGCCCAGATCACGCCTCCATCAGACCTCGCTCCGGCGAGGTAATTTTTCTATTCATTTCTCGAATTTTTCCCATCATCTACCATCGCTGCCACCCTCACCTGATCACCTCACGACACTTGCCACCTCACCAGCATCTTCGCCAACCCATTCCCTCTCCTCCAGAACCACCTCCGCTCCGACTCCACTCTTCCCCTACTTCTCCGGAGAAGAGACCACCGGCCACCACTTCTCATCGCTCCCTTGGCCCTCACTCACCTCACTTCACTCGCACACACGTGCACAGCTTCGGCTATAATTAACATCTGCAGGTATCCTCAATGGCTGGAGCCCGCGCCTCCCCGTCGGTCTCGAATTACTCCTCCGATGACCAAGCTCCGACGAGAAGCTTCAGACATCTATGTAGCTCCGCACCGATTCAGGGACCTCCACCAGATCTCCATCTCTCTTCCCTGGCCTTCAGACCACCCTCTGGAGCACAGAGGAGCAATTCGCGTGTCGCCGGAGTCCCGCCTCCTCCGGTGGCCCGCGGCGGAGGAAGAACTTACAGGTGTCGTACGATCATCAGGATCGGACAGCTACGATGAAGCCATGTGGTGCCCGAGCCTCCTCTCCAGACCTATAGGCTCGGGCCCCACTGATCCTCGACCCGAGCTTCCAGTCATTGCCACGTAGCCCGAGCCAGAGGCGCCCTCCCGAGCCTAGGTGCCTTACGTGCACTGCATGTGAGGTCCTGGGAAATTTGCATGAAGGACACCGGGCATTTTGCTATTTACAATTTGGTCCCCAGGCACATCTCACGTGCGTGCTTGGGTAAATTATAGGGTATCCCTCTAAGTTTTCTGAAATTGCAATAAGGTCCCTAGGTATGGAAAAAATTACACAGGACCCTAGGTGGTTTTTGGTAATTGCATTTAGGCCCCTCCAGGGACCTAAATGTAATATTTATCATTTATTTTTCTTGCATTTTTATTACAATTATGCCCCTGCATTGTTTTCTTCATAACTTGAGCATCGTAGGTCCAAATTGCATGATTTTAGTGTCGTTTTGATCCTTGTTTCATCCTCTACATCATAGCATGTTTAATTTTTCTCATCTGCCATTGTTTTAAACGAAGTGAATTTTTGTGATAGATGTTGGTTCTGCTCCCATTGATCTTGCTCTGATTTGATGACTGCTCTTCATGTTGTGATTAAATCGACCCTGCTTTCTATTGCTATTACGTTGCTCATATTTTTAGGGTATAGTTGTAAACTTTTGTCTGCATATAATTTCTTTTGCATTTCTATCATGCATCCTTCTTTAAATTGCATAAAAATCAACTAAAAATTGTATACATCATGGCATTGCATTGTAACTAGCATAGTGCATCATACAAACCTGAAATTGAGAATAATTCACACTTGTGCTTCTTTAATCAAATTCAATAAATAGATTAAGTAGTTGTGTCCTTGTGTTCGACCTTGGTAGACTTGTCAAGTATAAATACTCCACAGCATTCAAAGGACTGTGGTTTTTACTGAACCGAATTTGCCTCCTATACTACGACAATTTCTGATTATTAAAGAGGTAAATTTTGCGTTCATCACCATGAGTAGTGTTTCCTTCTGAGATAACTGGTCAACTTAATTCTGTACAACAACATCATTAGTTTATGCATTGTCAACTATGATGGTACACAAATTCGGCATATTCCAATCTCTCAGGCGATTCACAATCATATCCGCAATATTCTCCCCTGTATAACGTGTGTAAATGACACAAAAGCACAGAATCTTCTTTTGTAGCTTCCAATTATTGTCAGAAAAATGTGCAGTAACAACCATGTAACCTAAGTTCCGAATTGATGTCCACATGTCAGTTGTGAGGGAAATTCTTCCAACCGATTTCAATATCATCTTCAATTTCAATTTTTCACTCTCATACAATTTTATGCAATCTCTTTGAAGAGTAAATCGGGACATAAACTTGTACTTGGGCTAAAGATTGGATATAAAAGTTTGAAACTTTGGGTTATCAATAACCGTAAAGGGCAATTCACTAGATATATCCACCTCGTGAAATCATCCCTACTTCTATCTAGTTCAAACTTCCATGCAGAGATGGTGGCGCTTCCTTGATCAGAATTGACAAAGTTCAAAAGAGCCTGGGAATTTAATTGTTTGTTATAATATGAATAAACAAGGTTCAAATGACGATCGATGTGTCTTGTCCCACCTTTTGCCCCGCAAGATAATTGTGCCTTACAATAATTACACTTGCACGTCTCTCGTCCATTTACCATCCCGATTTTTTGACATGCTTCCAAACCCATGATTTTAATTGTCTTCCATGTTTCTTTTTAGTCACAACCTCATTAAGTTCTGAAGGTTCCCCTGAATGTGTCATTGGAGGATTCTCTTCCACTAGATCTTGCAACTCTTGACTAGTGTCTGACATCTAAAGTTAAATACCATGTTAGATTATACTCTTCAAATTGATTTCTAAGAACATTTTTTCGTAATTGACATCCTTATTAAAGACTTAACATCAATGTTAATATCCAATGTAAGTTACAACAAATGAATGTTAAATAACACATACTATTATGAACATAAAGCTTGAGTTGAGAACTTGAGAGTATCCTTACAGTGCAAATAGGGCGGCGAGGGCTGAGCGGCGAGGACTGAGAGGCGCGGGAGGCGAGGAGGTTCTCTCGAGGGTTGAGCAGGCAGCCGTAGGCCCGTAGGTGTGCGGGGGGAGGCGAGGTGGTTGACGCGGGCGGCGGGCAGCCGCATGGGGAGGAGGCGAGGCCTGAGCGGCCAGCCGCAGCCGGCAGGCCCGCAAGTGTGCGTGGTGGGGGGGAGGGGGAGGGGCCGCTTGATGCGGGCGGGGCAGACGCAGCGGCGGGGGGGAGGCGAGGTCGCGAGGGGCCTAGAGCTGAGAGGGCGGCAGCCGCAGGGGGGAGGCAAGGGCAGACGGGCAGCCGCAGGCCAAAGGCAGCAGGTTCGCACTCCGCAGGTGTGCGGGGGGAAGGGGGTCGCTTGACGCGGGCAGCGGCAGCGGCGAGGGGGAGGTTGAGCGGGGGAGGGTGTGCGGGGGAGGGTGGGGTTTCTGGGAATCGGGAGTAGATTTCGATTGGGGGGTGCCGGGTGCCTTAGCGGCTAAGTGTCCAAAATTCCCTGACTAAGGCCCGCCAGGGGGTATTTCGGGCCTAAATATGGGCTTGTTAGTGGGCTATGCAATCGGGTTAACGGACCTATATCTGGGCGGTTATGTAGGCTGGGCTAACGGGCCTAACGGGCTGGGCCGGGCTAACCCCGAGCCCGGTCCAATTATATAATGGGCCTAAATCTTTGGCCCAAGCCCGGCCCATAAATAATTTAGGTTCGGGCTGGGTCGGGCTATGCGGATCGGGATTTGGGCCGAGATGGGCAGGCCCAGCCCAATGCTCTTCCCTAACGATGCCATTTGATAATTCGAATGTGTGAGGAGCCTAAAGTCTGATCTTGGAGGGCTTACGATGTCCGACAAGTCGGATCCAATAATTATTGTGGTGGCCGCTCTCTCGGCATTCGGGACTCAAACAATCCAAATAAATCAACAAGCAACCCACGATAGATAAAAGCAATGAACAAATGCGGGTGAAATTTATTATACGCTACAAAATATGTATAGCGATAAAGTAGTAGGGGTCGAACCACCGAGAGCAAACTAGGATAGGTATAATTATTATAAATTAATAAAAATTAATAATAATATTTTTTATACTTTTTTTCTATTTTTTATGGGTTTTTAATTATATTTATTTGTTATAGATTTTTAAATGTTTGTATTTTTTATATTATTGTATTTTAGATTTTTATTTTCTTTTTAGTTTACATATTTTAAATTTCTTTTTGTTTTTAAAGATATAATATACATGGTAATAATAATAGATATTATCAATAATATATAGTATATTTAATAAATAAATATATAGAAATATATACAGAAATAGTCTTTTTTTTAATAAAGGTTTTTAAATATATAATAGGTATTTATAACTAATAATACCAATAATAAAGGTTGTATAAGTATTGTAGTGTGTATATATATAGGTTTTATAATTTTGAATATAGCTGCATATAGTCAAGATTCAGAAAATAATGTGTTTCTATTTTTTTCTATTTTCTATTTCTAAGATATATAATTTTTGCTAATTTGTATGTATTTTTAAATTATTTAAATATACAAAACAATGAATAAGATAAATAGGTCGATTGTGTTGGGAATTAAAAATAACTAATAAGTCCAAAAAATCACAAAACTATTTTTAATATGGACTATATTAATATAAATAAAGTTATTGAATACAAAAATATTTTTTGGAATTTCGTAGAATTTTTTCTGATTTTTATGGAGTTTTGAGGGATTTATGATGTTTAGTATTTTCTTTTTATATTTTGTTGTGTTTTTTGGTTTTGAGTTGGAATATATAGTAATATATACTATATAACTTTTTGCAATTTTTAAAGTTGATTTTCTAACTTTTTGGGTTTTAATATGTAAATAGGGAATAAATAGCTCCTAAATATTTTTTAATAAATGGTAAAATATAATAAAATGCTAAATAAAGATGTGGGAATGCGCCATCATATGGTCAGGCATTTAACATATTTTTCTCAAAATTTATATCATATAGGAGCTAATTAATAAAAATTGCATGGGCATGCATGCAAATATCCCCAAAATATTACACTTATTTTACAAGTTTATGGACTGAACTTAAATATTAGTAGGAATGGCTTTAATGCAAAAACACCATATGCCTCATGTGGGGGCCACATGAGGTGAACTAGCAAAGGACATGCTTGCAATATACAATAAGTACGGGGGGTGCATTGTAATATTTATAGAAAATTTAATCATTACTTAATGTTTATAGTATTAAAATAAAAATACAAAAGGTGGCAGGACTTGGTTGAAATGTATTGAATAAGGCGTTTTATCAAACGCCTCTCCTTGCACCACATCAGCCTACTAACTCAGATCATGCGGCGGGGACAACATTTCGTTTCACTTGATTTGGAGGACCAGATAAGATCTGGGCCGCTCTTCTTGATCTGACTCTAGAGGTTTCATAAAGAACATCCCAAGAACTCATCTTGGGCATGCTTTAATCTAACTTTTCTTTCTCGTCCGGCATCGATTCTACGATCTGATCGACCCTGCTCTTTCCTGGAAGGATGCCGCATATGCTGGAGGTCCAAATAGGGTCCAGGTCCCAATGATGGGGACCTAGAGATTTGTCGAAGCTCGGGCTCCAAGGATGTCGATTCCATAATCAAATCTTCCCCAAGAAGGGTCCTTCGTGGCTTTGACCTGTAGGGTTAGATCCAAAAGAGAAATGCAATGATTCTAGGAGCTTCACTTGATGGGTTTAGGGTGAAATTGAGTGAAGTAGGGGGTGTCGGCAGAGGTGAAGGAGGCAGATCCAATAGGCATCGATCCTTGTGGGACCGAGGGGGAAAATGGGGGAAGTATGGAGAATGCGTCGAGGATCAAAAATGAGTGGAGTGGCAGTTGAAACAAGCCGAATTCATGGGGGTTCGAGTTGGATGTTAAGGCTCCATCCAACCTCAAATCTAGAAATTAAATTACTCTAATAATAGATCAAACTAATGAATACACTAAACTAAGGAGATAAAATGTGAAAGGGAAAGCTACATCTAGTAGCTCATACCAAGCCGGAGCTAAGGAGCGGGAAGCGTCGCCTAAGATTGTCTTCGACGAGCTGGACCATCGATCTCAGCCTCGTATCCACACCAACAACGCTA
Organism: Ottelia alismoides; assembly: GCA_037367405.1. Classification (NCBI taxonomy): domain Eukaryota; kingdom Viridiplantae; phylum Streptophyta; class Magnoliopsida; order Alismatales; family Hydrocharitaceae; genus Ottelia; species Ottelia alismoides. The sequence continues at coordinate 453,285 of JAZKJV010000750.1, forward strand.
GAAGCACCGTGTTGTCACCATGAACACTCTATAGGTGGCTCCTATTGGGGTTACGGGGAGACAATTGGTTCAAAAATCAAAAGATAGTCGGCTGGATTATTTATGCACAGAGGTGAGGGGCAAAAGGGTGAAGAAGGTTGTGTGGAGAAGGAAGGGGATTGGTGAGAGCTAGGTGGCCAATGCAGAGTAGGGATGATGGAGAGAAGATGGGTGAAAAGCTCGAGGGCAATGCCATAGTGGAGGAGGCATGGAAAATGGGCGAAGTTAGTCACCCATGGGCTCTAACAAAAAGGGGGTGGATGCCGGACAGTTGACCCATAATGAGGCTCTATTTACATGAATTAAAATCGATTTGTTGTAGCACGAGCACTTAGCTTATCATATAGAACCAAGAAGATTCTCAATGACGAGGCTCTCGGCTTAAATTTATAACCTGGGAAGTTCAAGGTCGAACACAAGGACGCGAGCAATTTATTTAGTACATTTGGAGATCAAAAATTTCAGATAGCCATTCTTAGGTTAATTATGTTGAGATGATGCACAAAACACAAATATATATATATATATATATATATTAACACATTTTTTATACAATTAAATTAAGTGCAAACAGTGGTGCTCAAACAACATTAATAGGACATCCACACTTAAATGCACAAGACAAATAAATTGGATCAATTATGAGAATACCCTGAATTGATTACAAGATAGGTAACTTAGCAATAAGTGAACTCAGTCTCAAAACTTTATTCAACATTAGCTAAGAATTTCACTTGTAAGTTTTAAAAAGTGTACCCGGCAATTAAATCTTTTATTGACCTAATAATATTGATTAAAAATAACTAACAATAGACCATAAAGATTAAAGAATTTGACAGGATCAAATAATCGTTCAACGTGCAATTTCAAAGAAAAAAGAGATGTAAACAAGCACTTAAATCCAATAATAATTAAGGCGTGACTTTTAAACCAGATTCGTCCACAAAATTCGCCAGAAGATAGAATGTCAAACAAGCTTTAAAACGAGACCAAAACACATTAAATGGATTTGAGGATAAAAAGTTATTCAACAATGAATCTAGGGGCATAAATGTAAGAAAACTTTCGAGTTTTATTATAAATAAGGACAAACAGGGACGAACATGTAAATAAGAAAATATGCAGGGTCTAATATGCAAACTACACAAAAGATGGAAGGAATTATTTTTAATTATAGAAAAGCGGCGGGGTTTCAATGCAAAAAGTCTGCATCATGTGTGGCATGCGTGTGTGTCGAGGCTCGGATCGTACGTAGGCTCGGGTGCACATGTCTTGATGTAACGCTTCGATGCTGGCTCGAGTCTTTTGAGTCTCAGGAGATGAATCGGTGCTTTGGCGTGTAATGTGGCACGCTTAAGACGATTTGATCCATGTTCTAATTAGATAGATCAACAGTGACTGCTATTCTTCATTCAACGGGCTCCTCTGCAGGCGGAGGGGATATAGTTGGGCTCTGACGACTGTCTCTTTCCTCCATCGTGTTATAGTTTCGTCGGTGAAGATCTATGAAGCTTTCTGAGGGTTTGATGAAGTCAATGGCACCACAATGAAGCTTTGCGATTGTCTAGGTCACCCGGTTGATGTAAGGTAGTCAGAGACAGCAGGCTTGAACTTCCCTCCGTTCAATGTCCGATCATTGAAGTCGATTGTGTACCTACAGGAGTTAGCAGACAAAACCCTCCAAAAGCAAATGGTTTAATGGATGGAAAGGGCTCAATCAAAGATGGTGGTTGTGAACTCCTATATCGGTCTTTCTTCTGTTCAAGAGGAAAGAATGGATAGATGTGAATACAATCATGAAGAAGCGTAGAGTAGAACTAGAAAGTATGTGTAGATTTAGGGATAAAATTAGTGATATAGCTAAGATCAGATGACTAAGTTGATGGTGTTTTGAGTTGAATTAAAAAAACGGAAAATCAAGGAGGAAACGATGGAAAGATTACCTGGAAATCGATGGGGAACAAGGGTAAACGAGGAAGATGCAGAATAAGGCCCTTGCGCGAAGCTTTTCAAGCTCCAGATCATCGCTCAATGCTTAGGCTTTTACAAAGCTCGAATAACCAATCAGAGAAGGTTGTAGCAAGGGAGAAACCCCTTGGATCTTGCCGAAGTAGATTCTCTATCGTCACACTAGTTCTCTTCGAGGTTATGTTACAATCGGGGAGAAAAGGCTAGGAGGCTACTCTCAAAGTGGACGGATAGCTAGAGCAAGGAGTGGTGATGGCCTATTTAAAGATGAAATGGCGGAGGTTGCAAAAGGTTTTAATGGAGATTTCAACCTCCGCCATTGATTGGGTGGTTAGAGTGAGGATGAGATCAGAGGTTGGAGGAAGTTGGGGTTGAATGGTGAAGGGATTATTGGATGTTTCGAGGGGAGTTGGTGTGTACATAGGTCGGCGAAATTGGAAGAAGTTACCATGGAATAAGGAGTCGCGATGTTTGGGATGAGTGGGCCGGAGGTTGAAGAAATCCAAATGTCATTGGATCATAAGATCCAACGATACAAATTGGTGTGTTAATGAGCAGCCAGATATGCCTGATCAGGGAGCGATCAGACGACGTTGGAGGAATGGATGAGAACCGCTTGATCACCAGATCAACCGGATAAGAATGAGTTGCGGTCTAAAGGATGGGATGAAAGAAAAAGAAGATCAGACGGTGAGGAGAGGGCACAGCTGGCGTAAAATGATCGGGCCACATGGCACAATCTAAAGGCGCTACATGGCCCAATCAAAATTGAAGACATTTCAAAAATCAGTGTTAATTAGGAAAGAATTATTTTAGGGGACGAATTAGAAAAAGTCGTGAACAAGAAAGTTGTAGATCTCGATGATATCTACAATTTCATGTAGAAGTCAAAGAGATCAAAGGTCATCTAGACATAGTTAAAAATTAGAGAAGAATAAAAATAATTTTCTTTATTTTTCTTTTTATTATTTTTGTATTTTTATTTTTTTATGTTTATTTTATTTATGCACAATTTTAGTCCAATTTTTATTTTATTTTTAATAAGAAATAAATATATATAATATTACACCATAATAAGATTATATTAATATATAATAATTAGTGTTAATTATTTACAACACTGTAGTTAGTAATTAGTGTTAATTAGTCAATGAATATTGTTGATTAACTTAAGAAAGAGAGTTAATAATGGAGATTAATGATGATAAATTTGGGATTTATCACCCCCTATACTTAAGTTAAGCTCGTCCTCAATCTAATAAAGAAAGAATTGGTTAGAGAAATTTAGTTTAATTAGTGAGATTTCTGACATGTGCAAGTGATTATAAAAGGCTTAATTTGACCTAGAACACAAGGTTTTTGAAATTCTAAAAGTTCTAAGTTCATCCAAGTATTAATAAAAAGGAATTCAACTTCTCTAATTGTCAGACTCTTGATGAATACTCATTCATCGCTCTTTATTCTTTTATTTTAGCTAAATATCTTGGCAAAATACCATGTAGATAGTTGTAAATACAATAAGTTACCAATAAGCATGCTTTTGTTAAATATCAATAATTAGCATTTATTTGTGCAAAAATAAAAGAATAAACAATAAAAGAAAAAGAAGAAATATTTAGAATAAATATTGAGTGACCTAATCCCAAGAGAGGGCCCAATATGGGTCTGATCGCCAAATAAAACAAGTAGAGAGAGATAGGTCCATTCAACCTTGTGTATAATTCTCTCCTATATGTATATATTTTATTTTCACAAAAATGAAAATAAAGATGTATTTATATTCCCTTATACATGTTCCTAAAAATAAAATAAAAATTAGAAAAATAAAATAAAATAAAATAAAATAATTTCTCTCTCTACAACCTTGTGCATATCACATGTATATATGTATCGTCATCTATTTATTTATTTCACACCTATTAATAACCAATAAAAATAAAATAAAAATTATTTGATACTCTAAATTTTATATTGTAAATAAATACAATATAAATTGGGGTATTTGTACAAAAATAAGAAAATAAAAATAATAATATAAAATACCTAGGTACTTTATACCTGCATATAATATAATATAATGTATATACCATAATTTATTTTTTTCATAAAAATAAATAAAAATCACTAAAAATAGTTTGAAAAATAATAAACATTTTTCATTTTGAACATATTTTAAAATAAAATCACCTTCTATTTTTAATTTATTTTTCAAATATTTTTGACCATGGAATTTTCTGATTGGTCCAGGAGGGGTGTTGACCCCGGTCAACTCCCCCTCCCGGACCATTTCTCACCTGGATCCGATTTTTGCCTTGACTTCTCCCATTTCTATCGATCGGATCTTGGCCTCCCTTGCCCCAATTTCTTCGCCCGCTCCTTCCCCTTAGATCCCCGATCCTCGCGGATCCCTAGGGAAGGACGGATCTTCCTCGGTTCGCGTGTGGGCTCCGATTCTTTCCAGCTACCTAGGACTATATATAAAATCTCCATTCGCTTCCCCAGACCCTTAGCTCACGCCGCACACTCTCTTTCTACCCTAGACTCTTCCCCTTGGTGACAGCAACCAGAGGAGCATCTTGGCGATCGGAGAGAGCTGTTGCCGCTGACGCTCACCCTTCGTGGCCGTAGTTCCACCGTAATGAGCCTCCCCGCCTTCCGCAGCGTGGACGAGGCGAAGACCCACTTCAACTTCATCCCCTGGAGCTAAGATTCAGCTCAGACCATCAGGTATCCCCCATTTCGAGCCTAGTTCCATTTATTCTGATTCCTTCATCCGCTGCTCCGCCAGCTCCGACCCGCTGGTCGGAGCTTCATCAACCACCCTTCGTCGTTTAGATAGACTCATTCGCTCACCGTCACCCCTCTCCCGTAGCCTGATCATCCTAGGATTGGCTTGGTTAGCCGAGATTAGGACCGAGGTTACTTCTATCACATCGCCGGAACCTTCACCCACATTCGTCGTCGCTTCACGTCATTTAAGGTCAAATAACCTCGACCGGAGTGTCACTCCAAGTTGAAGCTTTCCTCTGCAGGTCACAACGCGCAGATACACCCCAGGTCGCATCCGCCCCACCTCGCCGGAGCTCGTCCAGGTCATGTACCCCTTCCCGGAGATCCGACCGTCAGCGGACCCTCGGACCCGTCCACCCAATACGGAGGAGCCACACGATCCTGTTGCCGCCGTCCGATCGTCCATCGGAGTGTCGGATCATCGCCGGTGCTCCAGTGAACTTCGTCCAAGCGGAGTTCATCCAGCATCCTCCTTAGCCGTTGGATCATCACCGTTGCCCCAGATTCGATCGCCACCATCCAGTGCCTGGCCTTGTCATACCGTTAGATCTGACATCTAACGGCCTCTGTACGCCCACGTTCGTCATCCAGCCAGGGCCGTTGGATTCGCCAGCCGTCAGCGCCAGAGTCGCACGTTCACCATCCAGCCAGAGCGTGACACCTGTCACCGAAGCACGACACACGAGCGGCTGGGTAATTTTCTCCCTTTCCCCTGCAGTTGTTTTCGTTTATTATTTAGTCTGTAAAATAAAAAGTACACAGTAGGTTAAATTACACTTTTGGTCATGTAGTTTTTAGTATTTACATTCCAGTCCTTGTTGTGTGGATACACGTGCTTCGTCGCGTGCTTTATGGGTCAATTGCATGTACTACCCCGGCTCTATTTGATGTTATGAATTGAACTTTAAATTTTAATATTAGCATCCATGCCCCTATGCATGTTGATTTTGGACATGTGTGTGTATTTTGGTGAAAATTGTAGATAGACCCTCGAGCTTTTCACGTGTGTTCTGGATTAGTCCTACAACTTATTTTTTCTTGCAATTCAGTCCTTGTGTACTGTGCTTTACTTTTAGTTTGAATAAATAGCAAACTTTATCCAAAATTCATGAAATTTTGATACATGGCTCCATCCATGGTGTAGGAATTTCTTTGAATTTTTGTGTTTATTTTGTTTCCATTTATTATTTTTAAAAAATCAAAAACCTCAAAAGTTGCTGCTGTCTGTTTTCAAAAATCCATTAAAAATATTAAAATCCCTTTAAAAATTCCAAAAAATTTGTTGTATGTTTGTTTTGTTGTGTTTTCACTTTTTCCAATTTTTGTCAATTTGCCTTCATAAAAGCCCTAAAAGTGAAAGACATTAAAAACCTTATAAAATCATTAAAAATTCACAAAAACTCAAAAAAATGCATTTTCAGTTTCTGTAGTTAGATTTTTATTTTTAGTTTCTCATAAAATTGTTGCTCGAATTTTATAGGCATTTTAAGTATTTTTAAAGTGCCTTTAGATTATCGCTGCACACTGCCTTTTATTTTTGGCTTTGTTTTATTTTTAGAAAATTAACTAAAAATCATAAAAACCCAAGAAAAATACCAAAAACACTTAAATATTTATAAAAAACAAAAATATTTTTATTTTAATTTTCTGAGCATTTTTGGTGTGTTAAACAATTGCTTGATTGTGATTTTTTGATTTCTTTTACACCTTTTTCTCAATTTAACAATTACAAAAAGAAATGAAAAATATAAAATCCACCTTTTATTTTTTATTTTATTTGGATTTTCGACTACTTCGTAGCCTAAGCATACACTTCTCCTTGTGTTCGAGCCTGGTAGCTATACAGGTAAAATAAAATAGCGAGACCGCTATTTGTGTTTGATTGCTTTATTTTCGTCTTTGGTGGTCTTAATTTTCTTGATTGAGTCCGATCCAAGAGGTTGAGATCGCAACGACCATTGATACATTTTTACCTTAGTCGCTCGGGTCGCTCGTTAGAATGGCACCATTGCCGTGGAGCACGGCTTAGTAGTAGGCTTTCTTTTTCGGCTTTCTTTATTTTTCGGCTTTTCTTTTTCTCCTTTTATTTTCTTTTATTTGTTTTCTTTTTATTTTTGTTTTTACTTTTATTTGTTTTTTATTTGTGTTTTTATTTCTTCTCTTTTTATTTATTTTTATTTTTGCATTTATTTTATTTTATATTATTTTTCATTAATATAATAATTGTTGGTCTAACACATCTTCTGTTTGCTTTTCTTACGAGGGCCCGACGATCGAGGGTGGCTTTCCTCGGGAAGCTGACGCACCCGCGGGACTTGGAGGTGGCTCTTTTCTGCATAGAGACGCAGGAGAGCACGAGAGAGGATAGAAGGAGTGTGGGGAGAGTTTAGCTTAGATTTAGCTTAGTTTTATTTCAGACCATTATTATTGTAATAATACAGGACAGACTCTTGGACTTGGTGATTTCCCAGGGTCTGTTTCGCTGAGCACCGTTGTGCTCGGGGGACCTCACCATGATTTTCGTCGGATTTGTGTTTATCGCTTTTTTTCTTTGATTCTCGAAGATTTTAGCCTTGGCTTAGGATTTTCAGTTGCTTTGTGATGTAATTATTAAGGCCCAATCCTAATTACATTTCTGCTCTATAGATCGTAATTGGACCTTAATAATTAATTCACTATTAAAAAAGTTAACCTGATCACTTGAGGGTCATGTGCCTCTAGAGGTCGTATACAACGCTGGCAGGATCCGTTGTGGCGAACACCGATCGGCATTAGAGACCGGACCCCGACCCCTCCTGTTGACTCGTTAGCTATTGTGCTTCGCTAGTAGAAATTTCTACTTAAGGCTGATTTCTTCGTGCATCATATAGATTAGGTCTACTTTCTGTCTTTACATTTATGTGCGGATCACTTTGCATGTAGAGTGCTAGCGGCAGGTATGCATCCCTTACTCGGCATGCATCATCGTGTTTAGTCGCGCATTGGCTTTTTCGCTTTCTCCCTCTACTTTTGGACTTATAAATAATCAGGAGAACCGAAAAATTCGTTAGGCGTTGTTTTATTTGAAAAATACCTAAAAACAAAAACCATAAAATTGGGACTGCTTAATCAAACTTGATCTTAAAAGACATTGACTTAATAATCTGTCTTGGGAGAGTAGTCCCCTCCTTGTATGGTTTGGATGAGCAAGAGAGTGACCCGCACCCTAGGTTAGAGCCACATCTGACCCTTCTTCAGACTACTGATCTCGAGTTAGTCGTTCTCCAGTGAGGATCGCTCCGGTCTCCGGTAAAGTAGACGTGATATCCTTAACAGAGCAAGTCGATCGGGTAGTCGGTAAACGGTCTGCGACTTATACTGGCTGGGAAAGATCTAGCTTTGGATCGGGACAGTCTCCTGGAGGTGTTGGATTCCCAACAGCTCGCTTAATCGCTCTGAAAGACTATTTGATCACCTAATAAAATTGACATGATAAAAGATCGAACCTTCACGGTCATCAGCTCTGAGTACGTAGGTGAATCTGGGGTTTGCTTGACTGATCTTGTTTGCTTTTCAGATCTCATCCGCCTTCACTCGCCAGATCAAGAAGATGGGTTGGAGGTCCCTTAGGCAGCCTCTGGCTGCACCGCTTTCGAGCACTCCGGCATGCTCATCTAGGTTGGTTCGCGAGAGCCGAGACCCGCTCTCCGAACCCGAGAGCGACATCTTGTTCCCCCTCGACCACTCTTCTACCAGTCCTAAGGTGCCCGGTCAGAGACAGCAGTATCTAGTTGATTTATCAGCACCTGAGTTTGGGTCTTTTGCCTTTGCAGAGACCATGGCCAGCAAGGAGGAGCACACTAACGGACCCAGTGGGAATCAGACGTATGTATTGGATCAGGGTGCCATCAACAACACCCTAATAGCCTCCCTCAAGATGATGTAGCGACAGATCCGGGATCAGGGGGATTTCATGGTGGATATGCATCGGGAGATGGAGCAGATGTGAGCCGACAGAGAGCAGCGCAGACCCGCTGGAGGAGGAGGAGATGGTCCAGATGACCGACGGCCTGAGGAGCAGCCCGTACAGCCAGCAGCAGCCGCAAGACCGATGAGGGAGTTTCACAACCCTGGTGCAACTCTCACACACAGATGGATAGTGTTGCTTGCTATTTTGGGATATTTCAAGCTCCTGCCTCAGATGATCATCTTCTTCCCCGCTTCCACGGACTTGCCACGGAGGAGCCGCACCTTCATCTCCAGGAGTTTGAGATGATCTGTAGTACCGTCCATGACCGCCTTGTGGACGAGGACACCATCAGGATGATGGCCTTCCCTTTCTCCCTGGTAGACAGAGCAACCAACTGGCTGAAGCATTTAGGGAGATTCGTCACCACTTGGGATCAACTCTGGAATGAGTACCTCAACAAGTACTATCCGCTCGACCGGACCAATGCAGCCAGGGCCCTGATCAGCAATTTCTCCATGCTCCCTAATGAGCAATTTCACGAGGCATGGGATCGCTTCATGGAGCTCACAGACCGGTGTCCCCACCATGATATCTCGAAGCCCAATCTTGCCCAGAGTTTCTTATGCGGGTTGACACTGGAGTTGCAGGGGCTAGTTAACGCATTTTGTGGGGGTTCGTATTTTGCCAAGGATGAGGATCAAGTTTGAACCATCTATGAGGAGATGGCTGAGAACTACACTGTGATGTCCCAGACCTGACTCTATACTCAGGGGAAGCCCACACCACAGGTTGTGTCCTATCAGAGGATAGCATGGGTAGATGCTGGTCCTTCTACATCATCAGCAGCCGCAGCAAAGGCAGAGTCGACGGCCGCTGATATGGGGATTATCAGCGAGAAGTTGGACTGGATAGAGTTGATTGAGAAGAAGCAGTGCCAGAGCATGACGCAGATCGATCAGATGGCACAGACGCTGAGTGACCTGAAGACCCAGATCATGTGTCTCCAGGAGGCACAGACGGCTTCTCAGCCCCATCTCAGATCATGGGCAGATACCGGCAGCAGCAGCAGCAGCTCGACCCAGTCCTCCGCCTAGTACTGACAGGTGTACCATATTCAGGCAGAGACGTTCCAGCAGCCGCGGCAGCAGTTTGTTCAGCCACCACCATTTCAGGACAGCCAGATGGTTGTGTATCAGCCGGACCAGCCCCTAGAAGTACTCCCACCACCCACCTACGAGCAGGAGTCGTTGATGGATGTCAACGGGATTTGGTATGACCGACCTCAGCCTGGGATCTGACGAGACCATCCCGGATTCCGTTGGTCAACCTGAGGTACCAGTTCCCAGCAGCAGCCTCCAGTTCAGGGTGGCCAGTACGGCCAGTAGCGAGAGCAGCACCAGTAGCCCCAGTTCCCACACTAGCAGCAGCCACATCCACAGCAGTCTTACCAGCAGCATGGTCTTCGTCCCTATCAGTAGGGACAGTCTTGGAGGCAGCAGCAGCAGCCTCCACAGTATCACTCTCAGTCCCAGTATCCCTCTCACTCTTAGCAGCAGCCGCCTCATTTTCAGAGAGGCCACCCATCAGGTTCTCATGGGCCCGCCTATGAGAACCCTGCCTTAGATGATGTAGCCCGCCTCATCTCCGAGCAGCAGTCTACCTTCTGACGGGAGATGGATGAGTTTCGACAGGAGATGAGAGAGATTGTGAAAGGAAAGGCCGCCATTGCTGCCCAGATTGAGCCAAATCTGAACAATCTCAAGAGGAAGTCTAAGCAGGTAGAGTTTACAAAGGTTACCACTCCTAGTGATTCACTTGGTGATATTACTGCGTACACTTTTGATGCTGACTTTGTTACACTTAGGAGCGGTAGGATGCCAGCCGGCGGCATCTCATCTGAGCAACAACCCCATGCAGCTTCAGGAGCGCCAGACGAGGAGGAGAGCGGTGCTGATGCCGCTCATGATGATGATGACGGTGATGCTGACTCCACCAAGGACGTTGATCCAGCTGACAGTACTGAGGCCGTGATTTCACCAGATGCAGGAGGTGGTGCTGATGCCACCAAAGATGTCGAGCCAGAGCGTGGTACTGATACCGCGAGTCCAGATGCTGAGGGTGGTACTGATTCCACCATTTCCATTCCTGTTGCATTTCCTTCAGTTCATGTATCTCAGGACTATTGTGTGAATAAAGGAAAGGGTTCTTCTTTTATGAGTCCATCTATGATTATTGGAGATGTTTGTATGGATTCTACTTTGCCACATCAGCAAGGACCCGATCCTAGCCCTCCATCTGAGGAGGGCCCATCTATCCCCTTTCCCCAAGCACTCTGCTTGGCAAAGGGGCCTAAAAAATAAAACCCATAAAATCCCATCAGTTAGAGTTCAGTCAGCAGATGATGGACAGATTTAATATACAGCTAACTCTATAGAAGGCCTTGGAGCACATCCCACTTTTCCAGAGGAACCTCAAAGAGAGGACCACCACTCACAGGAAGAGGAGGAACCACCAGTCAGAGATCCATGTGCTCGCTCGCACCACCTGCTTCGCCATCCAGAACCGTCTGCCAGCCAAGAGGCCAGATGCAGGAGGTCCGTATGTTAGATGCCACATTCATGATCAAAGGTTCGATCGGAGTCTATTAGACAGCAATTCTTCCATCAACCTACTTCCGGCAGCCTTACTCGACCGATTCGAGTTGGGCCCTCTTCAACAGAGCAGGACGGTCCTTCAATTTACTGATCGATCTATCAAGAGGCCGAAGGGGTTGTTGAGGGACATTGTCGTCACAATTCAGGGCTTGAAATTCCCCGTGAACTTTGTTATGTTGGACATGGAGATCCCTGAGTCTGTGACCGATACCCCCATCATTTTAAGACGCTCGTTCTTGGCCACAGCCAAGGCAGTGTCCGACCATGATAGCAGGAAGGTGTACTTTTGCATCGAGGGCGAGAGTGTACAAATAGAGACGATCGATGAGACCAGAGCATGAGATTCAACTTGCCCAGAGCCGCTCACAGATTCAGAGCAGATGACAAAGGCAGAGCGAGACATCCACCAGGACTGTGATTTTGTGATTACAGATGATGAGGCAATTTGGTCCGACCAAGTTTCACGAGCTATCCTCTCACCTTCAGAGTCCTCTGATGCACAGATTCCAGTAGAGGAGAGCTTGGAGAGAGCACTCCTGGTACAGGATACAGTTCAGGCAGCAAGTCGTGTTCAGGAGGGCGAGACAGTTGATTTTTCTCTTGATACAGATTCAGATCTCACGGAGTCGGACATTGATTGGGCAGAGTTTGATGATATGATTTCATGTTTGACTTCCACAGAGCCAGCAGCTAGGGTGGAGACCGATTCCATTCCAAGCACAGACACACCAGCAGAGCAGTCTTCACCAGATTCTCAGATCTAGCGAGAGTTCTCCCATGCAGATTTGGTTGCATTCACTCAAACATTTCAGAGGCCAGATCCGTCAGTACCCAGTTGTCCAGAGTTGAAGCCCTTGCTGTCATCACTGAAGTATAGGTTCCTTGCGGGTGAGCATGAGATGCACCCAATCATTATCTCAACAGATTTGACTAGAGAACAAGAATCTCATTTGATGGAGGTTCTTGAAAAGAACCGCAAGGTAATAGGATGGAGCGTAGCCGATCTCAAGGGGATAAGTCCAGCCCTGTGCTCCCACTATATCTATCTCGAGGAGGAAGCCATGTCGTCGCGTGAGTTCCAGCGGCGGCAGAACCCGAATCTTCGAGAGGTTATCAAGAAGGAGATCTCGAAATGGTGGAGCGTCGATTTTATCTACCCCATCTCCGACTCCAAGTGGGTTAGTCTATTGCATGTGGTGCCCAAGAAGACGGGCATCACTACAGTTATGAGTGAGTCTGGAGAGGAGATCGCTACCCGGGTACCCACTTCTTAGAGGGTCTGTGTGGACTACAGACGATAGAACCAGGCCACCAAGAAGGATCATTTCTCGATGCCTTTTGTTGATCAAATTATAAAGAGGCTAGCAGGGAAGAGTCATTACTGCTTTCTTGACGGGTACTCTGGATACAATCAGGTGGCCATTACGCCCGAAGACCTGGACAAGATTACATTCACCTGTCCCTTTGGGACATATGCTTTCAGACGGATGCCCTTTGGTCTATGTAACGCCCCGGTGACATTTCAAAGGTACATGTTGTCCATCTTTTCGGACATGGTGGGTGAGTGCTTGGAGGTCTTCATGGACGACTTTTCGGTCTATGGCGATGGGTTCGATGCTTGTCTTGACTGCCTAGACTGCATCCTTCAGTGATGCATTGAGATCCATCTTGTGCTTTCTTGGGAGAAGAGTCACTTCATGGTGACTCAAGGGACGGTGCTTGGCCATATCATCTCCAACAGGGGCATGGAGGTTGATCCGTCCAAGGTGGATATCATTAGGAAACTCAGTCCACCATCCAACTTGTGATAGTTACGGTCTTTTCTGGGGCACGTCGGTTTCTACCGACGATTCATTCATGATTTCAGTGGGATTGCCCGACCGTTGACTGATTTGCTGACCAAAGATGCCGAGTTCATTGTGGATGATAAGTGTCTTGTGTCATTTGGACTCTCAAGAGTCTAGTTGTTGAGGCTCCTGTCCTCCAGCTGCCTGATTGGTCTCTCCCATTCGAGATCATGATGGATGCCTCTGATTTTGCCGTAGGGGCGGTGCTGGGAAAGAGGAGGGATGGAGCACATTTTGCCATTCACTACGCTAGCCGTACTTTGGATGCCGCTCAGCGGAAATACACTATCACTGAGAAGGAGATGCTAGTCGTAGTCTTCACCCTAGATAAGTTCAGATCATACATCTTTAGATCTAAGGTGGCCATTTTCACAGATCATACCGCCATCAGGTACCTCATGGCAAAGAAGGATGCCAAAGCTAGATTAACCATATGGATCCTTCTACTCCAGGAGTTTGACATTGAGATTAAGAATAAGCCTAGAGTCAAGAATGTGGCGGTGGGTCATCTCTCCCGATTAGAGCATCTTGAGGATTCTGAGCAGATTGACCCTATCTCTGAGACCTTCCCAGATGAGTCGATCCTTTCTATCGCCTCTCTCCCGTGGTACGCTGACATTGTGAACTATCTTGTGATCAAGAAAGTTCCACAAGGTTGGCCCAGGCAGCGACTTGAGACCTTCCTCGTGAAGGACATGTTCTACTATTGAGAGGATCCCGTCCTTTATCATGAAGGACGGGATAGCGTCCGGCATCGGTGCATTCCTCAGGAGGAGCACCATAGCGTCCTCACTTACTGCCATAAGCTTGAGGCAGGAGGACATCACTCTGGGAGGAGAATGGCACAGAAAGTGCTCCAATCCAGCCTATGGTGGCCTACCCTCTTCAAGGATTCTGATGAATTCGTGAAGATGTGTACTGACTGTCAGAGGATGGGCACTTGTGGACAACGTGATATGATGCCGATGCAGCCCATTCATTTCTGTGAGGTTTTTGACGCATGGGGCATCGATTTCATGGGTCCATTCCCTAAGAGTCAGGGATTCGAGTACATTCTGTTGGTCGTTGATTATGTGAGTCGTTGGGTTGAGGTCATCCCCGCCCGAACCGCAGATGCTAGGACTGTATGCAGATTTTTGAGGAATAATATCATTTCACGATTCGGGGTGCCTAGAGTTTTGATATCAGACGGGGGGTCTCATTTCGTCAACGACAAGGTAAAGTCCCTTTCTAGCGAGTTCAGCATTGACCATCGAATAGCCACACCGTATCATCCTCAGACCAATGGTCTTGCTGAAGTGTCGAACAGGGAGATCAAGACTATTTTGTAGAAGGTCGTCCGCCCTGACCGAAAGGATTGTTCACAGCTTTTGGACTCGATCTTGTGGGCATATCGGACGTCCTTCAAGACTCCTTTGGGTATATCTCCCTTTCACCTCATTTATGTCAAGCCCTACCATTTACCTGTTGAGATGAGACATAGGTCACTTTGGGAAGTCACAGATATACTTTTAGATCCAGTGAGTGTAGGAGACCAGAGGAGGGCAGAGTTGGCATCCCTAGAGGAGCTTAGAGATGAAGCCTTTTCGAGCAGACTTCAGTATAAGGAGAGAGTGAAGGAGTGGCATGATTCTCATATCAGCCACAAGCAGTTTGAGCCAGGACAGAGAGTATGGTTGTTTGATGCTAGGCTGAGATTATTTTCAGGGAAGTTGCAGAGCAAGTGGAAGGGGTCATACCTGGTCCGAAAGGTACATGACAATGGAAGCATCGACATATCTGAGATGTCATCTGAGTCTACCTTTCTTGTTAACGGGCAGTGGCTCAAACCGTATCTAGATCATGAGCCATTGATCGTTGACGTTGCCCCTATTCATTTTGCGTGAGATGTGGTCTCTTGACTCACATCTATTGCATCTCACGCCTGATTATCACTGTCTTCTGACTTCTATAGATCCAGATGTCCATATCACACCATTCTTCAGTCTAATACCCCATTTGCATCTTTGATTATGCTATACTTAGGGTGCACTTTACCCTAAGTATAGGGGGTGTGAGACTTTTGATTTCCTTTTGATTCTTTTCTGCCTCTGTTTTGCTGCCTATACTTAGGGATATTTTACCCTAGGTATAGGGGCGGTAGACCCTGTACATTCTTCACTCGGATTTCCCTTTGTGTACAGCATGCTATACTTAGGATTACTTGATCCTAAGTATAGGGGGAAACCCCGAGATCCTTTTCCCCTTCTATTCTTTCATTCGTCATTGTAGTATAGTTTTCCTATTCACTTCCCTATACTAAGCACAAGTTATGTCTTGTTCATCGCTCTTGATTTACTCTGAGGGCATCGTTCAAGCTAAGTATTGGGGGTGTAGTATATATTTCATATATACTTTAGCCATAACTCGTACTTTGTGTGAGTGTGTTAATAAATAAAATGGCTAAAATCCTTAAAATCCATAAAAATTAAATTTTTCTTGTAAATAAAATTCTTTATTGCACATACATAGCTACTTACAAAATTATTTTTGTAAAAATGTTTTAAAAATGTTTTGTGTAAAGAGATTGTAAATATTTTGATACCAAAATTATGTACATAGTACAAAATTTTTGTAAAATGTTTAAAAAACAAAAAGTTTGCAAAAACCCTTTCGTAAATGTGTGTAAATATTTTGCAAACTTCTGCATTCATGCATACATCCATGTGTTCAAATAATTTCAAAAATTTTGCATGTTTTCAAAAATTTTCAAAAAATTGCATTTTTGTATATACTTGTATAGTTTTTCTTAATCATAATTGACATTTAAACTAACCTGGAATTAAATTGAAAAATGGAGCTTGGTTAAGATCTTAATCCACCTAATTCTAAGAGGAACCTTATAGGGCTTAGGGTTGAGACTTTTTCATGTCCATGGTGACTTAACTCTTTGAGTCCACTAGGCTATGATCATATATCATCTTGATGAGACTAAGTAGAGCACTTAACAACACACACATGACTCTCACGGACAATGGCTTTACTTGCACCAGCACTTTACATCGAGCTCTCTACGGATGAGGTGGTGAGGAGGCAGTCTTCTTTGACTTGGAGTAGCATATGAGGGTAGTACTTCTAGGCGGAACCTCTCTTCTTCTTATAGTGAAGGAAGTGCTTCTCAACTTGGTCTGGTAGCATTGAGGTCTAAAGACAGGAGTTGTGGGTTGCAATAAAGCTTCAAAAGAGGGATAGTCTACTGGCTCAAGAGGAAAAACTCCTTATGTATATATGTTGCACCATGTAGATATGTTGTACATATGCACATCAAAAAAAAGTGCAAAAAGAAAAACTCCAAAAAAGTGGTGGGTCTGATAGAAAATGAAATACCCACCGGAGTATATATAGTCAAATAAAGCAAATCTTATGTTATTCATGCCCATCTCATGAAGCTTGCAGCAGGGAGACTTAGCTACACTGGTTGGGCTCCCTAGGATACATGGCTACACTGGCCATGATTCATTCTCTTCTTCCTCCTCTTCTTGAGCCAGTTGAACTTGAACTTAGAAGGGAATACCCCGCTCCTCGAGGAAAGAGTTGCCAGACTAGGGTATTAGAGTTACCTTGTTGGGGAGGGTTGTCACTTTACCATTTCTGAGGTGGGGAGCTACAGATCACTTACACAGTACAAGAAAAGATTCATGGTCATTAGAGTTTGTGTATGTAGACTTGTTTTGATCTGGATTGTTGAGGACTCTTGACCATAGATTGGTGGAACTTATATGCTGTTGAGTTTTAAACCTAAGTCCAAATAAGGTTCCGACAAACTAACAATCTAAAGATCTGACTGAGCTCCATACTTCAATTTAATGAAGACAAGTTTAATAATCAACCTTGATTCACCTTCTTTTTCTTCTTTTTTCTTTTCCTTTCTCTTTTTTCACTTCTTTTTCAAATAAGTGTTTGCTAAGGGACTAGCAAAAGTAAAGTATAGGGGGTGATGAATACTCATTCATCACTCTTTATTATTTTATTTTAGCTAAATATCTTGGCAAAATACCATGTAGATAGCTCTAAATACAATAAAAAACCGATAAGCATGCTTTTGTTAAATATCAATAATTAGCATGTATTTGTGCAAAAATAAAAGAATAAGAATAAAAGAAAAAGAAGGAAATATTTATAATAAATATTAAGTGACCTAATCCCAAGAGAGGGCCCAATATGGGCATGATCGCCAAATAAAACAAGTAGAAAGAGATAGGGCCATTCAACCTTGTGTATAATTCCCTCCTATATGTATATATTTTATTTTCACAAAAATAAAAATAAAGATGTATTTATATTCCCTTGTACATGTTCCTAAAAATAAAATAAAAATTAGAAAAATAAAATAAAAATAAAAACAAAATAATTTCTCTCTCTACAACCTTGTGCATATCACATGTATATATGTATCATCATCTATTTATTTATTTCACACCTGTAAATAACCAATAAAAATAAAATAAAAATTATTTGATACTCTAAATTTTATGTTGTAAATAAATAAAATATAAAATTGGGGTATTTATACTAAAATAAGAAAATAAAAATAATAATATAAAATACCTAAGCATTTTATACCTGCATATAATATAATATAGTGTATATACCATAATTATTTTTCATAAAAATAAATAAAAATCACTAAAAATAGTTTGGAAAATAATAAACATTTTTTATATTGAACATAATTTAAAATAAAATCACCTTCTATTTTTAATTTATTTTTCAAATATTTTTGAACATGGAATTTTCTGATTGGTCCAGGAGGGGTGTTGACCCCGATCAACACCCCCTCCCGGACCATTTCTCGCCCGGATCCGATTTTTGCCTTGACTTCTCCCATTTCTATCGATCGGATCTTGGCCTCCCTTGCCCCGTTTTCTTCGCCCGCTGATGAATCTCATATTCATCACTCTAATTCTCATTAATTAAGCTCCATTCCCTCAAAATCATCAGCATTTCTGCATTTATTCTGCATAATTAGCATCCATGCATGTTTGCATAAGACTAGCCTTTTATCCATCATTTTTGCACAAAATAAGAAGCCAAAAAACCAAGCCAAAAATGACATGTAATTAGCCTAACTTCCCCTATTTTTAACTCTTTCATGCTAACTTCGAATGACGCAAAACCACCTCCTTTGTGTACATATAACTAACAAGAATAAGTAAAAAATAAAAAAATCACTAACCCTGGTAAGTGGACCAAAAACCCAAACCCTAGTTTCAGGATCTTCGGACTAAAAGCCCCATATCATCCCCATCCAGTATTTGATTTTATCTTACTCACTTTTGAACTAATGCACATTCAATTACCTTCAAAACAAGAACAAGTTCAAGTGAATCGGAGCTCGTATGTGAAAGATGGGTTTTGGGCCTCTTTTGTACATTGTGTATTTGAGCTATTTTTGACCCGTGATTTTTGTACATATTTTCTTAATCAATAAAAATCCAAAAAAAATAGATTTAGATGTCTTTTATTTATCTTTAATTTCTTCATATTTTTTCCGGTTTTTTATCTTGTTTAAAAATGACAAAAAAAATACAAAACCCAAAAATCTAGGTATTCTATGTACATGGGATACCCCAAAAATTCACTTTGCACATTTGATCGATTTTGGTTTTGATGTCTTCATGAAAGTTGTAGATCTCATCGAGACGAGCATTTTTTTGTGAAGATGCCTTTTCGATCTGAGGTAATTTACTATTTCTTTTCGATTTTACAAAATCTTTTATTTTCGAATTTTGTGGTGCTGACGCGTGGCAGCATCTGGTGCCGCCACGTGTCAGCATTTTTTAGCCTTTTTATATTTTCGTTTTTATAAAAAATAATAATAATAATAATTAAGGGACGCACGTGCGTCGCACGTGCCTCCAAGGCACGTGCTTTGCACGTGCTCCTCACCCTCTCTCTCCCTACACCACGTGGCGTCTCCTCGGTTGTTCAATCAGCGGTCGATCGAACGGCCGCTGCGCGTCTTCCCCAACGGCCCCCCGGTCTCTCCGCCTCCGCCCACTCTTCTCGCAACGGCCACCGCCCTTGACCTCGCATCCAGCCGTCGCCCCTGCGGATCTCGTGTATTCCCCCAACCTCCTCCGCGCCCTCTCCGCAATCCTCGCTAACCATCGCCGACTACCCTTCCCTCTCGTGCCCTATTTAAGAGCTCCTTCGCCCCCCCCCCCTGATCGAGCATCCGTTGTTCGACCAGACCTTCAAGCTCACGCCGGTGGTGACAGCCCAGCGTGATTCTTCACTTGGCGAGATCCGAAGCTCTCACGAGCTTCGTTGCAGGACCACCAACTCCAGGTGCACTTGCTCTGCTCCGGTCCTTGACCGTGGAGCCAACGACGACCGCATCAACTCCATCCCCGACTCTGCCGTCTCCGCCATCGCCGCCAACTTCGCCTACTCCGACCACTGGAGCATCGACTTCAAGCTCCTCCGACAACGATTCTTCATCGGCTACAGCAAAGGGACCGCCACGCTCAGCTCCCTTCGTTCCCCAGCTCCGCCTCCAAGCCACGTCATCTACGCCCTTCTTCTCCGACAACGTGCTCCGCCCGTTAAGCTTCATCGACGACTACCACGATCATCTTTGCTGACAACCGCCTACAACTCTGCCCACCTTCTCCTCCGACATCGGCGACCACCGAAGCACTCCACCAGCAACCTACTGCGCCCCCTCTAGGAGCTCGCCCCTACGCCACCGGCAAGGCCCTCGATGCCTCGCCGCCCCTCTCTCGCTTCATCGCGCCACCGAGCAAGGCACGAGCCCCCACTCATGCGCTACGCACGTGAGTCTGGGGGAACTTGCACCGACACCCCCGGCCTCTCCCCATTTCGCCAAGAGATCCAGGGGGTCACGCGCTGTACACGTGACTGCCTGGGTTAATTACAAGGAAACCCCCCAAAGATCTGCATAGTGCGCACCAGTCCTTCCAATCCAAGGGCACGTGCGTAACACGTGCCCCTTGTATAATTTGCACATTCGCCCCTCTTTTTATCGGTAATTTTAATTAGGTCCCCCTTGCATTGTCTTTATTTATTTATTTATTGCACCATTACCCCTGCATTTCTCCTTCATTTTAGACCTCTGTTTTCCATCATTTTGTTTATCTAAAAATAGCATGATGTTCCTCACTTAATTCTCTACATCTGGACATATTGTGAATATTTTTGTGATTGATGATTAATTATTAATCAATTATTCTGTAGAAAATTGTGAACTTTGCCCATTTCATGCTCTTAAATTTGTTACTAATTAACCGTTGCTCTAAAACTTCCCGAAAAATCACTTAGTGTAGAGTTAATTTTGCTTGACATTATGCCCAAAAAGATTTGCATTTGCATGCATAATTTGCTCTGTAAAAATCATTTTGCATATTTTAGTATTTAATTATTAATAGGTATTAAACCCTACATTTCTAAGGTTTAGGATTTTTCTGAGATCAATCAACTCGTGATAGATCTTAGATAATTTTATTCTTGAAAATAAGTAGGTTTAATATTTATTATAATTAAATATTGAAAATCATTCTGTTTGCATTAAAAAATCCATAAAAATTCATAGTGCATCCAAAAATTTCAAAAAAAAATAAAGTGCACTCATTTTATCATATTTTGCATTGTGGCCAAGTTTCGTATTTTTCAGACATCATTCGATCGAAGTTTACATTTTAGTCCCTAAAATAGGCTGAAATTACATCTTGCATCCCTTATTTGCATTAAAAATTCCAAAAATAGACCGCCTCAAAAACCGTGCACGAATATTGATAGACATAACCCTAGGTTGTTCCTTTGCCTCCTTGTGATCGACCTTGGGACTTGCCCAAGTAAAATAAACATAAAACCACTTGATTAAAAATTGAATAATATTTGTGGTTATTTCTTGACCGATTCCGATCACCGCCTACAACGAACGACATTATTCTTTTAGCACGAACAAATAAAAACAACTCCTTAACGAAGCGGATTTCGAACACGTCAGATGGCACCGTTGCCGGGGAGGCAAACGGCTTAGTTTTATGTTTTGACATTTCTTGTTCGGTTTTTTCGCATTTGAGTAGTCTGACCCCCGAATTTTTCACTATAAATCCCATTTTATTTCTTGCATTTATTTTCAGCATTTATTTCCTTTATTTTATTTTTGATTATTTTCTGAGTCACTCTCTGACCCTCTCTCTCTTATTTTTCTTGCGAGGTACCCGGCGTACGTGGAGCGGTTTTTCAAGAAACCGACGCATCTTCACCGACATCCGAAGAAGCTGTAATTAAATTAAGATCGAGTCGAGTCGTGAGAGAGTGTAGAGTCTAGGTTTTTAATTTCTGCAATTTTATTTTTTTGTAATTAA
Source organism: Ottelia alismoides (assembly GCA_037367405.1). NCBI lineage: Eukaryota > Viridiplantae > Streptophyta > Magnoliopsida > Alismatales > Hydrocharitaceae > Ottelia > Ottelia alismoides. The sequence continues at coordinate 474,907 of JAZKJV010000750.1, forward strand.
TTGCTCATTTACAGCGGTGTCCGATTAGACTCTCGTATGTGTAAAAAGACTCTGAACTTTTCTGTGGTGTGTCGTGGACTATTTCACTCTCCGGTGAGGGTGGGGTCCGACTTGAGTGGCGATTAGGATAGACCTGCACATACGGCTCTCAGAGTATTTTTATTTTTTGATTGTGTTCGTAGGATCTTAAGCCATACTTCACATTAATTGAGACGCACATAAATCGTTCAACTTAGCCAAATTTAACTCAAATTCTTCTCCGCTAATAGAACTTTCTGCTTAGGTGTGGTTTTCATCGGCTTGCATTCATTTAGAATAATTTTTTAATTCTGTCTAGCATCCCACATGAAGATTGCGAGGATTCACTGTAAGTCTTCTAACTGAGCATTCATTATAGTTTTCCGCGTGCATCGGCTTTTCCCTCTTGTTTTATCACATAAATCTAAAGGAAATTGGCACTGAACGGTAGACGTGTATTTGTGCTCAATTAAATTCTTCAATGATCACCTAATTAAAATTAGGACTGCTAAATATAACCGTTCTTAAGAACCCATAAAATCAAGAATTTTTGCGGCAGAGGAACCCCGTCATTGTTTGGTTTGCTTGAGCGAGAGAGCGACCCGTACACTAGGATAGAGCCACATCATAACTCTTTTCAGACTACTATCTTGGGTTAGTCGTTCTCCAGTGAGGATCTCTACGGTAGCCGGTAAAGCGGCCTGTGACGTCCTTAACAGATTGAGTTGATCGGGTAGCCGGTAAACGGTCCGAAATTCATACTGGCTGGGAAAGATCTAATTTGGGATAGGCCAGTCTCCTGAGAGCACTGGGTTCCTAACAGCTCTCTTTAACCGCTCTGATATATTGTATTATCACCAAACTTCAAAATTGACAAGATAATTGACCGAACCTTCACGGTCTTCACTTTGAGTTGAGTTGGTGAACCCGGGGTTTGAATTGTGTTTGCATTGGTGTGCGTGAACCGATATCGAAGATCAATAGCCGCACATTTGATAAAATTTCTCTTGACTATCTCGTGTAATCATCTCTCTTCTTGATAATGGAATTCTTGTCCAATAACTCTTGCAGACCCAACCCCTCATTCCTTTCAGCTCTTTCAAAAATGGTTGAACGTTTATCCGAGAATCCATCAGAGCTATATTATGAAAATGAATTCGTATCGGTTAGACCCAAAACACCTCCTCCTCAACCACCAATAAATCCATTTCCCTCTGCTAATCCGATCTGTTTCATGAATGACAACCCTTTGTATTCAGAGCAGACAAACCAACAAAAGATTGAGGTCTCTACTTCTTCATATATCAATCCTCTCTACGCTGATCATACAATTCATCCTTCATATTCGGTTAATGTCAATCCTTCATTTATGGGAGATGATAACCACATGATCGAATTGAACACTTCTTCACCTCTTTCATCAACCCTACCCTGGAACACCAATGAACAATCATCATCTTGGATTGATCATGACAACCCCCTTTTCAGACATGACACTCATATAGAGGACTGGACTGACTACGTAGAAACACAGGAACTCTGTATGCTGACTCCACCATACCAAGATCTGACCACTTATAATCAAAATAATAAATTCTACTCGGACCAACTCCACATGTCTGGATCATATGAGCAGCCGCCTTCCATGATTATTGAGGAGATATTTTCTGAAAATAATGATCATATATTGGATATTCCAAAAAACTCCTCCCATAGCACATATAGGAAAATGGAAGATGAAATTATTTAATCACAAAAACACACATCAACTGCTCACATTAGTCATCGTGAACAAATTTTTGAGGATGATATTTCGAGGATGAATAAAAGATTGGAATCAATGGAGGATAGATTGCAAAAATTCACCGACCGATTAATCGCATTCTATGGTAGCTCGGACATTAACATAAATAAGGAAATGATTGGATCTGTGATTGAAAATTTTGAGGATATTCGGGGACCTAGGGACGATTCTGACAATATCACTTCCGCATATTATTCCCCTAGAAGTGACTATGCCGCTAACTATCACCCTGAACACCAGAACCCCTGCTCATCTGAAGAACACACCACACCCCCACACCACGCAGAAAATACCAAAAATGGAAATATTTGAAAATCACAAAAAAATTGAAAATTCAGAAAATTTCATTAAAATTGAAACTGAAGACGAACTGAGGAATTTGGATCTGACTGTACGGGAAGCACTGGAAAAATGCTTGATGTTTGAACTTCCCTTTATACAGCCCGTTGAACACTTCCCCGACCTTAAAAGATTTATAACAGATAAATTAATGAACAAAAAGTTGGGTAGGATACGAACAAAGACTGAAAGACATATCTTGTCAATGGCCTCCTCCTTGGTGTTGAGGAGAAAAACCAAGAGCCGCATAGTGAAGCGGTTGCCCAGATTTGATTGTGAAATCAAAGACACAATTTTCACCCATGCTCGAATTGATGATGATTCACCGATCAATATCCTCCCGATCTCTGTATTCCATGAACTCAAACTTGGACTGATCAGGAAACTACAAGAGATTGTTCAATTGGCTAACCGATCGATAAAGCGGCCGTGAGGAATCATTTCTGTCATCATGAAATTCCAAGGTGCTCCGCTCAAAGTAGATTTCACGATCATTGATATTGAGCATCAAGGAGAATTCACCCAGTCTCCAATCATTCTCGGAAAGCCATTCTTGGCATTGGCCAAGGTAATTATTGATTGTGAGACTCGGGAAATCAATTTCACAGCATTGGAAGCACTTAGATATGACCCTGTCTTTGAGGAACCACTATCTTCTGAGACAACCCACGAAGTCCCCGACAGTCGCAACCATGAAACGGTAGAAGAGCCCTACCCCGATGCTACACCTGAGATAGCGATTGTTGATGAGACCATTGGTTTAGAGACTCTCCTCGGTATTTCAATTCCCGCAGATCTCAAAATAGACAAATCCTTCTACTACGATCCTGAGACATATGCATGGTCGCACTCTGGAGAAACATTCTCTGAATACTTGGACCAAATCATCCCAAATCGAGAGTGCACCAACATTCAGAAGACCAAGAATAAACAAATAAAACGCAAACCGACCAAGGAGAAGAACTCTAATGGCTATTCATCTGGATACTCAAGTGAACCGACACCTTTACGAAGAAAGAAAAAGAGAGTTGCCTTTGCCCTTTCGGAAGAGGAATCAGTTGATGATCCCTCAATAGGTCCGGAAAAGGTAGTCTACATGAGTGAAGTCTGTTCGGCAGCTCTAAAGCCATATCTTCGCAAGGATCCAAAATTCAATCCCCATTAGATAACTCTCGTTCCTAACTACTATTCATCCAAAGCTGATGCTCCTGACCTCTTCAAGTACACTGGAATTATTTCTTATGAGCTGACTGAGACTGGGGCTTCTGAATATTCATCTAAGGACAAACTGATTGACCCCAAGAAGGAATGAATTCTGAGGAAACAACTGAAGAAACAACAAGACATGAATACTTAGAGTATGTCCACTTTCAAATACTATTCATCTGAGGATAACTCTGATGATGGATATCTTTCATCTGACTCAAACACTTCATCTATTATCCATCATGATTTTTCTGAGGATGACACTAATCATAGTTGGGAATCATATGCCTCATCTCCAACTCATCATTACGATCTCCCACCGCAGGCTCACAAGAAGATCAGTCGAAAACCACCTTAATCATCGGCTACCCACCCTCCCTCCCAACCACATCGGTCTCCTTGTACAGCTTCTTCCTCTACTTAGGTCAAGGCTTAAGTATAGGGGGGACCGATGCCATCTGTACATACTATTCTTCTCCTATCTCTCGATCGCTCCATTTCCACCCTCCTTCCGTACTTAGGCTGATCAGAGCCTAAGTATAGGGGGAACCGACACCCACCTGTCTATACTCTTCTCATTCACATATCCAGACCGCTTCATTTTTCTTTTCATTTTCACTCCCTTACGCTTAGCCCGAGCGATGTCTTCTTTCCGCTTCTTGTGCTATGAGGACACAGCACTCGCTAAGTATAGGGGGGTCTGTGTATATACTTCGTATATATTCTACTCATATCTTGTACTTTCGTGTAAGTCTATATGTATTTACGAGTTGGGTAATTAACTTAAAAAAAGTTATGCTACTAACACTAACCTTGCCCAAAAATTTTTGAAAAAAAATGGCTTCTTATTTCATTTTTTGCATTAACAAAAAAAATATTTGCATTTCACACACCTGCACTTCATCCAGCATCGCATTCATTTGCATCTGTGAAAAGTCATTGGGTTCTGAACCGAGTTATGAGCTGAAACCAAGAGTGGTCTGGATTTGACCTTAATTCACCTTATTTTCAGAGGAACTTCACCGAGAAATAGGATTTTAAGAGCTTCAGGTCTTTTGACTTAATTCCTTAAGTTCCACATGACAATGTGCAGCGTTTGACTCTTAGTGTCTAACCTGGTCTCTTCATTATGGGTACAACTCTGGAATAGGGAATTAATTTGTACTCTCGCACTATGCACTTAGCTCAACTCAGATGGGATGTTGGAAGACTGTGTGAGTCTCTTTTCTAGTAGCGTGGAAATCTAAAGACCGGAGTACGGGTTGAAATAAAGCTTCGGAAAAGGGATGGACGGCTGGGCACAATTTTTTCTAAGACACCAAAAAATGTACGGAACAAAAAGATTCTATATCCGTAGGGGCACAACAAGATCTAAGCAGAACCACCAAAAATTCCAAATACAAAAAAGCAACTACCAAATAAAATCCGACCAAAAAGGTCCAAGCTTCAAGAAAACCTGCAGATCTTGGTGGAGACTCGGCTACACTGGCCATCTTCACAAAGAGAGGTGACTACACTGGCCACCCTCCAGTTCGTTTCCCCTTCTTCTATCTTCTCCCACAATTCGATTGTGAACACAGCATGACAGATCTTAGAAGGAAATACCTGACTCCCCGAGGATGAGTTACTAGAGAGGAGAGAAGCATGGTAGTCCAGCATTCTGGATGGGAAGAGCTAAAACCCTTCACACACATGAGTCGGTTATTCAATGTTCATAGGGTATACTTTGGGAAGAGGATTGATCTAAGATGACTTCCGAGCTGAAACTGTGTCAATGATGTGTAGAACTTGAGGGATATTGATTTTAAAATTCTAAGTCTTACAGAAGTTCCGGCACACTAATAATCCAAAGGTCGAGTCTTTTCATTTTCACCTTCAGCTCATGATCTTGGTATGGAACCCAATCTCATTTCACCTCATGCATTTCTTTTTGATGCTCAGGGACGAGCATGGTTTAAGTATAGGGGGATGATGAATCTCAGATTCATCACACTAATTCTCATTAATTAAGCTCCATTCCCTTAAAATCATCAGCATTTCTGCATTTTTTCTGCATAATTAGCATTCATGCATGTTTGCATAAGACTAGCATTTTATCCATCATTTTTGCACAAAATAAGAAGCCGAAAATCCAAGCCAAAAATGACATGTAATTAGCCTAACTTCCCCTATTTTTAACTCTTTCATGCTAACTCCGAATGACGCAAAACTACCTCCATTGTGTACATATCACTAACAAGAATAAATAAAAAATACAAAAAAATCACTAACCCTGGTAAGTGGACCAAAAACCCAAACCCTAGTTTCAGGATTTTTGGACTAAAAGCCCCATATCTTCCTCATCCAGTGTCCGATTTGATCCTACTCACTTTTGAACTAATGCACATTCAATTACCTTCAAAACAAGACCAAGTTCAAGTGAATCGGAGCTCGTATGTGAAAGTTGGGTTTTGGGCCTCTTTTGTACATTGTGTATTTGAGCTATTTTTGACCCGTGATTTTTGTACATATTTTCTTAATCAATAAAAATCCAAAAAAATAGATTTAGATGTATTTTATTTATCTCTAATTTCTTCATATTTTTTCCGGTTTTTTATCTTGTTTAAAAATGACAAAAAAATACAAAACCCAAAAATCTAGGTATTCTATGTACATGGGATACCCCAAAAATTCACTTTGCACATTTGATCGATTTTGTTTTGATGTCTTCATGAATGTTTTAGATCTCATCAAGACGAGAACTTTTCGTGAAGAAGCTTTTTCGATCCAAAGTCATTTACTATTTCTTTTCAATTTTACAAAATATTTTATTTTCGAATTTTGTGGTGCTGACATGTGGCAGCACCTGGTGCCGCCATGTGTCAGCGTTTTTTAGCCTTTTTATATTTTTGTTTTTATAAAAAAAAATAATAATAATTAAGGGATGCACGTGCCTCGCACGTGCCTCCAAGGCACATGCTTCGCACGTGCTCCTCACTCTCTCTCCCCCTGCACCACGTGGCGTCTCCACGGCCGTTCGATCAACAGCCGATCGAACGGCCGCTGCGCGTCTTCCCCAACGGCCCCCCGGTCTCTCCGCCTCCGCCCACTCTTCTCGCAACGGCCATCGCCCTTGTCCTCGCATCCAGCCGTCGCCCCCGCGGATCTCGAGTATTCCCCCAACCTCCGCCGCACCCTCTCTGCAATCCCCGCTAACCATCGCCGACTACCCTTCCCTCTCGTGCCCTATTTAAGAACTCCTTCGCCCCCCCTGATCGAGCATCCGCCGTTCGACCTGACCTTCAAGCTCACACCAGTGGTGACAGCCCGGCGTGATTCTTCACTTGGCGAGATCCGAATCTCTCACAAGCTTCGTTGCAGGACCACCAACTCCAGGTGCACTTGCTCTGCTTCGTTCCTTGACCGTGGAGCCAACGACGACCGCATCAACTCCATCCCCGACTCTGTCGTCTCCGCCATCGCCACCAACTTCGCCTACTCTGACCACTGGAGCATCGACTTCAAGCTCCTCCGACAACAATTCTTTATCGGCTACAGCAAAGGGACCGCCACGCTCAGCTCCCTTCGTTCCCCTGCTCCGCCTCCAAGCCACGTCATCTACGCCCTTCTTCTCCGACAACGTGCTCTGCCTGTTAAGCTTCATCGGCGACTACCACAGCCATCTTCGCCGACAACCGCCTACAACTCCGCCCACTTTCTCCTCCGACATCGGCGACCACCGGAGCACTCCGCCAGCAACCTACTGCGCCCCCTCCAGGAGCTCGCCCCTACGCCACCGAAGAGGCCCTCGACGCCTCGCCGCCCCTCTCCCGCTCCATCGCACCACCAGGCAAGGCCCGAGGCCCCCACTCACGCGCTACGCACGTGAGTCTGGGGGAACTTGCACCGACACCCCCGGGCTCTCCCCATTTCGCCAAGAGATCCAGGGGGTCACGCGCTATACACGTGACCGCCTGGCTTAATTACAAGGAAGCCCCCTGAAGATCTGCATAGTGCGCACCAGTCCTTCCAATCCAAGGGCACGTGCGCAGCATGTGCCCCTTGTATAATTTACAGATTCGCCCCTCTTTTTATCGGTAATTTTAATTAGGTCCCCCCTGCATTGTATTTATTTATTTATTATACAGTACCCCTGCATTTCTCCTTCATTTTAGTCCTTTGTTTTCCATCATTTTATTTATCTAAAAATAGCATGATGTTCCTCACTTAATTCTCTACATCTGGACATATTGTGAATATTTTTGTGATTGATGGTTAATTATTAATCAATTATTCTGTGGAAAATTGTGGACTTTACCCATGTCATGCTCTTAAATTTGTTACTAATTAACCGTTGCTCTAAAAATTCCCAAAAAATCACTTAGAGTAAAGTTAATTTTGCATGACATTATGCCCAAAAAGATTTGCATTTGCATGCATAATTTGCCCTGTAAAAATCACTTTGCATATTTTAGTATTTAATTATTAATAGGTATTAAACCCTATAGTTTAAAGGTTTAGGATTTTTCTGAGATTAATCACCTTGTGATAGATCTTAGATAATTTTATTTCTTGAAAATAAGTAGGTTTAATATTTATTATAATAAATATTGAAAATCATTCTGTTTGTAGTTAAAAATCCATAAAAAATTCATAGTGCATCCAAAAATTCCAAAAAAATTACAGTGCACTCATTTTATCATATTTTGCATTGTGGCCAAGTTTCGTATTTTTTGGACATCATTCGATCGAAGTTTACATTTTAGTCCCTAAAATAGGCTGAAATTGCATCTCGCATCCCTTATTTGCATTAAAAATTCCAAAAATTGACCGCCTCGAAAACCGTGCATGAATATTGATAGACATAACTCTAGGTTGTTCCTTTGCCTCCTTGTGATCGACCTTGGGACTTGCCCAAGTAAAATAAACATAAAACCACTTGATTAAAAATTGAATAATATTTGTGGTTGTTTCTTGACCGATTCCGGTCGCCGCCTACAACGAACGACATTATTCTTTTAGCGTGAACAAATAAAAACAACTCCTTAACGAAGCAGATTTCGGACACATCACCAGCTCCGTCCCCTTGGATCCACGATCCTCGCAGATCCCTAGGGAAGGACAGATCTTCCTCGATTCGCGTACGGGCTCCAATTATTTCTAGCTACCTGGGACTGCATATAAAATCTCCATTCGCTTCCCTAGACCCTTAGCTCGCACCGCACACTCTCTTTCTACCCTAGACCTCTTCCCCTTGGTGACAGCAACCGGAGTAGCATCTTGGCGACCGGAGAGAGCTGCTGTCGCCGACGCTCACCCTTCGTGGTCGAAGTTCCTCCACGACGAGCCTCCCCGCCTTCTGCAGCGTGGTCGAGGCGAAGACCAACTTCGACTTCATCCCCTGGAGCTAAGGATTCAGCTCAGACCATCAGGTATCCCCCATTTCGAGCCTAGTTCCATTTATTCTGATTCCTTCATCCGCTGCTCCGCCAGCTCTGACCCACTGGTCGGAGCTTCATCAGCCACCCTTCGCCGTTCAGATAGACTCATTCGCTCACCGTCACCCCTCTCCCACAGCCTGATCATCCTAGGATTGGCTTGGTTAGCCGAGATTAGGACCGAGGTTCCTTCTATCACGTCGCCGGAACCTCCACCTCCATTCGTCGTCGCTTCACGTCATTTTAGGTCAAATAACCTCGACCGGAGTGTCCCTCCGAGTTGAAGCTTTCCTTTGCAGGTCACAGTGCGCAGATAAGCCCCAAGTCACATCTGCCCCACCTCGTCGGAGCTCGCCCAGGTCTCGTATCCCTTCTCGGAGATCCGACCGTCGGCGGGCCCATCGGACCCGTCCACCCGATGCGGAGGAGCCACATGATCCCGTTGCCGCCGTTCGATCATCCATCGAAGTGCCGGATCACTGTCGGTGCTCCGGTAAACTTCGTCCAGGCGGAGTTCATCCAGCATCCTCCTCAGCCGTTGGATCATCACCGTCACCCCAGATTCTATCGCCATCGTCCAGTGCTTGGACTTGTCAGACCGTTAGATCTGACATCTAACGGCCTTCGTACGCCCACGTTCGTCATCCAGCCAGGGCCATTGGATTCACCAGCTGTCAGCGCCAGAGCCGCACGTTCACCATCCAGTCAGAGCGCGACACCTGTCACCCACGCGCGATGCACGAGCGGCTGGGTAATTTGATCCCTTTCCCCTGCAGTTGTTTCGTTTATTATTTAGTCTGTAAAATAAAAAGTACACAGTAGGTTAAATTGCACTTTTGGTCCTGCAGTTTTTAGTATTTACATTCCAGTCCTTGTTGTGTGGATACACGTGCTTCGTCACGTGCTTTGTGGGTTAATTGCATGTACTACCCCGGCTTTATTTGATGTTATGAATTGAACTTTTAGTTTTAATATTTGCATCCATGCCCCTGTGCGTGTTGATTTTGGACATGTGCGTGTATTCTGGTGAAATTTGCAGATAGAGCCTCGAGCTTTTCACGTGTGTTCTGGATTAGTCCTGCAACTTATTTTTTCTTGCAATTTAGTCCATGTGTACTGTGTGCTTTACTTTAGTTTGAATAAATAGCAAATTTTATCCAAAATTTGTGAAATTTTGACACATGGCTCCTGCCATGGTGTAGGAATTTCTATGAATTTTTGGGTTTTTGTTTCCATTTGTTATTTTTAAAAATTCAAAAACCTCAAAAGTTGTTTCTGTCTGTTTTCAAATTTCCATTTAAAATATTAAAATCAGTCTAAAAATTCCAAAAAAATATTGTATATTTGTTTTGTTGTGTTTTCACTTCTATCCAATTTTTATCACATTTGCCTTCATAAAAACCCTAAAAATTGAAAGACGTTAAAAACCTTATAAAAATCATTAAAAATCATAAAAACTCAAAAAAATGCATTTTCAGTTTCTTTAGTTAGATTTTTATTTTTAGTTTCTCATAATTTTTTTCTCGAATTTTATACATATTTTAAATATTTTTAAAGTGCCTTTAGATTTTGGCTGCACACTGCCTTTTATTTTTGGCCTTGTTTTATTTTTAGAAAATTAATTAAAAATTAGAAAAATCCAAGAAAAATATTAAAAACACTTGAATATTTATAAAAAACAAAAATATTTTTATGTTAATTTTCTGAGCATTTTTGGTATGTTAATTAATTGCTTGGTTATGACATTTTGATTTCTTTTGCACCTTTTTCTCAATTTAAAAATTACAAAAAATTTTGAAAAATATAAAATCCACCTTTGTATTTTATTTGGATTTTTGACTACTTCATAGCCTAGGCATACCGTGCTCCTTGTGTTCGACTGTGGTAGCTATACCGGGTAAAATAAAATAGCGAGACCGCTATTTGTGTTTGTTTGCTTGATTTTCATGTTTGGTGGTCTTTGTTTTCTTGATTGAGTCTGATCCGAGAGGTTGAGGTCGCAACGACCATTGATACCTTTTTACCTTAGTTGCTCGGGTCGCTCGTCAACTCTCAGTTGTACATATATATAAAAAAGTATGACTTAGTGTAGACTACACCATGAGAGTGGAATCAAGACATCACCAAAAATTCCAATCATAGAAGCTCTCCTAAGGACCCAACCCTCAACCCTAGGGAATAAATCTAGTCTTGCTTCAATCCACCTTCTCTTTAGTTTGTCAGACTTTAAGAGTATGGATGGAAGGCCAGATTATGGAGAATGTGGAATTGTGCACTTATTTTCTCTTCCTTTCATTGGAACAGGGTTCTCTCAAATGACAATAGTCAACACAATTTTCATTTTGATTTTTAGCCAATTAGTGTGTCCATCAAGAGAAGTTGGAGTCGTCTGCACTTTTTTTCCTGGGAATACACCGGGGGTGTGCTTTTTTTGAGTATCTAATATACCTTCTACATCCAGACTTGTAGCATTTATGATGCATATCCCTTTGGGTGCTAGCCCGACTACTGGTCCTAATAGAGGTGGTCTAAATAGAGACTTTGAAATGGTTGGGAGTGCTTGCCTTTGGTGTTAGCTCTTTGATATTTGAATTTGTAGGATGAGAACTTTTCTTTCATTATTTCTTTCTTTTCTTTGTTTTTGGCTAGCTCCACTGCTTTTACCAAAAGATTGGCGTACACTAATCAACTTATTAATTAATGTCATCACACCCTGGCACTTTAGGTCAAGATCAAGAGATAGCATGAGAACATGTACCATACTGGCTAAGATGTTGACACTCAGGTTTCATGAAGACGTCATTAATCTTATCCCATCCTCGAGCATCATATAGATCAAGTCCATACTCAAACTTCCAATCCCAATTTTCTTAGTGATATCTTGACTCATCTCGATTGTGAATGCAGTCGTGCATGTGAGTGATGGTCAAATTCTTTTAAGGGAGATTAAGCATGAAATATAACATGCATATTTTTGAACTAGGAGGGTATGAATTTTTAAGTCTAAGACCCTAATGATTAATACATGATAACTCTAACTCTAAGGACTCCTTAAACCACGTTTAAAGATCATCTCAAGCCTTGAGTGCATAGTGCAAAATGTCGAGAATAACATCAATCAACAAATTAGTGAGTTAGTTATTTGCAAAAAGAATAAAGGGGATTTTATTAGTCAAAGGCAACAAACTAGGTATTTTTGGACAACATGTAACAGCTCTAATTTCTAAAAGGCCAACTAAATCCTAGATGATGAATGATTATGGATGAAAGCTGATGGGATTTGGAAAGTCATTAAGTGACTAAGTGGTGGTTTGTGGCCAAGATGTGATTAAGTGGTTAAGTGTGATTAGTGAAGAATCACTATTCATGGGTGGGCCTTGTTTGCAATATTAGAAAGTTGAGTGGTTTTTGTTGCAAAATGACCAAGGTCTATATAAACCCACTAAACCCCAATCTCGGGCACACTTAATCCCAAATCCTTCTTCTTCCTCTTGAGACTTGGAGCTCTCCTCTCCATGGCCGAAACCTTCTTGTACCTCCACCTTCTTCTTTAGTTTTCTACCTCATCTCTCCACCGAATTCGAGTTTCTTGGGCTCAAATTAAAGCTGGGAAGGAGAGGAACAAAGATCAAGTGTTGCATGTAGGATCCAAGGCCAAGCTTGGATCGAAATTGGAGTTGGAGGGTTGGAGCTGCTGTTGTTCTTGAGCAGTTCTTGAGCACTGTTTAAGGTACAAATTATACCCCCCTTTGCTGCCATTAAGATGGAATTTTCTCCACTCTATGAGCCTTGTGTTGAGCTGCTATATCAAGGTTTTGATTGTGATTCTTGTTGGACTTTGATTTGATTTTGGAGTGGCTTTTGATGGACGGTTTTGGGGATTTCCAGATCTATGTATGCTTGATAAATCCGAGTTTTTGGCATGGTTTGGGGGAAATTCTTGAGCTCTTTTGTTGGCATTTGATTGTTGTTAGATCCTACATCATTTTGGGCTTTAGATCCATGTGCAAAATTCGAATTTTTATGATGATTTTGGGGGATTATGGTTGTTGTTCATATGGACCTGCAACTGAAATTCAGATCTGTGTTCTTGTGATTTTCATGTGTTAATGCATGATTTTTATATGATATATGGGCCACTTTCGAATATCCTTGATTGTTGATCTTGTCTCCATTCTATTGATCTTTAATCCATGGCTTAGATGTGGATTTGAGGATGATTTTGGGAGTGTTTTAACTGCTGTTATATTGCAGTTCAACAAGTTTCAGATTCTGTGATCTTATCCTTTGAATGTTGCATGTTTTGAGACATGTAAAGACCTCTTAATGAACCCTTATTGCTGGACTTGAAGGATTAATTGATGCTTTAGTATATAAATATGAATCACACAAAATTGGATGAGTTTGAAAGAACTTGAGTGCCTTGAACTGAGAAGTGTTTCTGTTATACTATGCACTATGCGCATGATTTAGTTGCTGAATGTTGCATGTTTTGGAGGCATGTAATGACCCTTAAAATGCTGAACTTTAAAAGTATTATGATGCTTTAATCATGGATAGTGAAACCCATAAGATTGTGTGAGAAACTTGAGAAATTATAGGTGATTGAACTACTGAGAATATAGTTGTGCACATATAAAATTTCTAATGTTGGTATATTAATGATTTTGATTGTGTAGAAACCCTCTTCAGACCATATATGAGTTGTGTCTTAGTCTTGTTTGATAACTACAAATATGGACTGGAATCCCTTGATATGAAATTTTAGAACTAAGAACACACTGAGGATAAACCTTGCCCATTTGGATGTGCACTCACATGACATTGTGGCTGAATTGTATGTTGAACTTGGGAGTGTAATCACCCTTATAACAACCTTGAGTTGTTCCTTACTTAAGTCCATGACAAACACTTTAAGCCCCCCTTACATTGCTAAATATAAAGAGTTTTAGTGTGATGTTTGTATGAATTATGGACTGTGAGGTAAATAGGAAATTTCACATATGAAAATAAGACTGTACATGGGACTTGTCATCTGACCCTAAGTCATCTAAGGAGTCTAACTCCTCCAAACTGTGAATTGACTTCTGATACCTTAAGACCTTAAAATCTCTAAGTAGCCATATCTTGTATGTGTGTGAATCTTAGGAAATATAGGAAAGAAAGATGTGAAAAATCTGGTAGTCAATGATCCTAGGATAAGATGTTCATCAGTAAGAGATGAGAGAGAGACTAAAAACAGGTCTGTAGACCTGACCTTGGATCAATTGAGGTTCTTATAGAACAAGTTCGGGTCTAGGACCGATAATTTGTAGATGTGCTATAAGTCACAGAAATCATAGACACTTAGTGTGAACCATGAAAATAAAAGAAATGGTGATGTCACATGTGGCCAGTTGCGGAGGTTTATACTCCAACTGTGCGAGGGCGCAGTGACCCTCACCTGAGCAGGAGATGAGGTCGCTCAGGCTTGGTTAGCGGACACTGAGAGCATGGGTCTAGGATCCCAGTCTTTTTCATGTGTTTTCTTCGAGCCGGCTCGGTTTTTATGCTTCTTTGGGATCCACGAGTTGTCTAGACCATTCCGCTGACCCGTTGGTTTTTCTTAGAGAGCCTAGGTTGGGAGTTTTTCGCAGTTAGTTACGAGCTCGTCTGGTTTTTCTTAGCTCTTCTCTTCCGGGAGTTGAGCAACGAGAGAGGAAGTCGGGTCCAGCATGCTTACCTCTTCTCTTTCCTGCCTCTAGTGGCGTAGTAGTCATACTACCACTGCCTTTCCCTTGGACCACACTTCCACTGGGATTGGTGAGATAGACGAATCCCTTTGGGGGTTTCCTCACCGCAAAAATTAATTACCTTTCCGCCAGGCTTGTGACTTGGTGATGGGGTAGTGGTCGATAGACATGTGACAGTTCACCAATTGCTCAGTTAGGTTGTAGTTCCATCAGTAGACATTGATGACTTCATTATTACCTTTCCGCCAGGTTTGTGACCTGGTGATGGGGTAATGGTTAGTAGACACTGTTGAATCCTTTAATTACCTTTCTGCCAGGATGTGACCTCGTGATGGGGTAAGAGATAGGTGACTTTCCACTAAGATACTAGTGACGACTTTCCACTAAGATACTAGTGACGACTTTCCACTAAGAGATTAATGACGATGGTACCGTTAGTAGAGACTAACGAGGGTTGGGTGTTAAGAGAGTTACGAGTATGTTTCCTCTTGTACACCTTCATGAGCGAGATATCACATGTATCGACCGAGGATCAATGAGAGTTGAGAGAAAAAGCTAGAAGGAGTGTTGGGAACTTAGTTAGGATGCAAGACACCATCTCATGCCTACGGAGGTGCCCCAACCCTGAGGCGTACATCATACCTCAGAGTCATAGTGTGAGGTTCAAAGTGGACTTTGAAGTCCTACCCGGATATCGAGGTCCTAACCGGACCAAGACCACAGACTTACTTCTAGGCTTGAGTTGTTGTTTGGCTAGTTCCATTGAGCGAGGGAGATACAGTGTGGTAGTGAGCGAGTTTGTTCTTCTTGTTTCCCTTCCGAAAGCAAGTAAATAACTTAAAAGAATCAATTAACCCGTTTTTGTTTGCCAGTTCTCTTTTGTCCACTACAGTTACCTTACTATTTTTCTAGTTGTTCTAGTCTCTTCTTACTACTTTCCTTAGCAGAACTGTGTAGAATTTGTACTTGACAATTTTGTGACAGATACTTGCTTGTCCCCTTTCTACTTGTGGCAGGCAAGGGTCCGGCGACCGAGTAGCCGACGTAGTTGGTGCTGCAGTTGTTTCTTTTTGGAGGATACACTTTCAGAGCAGATTTATCTTTTGGAATTCACTTGTACAGTTGTTAGTTGTGCTCTCCTCTATAGCCTTATTTTTTGGGATATATATATATATATGTATGTATATTGGTGTTGTGGAAACCCAACATGTTTATATGAATGAAATGAAAAGAAATGGATACTTGTTGTTCAGTTCTGGCGCACTGTTCACTTCCGCTTTTGGTTTTCTCGTGGTTGCTTGTTTAGCCAAAAATAAATCCTGTGAATGTCATGTTTAAAAAGCGGAAAATTTTCCCAGGTTTTCATAACAACGGATTAACTCTAAGCTAATTAAGTAGGCGAATGACGTGTTCGACGGGTAACCTAAGGTCCTAGGGAGGAGGTCACGACAGGTTTGGTATCAGAGCAAGGTTACCCCGATACACGCATTCGCACAATTTAATAGCTTGAGTTTCGAATAACGAGAGTCTTATGACGTCTCGTGAAGCCGAATGGGAAAATTTTTGGCATTCATAAGATTTATGTAACCACAAGTCACCAGAACATTTCATTCATATAAGTATCCCAAGAGGAGAAATAGTACAACTGATTAATTCCTAAAGTGTGCTTAACTATGCTATGATCCGATATAGGGAGGATTAGCATGGCACCACGAGCAGCTCATGATCAGCCAGGAGAGATGGCGTAGGTGCTAGCTGCACTTACTGATCTGTGACAGAGACAGGATCAGATACTTGCCCAGCAAACTGAGTTGGCTGGGCGCCAGACTGGGATGGAGCTGAGGATGGAGGAGCTGTCTGACTTCTCATTCCACCCATCCAGGGATGAGTACGCTAGAGCCGAGCATCTAGTCTCTGAGGAGATTCCCCAGCATTCTGAGGCAGAAATTCCGAGGGAGTCAGGAGCCGACAGAGCTGAGGTAGGCCAAGGTCCTGTAGCAGGAGTAGAGGTCACAGGGTTTGTTCTTTCTACTGCACCGAGACACCATGATGTTTTCACATCCAACCAGAGAGCTGGAGTACCCAGACTCCAGGGCACGGATACGTCTGATGAGGCTGAGCAGTGGCTCGGGACGGTGACGAAGGTATTCAGGATGACTCAGGCAACACCAGAGTCGTGTTTACCCTTTGCTGAGTTCTCACTTACTGGGTTTGCAGAGCGTTGGTGGGAGGCTACTGTGTCTGATATGGGGCGTGTGCCGACTTGGATAGACTTTGAGACCCACTTCAGAGCCCACTTCTTCTCAGGGAAGTGGAGAGAGACACAGCGCAGGTTGTTTGCAGAGCAGAGATAGGGCAGGATGACAGCGCGAGATAACTTTGTGTGCTACATAGAGTTGTCACACCACACGTCTTCTGCAGCTACTTTTCCAGATGAGAATCTAGAGAAGTTTGTTCGTGGCATGAGGAAGGATGTTCAGGAGAAGTTGGTAGGGCTGAGACTGACTACCATCGCTGAGGTTACTGACGCAGCCGAGCAGATTGAGGACGTCCGCAAGAGACATTTTGGGAGTACTTTTAGACCACCACCGGTACCACAGAGGTCGTCTGGACCTATTCGACGGCAGTTCCGGCCACAGCGGTCAGCACGATGCTTTCGTCCGACCGGGACAGCTTCTTCTGGCAGTGTTCGCTCGACCCCCACGACTACTTTGGGAGGAGCACTGGCCAGTAGAGGTTTTGGGCAGCATAGCTATCAGGGTCACAGAGGTTTGGAGCACAGAGCACGAGAATCGCAGAGAGTGTCGGCCCATCTTCTACGTCAAGCAGGGTGATCAGGTGCTACCAGTGCCAGCAGGTGGGACATGTCAGGTCCCAATGCCCACAGCTACAGACTCCACCACCTCCACCTCCACCACATTCGAGAGTTACTAAGAGGAGCTCCCGGTACAGAGGTCAGCAGAGACCAGCCCAGAGCGCAGCAGGATCCAGTGTTGGATCTATACAGCAGGGATAGATTCACGCAGTTATAGCTGAGCACGCACGATCCGCAGCCACAGTCGTGAAAGGTATGGTTTCAGTTTTGAGCCATCCTTTTCACGTGTTGTTTGATTCCGGTGCTACCCATTCGTTTCTTGCTGTGAGGCTTCTAGCCACATTGGGTAGAGTCGCGGAGGACGTAGATCCTCTATTTCACATCCGAGGGTCAGGCGGACAGTGTTCGTGATTTTAGAGATATTTAGAGGGCTACCAGTGTCCGTAGGCGGTCACGAGATGACTGCGGACTGCTTTCTATTCAGCTTGATGAGTTCGACATGATTTTGGGCATAGATTGGTTGTCTACTCATCATGCCCTAGTCGACTGTTACAGGAAGATTGTTGTCTTCAGGATCCCTGATTTGACAGAGTTCACATTTGAGGGGACATTGCAGGACTCCAGGATGGAGTACATTTCAGTGCTGAGAGCACAGCGACTGGTTGATCAGGGATGTGACACTTTTCTGGCCTTTGTTCAGGAGGTTACAGATAGAGAGCCGATGGCTCAGGACATTAGAGTTGTGTCAGAGTATTCCGACGTGTTTCCTGAGGAGTTACAAGGACTACCTCCAGTTAGAGAGATCGAGTTTGAGATCTCGTTGCTTCCCGATACGCAGCTGATCTACATGGCTCCATATCAATGGCACCCGCATAGTTGAGAGAGCTGAAGGTGCAGCTACAGGAGTTGCTTGACTTATTTTCAAAATATTTTACGTAATACTTAGTTCAAAATTATAATACGATACCCATAACCCCAAAATTTTGAATTAAAATATGAGCTATGGCTAGAGTATATGCAATATATACGGTAGACCCCCACTATACTTAGCCTTTGTTATGTTCTCATAGCACAAAGTGATATGAAGCCATAGCTCAACTAAGCATAAAAGAATTTACGAGAACTGATGATATAATTACAGGTGCAAAATGAAAAAAGAATGAGTTAGAAGAGAACTGGGAGTCGGGCCCACCTAGACTTAAGATGAGAAATATCTTAATATAAAGATATGAATTAAAACTAAGTGATCCGATGGGAACAATCAAAATGACAAAAAGATCTCTCCCTATACTTAGGCTGAAAATAGGCCTAAGTATAAAGAAGTAAATGATAAGTAATGAGTTAATGGAGTATTAGAGTATATGAATCTTCTAGATATGAATCTTCTGATGACAATCATGCCTCGTCTGATAAATTAAACTGACTAAATAGGCATGAAGTTAATCAATTCGACGGGAGTTAACCTTCCTTTGATTCTACAAAATGCTTGAATAACTGCCCGTTAACCAAAAAGGTAGGTGCATTCTTTGAAAGCTCTGAAATCTCTATACTACCATTCTCATGCACTTTCCTTACAACAAAAGGACCCGTCCACTTTGACTTTAATTTCCCATGGAATATCTGTAACTTCGCATTAAACAAGCATACCTTTCGTCCAGGAACAAAGTTCTTGCATCTAATATGCACATCATGCCACTTCTTAACTTTGTCTTTATAGATCATGATGTTGTCGTATGCTCGGTTGCAGATTTCCACTAATTCATTAGGTTAATGTCTCTACATAACTTCCCTAAGTGACAGGTCCAATTTATTTTCTTAATTTCCCATTCAGATTTGTGTACTAACTCAACATGCAAATGGCATGGTTTGCCATAAATCATCATGAAGGGGGAAGTGTCCAAAGGTGTCGTGTAAACCATCATGTAAGCTCAAAAACTTGGTTTAACAACTTAGACCAATTCTTCCTATCAGGTCGGACTAACTTTTGAAGAATGATTTTCACTTCCCTATTTGAAATCTTTGCCATGTCGCTTGATTGACGGTGGTAAGGACTAGTAATTCTATGCTCAAATTACTTTGATAAAGATTTCAACATTCCATTCACAAAATGGCTACCTCCATCACATATCAAAACTTTAGGTACCCCGAACCTTGAAATAATATGATCCTTAACAAACCTGCAAATAGTTCTACCATCTGCGGCTCGGGGTGGGATAGCCTCCACCTATCTGGACAAGTAATCAACTGCTAACAAGATATATTCAAAACCTTGGCTATTAGGGAAGGGACCCATAAAGTCTACGCCCCAAGCATCAAAAACATCACAAAAAAATCATAGGTTGCATGAGCATCTCATCTTTAGCTCCAACAGTCCCTCCCATCCTTTGGCAAACAGGACACAGCCATACAAAATCTGCAGCATCTCTCAACAAGGTCGGTCAGAAGAATCCACATTGCAACACCTTGTGAGCGGTACTTTTTCCTGAATGGTGTCCTCCAGACTCAAGTGAATGACAATATGTAAGGACATTCTGGTATTCCTCATGAGGAATACACTTTCTCCAGATACAATCCGTGCCTTCAAAAACTCCCAATGATATTTTCTTGAATCCGACTTGAGTCGATCTATACTGCTCCTAGTCCAGCCATGGGAAACTTGCTTGGAGACAAGGAAGTTAACCATGTTGGCATACCATGGGAGTGAGTCAATAACACAAATAGACTCATCTGGAAAGGTCTCTCGTATAGTCTCAGAATCAGGGGAAACCTTTAATTCAAGCCTTGAAAGATGATCAACCACTACATTCTTAACTCCAGGTTTATCCTTAATTTCCAGATCAAATTCCTAGTGTAACAATATCCACCTAAGAAGACGTGCCTTCGCATCCTTCTTTTCCATTAGATACCTAATGGTTGAATGATCCGTATATACTGTCACCTTGGAGCCTAAAATCATAGACCTAAACTTCTCTAAAGCCCAAACTACCGCAAGCATTTCTTTATCAGTCACTGTATAATTTTTCTGAGTTGTATCTAATACCTTGCTTGCGTAGTGAATAGCAAACAGAATCAGATCTCGTCGCTGCCCCAATACTGCTCGTACAGAAAAATCCGAAGCATCAGTCATGATCTCAAAGGGAAGAGACCAATCAGGATCCTGTAGAATCGGCGAGTCATAGATCTTCTTTTTAAGGAGCTCAAAGGCCCCAAGACATTTGTGATCTACAAAGAACTCGATGTCTTTTCCTAAGAGCTCTGTCAGGGGTCGGGCAATCTTTGAAAAATCTTGAATAAATCGTCTATAAAATCTGGCATGCCCAAGAAATGACCTTACTGACTTAATATTGGTTGATGGATCAAGTTTCTTGATCACATCCACCTTGGCAGAGTCAACCTCCATTCCTTTCTTGGAGATGATGTGCCCCAACACAATACCCTCCTTAACCATGAAATGACTTTTTCCCAGGAGAGTACTAAATTCACCTCACTACATCTTTAAAGCACTCGGTTCAAGTGTGCTAAACAAGAATCAAATGAGTCATCATGGACTGAGAAATCGTCCATGAAGACCTTTAGAAAATCACCAACCATTTCGACAAACACAGCAATCATGCATCTCTGAAAGGTACATGGGGCGTTACACAGCCCAAAAGGCATGCAACTGAATGCATATGTGTCAAAGGACATGTAAAAGTGGTCTTTTCCTGGTCCTCAGGAGCGATGGCTACTTGATTGTAGCTAGAGTACCCGTCAAGAAATCAGAAGAACTCTTTTCTTGCTAATGTCTCCAAAATCTGATCAACAAAAGGGAGGGGAAAGTGGTCTTTCTTGGTCGCGGCATTCAGGCGTCTGTAATCGACACAAACACGCCACGACGTAGGTACTCGTGTCGCAATCTCAACTCCCTCCTCATTGGTGACCATCTGAATCCCTGATTTCTTCAGGACAGCATGTAAAGGTGCCACCCATTTGGAGTCAGAGATTGGGTAAATAAACCCCGCTCCACACCATTTCTCTATTTCTTTCTTAACTACTTCTCGAATATTTGGATTAAGTCTTCTCTAAAATTCACGAGAAGGTTTGGCAATATACTCAATAAAAATGTGGTGTAAGCAAAGTGCGGGATTAATATACACAAGATCCGACACAGTCCATCCTGTTGATGAATCCACATTTCATCATCTTTATTCTATCATTTTGGCCTCAAAAACCCTTGCAAATGCCTGAAAATAGCATTAAATAGATTAATTTAGCATTCATGCATATGTGAGTAAAAAATGTATAAAATATTGTTTTTAATGCCAAAATTATAGAATAAAGAAAAGAAAAGAAGAATAAAATATTGTAAATATTGTATGACCCGAAACCCTGAGACCTAGGCATCTTGATGAATAGGTCGACAAGGAATAAAGTAGGGGGAGATAAGGGCCAAATACCTATATTTATTAATTCATTCTTTATTCATTTTGGGACCTATTTTTGGTTCCACTTTTTATACATCAAATAAAGAAACTTTGTACATGAAAGTTGTAGCTAATTAAATAAATAAAAATACAAAATTGATTTCACTGAAAAATAATACACAGATAAGAAGTTATGGTCTGAATAAAAATCCAGAATCCCAACTTCCCAGACCTGTATCTCACAAATGAAAACTCCAAATGCAGCAAATTCACCTTTAATTGTATATAGAATAAAATAAGCTATTTAATGGTGGTGGGTTTCGCATTTGGCGGAGCTACGGTTTGAAAGTTGAGTTTTGGACCCCTATTGTATACTTGTACAGATTAAAATATTTAATTTATTATTTATTCATTATTTTTATATTTTTATAATCTTGTAAATATTATTTATAATAATTATGTACATTAAAACAGGAATAAAAACCCAAATAAAACTCAAAATAAAAATAAATACATATAAAATACACAGGTATTATGCCTGTACTTATACCTACATAATACAGACTTATAATTTATTTAATATACAAAACACATCAGAAAAATAAAATAAAAATATATTTGTGTATATAAAAGTATTCTATAATTTTAGAAAATAATAAACAAAAATAATAAAATTAAAATACACAAAATAAAATAAAGTGATAAAATACATAGGTATATGTACCTATATAGGGTTAAAAAGACAACTTGTAAAATATACCTAATAAAAAAATAAAAAATACCATAAAATAATTTATAAAAATATAAGCATTTTTTATTTTATAAACATAATTAAATAACATAATTTACTATTTTATTTCGATTTTTGAAATAATTTTTAGAGGATTTTTCCTGGTTGGTTGTCTGACCTCCTCTAGACTTGTCAGATGCAGTTTTGTCTCGTCTTCTCGCCATTTTCTAGGCTTGACCTTGCACCGAATCGTGTCGACGCCTTCTGAGATTTTGCTCCTCAATTAGTGGTGAATCACGCCCAAGTGATTTCTTGGGCTGAGGACCACTGATCGAGGCGTTCTACGCTCGTCTTCCATGCCGGTCGTCAACCCTTCAAAAGGGAACCCCCCAACTTCGATTCAATTTTGATCCTTCTTCCGCCATTTTCGTTCGAAAACCTTTACCTCCTCGTGCTCCTGGTGACAGTAGGAGTCGAATCGACCTAGGGTTCGAGTCATCTGGTGTAGAATCGAAGTGATTCGTCCCCTCGCCGGAGCTCCGTCGTGCCTTCCAGCCCGTCGTCTCTGGTGAGCTTCTCCCTCTTTTCTTTCCATTTTCTTGTAGCTCTAGTGTAGGATAGCTTAGACTAGGAGTAGTTTAGATTTCCTTCGTATTATTCGTCGTGAATCATCGATCGAAGCCACGACGGAGCTGGGCTCCGCCCATCGTTTCCGGTCACTCCACGCGTCCATCCGATCGCCTGTCACCTCCATATCCTTTCCCGTCACTCCGTCGCTTCGCTCCACCCCTTTATCTCCCTCGATCTCGCCCAGATCGAGCTATCGAGCTCCCCTCTCCGCCGCTCGCCGGAGCTCTTCGCCCGAACCACCTTCCGCCTTCATTACACTATCAGGACCCCCCCTATTTTGCTAGCCTGGATTTTGCGCATCTCACCATGCAGGTCTGAGCCCCAGAGAAGGCTCCATCGAGCCTCGAAGTTCCCAGGAGCTGCTCCCCAGGCCACCTCCGTCGTCCGAGCTCCCCACACCGTCGCAGCCTCGCCTGAGACCACCATCAGACGCGGAGAGACCCCAGGATCGTTTTGCCCTTGATCCTAGGGCCGGAGCGGCCGTGTGTCGGCCGCAATCGTCAGCCAAACCTCGCCGGGGGAGGTTCTCTTCGTGACCCTCTCCCCGCCGTCGGATCAGGAGCACCCTCTAGGCGCCACACCAGCCGTTGGATCTTGGCTGCTCACCATCGTCCGATCGCACCGCCAAGATCTGATCCTAGCCGTTCGGCCGAAGCGTCATCGAGCCACCAGAGCACGCCACGTGGATAAGTGGACCTCCCTCGGCCGCACGATCACCCCCGTGGGTATTTTGCATCTTAAACCCACATGCTTCTTGTATTTAATTTTTAGTCAGAGAACTTTCATTTTAAGTTTAAAAGTTTTTGTAAAAATTGCACTCAGGCACCCGCACTTTTCATATTTGCACTTTAGTCCGTGCCATGTCACCTCACGTGACTGGGATGCGTGACTTTTGGGTATTTTGCACTTTTGGTCCTAAGTTTTTATGTATTTGCAGTTATACCCCTGTGCATAGTTAATTAAATATGTTTTTGGGATAATTGCATGTTTGCTCTGTGGCTTTTATTATTTGTAAAAATGCCCCTGTTAATGATAGAACACGTGCCTCGCGCGTGTCTTTTGGTGAAATTTGCACTTAGGCCCCTGTATGTTTCTATAATTGCATATATACCCCTACCAGGCATAGGATTTTTGTGTGCTTGATCCATTTATTTCACGCATAATTTTAATTCCAAAAATTCTCAAAAAATAGACTTAAGCTCCTGTTAACCTTGTCGTTGCATGCTATATTTTTATTTTTCATTTTTGTCACTTTTTATTATTTATTAAAAATCAAAAATAGCTATTTTCAGTACTGTCTAGCTTAGAAAATACCAAAAAAATATTAAAAGGCCTTAAAAAATTCCAAAAATATTCTTTATTGTGTATTTTGACCTACTTTAGTTTCAGTCCAAAAACCACAAAAAATTTAAAAAGAAAAACCTTAAAAATTCAAAAATACTTAAAAACTTCAAAAAATTATATAAAATCATAGAAAACTCAGAAAAATATAACTCAGTTCCTGTTTCTTCTATATTTTATTCTCTTTATTTTAAAATTAGTTTGGAAAATTTTGGTGGTAGGTTGTTATTTTTAATTCCCATTTTATCCCCATCCGGCAGCTTATTCACTGTTTTGCTTTATTTTGTTATTTAAAAATACCAAAAACATTCTGAAAAATACCATAAAATCACAAAAACAGTAAAAAATTATAAAAAGACCAAAAAGATTTTATTTCTGAATTTTTGACTATTTTTGCATATTTTTATACATATTTTATCTTGTCTTTTATTAAATTGCTAGCTTATTCCAATATTGAAAAAGAAAAAAATATATAATATAAAATAAAAAATCAGAAAATTAAAAATCAAAATACAAAATTAAAAATCAGAAAATTAAAAATTAAATAAAAATTAAAAAAATTAAAAACCCACAAAAACTTTGATTGGCTGAGTGGTTTATTAGACCTAGGTCTTGATTCTTGTCTATACTCTGCAACTTTGTTTCCTGTGTTCGACCCCTACTTGTTTGCCATTGTACATTTATTAGTAGGGTATAATAAATTTTAATCTTTGCTATTGATTACCTGATCGATTGTGTGGGTTAATTGTTGACGAACGAGGAGGCTTGAGTAGTCGCATCAGCGACAGTGAGTCTGATTTGTCAGACCACTATTTTAGCGGCTCTCGCTTTTATCGTTTTTCACCTGTGGCCTAACAGTTTTTCTCTAACACTTCTAATAACGTAGCTCCATGTTCTACTGTCAACCCGGAACTAATGATGACAGGAAACTTATTCTTTGGTCCCGTTAGGAAGGAGTACTTGAGGTAGTGGTTTCAACTCTGGCAAAGATAAGTCATCAGGTACATCAGGCTAAACTACTACTGAATCTGAATATGTGTTGTGTAGTGGAGAGGAATCATCTGTAATGTTGTCCACCAATTGAACTTAAGAATAGGGAGTCGGATTGCCAAAGATATATGGTAATTCGGCCAAAGCCGTGTCTGGCTCATCATCTAATTCCCTTGACTGTTCTGAATGAAGGGGAATTGACAAGTCCAAAGGGACTTCTATGTCATAAAAGGAATATGGGGAAGCATAACTCAAGAACTCTGGCAAAATCTCTTCAACTGCACTATGTAAACTATCTTCTCCAGATGAGAAGATTTCATTCTGGATTGTTGGGTTATGAGCCCATATTCCAACTGTGTTGACTATATTGCAGTCTGCCTCTAAGAATGAAGACAAATCAGTACTAGACTCTGAATTAGGTTGTTGCCATTTTGTTTGCTTCATCTGTAGCTCCACTTCTCCGCCTGGAGAGGTGAAACTTCATCATCCATGTCTGGTAATCATATGAGGCTCCAGTTGTCCTAATTAAGGTCGTCCAAGGATAATCTATGACTCTATACAATGGATGAGGAACATCCATATCAAGAACAATAAAGTTTACTTTGTAAGATTGTCCCTCAATCGAAATAATGACATTCTTGACCATACCCTTAGTCTTTTTCATTGATTTATTCGCAAATTGAAGTAGTGCTCTAGATTTTTGTAAAGGACCCAACTTCAATTTCTCATATAAGGCCAAGGGTATTAAATTGATCGAAGAACCATTATCCAGGAGAGTGACTCACAACATAATGAGCACCCAAATATTTCTTATTCTGTGGCAATTTTTGGTTCTTGAGACAAAATGTTGTGGCAACCAATAAAACATGGGTCTTGATGTAGTTGTTTGGTTAACTCTACTAGGTGTGCACCTCACCTTCAAATATTTGTGAAATGCAAGATGACTAGCCACATATTCATCAAATGGCACTTTGACCATGATATTATCTCTACATAATCATGTCATTTTAGGATCATCTTTATGAATCTTCTTAATGATGCGCTTTCATACCGTAAAAGTACGGGGGAAAGGGATTGGAAAAGAATTATGTGATGACTTAGAATCATAAATGGAAACATGCTTTTTATTAAGAGAAACTGAGTTTTTCACACTTGAAACTTTTACAATTGGAATAACAATTGGATTATCTACTAAAGGATGAGGAATGCCTGATGATTATGCATTCTCCTCATTCGAAGGTGCAAGGTCATTTGTAGACTCTAAATATGGTGTGTGCTGCTTTATTCTCAAATTCCTCCTTAATCTAAAATTTTCTCCCTTCTGGAAATGCCTAATGTCATCATCCTTTGAAGTCTCTTTAGGTCGAGCTTCAAATTTGGTCCTATCCATGTCCTTGGCCCGATCAGGTATGACTACGATCCGTTTGCTCCTGAGAGATATATGATTAACACAATCAAACGGAGACATCTCGTGCTTAGACAGTTTAAAATCTGAGTAGTATACCTAATCTAATAAATGTTGTTGATGAGGTTCGTTCAGGCTATTGGGATTAGCCTGAACCTGGGCAGGAATAGATGTATAGGAACATTGCGCTCATCATGTAGATGGGATAAGTGGTTGAGGTCAACCATCAAATCCTGTACTTCGTTCCGATAGGAACGTAACTCCTCTAGAATCTGATGTTGAAAATCCATGGAACCGGAAGATGATTGCCGATGTGGTTGTGAAGAAGAAGGGCGTGAAGACTGATCCTGATAACCATAAGACGGTTGCGTGTACTGGGTATGATGCTAATTATTCGAGCCTTGCTGGCCCTATCGGTATGCCTGTTGACGTCGATATTGCTGGTGTTGTTGCCTTGGTGCTTGATAAGGAACAGCTCTAGAGCATTGTGGTGTTGAAAGAGGTGTAGGAGTAATGATGTGTTATATAAGTTTTGAGGTCGCTGATATGAGAAGCGGTCCCCAGAATCCCCATGTTTAGCGGGGTCATGTGTGTACCACACACCATTTACTTCCCACACTTGTGAAGGCTCCTCGACGATTGTTTCCGCAGATGGTGGTTGTTGCTGACAAGGATGGGCTAAAGGCTGGTCCACTACCCATGGTTTTAGTGGCCCTAACATCTGTTGTTCCTGAATATGATGAACACAATAAACTGGAGCAGCAGATGTAGTCACGACAGGTACCCTTATCTTGGATACCCTCTTAGAAAGCTCCTCCATCTGTTAGGCTATTTGGATAAGTTGTTGTCCAACTCATTCATATGCATATCAATCCTCTCAACTACTGTGAGCTTGTTTGTTATGAGGACCATGTCAAAAGGATCTATTTGTAGCCTTTATTTAACTGAGCTCTACTAGCGGTTTGTGCTCTACTTGTCTCAGTTATTCTTTCGAACACTTTCCAGATAGTGTCCGCTCCTCTAGATGTATAGTTGCCTCCACAAGTAGCACTAACCAAACCCTGCACCTCAAGGTGTAAACCACTATACAAGGATTGAACCAAGATGGTAGACTCTAAATCATGGAAAGGACATTTGTGCAAGAGGTCCTTGAATCTATCCCATGAGTTGCAAAAAGCTTCATTAGGCAGTTGGGAGAAAACTTGTGATGCATGAACGCATCATGTTAGTTCTACTTAAAGGGTAGAACTTCTTCAAGAAGAGGTCCTTGAACTGTACAAAGGTAGTAACAACTACCCCTAGGTTCTTCATCCAGTAATCAGCCTTATCCTTCAAGAAAAAGGAAGGGCTTTGAGCCTGACATAGTCTTGACTAATCCTAGGATGTCTAAGATTAGAACAGACTATCTCAAAGTCCCTAAGGAATGCATATGGCTCTTCGTGTGCATTCCCATGAAAATATGGCAGCAAGCTTAAGAATTGTGGCTTTAATTCATATTCAACTTCTGGTTCGGCTGGGTTTAACCAATTAGTCATATGAAATCGTCTAGGATTATATGCCACATCCATCGGTGCATCTCTACCCAACTACAGCTGGCCTAATTGAGCTCCCATTATTGCTTAATTCTATTCTGATTCTGCCAACCTGGCCAATACAACATGTATTGATCTTCTTCCTCCTCTCCATTTCCATTCTGTTTCTTAAGAGGCATCTTTAATGTATTTTCGTCATCTTCATCAAATAAAGGATTGGAGTGAGATGTAGAAGAAGAAAATGAAATTAAGTCAAACACACCAAGGCGATGGTCTTCCTCAGTCAGTAAAGTGGGTATATAGGAATTGGTTAGGATATAACCAACCCCAAGGAGAGAATCAAGATATGCATGTTCGAAAAGAGGATTATTTTCAAACCGTGATAGTCCAACTAAGGAAGGAGAAGGAAGGGGTTGGATCGGTGAAGATGTGATATTTGGGCGGTTCAATGACAAGCTCGCAAATCCGAGCAAAGATCCGATCAATTATCCATTTTCAAAATTTCAAAAGAAGGGAATTTTTTTAGCACACTCGAGATACAAAAGGATCTAGTTCTACTGGACACTTAAATGTGCAGATTTAATCACACAAAATCAATACAAACCCTTATGAATTCACCAACACAATGCTGAAGGCCGAGATGATGGCCTAATTATCTGATCAAATTTTAACATGTGATTAGATACAAATCTTGTCAGAGTTACGAGCTGTTAGGAACCTAAATTTCCTTACAAACTGTCTCGATTCCAATGACTAGTTGCATCCACTTTCAGCCAGTATGGAAGTAAGTCGGACTGTAAAATACGGCTACCCATTTACTTGAGGATCGGGTCTTGCGCGGTGTCCTCTAAACCTTCCACTCTTCTAAGGAAATCCGGATCGTTTACCAGCTACCTGTTGAGAAGCAACTAATCATTTTATGACCAGTAGTTCATATGAAATTCATGGCATGGCTCTATCCTAATGTTGTCCCTCTCTCACTTGATAAGTACCTGCATACAAATGAGGGCTTTGTGTAGCCGTAAAACAAGGTTGATTTTATTCCAATTTCTTTAGGTCAACTTGCATCAATTCAGTCCTGATTTTAAGAGTTTGGTTATCTCTTGAATTTAAGTGACCACAATCATCGCTAACATACAGTCCATTTTCCTTTATCCTTAAGTTGGTAAAACTGAGGGATAAGCGAGAAAACGGAATGCAGTCAAAAATCAATGATGCGTGCAGTCATTTAGAAATACTTACAATGCTTCCCAGCACTCTCTATGTAGATGCAGACAGAATTTATAAATCAATCTATATGATGCAAGTCAAGAAATCGCACCTAAGTAGTAGTTCTATTAGCGGTGAAGAAATCAATTTTTGACTAAGTAGAACGTATCCTACGTGCGTCTATGAATCTCCTAAGATTTTGCAATTGTAAATCTTATGAGATTCGTATAGTGTGTCATAAATTACGAAATAGATCAAGTAAAGAAATGACCTACGATCTTTCTATTTGGCAAAATGCTTGAATCTAAACGTCACTCAAGTCGAGAACCACTCTCGATACAACCACACGCTAGAATAAATAAATTATAAAGGTCTTTGTTTATATACGCGAGATCTCAATCGAGTCCACTGTAATGGTCAATGGAATAAAGTTCTACTAAGCTAGTATTCTCTCAAATAATTATTTGTCTCGTGGCTCTCCAATAAGTTGCTCCAAGCTTCTTGCCTCCATGGTCCTTCACAAATAGTCGGATCCACGGGCCTACCACAAAACAATGAAATCTATAAGGGATCTTTAGAGAGAGATAAAAGAACTTAGTTAAAAAGATACCACTAAAACAATACAATAAAGAAAACAAACTCAAGATAATTATGCTCAAGATTACTAAATAAATAATTGCTCCTAAATAATCACAAAATGTGTCGCGTCCCGGCAACGGCGCCATCTGATGAGGCGCTATGTGCATGAAATTAAAATAGATCTGTTGTAGCACATGCACTTAGCTTATCATAAAGAACCGAGAAGATTCTCAACAACGAGGCTCTCGGATTAAATTTATAACCTGAGAAGTCCAGGGTCGAACATAAGGACGCGAGCAATTTATTGAGAACATTTAGAGATCAAAAATTTCAGATAGCAATTCTTAGGTTAATTATGTTGAGATGACGCATAAAACACAAATATATAGATTTTTAACACATTTTTTATATAATTAAATTAAATACAAACAATGGAACACAAACAACATTAATAGAACATACACGCTTTAATGCACAAGATAACTAACTTGGATCAATTATGAGAATACCCTGGATTGATTATAAGATACGTAACTTAGCAATAAGTGAATTCAGTCTCCAAACTTTATTCAATATTAGTTAACAATTTCACTTGTAAGTTTTAATAAGTGTACACAGCAATTAAATCTTTTAATAACCTAATATATTGATTAAAAATAACTAACAATAGACTATTAAAGATTAAAGAATTTGACAGGATCAAATAATCGTTCAACGTGCAATTTCAAAGAAATAAAGAGATGTAAACAAGCACTTAAATCCAAAAATAATTAGGGCGTGACTTTTAAACCAAATTCGTCCACAAAATTCACCACAAGATAGAATATCAAACAAGCTTTAAAGCGAGACCAAAATCACATTAATTGGATTTAAGGATAACAAGTTATTCAACAATGAATCTAGGGGCATAAATGTAAGAAAACATCTGAGTTTATTACAAATAAGGATAAACAGGGACTAACATGTAAATAAGAAAACACGCAGGGGCTAATATGCAAATTACACAAAAGGCGGAAGGAGTTATATGTAATTATAGAAAAATAGCAGGGTTTCAATGCAAAAAGTCAACATCATGTGCGGCAGGCATGTGCGTCGAGGCCCAGACTGTACGTAGGCTCGGGCACACGTGTCTTGATGTAACGCTTCGATGTTGGCTCGAGTCTCCCGAGTCTCAGGAGGCGAATCCGTGCTTTAGCGTGTAACATGTCGCGCTTAATACCATTTGATCCAGGCTCCAGTCAGATAGATCAACGGTGACTGATGTTCTTCATTCAATGAGCTCCTCCACAAGCGGTGGGGATATAGCTGGGCTCCGACGATTATCGCTCTCCTCCATCGTGCTCTAGTTTTGTTGGTGAAGATCTATGAAACTTTCTGAGGGTTTGATGAAGTCAATAGCACCACGACAAAGCTATGTGATTATCTAGGTCACCCAGTTGATGTCAGGTAGTTGGGACAGCGGGCTTGAACTTCCCTCCGTTCAATGTCCGATCATTGAAGTCGATTGTGTACCTACAGATGTTAGTAAACAAAACCCTCTAAAAGCAAATGGTTTAGTCGATGGAAAGGGCTCAGTTGAATATGGTGGTTGCGAGCCCTATATGGGTCTTTCCTCTGTTCAAGAGGAAAGAATGGATCGATGTGAATACAATCATGAAGAAGTGTAGAATAGCACTGGAAAGTACGTGTGCATTTAGGGATAGAATTAGTGATATAGCTCAGATCGGATGAATACGTCGATGATGTTTTGATTCGAATTAAAAAAAATGGAAAATCAAGGAGGAAACGATGGAAAGATTACCTGGAAATCGATGGGGAACAAGGGTAAACAAGAAACATGCAGAATATAGGCCCTGCGCGGAGCTTTTCAAGCTCCAGATCGTTGCTCAATGCTTAGGCTTTCACAAAGCTCGAACAACCAATCAGAGAAAGTTGTAGCAAGGTAGAAACCCCTTGGATCACGCCGGAGTAGATTCTCCGTCGTCACACTAGTTCTCTTCGAGGTTCTGTCACAATCGAGGAGAAAAGGATAGGAGGCTACTCTCAAAGTGGGCAGATAGCCGGAGCAAGGAGTGGTGATGGCCTGTTTAAAGATGAAATACAGAGGTTGCAAGAGGCTTTAATGGAGGTTTCAACCTCCGTCGTTGATTGGGTGGTTAGAGTGAGGATGAGATCGGAGGTTGGCGGAAGTTGGGGTTAAATGGTGAAGGGATTAATGGATGTTTTGATGGGAGTTGGTGTGTACAGAGGTTGACAAAATTGGCAGAAGTTTGGCATAAGTTACCATGGAACGAGGAGTCGCGACGTTTGGGATGAGTGGTCCGGAGGTTGAAGAAATCCAGATGTTGTTGGATCGTAAGATCCAACGGTCCAAATTGGTGAATTAATGAGTGGCCAGATACGCCTGATCAGGGAGCGATCAGACGACATTGGAGGAATGGATGAGAACTGCTTGATCATCAGACCAAGCACCTGAGAATGAGGCACGGTCTAAAGGACGGGATGAAAGGAAAAGAAGATCAAACGGTGAGGAGAGGGCACGGGTGGCATGAAATGATCAGGCAATGTGGCGCAATCTGAAGGCGCTACGTGGCCCAATCAGAATGAAGACATTTCAAATATCAGTGTTAATTAGGAAACAGATATTTAGAGGACGAATTAGAAAAAGTCATGAACATGAAAGTTGTATATCTCGATGAGATTTACAACTTTCATGTAGAAGTCAAAGAGATCAGAGGTCGTCTAGACATAGTTAAAAATTAGAGAAGAATAAAAACAATTTTCTTTATTTTTCTTTTTATTATTTTTTTGTATTTTTATTTTGTTTTATATTTATTTTATTTATGCAAAATTTTAATCCAATTTCTATTTGATTTTTAATGAGAAATAAATACATAAAATATTACACCATAATAAGATTATATTAATATATAATAATTAGTGTTAATTATTTACAACACAATAGTTAGTAATTTGTGTTAATTTGTCAATGAATCTTGTTGATTAACTTAAGTAAGAGAGTCAATAATGGAGATTAATGATGATAAATCTAGGATTTATCAGTGTGCTGGGTCAACAAACAGAGCTCCATGATTGGTCCACGTGGACCAATCAGGAAAATCCGAGATAAAATGCATTATTAATTCGTTTAAAAATATTAAATGAATTTTTTTTGGTTAAAACATAAAAAATGTTTCTTATTTAATGCAGAATTTTATAGATATTTTTATTTATTTTTACAATATTTTTTATCATGTGTTAATTTTTACACATATATATACATAGTTATATTTACCTAAATTTAGTGTATTTTATTTTTATTTTTATTTTTATTTTGTATTTTTTTTATTTTTTATACATAATTTTGTATTTTAATATTATTAAATAATTATTTGTATATATTTAGATTATTTTCCTAATTTTATTTATTTGCTTAAATAAATAGGGGTATATATATTATAAGTGTAGTATACATGTATATTGTGATACATTATTTATTTCAATGCATTATTCATGGTTTTATTTTAAGTTTTTTATCTATATGTATTCCAAATAATATTTACAAGTATATAAAAATATGAAAAGAATAAAAATATAAATAATGAATTTCTTGATTATTTATATACAAGTATACAACATAACGGAGACCCAAAATCTGACTTTTATATCTTAGATCCATTTTAAATGAAATCACCTTCATTAAATAGATAATTAAATTTTATTACCAATAAATATGAGTTGGGTCAGTGAATACATTTGGAGGAGATACAAGTATGTGAAGTTTTCTTTGTGTTTTTTTTGTTCTTTGTGTCTGAGGCACACTGTGCATTATTTTTGTGTGAAATAAATTTTTTATTTTTCTTTGTATTATTAGTATAATTTTCATGTTGAAAGTTTTATTATTTGGGGGGTAAAAATTGAAATATAAAATAGGTCCAAAAGGCTACTTGTTGGTAAATGAAATTATAGTTTTTAGGTGTATTTTATGTACAATTACTCTGCCCTATCTCCCCTTACTTTATTCCTTTTCGACCAAGTCAATATTGCTTTTTCTCGAGGTCTAGGGTCATTCAGTATCTTCGACACTTCATTTATTTTCTTTTCTTTCCTTTGTTCTTTTTTTGAATTAAATACATATATTTATGTAGTATTTATGTATCGATCCTTGAGTGTTGTTTTGTACAAATTAATGTTATATACATGCATTTGGCTAGGGATTTAAGGCTACAATGAAAGAATAAATGTGATGAAATGTAGATTCATAAGTATCACATCCCTATTACCTTGTAGTCATGAGTCCCAATATGGATCAAGGAGACTATCCATGTTGCTAAAGTTAGATAACTAAATGGATACATCATGAGAGGTTCAGTGTCACCGTCCTAGAGGGCCAATTGATTGGGTTGTATAGTGCCCCGTTTAGGGTAATTTTGCTTAAAAGGGGATAAGTTGTACTATATGATTATCCATACTATAATTGTATGCGTAGATGATGAGATAAGATGAGATGCATGGTGATCTACTATTGGCTGGAATGATTATGAAACTCGGTACTGGATTTGATTATCGTAGGAAACAGAGGAAATCATACTTTCCCACTACTACTAGGGATTGAGATTCAAATGATCAATGTAGACTCTTATACCTTGACGCATGCCCTACGTCATCGTGGACATTCGTCGATGGGTAGTGGAATTGGGTGGTTCTGGAACGGTGTTCGCATGACTAGTGGTTTGCTCCATGTGTCAGACTTAGCCATGCGAGAGAATGTGTATATTATATGTAATGCAAGGTTAATGGAAATGTCCCACCTGTCGGGTTGTTCCGATGAGATGGGTATAATGAATAAATGGAATTATGAACATTTGTTGTATGTGTTATGCTTGGATGGGTTAGCATACATGAGAGTGTACGCAGCTCTCGTGGCCCCAATGAGTCCTAAATAGAGTACTAGTTCTATCCCACGTGTGTGTGTCGCGACCCTAACGGTGAGTGTGATGCTACGAGTACTATCAGTTGTCTGCGTCCTTAATACAACGCTCGTTGAATATTTGTACTTCATCATAAGGGTGTATCCGACGCGGTCTTGTTTGGTTGTGGTGTATTTGTCTCCAGGTATTCCCCTTGTGGCGGGTAAGCTGGGGTAAATAATTTGAGGTGTTGAAGTTTGGTTTGCAAAAGTTGGTTTCTCCTTTTCACGATATGTGACCGTGGAGGTTGTGTATAGGGAAGGAAACTCAGAGATTCTAAGTAGTTGTTGTAATGTATGGTACTCTTATGTTTATATACATGTGCAGTAATAATAATCTCCTTTGAATACTCAGATAGTCATAAAGGGAAGGAGTTAACGATATGATTGATTATAAGGGAACCACTTGGAGAATACAAGTGGGAAAATGTTATAAAACATGGAACTATGAATCCTTCCAAATGGTTGGCCTTAGTGAGCATTATTTAAAGAAAGATATTCTTGATGGTTTCACAAATATAATTATTCCCAAGTTAGTTACAAACCGGTAGGGTTTAGTTGTCACATGGTGATGTGTGTTGTTTGATTAGCACATGGTAAAGTGTGGAACTACTGAATTGTATATAAGTTAATCAATGTGAAGGTGTTGGAAATCAAGTTGAATACATGTGGTTAAACAAGGAAGTTCACATTTGGGAAGTAAAAGAAAATGACATAAAAAGAGAGTGGTAAGTTGTTCCTTTATGAGGACAGTCTGCCTCGTTAGTTCTCTTTTACACTTTTGCTCTTCTCCTTTCCATGCTTTAATTTTTAGCATCGTATTGTGTTAGTTTGCTAATAACATACCTATTTGTGTGGATTTGACATATGTTGTCAATGTTGTTGCATCAGGGAGCGGCTTTGGGATTAAGCTTGTCTTGGGTTTGCTGTATTGTTCAAAGTGCGTGCTCACTAGTAGAGATGTTCAGTGTTGCACTTGTAGATACTTGTATAGCTTCCATATTTTCTAAATTTTCAATCATGTAAATAGAATTAAGTTGAGGACTATGTTTATAATTATTTTGGTATAAACTATTGTGAACCATGAATGTAATATGTGTTGGAGCATTTTATTGCTATAGCATTTTATTTCAACTCTTCTGTCATGCTTCACATTTCGAATGATAATCATGATGTATGAATGTGACTATTGTTGAGTATCTGGATCCTATGGACATGAGGTGTCGCAGATAGACATGGTAGCAAACACTATAGTGCCAACCAATTGTTCTAATACAATTAATTCCTATTTGATATTGTATGTCGAGATGGTTAAAGTGGTGATGCCTTGACTTTGATTTTACGAGATATCGAGTTTGACACCAGAAGCGATACATTGTTCCTTAGTTATGATTTCCAATCGTAATATGTACCAATATTGTGATTTCAAAAGTTTGCTTGTTGGAACCTCCAACAACTTTTGATTTTCCCTTAAGCTTGATTTCACAAAATTATCATTTATCATTTTGCACAGTGTACTGGTTGTGACGTATCTGTCAATTATTTTATCATGTTTTGAGTTTGATCTAAGATTTAAAAAATCAGACCGGAATGGTTGGTCAGAATAGTTGGATCGAGAATCGATCCTGGCCTGATCTGTTTGACCGATTTCAAGTAATTGATTTTAAAATAGAAGAAAATAAAAAAATCGGGTCTAACAGTCAAACCTGGTTCACCTAGATGGTCGAACCAGATTGACTCGGATTAACACAGTTCTAGTGGTTTGATAAATTAAAAAAATAAAGGTTTAAATATTTAAATAAGATAGGATTTTTATTACTTGTTCCCCACTTAACTTCTGCAACATCAGTTATGCCCCTCTTTTTTTAGAATACAATTGTGCCTCTACCTTCTTAAAGTAGTTGTCTAGAAACAACTATACGTAAAGGATTACAACAAATGATTACAAATTTTATTCATACACAATGCTAGAAAATATGACTAACTTTTGTAGAGTTTTACTCAAAATAGAAAATCATGTTATTCTATTGAAAGATTTGATATTTTAAACAACTATGTCATTAATATATACATACA
The DNA here is from genome assembly GCA_037367405.1 of Ottelia alismoides. Lineage (NCBI taxonomy): Eukaryota > Viridiplantae > Streptophyta > Magnoliopsida > Alismatales > Hydrocharitaceae > Ottelia > Ottelia alismoides. Next base: position 512,102 of record JAZKJV010000750.1, read on the forward strand.
TACTTGTGATATTCGAATCCAAATAACTCAGACCCGACCCAATTATGATCCATTTAATCCGATAAAACTATCAATCAATATTAAATGATCTAAATCGAGCAAAATATAGTAAATCAAAATTCATTTGGGATCAATTGATCAAAAAGCAGTTGCATCGTAAAGCGCGCCATCAGAAAAACTGTAACACAATTGGAAGCTGAAAAAATAATCTGAGACCATCATAAAATTCGTCTCAACAATATAAGGCCAACAAAATCGAATGTCCATCGATCGGAGATCGTTTGATAATTTATATCCACAAAATTTGATCAAAAATCAAAGCCGTATTTCGTCAATTTCTCTATCCATCTTAATCAGAAAAGTATGAAATTTATATCATTTGATCATCATGTATAGACGATCTAAACAAGATAATGTATATTAAAACCCAAAATACGAGGTGCAACTACGAAGGACTTTAATGTCTCAATTAACTGAGAAAGAATGGTTTAAAAAATAAAATAAGATTCAAATTATTTTTTTATTGCACCACAGTGAGCAGTAGTGGCTAGCTTTCTTCTCCATTTGGGCCAAAACTCCCACTCATGCATACAATCTTGATCTTCATTTTGGAGATCCCAAAGGTACAATTCTTTCACTCCTTTTGCTGCTATTTATGTCTTAAAAACCCAAATTTGGGGCCCTTATATAGCTATTAATTTCATTCTTTAAAAAATAAGATTTTTAAGGGAGAATGCATGCATGTTAGATCTAAATCTAGACCAATATTTTACTGTTGTTCATGCTTTTAATTTTGAAAGAAATAGGAGTACGATAGCCTAATTACGATCAAGATTGAGACCAGTGTATTGTTTTTGTTCATCATTTAACAATTTAAAGATTTGGGGGTGTTTTAATATGAAATTGTGTCAATTTTCAGACCACAAGAGTTGCACTTCGTATGCTTAATTTATGAAAGATTTGGGGATGGATTAACATGCAAATTAATTCTAATTGTAGACCCATTAGTTGTATATTTTCATAATTTAAATATAATGATTTGAGGGTTTTTGCATGAAGATTCTCTTCCTAAAAGTTACTAAAGTGCGGATTTTAGTTCTAAATTTAAGACCAGATTATTGCTCTTGATCATGAAATTTAAAAGATCAAAATTAGGGGGTGATTGCTTGGAATTGAATTTAATCCAGATCAAATAAGTAACTCTAATCTCAAGAGTTATTTTTCCACTCTAGTGGCTCTTCCTGTAGGGGATACAATGGATTTTCTGTTGGGGGTGATCGATTTTAGTGGATAATCAGGTTCTTTTATGGGCTCATAATGGATGTTAAATAGTTCCCTGAATCCTCGGCTAAGGGACTATAAGACAGAGGTTCATTCCGGAAGTGACTATCTTGGTCTTTTTCTTCCTATCTTGTAAAAAATGGGTAATTTGGCATAGATTAGAACTTAGATCTAGATAAAATGAGTAGCCTCTAATCTCATGATTGTAGAAATGATAACTTATAATCACAAGGACTTATCATCTTCATGAATTATTCCTTTAGGTATACTCTACTAACTTTATATCACTATTTAGAATATCGTTGACCAAATGCCTAGATCTGTAAGGTTAACAACAACATATATCAAGAAAGAATGAGGAATCAAGTAAGTATTGGTGAATCAAGTAATGTCAGATAATGGTGTCGATCATGGTGACCCTTACACCTGATCGTGTGAGGGTGCGGTGACCCTCAGCTGAGCGGGAGATAGGAAGCCCAGCTATGGTAGTGGCTGCCAAGTGCACGGGTCTAGGATCCCATTCCTTTGTACGGTTTTTACGTGAGCTCGTAATAGTTTTACACTTCGTTGGGATCTAGGTTTTTGACCAATTCTGTTGACCCTCTGTTCTTAGGGTGCATAGGTTGGGGGATCCTTGATTTTGATTTTTCTTTACGAGTTTGTTTGACTGTACCGATCGAGCTGGTTTTTGGAGTGACTCTTGCAGAGAGTCTCTCCTACCCATCTCAGGGGGGTAGTTTTGGGCTAGGACTAGTCCTCTACTAGACCGCTCTTCCACTTGAGTTTAGGAGGATTCCTCACTGCTTGAGTTTTGGTTGTCGTTCCGCTAATAGGTCTAGGCGATGAGTAACAATTGAGAGTTTGGTTACAGTTGAGTTGGATATAGTTGAGTTTGGTTATAGCTGAATTGGTTATATATGAGTGTCGTACTGAAATCATCAATCATCATCAATCACAATAATCAACTATTACCGCTGTCAGGAGAAGCTAGTGGACATATTTGGTATTGTATGCCGAGATGGTTAAAGTGGTGATGACTCTGATTTTATGAGATATCGAGTTCAACACCATAAGCAATACATTGTTCCTTAGCTGCGATTTCCAAACGTGATTTCTACTAATATCCTAATTTCAAAAGTTTGCTTGTTCGAACCTCCAACCACTTCTCCATTTTCCCTTAATTTTGATTTCACAAAATTATCATATATTATTTCACACGGTGTACTGGTTGTGACTTATCTGTCAATTATTATATGTTTTGTATTTGATCTATAGTTTAAAAAATCAGACCGAAGTGGTCGGATGGACCGAGAAATGATCTTGACCTGATCGGTTTAACCGATTTCGTGTGATTGATTTTAAAAAAGAAGAAAATAAAAGATCGGGTCTAACAAGTGGTCGGACATGGTTGACCTAGGTGGTCCAACCAGATTGACCCGGATGGACCCAATTTTGGTTGTTTGGTAAATTAAAAAAAGGACTAAATAATTAAATAATAGGATTTTTATCACTTGTTCCGCACTTAACTTCTGCAATATCGATTATGCCTCTCACTTTTTTGAAATATCAGTTGTTCCTCTACCTTCTTAGAGTAGTTGTCTATTAATAACTACACGTAAAGGATTACAATAAACGATTACAAATTTTATTCATATACAATGATAGAAAATAAGGCCAACTTTTGTAGAGTTTTACTCAAAATAGAAATCATGTTATTCTATTGAAAGATTTGATATTTTAAATGATTATATCATTGATATATACATACGTACTCATGACATCCAATTTCGAATAACTCGAATCTGGCCTGATTATGATCCATTTAGTCTGATAAAATAATCGATCATTATTAAATGATCTAACTCGAACCATAGATCGTAAATCAAAATTCCGTTGGGATCAATCGATCAAAAATTGATTGCATCATAAAGCATGCCACCAGAAAAACTGCGACGTAATTGGAAGTCGAAAAAATAATCCGAGACCATCATAAAATTCGTCTCGATGAAATAAGATCAAGAAAATCGAACATTCGTCGATCGAAGGTCGCTTGATAATTTAAAATCACATAATTTGATCAAAAATCAATACTGTGTTTCGTCTATTTCTGTATCCATCTTGGATCAGAAAAGTATGAAATTTATATTGTTTGATCATCATGTATAGACGATCGAAAGAAGATATTATACATTAGAATCGAGAATACGAGGTGCAGATGCGAGGGACTATGATATCTTAAATAAATGAGAGAGAATGGTTTAAAAAATAAAATAAAACCTATAATCTTTTTATTGCAGCACAATGAGCGGTAGTAGTTGGCTTTCTTCTCCATTTGAACCAAAATCCCACTCCTACATACAATCTTGATCTCCATTTTGGAGATCCCAAAGGTACAATTCTTTCCCTCCTTTTGCTTCCATTTATGTCTTAAAAGCCCATATTTTGAACACTTGTATAGTTATTGATTTCATGCTTTTAAAATATGATTTTGAGGGGAGAATGCATGCATGTTAGATCTAAATCCATACTAATATTTTACTGATGTTCATGCTTTTAATTTTGAAAAAAATAAGGGTACAATAGCCTAATTAAGATCAAGATTCAGACCAATGTATTATAGTTGTTCGTCGTTTAAAATTTTGAAGATTTGGGTGTGATTTAGCATGAATTATGTCAATTTTCATACCACAATAGTTGCAGTTTGTATGCTTAATTTATGAAGAATTTGGGGATGAATTAATATGAGAATTGAGTCTAATTGTAGACCCATTAGCCACAGTTTTTCATAATTGAAATATGATGATTTTAGGGTTTTGCATGAAGATTCTCTCACTAAAAGTTATTGAGGGCAGATTTTAGTACTAAATTTAAAATCAGATTATTGCTCATGATCATGGAATTTAAAAGATCAAAATTAGGGGGAGAATTGCATGGAATTGAATTTAATCCACGTCTAATGAGTAACTCTAATCTCATGAGCTAAATAAGAAAAAAGTTGGGTAATCTGGCATAGATTTGAACTTAGATCCAAATCAAATGAGTAGCTTCTAATCTCATGATTGTAGAAATGATAACCTATGATCATAAGGACTTATCATCTTCATGAATTAATCCTTTAGGCATACTCTACTAAATTTATATCACTATTTAGAATATCACTGACCAGATGCCTAGATCTGTAAGGTTAACAACAACATATATCGAGAAAGAATGAGGAATCAAGTAAGTATTGGTGAATCAAGTAATGTCAGATAATGGTGACGATCATGGTGACCCTTACACCTAACCGTACGAGGTATGGTGACCCTCAGTTGGGAGGGAGATAGGAAACCCAGTTAGGGTAGCAGCTGTCAAGTGCATGGGTCTAGGATCTCATTACTTTGTACGGTTTTTACGCGATCTCACAATAGTTTTACACTTCGTTGGGATCCAGATTTTTAACCAGTTCCACTGACCCTCTGTTCTTAGGGTGCCTAGGCTGGGGACCCTTGGTTTTGATTTTTCTTTATGAGCTTGTTTGTCCGTACCGGTCGGGCTGGTTTTTGGAGTGACTCTTCCGGAGAGTCGCTCCCATCCATCTCAGGGGTGTAGTTTTAGACTAGGTATATCCCTCTACTAGACCGCACTTCCACATAGAGGACGAAATGGATGGATCTCTTAGGAGGCTTCCTCACCGCTTGAGTTTTGGTTGTCGTTCCTCCAATAGGCCTTGACGATGAGTAACAGTTGAGAGTTTGGTTATAATTGAGTTTGGTTATAGCTGAATTTGTTACAGATGAGTGAGGTACTGAAATCATCAATCATCGTCAATCATCAATCATCTACACATAACCAGATCTTAGAACTACTATGACATATGTTAGGAGAAGCTAGTGGACGTATTTGATATTGTATGCCGAGATGGTTAAAGTGGTGATGACTTTGATTTTACATGATATCGAGTTCAACACCAGAAGCGATACATTGTTCCTTAGCTGTGATTTCCAATCTCAATTTGTACCAATATCGTGATTTTCAAATGATTGCTTGTTCGAACCTCCAAACGCTTCTGCATTTTCCCTTAATTTTAATTTCACAAAATTATCATTTATTATTTTGCACGGTGTACTGGTTGTAACATATCTGTCAATTATCATATCATGTTTTGTATTCGATCTAGTGTTTAAAAAATCAGATCGGGGTGGCCTAGTGGATCTAATCGATCCTGACCTGATCGGTTTAATTGATTTCATGTAATTTGTTTTAAAAAAGAAGAAAAATAAAAATATCGTGTCTAACTGGAGGTCGGATCGGGTTGACCTAGGTGGTCGAACCAGATTGACCCGGATGGACCCAATTTCGTTGGTTTGGTAAATTAAAAAATAAAGGTCTCAATAATTAAATAATAGGGTTTTATCACTTGCTCCCCACTTAACTTCTACAATATCAGTTATGACCATCTCTTTTTTGGAATATCATTTGTGCCTCTACCTTCTTAGTGTAGTTGTCTAGATAAAGGAATACAATAAATGATTACAAATTTTATTCAAATACAATGCTAGAAAATATGGCTAACTTTTGTAGGTAATGCAAGGTTAATGGAAATGTCCCACCTGCCGGGTTGTTCCGATGAGATGGGTATAATGAATAAATGGAATTATGAACATCTGTTGTATGTGTTATGCTTGGATGGGTTAGCATACATGAGAGTGTACGCAGCTCTCGTGGCCCCAATGAGTCCTAAATAGAGTCCTAGTTCTATCCCGCGTGTGTGTGTCGCGACCCTAACGGTGAGCGTGATGCTACGAGTACTATCAGTTGTCTGCGTCCTTAATACAACGCTCGTTGAATATTTGTACTTCATCATAAGGGTGTATCCGATGCGGTCTTGTTTGGTTGTGGTGTATTTGTCTCCAGGTATTCCCCTTGTGGCGGGTAAGCTGGGGTAAATAATTTGAGGTGTTGAAGTTTGGTTTGCAAAAGTTGGTTTCTCCTTTTCACGATATGTGACCGTGGAGGTTGTGTATAGGGAAGGAAACTCAGAGATTCTAAGTAGTTGTTGTAATGTATGGTACTCTTATGTTTATATACATGTGCAGTAATAATAATCTCCTTTGAATACTCAGATAGTCATAAACGGAAGGAGTTAACGAAATGATTGATTATAAGGGAACCACTTGGAGAATACAAGTGGGAAAATGTTATAAAACATGGAACTATGAATCCTTCCAAATGGTTGGCCTTAGTGAGCATTATTTAAAGAAAGATATTCTTGATGGTTTCACAAATATAATTATTCCCAAGTTAGTTACAAACCGGTAGGGTCTAGTTGTCACATGGTGATGTGTGTTGTTTGATTAGCACATGGTAAAGTGTGGAACTACTGAATTGTATATAAGTTAATCAATGTGAAGATGTTGGAAATCAAGTTGAATACATGTGGTTAAACAGGGAAGTTCACATTTGGGAAGTAAAAGAAAATGACATAAAAAGAGAGTGGTAAGTTGTTCCTTTATGAGGACAGTCTGCCTTGTTAGTTCTCTTTTACACACTTTTGCTCTTCTCCTTTCCATGCTTTAATTTTTAGCACCGTATTGTGTTAGTTTGCTAATAACATACCTATTTGTGTGGATTCGACATATGTTGTCAATGTTGTTGCATCAGGGAGCGGCTTTGGGATTAAGCTTGTCTTGGGTTTGCTGTATTATTCAAAGTGCGTGCTCACTAGTAGAGATGTTCAGTGTTGCACTTGTAGATACTTGTATAGCTTCCATATTTTCTAAATTTTCAATCATGTAAATAGAATTAAGTTGAGGACTATGTTTATAATTATTTTGGTATAAACTATTGTGAACCATGAATGTAATATGTGTTGGAGCATTTTATTGCTATAGCATTTTATTTCAACTCTTCTTTCATGCTTCACATTTCGAATGATAATCATGATGTATGAATGTGACTATTGTTGAGTATCTGGATCCTATGGACATGAGGTCTCACAGATAGACATGGTAGCAAACACTATAGTGTCAACCAATTGTTCTAATACAATTAATTCCTATTTGATATTGTATGTGGAGATGGTTAAAGTGGTGATGCCTTGACTTTGATTTTACGAGATATCGAGTTTGACACCAGAAGCAATACATTGTTCCTTAGTTACGATTTCCAATCGTAATATGTACCAATATTGTGATTTCAAAAGTTTGCTTGTTGGAACCTCCAACAACTTTTGATTTTCCCTTAAGCTTGATTTCACAAAATTATCATTTATCATTTTGCACGGTGTACTGGTTTGGACGTATCTGTCAATAATTTTATCATGTTTTGAGTTTGATCTAAGATTTAAAAAATCGGACCGGAATGGTTGGTCAGAATAGTTGGACCGAGAATCGATCCTGGCCTGATCTGTTTGACCGATTTCAAGTAATTGATTTTAAAATAGAAGAAAATAAAAAAAATCGGGTCTAACAGTCAAACCTGGTTCACCTAGATGGTCGAACCAGATTGACTCGGATTAACACAGTTCTAGTGGTTTGGTAAATTAAAAAAATAAAGGTTTAAATATTTAAATAAGATAGGATTTTTATCACTTGTTCCCCACTTAACTTCTGCAACATCAGTTATGCCCCTCTTTTTTTAGAATACAATTGTGCCTCTACCTTCTTAAAGTAGTTGTCTAGAAACAACTATACGTAAAGGATTACAACAAATGATTACAAATTTTATTCATACACAATGCTAGAAAATATGACTAACTTTTGTAGAGTTTTACTCAAAATAGAAAATCATGTTATTCTATTGAATGATTTGATATTTTAAACAACTATGTCATTAATATATACATACATACTTGTGATATTCGAATCCAAATAACTCAGACCCGACCCAATTATGATCCATTTAATCCGATAAAACTATCAATCGATATTAAATGATCCAAATCGAGCAAAAGATAGTAAATCAAAATTCATTTGGGATCAATCGATCAAAAAGTAGTTGCATCGTAAAGCGCACCATCAGAAAAACTGTAACACAATTGGAAGCTGAAAAAATAATCTGAGACCATCATAAAATTCGTCTCAGCAATATAAGGCCAACAAAATCAAATGTCCATCGATCGGAGATCGTTTGATAATTTATATCCAAAAAAATTGATCAAAAATCAAAGCCGTATTTCGTCAATTTCTCTATCCATCTTAATCAGAAAAGTATGAAATTTATATCATTTGATCATCATGTATAGACGATCTAAACAAGATAATGTATATTAAAACCCAAAATACGAGGTGCAACTACGAAGGACTTTAATGTCTCAATTAACTGAGAAAGAATGGTTTAAAAAATAAAATAAGATTCAAATTATTTTTTTATTGCACCACAGTGAGCAGCAGTGGCTAGCTTTCTTCTCCATTTGGGCCAAAACTCCCACTCATGCATACAATCTTGATCTTCATTTTGGAGATCCCAAAGGTACAATTCTTTCACTCCTTTTGCTGCTATATATGTCTTAAAAACCCAAATTTGGGGCCCTTATATAGCTATTGATTTCATTCTTTAAAAAATAAGATTTTTAAGGGAGAATGCATGCATGTTAGATCTAAATCTAGACCAATATTTTACTGTTGTTCATGCTTTTAATTTTGAAAGAAATAGGAGTACGATAGCCTAATTACGATCAAGATTCAAAAATTACGATCAAGATTGAGACCAATGTATTGTTTTTGTTCATCATTTAACAATTTAAAGATTTAGGGGTGTTTTAATATGAAATTGTGTCAATTTTCAGACCACAAGAGTTGCACTTCGTATGCTTAATTTATGAAAGATTTGGGGAAGGATTAACATGCAAATTAATTCTAATTGTAGACCCATTAGTTGTATATTTTCATAATTTAAATATAATGATTTGAGGGTTTTTGCATGAAGTTTCTCTTCCTAAAAGTTACTAAAGGGCGGATTTTAGTTCTAAATTTAAGACCAGAATATTGCTCTTGATCATGAAATTTAAAAGATCAAAATTAGGGGGTGATTGCTTGGAATTGAATTTAATCCAAATCAAATAATAACTCTAATCTCAAGAGTTAAGTAAAAAATGGGTAATCTGACATAGATTAGAACTAAGATCTAGATCAAATGAGTAGCCTCTAATCTCATGATTGTAGAAATGATAACTTATAATCACAAGGACTTATCATCTTCATGAATTATTCCTTTAGGTATACTCTACTAACTTTATATCACTATATAGAATATCGTTGACCAAATGCCTAGATCTGTAAGGTTAACAACAACTTATATCGAAAAAGAATGAGGAATCAAGTAAGTATTGGTGAATCAAGTAATGTTAGATAATGGTGTCGATCATGGTGACCCTTACACCTGATCGTGTGAGGGTGCGGTGACCCTCAGCTGAGCGGGAGATAGGAAGCCCAGTTATGGTAGTGGCTGCCAAGTGCACGGGTCTAGGATCCCATTCCTTTGTACGGTTTTTACGTGAGCTCGTAATAGTTTTACACTTCGTTGGGATCTAGGTTTTTGACCAATTCTGTTGACCCTCTGTTCTTAGGGTGCATAGGTTGGGGGATCCTTGATTTTGATTTTTCTTTACGAGTTTGTTTGACTGTACTGGTCGAGCTGGTTTTTGGAGTGACTCTTGCAGAGAGTCTCTCCTACCCGTCTCAGGGGGGTAGTTTTGGACTAGGACTAGTCCTCTACTAGACCGCTCTTCCACTTGAGTTTAGGAGGATTCCTCACCGCTTGAGTTTTGGTTGTCGTTCCGCCAATAGGTCTAGGCGATGAGTAACAATTGAGAGTTTGATTACAGTTGAGTTGGATACAGTTGAGTTTGGTTATAGCTGAATTGGTTATATATGAGCGTCATACTGAAATCATCAATCATCATCAATCACAATAATCAACTATTACCGATGTCAGGAGAAGCTAGTGGACATATTTGATATTGTATGCCGAGATGGTTAAAGTGGTGATGACTCTGATTTTATGAGATATCCAGTTCAACACCATAAGCAATACATTGTTCCTTAGCTGCGATTTCCAATCGTGATTTCTACTAATATCCTAATTTCAAAAGTTTGCTTGTTCGAACCTCCAACCACTTCTCCATTTTCCCTTAATTTTGATTTCACAAAATTATCATATATTGTTTCACACGGTGTACTGGTTGTGACTTATCTACCAATTATTATATGTTTTGTATTTGATCTATAGTTTAAAAAATCAGACCGGAGTGGTCGGATGGACCGAGAAATGATCTTGACCTAATCGGTTTAACCGATTTCGTGTGATTGATTTCAAAAAAGAAGAAAATAAAAGATCGGGTCTAACAAGTGGTCGGACATGGTTGACCTAGGTGGTCGAACCAGATTGACCCGGATGGACACAATTTTGGTTGTTTGGTAAATTAAAAAAAGGACTAAATAATTAAATAATAGGATTTTTATCACTTGTTCCGCACTTAACTTCTGCAATATCGGTTATGCCTCTCACTTTTTTGGAATATCAGTTGTTCCTCTACCTTCTTAGAGTAGTTGTCTATAAATAACTACACGTAAAGGATTACAATAAATGATTACAAATTTTATTCATATACAATGATAGAAAATATGGCCAACTTTTGTAGAGTTTTACTCAAAATAGAAATCATGTTATTCGATTGAAAGATTTGATATTTTAAATGATTATTTCATTGATATATACATACGTACTCATGACATCCAATTTCGAATAACTCGAATCTGGCATGATTATGATCCATTTAGTCTGATAAAATAATCGATCATTATTAAATGATCTAACTCGAACCATAGATCGTAAATCAAAATTCCGTTGGGATCAATCGATCAAAAATTGATTGCATCATAAAGCATGCCACCAGAAAAACTACGACGTAATTGGAAGTCGAAAAAATAATCCGAGACCATCATAAAATTCGTCTCGATGAAATAAGATCAAGAAAATCGAACATTCGCCGATCGAAGGTCGCTTGATAATTTAAAATCACATAATTTGATCAAAAATCAGTACCGTGTTTCGTCTATTTCTGTATCCATCTTGGATCAGAAAAGTATGAAATTTATATTGTTTGATCATCATGTATAGACGATCGAAAGAAGATATTATACAATAGAATCGGAAATACGAGGTGCATATGCGAGGGACTATGATATCTTGCATAAATGAGAGTGAATGGTTTCAAAAATAAAATAAAACTTATATTAATCTTTTTATTGCAGCACAACGAGCAGTAGTAGTTGGCTTTCTTTTCCATTTGAACCAAAATCCCACTCCTACATACAATCTTGATCTCCATTTTGGAGATCCCAAAGGTACAATTCTTTCCCTCCTTTTGCTGCCATTTATGTCTTAAAAGCCCATATTCTGAACCCTTGTATAGTTATTGATTTCATGCTTTTAAAATATGATTTTGAGGGGAGAATGCATGCATGTTAGATCTAAATCCATACTAATATTTTACTGATGTTCATGCTTTTAATTTTGAAAAAAATAAGGGTACAATAGCCTAATTAAGATCAAGATTCAGACCAATGTATTATAGTTGTTCGTCGTTTAAAATTTTGAAGATTTGGGTGTGATTTAGCATGAATTATGTCAATTTTCATACCACAATAGTTGCAGTTTGTATGCTTAATTTATGAAGAATTTGGGGATGAATTAATATGAGAATTGAGTCTAATTGTAGACCCATTAGCCACAGATTTTTCATAATTGAAATATGATGATTTTAGGGTTTTGCATGAAGATTCTCTCACTAAAAGTTATTGAGGGCAGATTTTAGTACTAAATTTAAAATCAGATTATTGCTCATGATCATGGAATTTAAAAGATCAAAATTAGGGGGTGAATTGCATGGAATTGAATTTAATCCGCCTCTAATGAGTAACTCTAATCTCATGAGCTAAATAAGAAAAAAGTCGGGTAATCTGGCATAGATTTGAACTTAGATCCAAATCAAATGAGTAGCTTCTAATCTCATGATTGTAGAAATGATAACCTATGATCATAAGGACTTATCATCTTCATGAATTAATCCTTTAGGTATACTCTACTAAATTTATATCACTATTTAGAATATCACTGACCAGATGCCTAGATCTGTAAGGTTAACAACAACATATATCGAGAAAGAATGAGGAATCAAGTAAGTATTGGTGAATCAAGTAATGTCAGATAATGGTGACGATCACGGTGACCCTTACACCTGACCGTACGAGGTATGGTGACCCTCAGTTGGGAGGGAGATAGGAAACCCAGTTAGGGTAGCAGCTGTCAAGTGCGTGGGTCTAGGATCTCATTACTTTGTACAGTTTTTACGCGATCTCACAGTAGTTTTACACTTCGTTGGGATCCAGATTTTTAACCAGTTCCACTGACCCTCTGTTCTTAGGGTGCCTAGGCTGGGGACCCTTGGTTTTGATTTTTCTTTATGAGCTTGTTTGTCCGTACCGGTCGGGCTGGTTTTTGGAGTGACTCTTCCGGAGAGTCGCTCCCATCCATCTCAGGGGCGTAGTTTTAGACTAGGCATATCCCTCTACTAGACCGCACTTCCACATAGAGGGCGAAATGGATGGATCTCTTAGGAGGCTTCCTCACCGCTTGAGTTTTGGTTGTCGTTCCTCCAATAGGCCTTGGCGATGAGTAACAGTTGAGAGTTTGGTTATAATTGAGTTGGATATAATTGAGTTTGGTTATAGCTGAATTTGTTACAGATGAGTGAGGTACTGAAATCATCAATCATCGTCAAACATCAATCATCTACACTTAACCAGATCTTAGAACTACTATGACATATGTTAGGAGAAGCTAGTGGACGTATTTGATATTGTATGCCGAGATGGTTAAAGTGGTGATGACTTTGATTTTACATGATATCGAGTTCAACACCAGAAGCGATACATTGTTCCTTAGCTGCGATTTCCAATCTCAATTTGTACCAATATCGTGATTTTCAAATGATTGCTTGTTTGAACCTCCAAACGCTTCTGCATTTTCCCTTAATTTTAATTTCACAAAATTATCATTTATTATTTTGCACGGTGTACTGGTTGTAACGTATCTGTCAATTATCATATCATGTTTTGTATTCGATCTAGTGTTTAAAAAATCAGATCGGGGTGGCCTAGTGGATCTAATCGATCCTGACCTGATCGGTTTAATTGATTTCATGTAATTTGTTTTAAAAAAGAAGAAAAATAAAAATATCGTGTCTAACTGGAGGTCGGATCGGGTTGACCTAGGTGGTCGAACCAGATTGACCCGAATGGACCCAATTTCGTTGGTTTGGTAAATTAAAAAATAAAGGTCTCAATAATTAAATAATAGGATTTTATCACTTGCTCCCCACTTAACTTCTACAATATCAGTTATGACCATCTCTTTTTTGGAATATCATTTATGCCTCTACCTTCTTAGTGTAGTTGTCTAGATAAAGGAATACAATAAATGATTACAAATTTTATTCATATACAATGCTAGAAAATATGGCTAACTTTTGTTGGTAATGCAAGGTTAATGGAAATGTCCCACCTGTCGGGTTGTTCCGATGAGATGGGTATAATGAATAAATGGAATTATGAACATCTGTTGTATGTGTTATGCTTGGATGGGTTAGCATACATGAGAGAGTACGCAGCTCTCGTGGCCCCAATGAGTCCTAAATAGAGTCCTAGTTCTATCCCACGTGTGTGTGTCGCGACCCTAACGGTGAGCGTGATGCTACGAGTACTATCAGTTGTCTGCGTCCTTAATACAACGCTCGTTGAATATTTGTACTTCATCATAAGGGTGTATCCGACACGGTCTTGTTTGGTTGTGGTATATTTGTCTTCAGGTATTCCCCTTGTGGCGGGTAAGATGGGGTAAATAATTTGAGGTGTTGAAGTTTGGTTTGCAAAAGTTGGTTTCTCCTTTTCACGATATGTGACCGTGGAGGTTGTGTATAGGGAAGGAAACTCAGAGATTCTAAGTAGTTGTTGTAATGTATGGTACTCTTATGTTTATATACATGTGCACTAATAATAATCTCCTTTGAATACTCAGATAGTCATAAACGGAAGGAGTTAACGATATGATTGATTATAAGGGAACCACTTGGAGAATACAAGTGGGAAAATGTTATAAAACATGGAACTATGAATCCTTCCAAATGGTTGGCCTTAGTGAGCATTATTTAAAGAAAGATATTCGTGATGGTTTCACAAATATAATTATTCCCAAGTTAGTTACAAACCGGTAGGGTTTAGTTGTCACATGGTGATGTGTGTTGTTTGATTAGCACATGGTAAAGTGTGGAACTACTGAATTGTATATAAGTTAATCAATGTGAAGGTGTTGGAAATCAAGTTGAATACATGTGGTTAAACAGGGAAGTTCACATTTGGGAAGTAAAAGAAAATGACATAAAAAGAGAGTGGTAAGTTGTTCCTTTATGAGGACAGTCTGCCTCGTTAGTTCTCTTTTACACACTTTTGCTCTTCTCCTTTCCATGCTTTAATTTTTAGCATCGTATTGTGTTAGTTTGCTAATAACATACCTATTTGTGTGGATTCGACATATGTTGTCAATGTTGTTGCATCAGGGAGCGGCTTTGGGATTAAGCTTGTCTTGGGTTTGTTGCATTGTTCAAAGTGCGTGCTCACTAGTGGAGATGTTCAGTGTTGCACTTGTAGATACTTGTATAGCTTCCACATTTTCTAAATTTTCAATCATGTAAATAGAATTAAGTTGAGGACTATGTTTATAATTATTTTGGTATAAACTATTGTGAACCACGAATGTAATATGTGTTGGAGCATTTTATTGCTATAGCATTTTATTTCAACTCTTCTTTCATGCTTCACATTTCGAATGATAATCATGATGTATGAATGTGACTATTGTTGAGTATCTGGATCCTATGGACATGAGGTGTCACAGATAGACATGGTACCAAACACTATAGTGCCAACCAATTGTTCTAATACAATTAATTCCTATTTGATATTGTATGTCGAGATGGTTAAAGTGGTGATGCCTTGACTTTGATTTTTACGAGATATCGAGTTTGACACCAGAAGCGATACATTGTTCCTTAGTTACGATTTCCAATCGTAATATGTACCAATATTGTGATTTCAAAAGTTTGCTTGTAGGAACCTCCAACCACTTTTGATATTCCCTTAAGTTTGATTTCACAAAATTATCATTTATCATTTCGCACGGTGTACTGGTTGTGACGTATCTGTCAATTATTTTATCATGTTTTGAGTTTGATCTAAGATTTAAAAAATCAGACCAGAATGATTGGTCAGACTAGTTGGACCGAGAATCGATCCTGACCTGATCTGTTTGATCGATTTCAAGTAATTGATTTTAAAATAGAAGAAAATAAAAAAATCGGGTCTAACAGTCAAACCTGGTTCCCCTAGATGGTCGAACCAGATTGACTCAGATTAACACAGTTCTAGTGGTTTGGTAAATTAAAAAAATAAAGGTTTAAATATTTTAATAAGATAGGATTTTTATCACTTGTTCCCCACTTAACTTCTGCAACATCAGTTATGCCCCTCTTTTTTTAGAATACAATTATGCATCTACCTTCTTAAAGTAGTTGTCTAGAAACAACTATATGTAAAGGATTACAACAAATGATTACAAATTTTATTCATACACAATGCTAGAAAATATGACTAACTTTTGTAGAGTTTTACTTAAAATAGAAAATCATGTTATTCTATTGAAAAATTTGATATTTTAAACAACTATTTCATTTATATATACATACATACTTGTGATAATCAGATCCAAATAACTCAGACCCGACCCAATTATGATCCATTTAATCCGATAAAACTATCAATCAATATTAAATGATTAAATCGAGTAAAAGATAGTAAATCAAAATTCATTTGGGATCAATCGATCAAAAAGCAGTTGCATCGTAAAGCGTGCCATCAGAAAACTGTGACACAATTGGAAGCTGAAAAAATAATTTGGGTCCATCATAAAATTCGTCTCAACAATATAAGGCCAACAAAATCGAATGTCCATCGATCGGAGATCGTTTGATAATTTATATCCACAAAATTTGATCAAAAATCAAAACCGTATTTCGTCAATTTCTCTATCCATCTTAATCAGAAAAGTATGAAATTTATATCATTTGATCATCATGTATAGACGATCTAAACAAGATAATGTACATCAAAACCCAAAATACGAGGTGCAACTACGGAGGACTTTAATATCTCAATTAATTAAGAAAGAATGGTTTAAAAAATTAAAATAAAAATCAAATTATTTTTTATTGCACCACAATGAGCAGCAGTGGCTAGCTTTCTTCTCCATTTGGGTCAAAACTCCCACTCATGCATACAATCTTGATCTTCATTTTGGAGATCCCAAAGGTACAATTCTTTCACTCCTTTTGTTGTTATTTATGTCTTAAAACCCCAAATTTGGGACCCTTATATAGCTATTGATTTCATTCTTTAAAAAATAAGATTTTTAAGGGAGAATGCATGCATGTTAGATCTAAATCTAGACCAATATTTTAATGTTGTTCATGCTTTTAATTTTGAAAGAAATAGGAGTATGATAGCCTAATTACGATCAAGATTCAGAAATTACGATCAAGATTGAGACCAATGTATTGTTTTTGTTCATCATTTAACAATTTAAAGATTTGGGGGTGTTTTAATATGAAATTGTGTCAATTTTCAGACCACGAGAGTAGCACTTCGTATGCTTAATTTATGAAGGATTTGGGGATGGATTAACATGCAAATTAATTCTAATTGTAGACCCATTAGTTGTATATTTTCATAATTTAAATATAATGATTTGAGGGTTTTTGCATGAAGATTCTCTTCCTAAAAGTTACTTAAGGGCGGATTTTAGTTCTAAATTTAAGACCAGATTATTGCTCTTGATCATGAAATTTAAAAGATCAAAATTAGGGGGTGATTGCTTGGAATTGAATTTAATCCAGATCAAATAAGTAACTCTAATCTCAAGAGTTAAGTAAAAAATGGGTAATCTGACATAGATTAGAACTTAGATCTAGATCAAATGAGTAGCCTGATGAGGCTAAGAATCGGTTTCGCGGCTTTTTAATTGAGGAAAGTGGTCGGTGTAGCAAAAGCCGTGAAACAAGATCGGTTCTTAAAACCTATCAAACAATTACGGTTTTCGGTCGGAAAACCATTCACTAATATTTTACCAGGCAAGTGTTCCTGGGTCGAACTCAAGGAGGCAGAATAAATTCCCTAGATTTTTGTCCTCATAATTTTATTTTTTATATTTATGATTTTTATTTGATTTTATTATTTTCCAATTTTTTATTTAATTTTCAAAAAGGGAGATTTTTCAAAAAGATTTACTTATTATATAATAGGTGGCTATTATATAGGTGATACTATATAGTAGATGAACGGGGTCGAGCCGCGAGCTCGAACTACACAAGAAACCAAAACAAAACAAGACGATTTTCGATAAAATCAAAACACGTCGAAAATACGTCAAAATGCCGCAAAAACTTTATACTAAGTAGTTAGGGTAGTTGTGTAACTACCCTCAAGAAATCGTCAAAAACCGAGGTCACAAGAAGTAGAAACAACCCCTACAACCCAGGGGCATAAGCGCAAGAAAATTCTAATTAAAATGTTTGCAATTAGGTCCTCAAGGACTGTTCTGAAGAAAAAGTAAACAAATGTTTACATTTAGGTCCCTGCGGAGAGACCTAAATGTAAATATGGAAAACCTGGGGGCGGAGATGAATTTTGGAAGTTAGCTGGACTTAAGATGCAAATTTTCTACCGGTTCGTCTTCAACGGCCTCGATTAGATCTTCCGCGCCCTGATCGGACGCTTACAGGTGCGCCACGTGTCACGCACCTGTGCGTCGGCTGTTCTTGAGCGGTTGAAACTGCTGGCGAAGACGTCTTCTTCTCCGATTTATCATGGCTGACCGGCGACGGCTTTGGCGCTCCGGCGGGGCCAGAGGGGTGGCTCCTCCACCCCTCGAGCTCGCCCGCGGTAGAGAGATGGTCGGCGCTGCTCCGAGCGGTGGTGGCGAGTCGACGAAGACGACGATCTACGCTTCCTGGAGGTGGCTCAGTGATGGCGACCCATCTTTGGAGACGAATCCTGATGGCGATCAAAGGTTTCTAGTGGCGAATAAATGCCTCGCAACGAACTTGAATCTGCAAAGAGCACTATCGTATGCTCGATTCGTGAAGAATCGACCGAGGGTTAAAGATCTCAAGCTCCAAAGATGACGAAAAACCTTAAGTTTCCAGCTAAACAACCAGTTGCGGAAAGATGACGATGAATGATGATCGATTTGAAACGAATGTAAAATGAATCGAACGGAGGAATCAGTGGAGCGTCTAAGCTAAAGGATTAGACTACCTAAAGAAGCGATTAGCCACGCTAATCGTGGCTCGAATATCGAAATGAAAATCGAACAAGATGGATAAAAGGCCTGGGGGATGTCTAGGTGTATTACATGGATTGTTGCTCGACGGCGGCCAAAGACCGGAGCTCCGACGCGCGCTGGGCGGCGATGCAAGGCCACGGAAGCCTTGGAACTATCCTCCGACTTGTCCTCCTCCTCATGAGATCCTCCACGGCGCTGTCACCGCCTCAGGTCGATCGGAGCGAAGCTTGGAAGGTTGGGGGTCGGTTCACCTGGAGCTGAAGCTCTGGGTTGTTGGAAAGTTGTTTGTTAATGGCAACCTTGGGGCCTTTATATAGGGAGTTTGCTTGGGCCCCAAGGTCGGATCGACGGCCGGCGATGGAGAGGGTTGTTGGAGGAAGAAGATAGACGATTAGGATAGATCAGAAGGTTCGAGATGGGCACGGGATAAATGGGAGAAGTCGGCAGGTCAAGCAAGCTGGGCGCAACAGCTTCTTGGGGAAGAAGGCCCCAGGTGCTGACAAGTGTCAGCACCTGGTTGGCCCAGAAGTTTAATTTGCTTATAAATTAAGTATAAAATAGTAACTTACATTATTTTAAATAAGTATAAATACAAAAAGTGTAGATAAATTAATTCTCTAATTTATGGACTAATTATTTTCAATAAATAATAAATATTATTTAAAATATAAATATTATATTAATAAATATGTATTTATAAATAGATTTTAGATTTTTATTTTAATAAATAAATAAGTAAAAATTAACTTTATAATTTCTTAATTATTAGAATATTAAATAAGGTTTATACGAATTTTTATAGATTTTTATAAGTTAATTTACATATTTTAGTAAATAAGATAAGTAACTATGTAGTTCATTTATACCTATATTTTAGGGTTTTTGATTTTATTAAAATAATAAATAGTCTCCAAAAATTATGAAATAAATTATAGTGAAATTACAAGATCATGAAGTAATTTAAAAACTATAAAAATAAAAAATGATAAATAATGTGTGTTACATAAAATAAATAGCCCAGAAACCCCTTTGTCTTTTGGTCCCAAAACCGACTTTTTGCAAACGGACTCCGAATTCAATTAAACCACCTTTACTAATTAGAGAATATTATTTTATGAACTTTAAAGGTGAGTAGAGTGAAATTGGAGTTCGTATGAGTAATTTATGATGTTCGGAAGTTGAGATTTTGACAATTTGCAGGCTGGGTTTCTTGGTATATATACAGGGTAATATTTTTAACTTATTTTTATATTTTTATATATATTTTTAGAAATAATTAGGAGAAGAGTTTGATGAAAAATATGTTCATATGAAATAATTAAAATTCTTTGAAGTTTTGTATTTATTGTATAAATAATGAAAGGTGTATATATGTGTGTTAATTTATTTTTTTATGTTTTCTTTCCTTATCTCCCCCTACTTATTGGTTTGTCGACCAATCCATGCTGACTTGGTCTCGGGGGTTGGGTTATAAATATATCTTACAGCTATATTTATATTTTAAGTCATATTGTACATATATACATATATTCAATCTGCCTTTTTCTTTATTTTTCTGGTTCTTTATTTATTTACATAATTTTAGTGGTTAAAAGTGAATATTTACACATGAATGGTGTTTTGTTAAAAGATGAGATTTAATGGATATTTACATGTATTTGTTAAGGGTTTTAAGACAAAATGCGACAGAAAAGTTAATGAATCATGGATTCATCAACCCCCTATACTTAAACTTTGCTAGTCCCTTAGCAAACACTTATTTTGAAGAAGTAAGTGAAAAAGAAAGAAAGTTAGAATGAATTTGTTTTCCTAAACCAATTCATGAGAACAGACAAAGGACAGAGCTCGATTGGGCCTGAAACAAGCATTTTGTCGGAACCTTAACTAGGATTAGGATTTTGTCCTCAATAGTCTTCAAGTTCCATAATCCTTACTCAAGATCACTTCATCGGCTAGTTCAGACTCACTTATTCATATCGCAAACTCTATCATCCTTGAAGTCAACTTGTACAGTGTGTGAATTGATTTAGCTCTTCCTGCTTAGAAAACCGAAGAAACCGTCAATCCCGGCTATACACTCCTATGGCTTCCTCATCCCGCTACTCTTTCCTCGGGGAGGGAGGTATTCCCTTCTGAGTTCAGTTCTGCTATGTCCACAATCGAATATAGGGAGAAGTTAGAAGAATGAGAAAAGAAGTGGAGTGCGACCAGTGTAGACGCATCTCCTTGTGAAGCCCAACCGGTGTAGCTGAGTCTCCACTAAGATGTGCAGGCATATTTGGTGGAAGCTTGGACCATTGTGGTCTTATTTGGTGGCTTCTGTATTGCTTTGACTTCGTAGTTTGCTTGCACTGCATTCATCTTTTTGTGCCTCGACGGATATAGCATCTTTTTAGTCCGTCCCTTCTTTTGAGGTCTTAGAAAAATTGTGTCAGCAGATCCTTCCCTCAT
Organism: Ottelia alismoides; assembly: GCA_037367405.1. Lineage (NCBI taxonomy): Eukaryota > Viridiplantae > Streptophyta > Magnoliopsida > Alismatales > Hydrocharitaceae > Ottelia > Ottelia alismoides. The sequence goes on from JAZKJV010000750.1 coordinate 533,270, forward strand.
CTGAAGCAACTATCGCAACCCCAATCTCTCCCGTCTTTAGACGTCAATGCCGTAAAGATAAGGATAGGAACGCACTACCAAGGTGTACTGCCCTTCGGAACTCTATGCAAGTTGAGCTAAGTGCAGAGTGCATGTGTTCAAGATTGGTTCACTAGTGTAGAGTTGTACGGATGACTCCAAATGGTCTACTTAAGCTCAGATGACTTGATTTCCCGAATATGGTCTTACGGAACCCAAAGATTTAAGTCACAAGACCTGAAGAGTCTAAATTCCAGTTCCTAATCAGGCTCCTTACAATGAACGTTAAAAGCCGTAATCAAGCTCCATCCTTTAGACTAGACTCAGTCCTTAGTTTCGGAAATCAAACTTATTCTGAAAAATGTGAATGCAAATGCAACCATGTTTTTGTGAAGCATATTTTCTGAATTTTACTTATTTTTATGGATTTTAAGGATTTTGTAATTTTTATGAATTTTAGGACTTTGTATTTTTTATGGATTTTATGATTTTTATAAACAAGATTTTATTCATAAATTTTGCAAGATATATTTTATTCGAGTTAAGTGTCTAATGTATTTTACAAATTTTATCTACAAAGTATTTTACAAGGATTGAATGGTTTTTATACATGTTTTAATAAATAGGATTTTAAATAAGTATTGTACAAATTTTTAAGTACAAATTTTAAATACATATTTTAATTACAAGTTTTAATTACAGGTTTTAAACATATTTTACTTATTTACAAGAATTTTATAAATAAAAGAGTGGATTTTAAATTAACCCGTACCCACTTTTTTATGGATTTTATAGATATAGAAAATACATAAAAGTACGAGTTATGGACGAAAGTATATATACAATATATACGCACCCCCCTATACTTAGCTTGAGCTATGTCCTCATAGCGTCAAAAGAGAAAAAGGAGGACATAACTCGTGCTAAGTAAAAGTGGGTGAAAAAGGATATCGATCACAAGTCAGTCAACCCCCCCTATACTTACGATCAGGTCATCGTAAGTATCAAGGGAGAGCAAAAACGGGATGACTGAATGAAAAGGATAAATAACGAAAGTTCAAAAGAAAAAGAATACGAAATCATCGAAATCACTCGGTCCCCCCATACTTAGGATAAGGCATCCTAAGTATAGAAAAGAGTGTAGCCAAAAATTGGGGACCAGTGATTCGTGAAAAAGAATGGCTATACAAAAGAATCAGTACAAAAAATAAAACGTAAATCAGCGGGCAATCGGTCCCCCCTATACTTAGGATCTGGTATCCTAAGCATAGAAGACGAGCAAAAACGGGGACGATTGTGGTCTACGAAGAATATACAAGTATTTTGAATCTCCAGAAAAGAATGGCTCAAAAGAATTTGTACAGGAAGAAGTAAAGGAATGATCATGATTCCTGTACAAAGTAGATCACTTCAGTACGGGCCAGATGATCAGTAGTTTCGATGAAGTGCTTCAGCATCTGCCCGTTAACCAAGAACGGTTATCTGATTACTTCAACCAGGGTCATACTGGATTTTCTGCTTTTTATGTGTGTATTGATCCTTGGCTGAAAAAGTAGAGCCTCTTCTGTAAGTAAACTCTGTACAAGGCATAGCTCTCTTTTCTGAAGTATGCGTCTCTGGAGTCGGACTACAGAAGGTGTCTATATGTGTCAGCATTACACCATCCGACTCTCTACACTGAATAGACTGTATGATATGTGTAATGTATTCGATGGACTCTTGTGCTGTAATATGTGTTCTTTCAATCTGCGGCACAAAGATATCTACTGCAGGTGACTGCTCATCTGAGTCTGATATGAACTCTGTCTCTGTATGTGAACAATCATCTGAAGAACTAGGTACCAAATGATCTACCCTATCCTCTTGTAGGATATCTTCGGTATCAAAATAAACACTCTCAAGATCAGGAGATTGTGTCTCATCTATGTTCTGGCAATCTTCCGCAAGACTGGTGTCCTCTGAAGTAAATGACAATACTGATCTAGGACTGCTACATTCTCTCTCCATCTCAATGTGTATCTCTCCGTTGTCTGTGCAGAATGATACTTTCCCAGCATCATAGTCAAAGAGTGCTCTTGCTGTCTGCAAAAAGGGCCTCCCGAGAATGATAGGAGCAAGGTGTAATTGCGCAAGGCATGTCATGTCTAGGACCGTAAAGTCCACGGGAAACTGCGAGCCCTGAACGGTCATGATAATGTTCCTCAGTACACCTCTAGGTCTCTTTATAGATCGATCTGCAAATTGGAGTATCGCTCGTGATTTATAGAGAGGACCTAGCTTGAGCTTGTCAAGCAAAGAGGATGGAAGTAAATTGATCGAGGAACCATTGTCTAAGAGAGTACGATTAAATGTAGTGTCTTCAATCTGACAGTTGACATAGTGAGCTCCCAAATCTTTCTTTTTCTTAGGTACCTTATTCCTGATAGCACACGAAGTGGCCTTGGTTAAAATATGCTTCTCAACTGGTGATCTTTTCTTCCTACGTGTAGTACATTTGTTCCTCAACTGATTCTTGAGCGTAGGAAAATGATCTAAGGCGTCGTGCAGTGGAATCTTCAGAAAGATGTGATCTTTCAGTAAACGTTCTATTTCTGGAGTGACAACATTATTTTTGGTTTTTTTCTTTCCTCTTCCAAACAAAGCATCAGGAAAAGGAATAATCTCAGGAGTTAGAGAATCAGAATTTTTATTCAATGAGGAATCAGCTTGTACATCGAGAGTTTCAGAATTATCTACAAAACTCTCTAAAATAGGAGAAGAAATGTTTTTGTCCGGGCTCTCTGCCTGATCTGGCGTGATATCATCGTCTGAGTCGCCAGTATCCATATCTGATGAGTTGGCATTACTCCCGTCTCTTGATTCTGCGTCCTCATCCTCTTACGGTTTCTCCTCCTCGGCATCAGGATCATGGTTCAGCTCGTGCTCCTCTGGTGCCCTCTCCTCTTCTCTAGTAGGTGCTTGCGGTGATCTACCGCTCCTGAGACGAATGAAGTTAGTTAAAAATTCAGGAAACGAGATCTTACCTGTAGTATCTACCTGCTCTGGATGCCTCCTCTTGTTATTCGGGTTCATCTGAGGCTAAGCTGGGAGAGTGGTCTTCGGTACGGTTAACTCGTCCAAACGATGGTTAACCTGCTCCATCTCAGTCTTGTGCGCGATCTGGAGCGTACTGAGCATATCCATGATCTGGTTGAGCGCCTGGGCCTATGAAGACATCTCCGGTTCGGTGTGGTGGCCCTGGCTTGCTCCTCTCTCCTGCCTTGGCGTGAAATGCTAAGAGGTGGAAGGTTGGGAGTAGCGCTGAGGTGTGGAGGAAGACTGTTGCGGCTGCTGAAAAGAATAATTCGGTGAAAACTGGACAGGGTGCTGATATGAAGGTTGCGGTCTCTGATGGTAGACATTCGGATGAGACTGCTGCAGTGTGAAGCTCTGGCGGTGCTGGAATTGCGGACGTCCATGCTGCGGATGACCATACGGCTGCTGCGGCTGCTGATTCATTATACTCGGCTGCTGCATCGGAGTATACCAAATCCCGTTGATCTCGAAAGTGGATTGTGGCTCCACCTCCATCTCTACAGTGCTGATGATCTGGCTGGAATTGGCATGAGACTGATCCTCATGCCAATCAATCTGCGGAATCTCGGGCTCGCTTTGAACGTAATGTATCTGACGGGTGGGTGGAGCGGGTGCGATCCTCCGTGCTGATTGTGCGTTCGAAGAAGTCTGGTTCTGTTGGTACTGGATCTGAAGATCAGCGACCTTCTTCGATAGATCACTCAGCTTGCTGAGGTAGAGATGAGAGTTTCTCTAACTCTCGCAGCGGCTGTAGGTCTTGGACCTGCTTGTGAATCACGTCCACCAACGTCAATTTCTCGCTAATGAAGCTCATGTTGGTGTTGGATTTAGAGTCCGAAATGTTCGCCACCTTGTGATGTTCTCGGTGATGTGGTGGCTGCGAGGCTTTCTGAAATGCCTGAGTAGAGTCTACAACTCTCGAGTTCTCGGCCATCCCTTCGAAGATGGCCCAGACTGACTCGGTGTCCTTGTTCAAATAACTGCCGCCACATGCGGCACTCACGAGCCCCTGTACTTCCGGCTGGAGTCCTCCGAAGTAGTTTTGCACGAGCACCTTCATAGGGATCTCATGATGTGGGCATCTCTCCGTCAGGTCCTTGAATTGATCCCATGCCTCGTGGAATGATTCATGCGGCAGTTGCGTAAAGTTGAAGATCTGGCTTCTCATCATGTTCGTCCTTCCTAGAGGAAAATATTTGCGTAGGAAGGTGGACTTCAGGTCGTCCCAGGTGGAGATTTCCCTCCCCAAATGACTCAGCCAATAAAGGGCCTTATCGGCTAAGGCAAAGGGGAAGGCCTTGAGGCGCACGGCTTCCTGCGTCACTCCTGGATAACAAGTCGTTCCGCAAATCATCTCAAACTGCTGTAGGAACGTGAACGGCTCCTCTGCGGCATTCCCATAGTACTTGGGAAGCAAGGAGATGAAGGACGGTCGGAGTTCGTATGGCCCTTGATTCGGCGGTAGCTGAATCCAGTGATGGAGCGTTCGAGCGCCCGGGTCATACTCGTCCCGTAAAGTAGCGGGAACCACAGGCGGTAACTGGTTCCCGGCCCCTGCTCTCAGTGCAGCTATTTCAGCCTGCAGTTCGGTCTGAACTCTATATTGTTCTCGAATCTGTAGATTCATCTGTTGTAATGTATCGAGAATACCTGTCGTGACATCTCCGTTCAGCTCTGTTCTTCCCTCCTGATTGTCCCCAGCTGGTGGCCTCTCGTCTGCTGCTGGTCCTTTCCCGCGAGCCATATGATCATCTGTAAAGTGAAAACTCTCGTAAGAACTCAGCGAAAAATATTCATGAGATCTAGATGATGTATTGAGGCAAGGGTCTGCCTCAATGATCTGGCCAGGAGGCGAGGGAGTCTGGGTCTGACTCATCTCGAGATCGAATGGGACCGGCTCGGGAAGAGGGTCATCCTGAGCCTGTGAAGACATACGCTCGACGGTGGACGGTCGAAAGCTCACAGAGTCTGAGCCGAAAAGCCGTCGAGATGTCATCTTCGATGTCAAGAGAGATTTCGGGAGAGCACGTGTACGATTCAAATGAGCGAGAAATGCGAAAGCTGCGGAAACTCACGCCCCGCAAACAAACACAAAGCAAACCCCGTTTTCACCAACTCAACCCTGATGGAGACCGTAAGAGTTCGGTCTTTTTATCTTTTCGATTTTAGGGTTGTGATTAGCAAACGTTTCGATTACGCGGGTTGAGCAAGCCAATAGGTGCCCGATAGTTTCCCTGAAACATTGGCCCGAATCCTTACACGAGACCGCTCGCACTCAGCCATTATGGGAGTAAGTACGGACCGTTTCCGGCTACCCGTGTTACTTGAGGACAGAGCCTTGCGCAGTGTCCTCTAAACCTCCTACTCTGCTAAGTAAACCCGGACCGTTTTCGGCTACCCGAGCTTACCCATTGAGGAACAGCGATCAAATGTATGGACCCAGTAGTGTCCCGCGAGAAATACGGGGTTTGGGCTCTATCCTTAAGTGTCGGCTCTCAAGCTCACGTACTCTGAGAAATGTGCGGGGGTTACTCTCCCCAAATCACTTGAATCAATTTACGGCTTTAAGTCAGATAGATTTAGCAGTCCCGATTTTAATTTTGTACTTTTTATGGGTTTTTTCAGTCAACGTCTATCGAATTTTTTTTCTTTTTATAGAAACCCTAAAAGCATGCACCTAGGTTGCGAGTCCTAAGACTAACTACACGGCGCAAGCAGAGAGAGTAAAAAAAACCTAAACAAACATCTAGAAAACCGCGGAAAACCGATAGCGATAAAAAGCCACGGTGGGTACCCTGATCCTCGGATACACGGTATCCGGCAAATCAGGCCCTGAAGAAAATAAGGGGTTTGTTTATTGTAATTACATACTCTCTCTCCCTTTCTCTCTCTTTTACAAAAATACCCTAACTCTCTGCCCTCTGCAGCCGACTCGTAAAGAAGGAGTCGGCCTCTGCTCTTTCAACTAATTCGGCTTCCGAAGAAGCCGGCTGATCCTGCAGGCCCTGTAAAGATAGTTAGCAAAAGATCGATCGAGAAAGCCGCGAAAACCGCGAAATCGAGAAAGCCGTAAGAAAACAAAGAGAAACTTTAAAAAATGAAACACGAAAAAGCCGTACGAAAAACTGTACGAAAAACAAAACAAAGAGAAGAGAAAAAATAAAATCACGAAGAAATAAAAAATCAAAAGAATCTAACGCCTCCCCGGCAACGACGCCATTTTGATGAGGCTAAGAATCGGTTTCGCGGCTTTTTAATTGAGGAAAGTGGTCGGTGTAGCAAAAGCCGCGAAACAAGATCGGTTCTTAAAACCTATCAAACAATTACGGTTTTCGGTCGGAAAACGTTCACTAATATTTTACCAGGCAAGTGTTCCTGGGTCGAACTCAAGGAGGCAGAATAAACTCCCTAGATTTTTGTCCTCGTAATTTTATTTTTAATTCTTCTCTAAGTGATCAAGTCAAAACACCTCTTTATTGGTTTTTATTTTTATGATTTTTATTTGATTATATTATTTTCCAATTTTTTATTTAATTTTCAAAAAGGGAGATTTTTCAAAAAGATTTACTTATTATATAATAGGTGGATATTATATAGGTGATACTATATAGTAGATGAACGGGGTCGAGCCGCGAGCTCGAACTACACAAGAAACCAAAACAAAACAAGACGATTTTCGATAAAATCAAAACGCATCGAAAATACGTCAAAATACCGCGAAAACTTTATACTAAGTAGGTAGGGTAGTTGTGTAATTACCTTCAAGAAATCGTCAAAAACCGAGGTCACAAGAAGTAGAAACAACCCCTACAGCCCAGGGGCATAAGCGCAAGAAAATTCTAATTAAAATGTTTGCAATTAGGTCCTCAAGGACTCTTCTGAAGAAAAAGTAAACAAATGTTTACATTTAGGTCCATGCGGAGGGACCTAAATGCAAATATGGAAAACCTGGGGGCGGAGATGAATTCTGGAAGTTAGCTGGACTTAAGATGCAAATTTTCTACCGGTTCATCTTCAACGGCCTCGATTAGATCTTTCGTGTCGTGATCGGACGCTTACATGTGCGTCACGTGTCGCGCACATGTGCGTCAGCTGTTCTTGAGCGGTTGAAACTGCTGGCGAAGATGTCTTCTTCTCCGATTTATCACGACTGACCGGCGACGGCTTTGGCGCTCCGGCGGGGCCAGAGGGGTGGCTCCTCCACCCCTCGAGCTCGCCCGCAGTAGAGAGATGGTCGGCGCTGCTCCGAGCGGTGGTGGCGAGTCGACGAAGACGACAATCTACGCTTCCTGGAGGTGGCTCAGTGATGGCGACCCATCTTTGGAGACGAATCCTGATGGCGATCAAAGGTTTCCAGTGGCGAATAAATGCCTCGCGACGAAGTTGAATCTGCAAAGAGCACTATCGTATGCTCGATTCGTGAAGAATCGACCGAGGGTTAAAGATCTCAAGCTCCAAAGATGATGAAAAACCTTAAGTTTCCAGCTAAACAACCAGTTGCGGAAAGATGACGATGAATGATGATCGATTTGAAACGAATGTAAAACAAATCGAACGGAGGAATCAGTGGAGCGTCTAAGCTAAAGGATTAGACTACCTAAAGAAGCGATTAGCCACGCTAATCGTGGCTCGAATATCGAAATGAAAATCGAACAAGATGGATAAAAGGCTTGGGGGATGTCTAGGTGTATTACCTGGACTGTTGCTCGACGGCGGCCAAAGACCGGAGCTCCGACGCGCGCTGGGCGGCGATGCAAGGCCACGGAAGCCTTGGAACTATCCTCCGACTTGTCCTCCTCCTCGCAAGATCCTCCACGGCGCTATCACCGCCTCAGGTCGATCGGAGCGAAGCTTGGAAGGTTGGGGGTCGGTTCACCTGGAGCTGAAGCTCTGGGTTGTTGGAAAGTTGTTTGTTAATGGCAACCTTGGGGCCTTTATATAGGGAGTTTGCTTGGGCCCCAAGGTCGGATCGACGGCCGGCGATGGAGAGGGTTGTTGGAGGAAGAAGATAGACGATTAGGATAGATCAGAAGGTTCGAGATGGGCACGGGATTAATGGGAGAAGTCGGCAGGTCAAGCAAGCTGGGCGCAACAGCTTCTTGGGGAAGAAGGCCCCAGGTGCTGACAAGTGTCAGCACCTGGTTGGCCCAGAAGTTTAATTTGCTTATAAATTAAGTATAAAATAGTAACTTACGTTATTTTAAATAAGTGTAAATACAAAAAGTGTAGATAAATTAATTCTCTCATTTATGGACTAATTGTTTTCAATAAATAATAAATATTATTTAAAATATAAATATTATATTAATAAATATGTAATTATAAATAGATTTTAGATTTTTATTTTAATAAATAAATAAGTAAAATTAACTTTATAATTTCTTAATTATTAGAATATTAAATAAGGTTTATACGAATTTTTATAGATTTTTATAAGTTAATTTACATATTTTAATAAATAAGATAAGTAACTAGGTAGTTCATTTATACCTATATTTTAGGGTTTTTGATTTTATTAAAATAATAAATAGTCTGCAAAAATTATGAAATAAATTATAGTGAAACTATAAGATCATGAAGTAATTTAAAAATTATAAAATTAAGAAAATGATAAATAATGTGTGTTACATAAAATAAATAGCCCAGAAACCCCTTTGTCTTTTGGTCCCAAAACCGACTTTTTGCAAACGGACTCTGAATTCGATGAAACCACCTTTATTAATTAGAGAATATTATTTTATGAACTTTAAAGGTGAGTAGAGTGAAATTGGAGTTCGTATGAGGAAGTTATGATGTTCGGAAGTTGAGATTTTGACAATTTGCAGGCTGGGTTTCTTGGTATATATACAGGATGATATTTTTAACTTATTTTTATATTTTTATATATATTTTTAGAAATAATTAGGAGAAGAGTTTGATGAAAAATATGTTCGTATGAAATAACTAAAATCCTTTGAAGTTTTGCATTTATTGTATAAATAATGAAAGGTGTATATATGTGTGTTAATTTATTTTTTATGTTTTCTTTCCTTATCTCCCCCTACTTATTGGTTTGTCAACCAATCCATGCTGACTTGGTCTCGGGGGTTGGGTTATAAATATATCTTACAGCTATATTTATATTTTAAGTCATATTGTACATATATACATATATTCAATCTGCCTTTTTCTTTATTTTTTTGGTTCTTTATTTATTTACATAATTTTAGTGGTTAAAAGTGAATATTAACACATGAATGGTGTTTTGTTAAAAGATGAGATTTAATGGATATTTACATGTATTTGTTAAGGGTTTTAAGACAAAATGCGACAGAAAAGTCAATGAATCATGGATTCATCATAGCCTCTAATCTCATGATTGTAGAAATGATAACTTATATTCACAAGGACTTATCATCTTCATGAATTATTCCTTTAGGTATACTCTACTAACTTTATATCACTATTTAGAATATCGTTGACCAAATGCCTAGATCTGTAAGGTTAACAACAACATATATCGAGATAGAATGAGGAATCAAGTAAGTATTGGTGAATCAAGTAATGTCAGATAATGGTGTCGATCGTGGTGACCCTTACACTTGACCGTGTGAGGGTGCGGTGACCCTCAGCTGAGCGGGAGATAGGAAGCCCAGTTATGGTAGTGCCCGTCAAGTGCACGGGTCTAGGATCCCATTCCTTTGTACGGTTTTACGCGAGCTCGTAATAGTTTTACACTTCGTTGGGATCTAGGTTTTTGACCAATTCTGTTAACCCTCTGTTCTTAGGGTGCATAGGCTGGGGGATCCTTGATTTTAATTTTTCTTTACGAGTTTGTTTGACTGTACTGGTCGGGCTGGTTTTTGGAGTGACTCTTGCAGAGAGTCTCTCCTACGCGTCTCAGGGGGGTAGTTTTGGACTAGGCCTAGTCCTCTACTAGACCGCTCTTCCACTTGAGTTTAGGAGGATTCCTCACCGCTTGAGTTTTGGTTGTCGTTCCGCCAATAGGTCTAGGCGATGAGTAACAGTTGAGAGTTTGGTTATAGTTGAGTTGGATACAGTTTAATTTGGTTATAGTTGAATTGGTTATATATGAGCGTGGTACTGAAATCATCAATCATCATCAATCACAATAATCAACTATTACCGATGTCAGGAGAAGCTAGTGGACATATTTGATATTGTATGCCGAGATGGTTAAAGTGGTGATGACTCTGATTTTATGAGATATCGAGTTCAACACCATAAGCAATCCATTGTTTCTTAGCTGCGATTTCCAATCGTGATTTCTGCTAATATCGTAATTTCAAATGTTTGCTTGTTCGAACCTCCAACCACTTCTCTATTTTCCCTTAATTTTGATTTCACAAAATTATCATATATTGTTTCACATGGTGTACTGGTTGTGACATATCTGTCAATTATTATATGTTTTGTATTTGATCTATGGTTTAAAAATCAGACCGGAGTGGTCGGATGGACCGAGAAATGATCTTGACGTGATCGGTTTAACCGATTTCGTGTGATTGATTTTAAAAAAGAAGAAAATAAAAGATCGGGTCTAACAAGTGGTCGGACCTGGTTGACCTAGGTGGTCGAACCAGATTGACCCGGATGGACCCAATTTTGGTTGTTTGGTAAATTAAAAAAAGGACTAAATAATTAAATAATGGGATTTTTATCACTTGTTCCACATTTAACTTCTGCAATATCGGTTATGCCTCTCACTTTTTTGGAATATCAGTTCTGCCTCTACCTTCTTAGAAGGATTACAATAAACAATTACAAATTTTATTCATATACAATGATAGAAAATATGGCCAACTTTTGTAGAGTTTTACTCAAAATAGAAATCATGTTATTCTATTGAAAGATTTGATATTTTAAATGATTATTTCATTGATATATACATACGTACTCATGACATCCAATTTCGAATAACTCGAATCTGGCCTGATTATGATCCATTTAGTCTGATAAAACAATCGATCATTATTAAATGATCTAAATCGAACCATAGATCATAAATCAAAATTCTGTTGGGATCAATCGATCAAAAATTGATTGCATTATAAAGCGTGCCACCAGAAAAACTGCGACGTAATTGGAAGTCGAAAAAATAATCCGAGACCATCATAAAATTCGTCTCGATGAAATAAGATCAAGAAAATCGAACATTCGTCGATCGAAGGTTGCTTGATAATTTAAAATCACATAATTTGATCAAAAATCAATACTGTGTTTCGTCTATTTCTGTATCCATCTTGGATCAGAAAAGTATGAAATTTATATTGTTTGATCATCATGTACAGACGATCGAAAGAAGATATTATACATTAGAATCGGAAATACGAGGTGCAGATGCGAGGGACTATGATATCTTAAAAAATGAGAGAGAATGGTTTAAAAAATAAAATAAAACTTATATTAATCTTTTTATTGCAGCACAATGACCGGTAGTAGTTGGCTTTCTTCTCCATTTGAACCAAAATCCCACTCCTACATACAATCTTGATCTCCATTTTGGAGATCCCAAAGGTACAATTCTTTCCCTCCTTTTGCTGCCATTTATGTCTTAAAAGCCCATATTCTGAACCCTTGGATAGTTATTGATTTCATGCTTTTAAAATATGATTTTGAGGGGAGAATGCATGCATGTTAGATCTAAATCCATACTAATATTTTACTGATGTTCATGCTTTTAATTTTGAAAAAAAAATGAGGGTATAATAGCCTAATTAAGATCAAGATTCAGACCAATGTATTATAGTTGTTCGTCGTTTAAAATTTTGAAGATTTGGGTGTGATTTAGCATGAATTATGTCAATTTTCATACCACAATAGTTGCAGTTTGTATGCATAATTTATGAAGAATTTGGGGATGAATTAATGTGAGAATTGAGTCTAATTGTAGACCCATTAGCCACAGATTTTTCATAATTGAAATATGATGATTTGGGGGTTTTGCATGAAGATTCTCTCACTAAAAGTTATTGAGGGCAGATTTTAGTTCTAAATTTAAAATCAGATTATTGCTCATGATCATGGAATTTAAAAGATCAAAATTAGGGGGTGAATTGCATGGAATTGAATTTAATCCGCATCTAATGAGTAACTCTAATCTCATGAGATAAATAAGAAAAAAGCTGGGTAATCTGGCATAGATTTGAACTTAGATCCAAATCAAATGAGTAGCTTCTAATCTCATGATTGTAGAAATGATAACCTATGATCATAAGGACTTATCATCTTCATGAATTAATCCTTTAGGTATACTCTACTAAATTTATATCACTATTTAGAATATCACTGACTAGATGCCTAGATCTGTAAGGTTAACAACAACATATATCGAGAAAAAATGAGGAATCAAGTAAGTATTGGTGAATCAAGTAATGTCAGATAATGGTGACGATCATGGTGACCCTTACACCTGACCGTACGAGGGTATGGTGACCCTCAGTTGGGAGGGAGATAGAAAACCCTGTTAGGGTAGCAGCTGTCAAGTGCGTGGGTCTGGGATCTCATTACTTTGTACGGTTTTTACGCGATCTCACAATAGTTTTACACTTCGTTGGGATCCAGATTTTTGACCAGTTCCACTGACCCTCTGTTCTTAGGGTGCCTAGGCTGGGGACCCTTGATTTTGATTTTTCTTTACGAGCTTGTTTGTCTGTATAGGTCGGGTTGGTTTTTGGAGTGACTCTTCCGGAGAGTCGCTCCCACCCATCTCAGGGCGTAGTTTTAGACTAGGCATATCCCTCTACTAGACCTCACTTCCACATAGAGGGCGAAATGGATGGATCTCTTAGGATGCTTCCTCACCGCTTGAGTTTTGGTTGTCGTTCCACCAATAGGCCTTGACAATGAGTAACAGTTGAGAGTTTGGTTATAATTGAGTTGGATATAATTGAGTTTGGTTATAGCTGAATTTGTTACAGATGAGTGAGGTACTGAAATCATCAATCATCATCAATCATCAATCATCTACACTTAACCAGATCTTAGAACTACTATGACATATGTTAGGAGAAGCTAGTGGACGTATTTGATATTGTATGCCAAGATGGTTAAAGTGGTGATGACTTTGATTTTACATGATATCGAGTTCAACACCAGAAGCGATACATTGTTCCTTAGCTGCGATTTCCAATCTCAATTTGTACCAATATCGGGATTTCAAATGATTGCTTGTTCGAACCTCCAAACACTTCTGCATTTTCCCTTAATTTTGATTTCACAAAATTATCATTTATTATTTTGCACGGTGTACTGGTTGTAACGTATCTGTCAATTATCATATCGTGTTTTGTGTTTGATCTAGTGTTTAAAAAATCAGATCGGGGTGGCCTAGTGGATCGAGAATCGATCCTGACCTGATCGGTTTAATCGATTTCATGTAATTTATTTTAAAAAAGAAGAAAAATAAAAATATCGTGTCTAACTGGAGGTCGGATCGGGTTGACCTAGGTGGTCGAACCAGATTGACTCGGATGGACCCAATTTCGTCGGTTTGGTAAATTAAAAAATAAAGGTCTCAATAATTAAATAATAGGGTTTTATCACTTGCTCCCTGCTTAACTTCTAAAATATCAGTTATGACCATCTCTTTTTTGGAATATCAGTTGTGCCTCTACGTTCTTAGTGTAGTTGTCTAGATAAAGGAATACAATAAATGATTACAAATTTTATTCATATACAATGCTAGAAAAAATGGCTAACTTTTGTAGAGTTTTACTCAAAATAAAAAGCATGTTATTCTATTGAAAGATTTGATATTTTAAATAATTATTTCATTGATATATATATATACATACTTTTGACATCTGGATCCAGATAACATGAACCTAGCCCGATTATGATCCATTTAATCCGATAAAACTATCGATCATTATAAATGATCTAAATCGAACCATAGCTCGTAAATAAAAATTCGTTTGGGATCAATCGATCAAAATAGATAGCATCGTAAAAAGTGCCACTAGAAAACCACGATGCAATTGGAAGCTAGAAAAATAATCTATAACCATCATAAAATTCATCTCGATGATATAAGGCCAACAAAATTGATCGTTCTTTGATCGGATGTCATTTGATCATTTAAAATTGTAAAATTTGATTAAAAAATCAAGACCTTGTTTAGTCAATTTCTGTATCCATCTTGGATCAGAAAAGTACAAAAATTTATATTGTTTGATCATCATGTATAGATGATCGAAACAAGATATTGTACATCAGAATCGAAAATTCGAGGCGCAAATACTGAGGACTTTAATATCTCAAATAAATGAGAGAGAATGGTTAAAAAAATAAAATAAAATAAAATAAAATTTATATTAATTTTTTTATTGCAGCATAGTGAGCAGCAGTGGTTGCTTTCTTCTCTGTTTGGGCCAAAACCCCACTCCTACATACAATCTTGATCTCCATTTTGGAGATCCCAAGGGTACAATTCTTTCCTTCCTTTTGTTGCCAATTATGTCTTAATAACCTAAATTTTGAACCCTTATATAGCTATTGATTTCATGCTTTTAAAAATAAGAATTTTGGGGAAGAATGTGTGCATGTTAGATCTAAATCCAGACCAATATTTTACTGATGTTCATGCTTTAATTTTGAAAGAAATAGGGGTATAATAGCCTAATTATGATCAAGATTCAGAACAATGTATTGTTGATGAACATCCTTTAAAAAATTAAAGATTTGGGGGCGTTTTAGCATTAAATTTGGTCAATTTTCAGACCACAATAGCTGCAGTTTGTATGCTTAATTGTGAAGGATTTGGTGATGAATTAATATGAGAATTGAGTCTAATTGTCGACCCATTAGCTGCAGATTTTCATAATTGAAATAATGATTTGGGGGTTTGCATGAAGATTCTCTCATTAAAGTTACTAAAGGTTGGATTTTAGTTATAAATTTAAGATCATATTATTGATCTTGATCATGTAATTTAAAAAGATCAAAATTAGGGGTTGAATTGCATAGAATTGATTTAATCCAGATCTAATGAGTAACTCTAATCATGAGTTAAATAAGAAAAAAGCTGGGTAATCTGACATAGATTTGAACTTAAATCCAAATCCAATGAGTAGCTTCTGATCTCATGATTGTGGAAATGACAACCTATGATCATATGGACTGATCATCTTCATGAATTAATCCTTTAGGTATACTCTACTAACTTTATATCACTATTTATAAGATCTTTGACCAGATGCATAGATCTGTAAGCTTAACAACAACAGATATCGAGAAAGAATGAGGAATCAAGTAAGTATTGGTGAATCAAGTAATGTCAGATAATGGTGTCGATAATGATGACCCTTACACCTGACGTGCGAGGGTGCGGTGACCCTCAGCTGGGCGGGAGATAGGAAGCCCATTTAGGGTAGCGGCCGCCAAGGGCGCGGGTCTAGGATCCCAATCCTTTGTACGATTTTTACACGAGCTCACAGTAGTTTTACACTTCGTTGGGATCCAAGATTTTGACCAGTTCCGCTGACCCTCTGTTCTTAGGGTGCCTAGGCTGGGGGACCTTTGATTTTGATTTTTCTTTACGAGCTTGTTTATCCGTATAGGTCGGGCTGGTTTTTGGAGTGACTCTTCCGGAGAGTCTCTCCAACCCGTCTCAGGGGCATAGTTTTGGACTAGGACTAGCCTTCTACTGGATCACACTTCCACTTAGAGGGCGAAACAGATGGGTCTCTTAGGAGGCTTCCTCACCGCTTGAGTTTTGGTTGTTGTTCCACCAATAGGTTTTGGCGATGAGTAACAATTGAGAATTTGGTTACAGTTGAGTTGGATACAGTTGAGTTTGGTTACAACTGAATTGGTTACATATGAGCGCGATACTGAAATCATCAATCATCGTCAATCACCAATCATTGACACTTAATCAGATCTTAGAACTACTATTACATATGTCAGGAGAAGCTAGTGGACATATTTGAGATTGTATGCCGAGATGGTTAAAATGGTGATGCCTTGACTATGATTTTGACAGATATCAAGTTCGACACCAAAAGCAATACATTGTTCCCTAGTTGCGACTTCCAACAGGGATTTGTACCAACATCGTGATTTCAAAAGTTTGCTTGTTGGAACCTACAAACACTTCTGCTTTTTCCCATAGTTTTTATTTCATAAAATTATCAATTTTCTTTTCGCACGGTGTGATGGTTGTGATGTATTTGTCAATTATTTTATTGTGTTTTGAGTTTGATCTAGGGTTTAAAAAAATTAGATCGGATTGATACTTCGCACCAGTTGGATCGAGAATCGACCATGAACCGATCGGTTTGACCGATTTCATGTAATGATTTTAAAAAAGAAGAAAAAAACTGGGTTTAACTGGTGGTCGGACATGTTTGACCTAGGCGGTCAAACCATATCGACCCGGATTGACCCAATTTTGGTAGTTTCATAAATTAACAAAAATAAAGGTCTAAATTATTAAATAATAGGGTTTTGTCACTTGTTCTCCACTTAACTCCTATAATATCAGTTATACCCCTCTCTATTTTGGAATATCAGTTGTGCCTATACCTTCTTGGAGTAGTTGTCTATAAACAACTACACGTAAAGGATTACAATAAATGATTACAAATTGTATTCATATACAATGCTAGACAAAAATTGCTAACTTTTGTAGAGTTTTACTCAAAATAGAAATCACGTCATTCTATTGAAAGATTCGATATTTTAAATGATAATTTATTGGTATATACATGCATACTTGTAACATCCAGATCCGAATAACCCGAACCCGACCCAATTATGATCCATTTAATCCGACAAAACTATCGATCATTATTAAATGATCTAAATCAAATCATAGATCGTAAAGCAAACTTCATTTGGATCAACTGATCAAAAATTGATTGCATAGTAAAGTGTGCTACCAGAAAATTCGTGATGCAATTAGATGCCGAATAAATTAATCCAAGACCATCATAAATTCATCTAAATGAAATAAGGTCAACAAAATCGACCGTTCGCCGACATGACGTCGTTTGATAATTTAAAATCACAAAATTTAATCAAAAATCAAGGTCGTATTTCGTCAATTTCTATATCCATCTTGGATCAGAAAAGTATGAAGTTTTTATCATTTGATCATTATGTATAGACGATCGAAACATGATATCGTACATCTGAATCGGAAATACAAGGTGCAAATAAAGAGGACTTTGATATCTCTAATAAGTTAGAGAGAATGGTTTAAAAATAAAATAAAATTTAAATTAATTTTTTATGCTAGCACATTGAGTAGCAATGGCTAGCTTTCTTCTCCATTGGGACAAAAGCTCCACTCCTGCATACCATCTTTATCTCCATTTTGGAGATCCCTTAGGTATAATCCTTTCTCTCCTTTTGGTGCCATTTATGTCTTAAAAACCCAAATTTTGAACCTTTATATAACTATTGATGTCATGCTTTTAAAAATAAGATTTTTCGAGAGAACGCATGCATGTTAAATCTAAATCCAAACCAATATTTTACCATTGTTTATGCTTTTAATTTTGATAGAAATATATAGCCTAATTATGATCAAGATTTAGACCAATGTATTGTTGATGTTCATCCTTTAAAATTTTAAAGATTTGGGGGTGTTTTAGCAGGAATTTGTGTCAATTTTCATACCATAATAGCTACAGTTTGTATGCTTAATTTGTGAAGGATTTGAAGATAGATTAATATGCGAATTGAGTCTAATTGTAGATCCATTTGTTTCATATTTTCAGAATTGAAATATGATTATTTGGGAGTTTTTGCATGAAGTTTCTCTCGCTAAAAGTTACTAAAGAGTGGATTTTAGATCTAAATTTAAGAGCGAATTATAGCTCTTGATCACGGAATTTAAAGACCAAAATTAGTGGGTGAATTGCATGGAATCGAATTTAATCTAGATTTAATGAGTAGCTCTATTCTCTTCAGTAAATTAAGAAAAAGTTGGGTAATCTGGCATAGATTTGAACTTGGATCCAGATCCAATGAGTAGCTTCTAATCTCATAATCTTTCAAATGATAACCTATGATCACAAGGAATGATCATCTTCATGAATTAATCTTTTATGTATACTCTTAGTAACTGTAGATCACTATTTATAAGATCGTTGACTAAATGCCTAGATATGAAAGGTCAACAACATCAAATATAGAGAAAGAATGAGGAATAAAGTAAGTATTGGTGAATCAAGTATTGTCAGAGAATGGTACTGGTCATGGTGACCCTAAAACCTAATTGTGCGAGGGCGCGGTGATCCTCAATTAGGCGGGAGATAGGAATCCCAGTTAGGGTAGTGACCGCCAAATGCATGGGTGATGAAGCGCTAAATGCTTGTATTAATATTGATCCGTTGTAGCACGGGCACTTAGCTTCTCATACAGAACCAAGAAGAATCTCAGCGACGAGGTTCTCGGCTTTAATTTATAACTTGGGAAGTCCATGGTCGAACACAAGGACACGATTCATAATACGATTATTTTAGTGTTGAATATCTAGGCTAAGATTGATAAATTATCTAAGTTAAAACCGAGACAAACAATACATGAAAGCAATGCAAAATAATGCGCATTACTAATGCACGTATGGATGTGATGGAATGTGATTTAAAACATTTAATGCATGTTAGAAGTAATGACATATTGAACATAATGATAAATCACGAACAAAAGCAAACATAATCACTAATATGCCCTAAAATGATTTGTCAAACTTAAGCACATAATCAAGATTTAAGCATGCAGTTTAATCCAAGCCAGGTTTCCTTTAAAAGAGATTTAAGCAACTTAATCATCTCTAAATAAATTAATAACTCATTATGTGTCAAATCTGAGAATATATTAAGCCATATAGAAGGTAAGGAAACATGGATTAAAATGCAACTGAAATTACTTCATTTGGAGATCATATGCTCAAGTTATTCAAGTTTGATTATAGGGGCATGAACGTAAGAAAAATATGAGAAACAATAGCACAAACATCACAATCAGGTCCCTGGAGGGACTAAAATGCAATTACTAAAAATTGGTCCTAAATTTAGTAAAAAACCACGTACGAGGGTATTTCTGCAATTATGCAGACCGACCAAGGTAACTTTGCAAATTTCCCATATTCGTACGTGTTATGCACGTGCAAACCTCAGCTCGGATGACTGGGTTGTGGCTTGGGCCACGTGGCTTCACATGGTGCTTTGGCGGTCAGCTAGGCGTGAATGAAGCTGTAGGATCATATAAGTCGACGTGGCCTCCTGTGGACCGTGAGATCGCGCCCAATTTGTCACGTTCCAATGATATTTGTACGCATGTCGATCTTCTCCTCTACACTGTAAGATCACGCAGAGATGGGGCTCCGGCGAGCCCCTCCTTCCTCCACCAAGCCGCTGGAGGCTATCTGAAGGTTGGCGAGAGTCCAGAGACAGCTGGCGAAGATGATGTGATATAGGAGAAGATCTGCGAGCTTCTGATGGTTGGCGATCGAGGAAAATCATTGGAGGAGAAAATCTTGATCGGAGAGGATCGTTAAAGTTTGGCCATTGAAAGAGAATGCTACATGTAGAAGTTAGAAGAATAGATAGTCGAAGCGTTGTTGAAGTGGGTGTGTGCATTGGTGAATGAGATGAAGAACCAGGAGATGAAGAATGTGGAGGGACATGTTGGGTTCTCCTTCGAGTGAACAAAGAAGGAAGGAGGACATGTATAGATTCTAGAAGAATGAGAGTGATGTAGTCGACCTTCAGCGTGCTTCATCGATGAAAGGTAAGAGCTAAAGGCTTGTCGGAAATGGATTTATGTATACACACATGCGGGGATTAATCAAAGAAATTCCGAAAAAAATAAAACCTAAACTTAATTGAATCTCGAAGATGGAGAATGGAGGATCTTTGGCTTGGTTGAAGCTCGATGCGAGTTTCTGGTCTTGGATTAACGTGATCAGCCGGTCACGAAGTGCGAACAACCATGGAAGTGGTTGTAGCATGGCTCTTCTAGCCATGGGCCGCACCCAGACTTAAGGTTGTCTTCACATCATCAATCGACCATAATTCTGTCACAATCTGGACTAGAAATGACGGTCCTAAGTCTAACCAAGGGTGCACAACTGCCATTAACGGTAGTGAGAAGGCTTTTGAAGAGGTGGAGGTTATTGTCTCCAGACGGTGGTTTCAACCACCGCCTCTTAGTGTGGGAGTTGGGGTTAGAGATAATGGGAGGTTGGCATGGATGTGGGTCATTAGAAGAATGCGAGGGCGGTGGCAGTTGGTTGGAAGGGAACTGGAGGTAGTTGGTGTAAATCGGAGAAGAGGGGTGGTTTGGACGAGGAGCTCAACTGTTGGAGGTTAGGGATAACCTGTGCGTCATTGGATCATATGATCCAACGACCCACAAGTGGGCGGAACTGGACGATTAGATTTGAGCTGAGGATCAGATCCAAGAGTCTAGAATGAGGCACCCCCATATGGTTAAGATGAAGGCAAAGAAGATGGAAATGAACGACCAAGATTCAGACAGTGTGGCAAGCAAAAGGTTGGGCCACGTAGGTGCAGTAGAGTGGGCCACGTGGCCCAATAGAATAATTAGAAAAAAATAATATAAAATAGAAATAAAATAGTTAGAGAATGAATTAGAGAAAACTGAAAACATGAAAGTTGTAGATCTTGATGAGATCTACAACTTTCATGTAGAATTCAAAGAGATCAGAGGTCATCTATACATAGAAAACAATTAGATACTAATAAAAATCATATAAAACAATTTTCTTTTATCTTTCGTTTGCTTTTTTTGTTTTTTTATTTTGTTTTATATTATTTTATCTATACACAAGTTTGTTCTAATTGTTATTTGATTTTTAACAAGGAATAAAGACATAAAATATTACACCATAATAGGGTTATATTAATATATATTTATAGGTGAAAATTATATACAACACATAATTAAATAATCAATGTTAATTAGTCAATCATTCATGTGATTAACTTAAGTAAGAGAGATAAATATGGTGAATTAAGCAATTAAATCTGGAATTTATCACCCTCCTATACTTAAGCTAAGCTCGTCCTCGAGCTAAAAAATAAAGAATAGATTAGAGAGTTAATTTAATTAGTGAGATCCCTGACAAGTGCAAGTGAAGGTACAAGGCTTGATTTGACTCAGAACACAAGGTTTTAGGAATCCTGAAACTCTTAAGTTGATCCAAGTATTAATCAAAAGGATTTCAACTCCTCTAATTGTCAGACTCTCAATGTGTGTGTGTAAAAGAAGTATGGCTTAGTGTAGACTTCATCCAGAGAGTAGAGGCAGTATATCACCAAAAATTCCAATCTCAGAAGCTCTCCCAAGGACCCAATCCTCAACACTAGGGAATAAATCTAGTCTTGCTTTAATCCACTGTCTCTTTAATTAGTCAGACTTCAATGATATAGATGGAAGGCTAGATTATGGAGGATATAGGATTGTGTACTTATTTTCTCTTCCTCTCATTGGAACATGGTTCTCTCAAGTGCCAATACCTCACACAATTTTATTTTGATTTTGCCAATCAGTGTGTTCATCAAGAGAAATTGGAGTCGTCTGCACTTTTTTTCCTGGGAGTACACCGGTATGTCCCTTTTTTGAGTATCTAACATACCTTCTACACCCAGACTTGTAGCATTTACGTTGCAGAGCCCTTTTTGGGTGCTAGCCCGACTCTTGGTCCTAACAGCGACGGTCCAAGTGGACACATTGAAAATGCTTGGGAGTGCTTGCCTTTGGTGGAAGCTCTTTGATATTTGACTTTGTAAGGTGAGAGCTTTTCTTTCAACATTTCTTTCTTTCTTTTCTTTGTTTTTGGCTAGCTTCACTGCTTTTACCAAAATATTGGCGCACAGTGATTAACTTATTAATTAAATATCATCACACATTGGTACTTTAGGTAAAATTCAAGAGATAACATGAGAACATGTCTCATACTGGCTAAGATGCTGACACTCAGGTTTCATGAAGCTGTCATTAATCTTATCCCAACCTCAAGCATCAGATCAAGTTCAAACTCAAACTTCCAAGCTCAGTTTCCTCGGTGATATCTTGACTCATCTCAATCATGATTGCAGTCGTACATGTGAGTGATAGTCAAATTCTTTAAAGGGAGATTAAGCATGAAATATAACATGCATATCCTCAAACTAGGAGAGTGTGAATTTTTTAGTCTAAGACCCTAATGATTAATACATGATAACTCTAAGTATAGGGTCTCCTTAAACCAAGTATTTAAATATCATCTCAAGCCTTGAGTGCATAGTGAAAATGTCACGAAAATACACCAATTAATAAGTCAATCTTTTTGTGGTTTTTTCAATTAGAGAGTTAATTAATTAGACTCATTTACACCCTTAGCTTTGAAGAATAATTTTTGAAAACTTTTTGCAAACATTGTCACATATGTATAGAGATTTTCCAAACATTTAACAAAGATTTTTTAAAACAAGTAGATCCCCATTTTTCAAACCTAAGTAAATATTTTTCAAAATAATGTCACATAAATATGTAGGTTTTCAAAACATTTGACAAACTATTTTCAAAACATGTCAAACCGTATTTTCACAAACCATGTAAAACATTTGAAAATCATGTCAAATATATATATATATAATTTTCAAAAATTATTTTCAAAATATTTTGTACAAAAATCAGTTCAAAGATGTAATACGATATCCATAACCCCAAGAGTTTGAAAAAAAAATTAAAAATATGAGCTATGACTAAAGTATATATGTAATATATACGGTAGACCCCCCTATACTTAGCTTTCGCTATGTTCTCATAACAGAAAGTGATATGAAGCCATGGCTCATGCTAAGCATAAAAAAAATCCAAAAATGGATGATAGAATCACAGGTGCAAAATGAATAAAAAGAATCAGTTAGATGAAGACAGGGACGCAGGTCCCCCTATACTTAAGCTGAGACATAGCTTAAGTGCGACAATATGAACTAAAGCTAGGTGACCCGGGCAGAATAATTAGAACGAAGTTGGATCCCCCTATACTTAGGTTGAAAATAAGCCTAAGTATACAAAATAGGAAGCTAAGTGATGAAGGAATCAATGTTAGCTGAATCACTAGATGATGAATCTCAAGAGATAATAATGGAGCCTAGGGTTTCAGGAGACTAAAGAATCAAACAAGATAAAACAAACCTGATTATTTCACCAACACACACAGTAAAGACCATAAATATGGTCTAATTATCTTGTCTCTTTTATTGGTAATAATGCAAATTTGGTATGTATTACGAGCAATGCTAAATTAGGGTTTGGGCTCTACCTAGGGATACGTCCTCACCTCTCAACGAATGCTTATATCTGCAAGTAAAGCGGGTTTTTTCCCTCCCAAAAACAAAGTGAATTTTAGCTCCATTTAATTACATCAACTTGCATTAACAGTTCATTTTTAGATATTAGGTCATCACTTGCATTAAGTCTTTGAACACATAAGTCATCGTCTATCATTCAGTCCCTTTTCCATAATATCCTAAGTGACAAATCATGAAAAGAGAAAAATCATGCAGATGTAAAATCATGATGTCATGCTCAAGAGAATTACTTACAATGTCTCCCGCTCTCTTCATGCACATTCTAGACTGAATATAAAATTATATCTAAATGCATGCAGGTCAATGAAAAAACGCACCTAATCATGTGTCTATTAGCAGGGAGAAAATCAATTAATTTAGGCCAAATTGAACGTAGATTATGTGTGTCTCATGAATCTTAGAGATGAGTGAATCTCATAAGATGAAGTTAGTGTGTCCTATACTACGATTCATGCACAAAGAATATAAAATGGGGAAGCCCTAAGAGCCGCATGCCTAAACCCTAGTATCGAGCACTCAAGTTTAGTCCCACCCAAGATGGGTGAAACAAACTCAACACACCAAACGAATAAAGTCCGATCCATGATAATATACAAAAATATGAACAGAATAAAATCTTTGAGTTGTCTTGAAGGCATCTTCTGCGGTTCTTCTCAACGGGAACTCCATCTTGAGCTTCCAACCTCCATTCTTCACGAGCATCTTCGAGGAATGGGCTCTGCCACATAAGAGAAAATAATATATATTTCAAAGATTATCAACACATATATATATAATATTGCAAAAAACATCACAACACAAGATTAACCCAGATCGAAGAATAATCAATTTAACCTGACTATAAAACCAAAAAATCATATTAATGAAGTTGTGTCCCCAACAACGACACCATCTGATGAAGCGTTGAATGCATGTATTAATATCTATCCGTTGTAGCATGGGCACTTAGTTTCTCATACAGAATCGAGAAGAATATCAGCGACAAGGTTCTTGGCTTTAATTTATAACCCGAGAAGTCCAGGATCGAACACAAGGACACAAGCCATAATACGATTATTTAGGTGTTGAATATCTAGGCTAAGATTGATAAATTATCTAAGTCGAAATTGAGATAAACAATACATGCAAGCAATGCAAAATAATTCACATTAGTAATGCAAGTATGGATGTGATGGAATGTGGTCTAAAAAATTTAATGCATTGATGATTCAGCATTTCATCATCTTTATTCATTTATTTTAGCTTAAAATCCCTTATAAAACACATGTATATAATACTAACTCCATATTCTTATTAACTTGCATCGGTGTGTAAATATTGTACACTTATTACCATTTTAACCTAAAATAAATAAATAAATAAAGGAAAAATAAAGAAAAGAAAATAAAAAAAGATTGTATATATGTAATAGATACAGACTGACATGAACCCGGAGAGAAGGTCAAGACTTGACTTGATCGATCATGAATAAAGTAGGGAGAGATAGGATCCTTAATGAAAAAATCCAAAAAAATGTGTGATGTGTATATTTGTATACTTACACTATTTTATTTGTATATAAATTGACCTCAAATTAAATAATTTTCAAAATAAAAGTTGTAAATAAAAATATTTCATAATTAATAAAAATGTTTGCAAAATAAAACCATGTACAGAATAAAAGCAGCCACACTTGGAAAAAGCCATTAAGCGATAATTGAAAGACCAATTATGGCTCCATATGAAGTCAAATTGAACCAAACTCACTTCCATTGTATTCTAAATTAAATTATCTTTAAAATGGTTGTGATTTCATAATTTTTGGAGTTACAATTGAAACGTCAGTTTTCTGAGGTGGTTTGTACAATTTTACCATTTACTTGTACATATTGTATTTGTAAATATTTTTACTAATTATTAAAATAAAAATTAAAAATAAATAAAAATTAACAAAACAATTTCCTTATTTAACTATGTATATAATGTACTATATGTATATAGTTGCTATTCTTAAATAATCACCACAAAAAATAAAAAAAATAACATTTTTTATTCAATTTAATTAAGTTACAAAAATAAAAAAAATAATTTTTGTAAATAATTTTAACACTAAACCTTTCTTAGATTTATCTCATTTTAAAATTTTCTCTTATCTCTTATCTTCATTTTTTAGAAATTCAAACTCCATCTTTTTCTATTAATATGGCTCCTCCTTCCTCATTTTCAACTTGATCAATCTTTGGTGAGAGAAGCCTTTTCTCTGAGAGCTATCTTGTCGCAGAAGGGTGCCTAACCTCTGAGTCATCTGATGACAGCAAGTCGGCCTTCGTCGAGGCAATCACAGTTTCTTTTCCGCTCCTAAGGTGAGATCCATCTTTCTTTTTCTTATTTTTAACCTAGGTTAATCGTAGTTTTATTTTTCACATTTTTTTATTTCGTTGTCATATTTATATAGATCGTAGAATTCCCATCATGATTTGATCCACCTTCAATTCCGATTTTTCATCTCATTTTCTCGATCTCTCCACGATCATATTCTATCCTCCACGATCTCTCAACTCCGGCCATGCACAGTGGCCAGAGACTCGGATTCAATTCTTCCATTTTGCTGGATCCCCATTCACATCTTTTTCATTTTTCTAAATTATTTATTTAAATAAGCAGAGATGATACCTCATGTTTGAGTCCTCTTCTATTCAAAAAATAAAAAAAATAAAAAATATCTAGTTTTTCTTTCTAACATCTATTTTACATGAATAGAGAAAAGTATTATAAAAAAATATATAAAATATAAAACATATATAAAAAAGAAGATTTCTGCATTTCTGTTTTTAAAAAAATAAAAAAATAAAAGTTTCTTTATTTTCAATTATTTCTATTAACAAAAACAAAAAATAAAAAAAAAAGTGGACGGCGGTCCAGCGCTGCCCCCACCAAGTCATTGGAGCACGCACTCCGGTCGCTCATCCACTCCATCCACCATCGCGAGAAGCCGTCCCTGCACCACTGCCAGCCACGTCGCAGGTCTGCTCCATCGGTCGTGCTACCGGGGACATGTATCGCCCCATCACCCCGCGTCCTTCCATTGCGCGAGCCCCTCCGATCTCAACCTCGCGCCAGCGGATCTGCTGCCTGGACCACCACAGTTGCGCGAGGTCCGCTACCGCAGCCATCTGTCTTCGCAGATGACCACCCGCGTTCGCGGACAGGAACACCTCCACCGTAGTTGGCGCTTTTGCCGACCAGCACGCATCGTCCACCAGACCGTCGTCCTGCTCTGACTGTCATCTGCGCAGCTACCCGCGAGTGCCGCCCCCACTGAGCTGTCGGAGCACGCCCTTTGGCCGCTCATCCACTCCTTCCACCATCACGCGAAGCCCCAGTCACTGCTCGTGTGCGCGCCACCAGATCCAGTCGCCGCCGCAACCCATTTGAAGGAGAAGAACAAGGGGAGGCGTGATGCTCCTTTGCGCCCCCCTGTGGCTCTTTGGCGAGAATAGAGAAGAACGACAGCCCTTGCATTCGTCGCCTTAACATGGAAATGAAGGAACTCAGAACCCTAGGGGCTATTTTTAAAAAACATGGCAAAATATCATATCAGACCCCTAAAGTTCTAAAAATTTCAATAAAGCTCAGAGTTCCGAAGAATTGCAAAGACGTCATGCGCCAGACCATCAATCATGTGCACTACATGCATGCACTGGGTAATTTGCATTCTTTTCTGTTGTTATTTTTTGTTACTTTCTGCTTCCAAAGCAATAAAAACTTTCATTTCAGTCCATGTTTATCCAAACTTTGATTTGCTTGCTTGTTCTTGTTGAAATAAATAATTGTGTTTGTTAATAAATTTCCCAAAAATCATGCTATGCTCCGGATGTGTGTATCTTTCTAGCAAAAAAATTTCATTGCATTTTCTTCTTATTTAATATAATTTAAAAAATCAAAAACATGTCATTTTTCCATGTTTGAACTTTGAAAAAATAATAAAAAAATCAAATATTGCTCTAAAAATTCAAAAAAATAAATTAGTTTTATTTTATTTTTTTAATTCCTATCCAATTTTCGTGCATTAATTCTTATCAAACCCAAAAAATGAAAAATATCAAAAATTTTAGAAAAATCATAGAAAATTCTACAGAAATCCAAAAATCGTGATTTCACTTCCTTTTTGTAGACATCTATCTATATTTTAGCATAAAAATAGTCTCCATGAGTTTTAGGCTTAAATATTTTTAAGTTGCAAATTACTCCAGGTTGTGCATTGTTTATCATTTTTGCCGCTGTTTGATTTTTTAAAAATACAAAAATATCTGAAAATTCTACAAAATTTTCCAAAAACATTTCAAAGTCTTTAAAACCCAAGAATATTTTCTCTATAATTTTCTGGATATTTCTGACTATTTTGAAAAATATAAAAAAAGCATGGTGTGTGTATTTCTTCCCTTGTGCATATTGTTCCTTGTTTTTGAAAAAATGCAAAAAAAATCAAAATCATTAAAATTTTGAAAAATAAGAAAATAAAAAAATTAGAAATAAAAATTTAAAAATTAAAAAGATAAAGAAATCACAAAAAATCAAGATAGTTTGCATTTGAGATTCTCTTTTTTTTTAATTGATTTTCGATTATTTAAATAACCCTCTGGAATTGTAGCCTCCATGAGTTTGATCATGTCACTATACAAGTAAATAAGTAGCAAAAATTTCTCTCGCTTCATTATTATTTTGTAATTAATTTTGTAGCTTGAGAAGAAAAAAATGTTTGTTTGTTGCCAGATATTTGGGTTGCAAGGACCGCTGCACATTTTATTTTTCATATCTTGATTTAAAACCACGAAAATCTTGTGTCAACATGCATGTTAGAAGTAATGACATAACGAACATAATGATAAATCATGAACAAATGCAAATATAATCACTAATATGCCCTAAAATGATTTGTCAAACTCAAACACATAATAAAGATTTAATCATGCAGTTTAATCCAAGCCACGCTTCCTTTAAAAGAGATTTAAGCAACTTGATAATCTTTAAATAAATTAATAACTCATCATGCGTCAAATCAGAGAATAAATTAAGCTATATAGAAGATAAGGAAACATGGATTAAAACGCAACTGAAATTACTTCATTTGGAGATCATATGCTCAAGTTAGTTAAGTTTGATTACAGGGGCATGAACACAAGAAAAATATGAGAAACAATAGCACAAACATCACAATCAGGTCCTTGGAGGGACTAAAATAAAATTACTAAAAGCGGGTCTTGAATTTATTAAAAAAAACCTGTACGAGGGCATTTCTGTAATTATGTAGACTGGCCAGGGTAACTTTGCCAATTTCCCATATCCATGCGTACTATGCGCGTGCAATCCTCAGCTCGGACGACTGGGTCATGGATTGGGACATGTGGCTTCATGTGGTGATTCGGCGGTCGGCTAGGCATGAACAAAGTTGTAGGATCGTATAAGTCGACGTGGCCTCCTGTGGACCGTGAGATCGCGCCCAATTTTGTGCGATCCAAAGGTATATGCACGCATGTCGATCTTCTCCTCCGCCCTGTAAGGTCGTGCAGAGCCGGGGCTCCGACGAGCCCCTCCTTCCTCCACCAAGCCGCTGGAGGCTATCTGATGGTTGGCGAGAGTCCAGAGATAGCTGGCGAAGATGGTGTGATGTAGGATAAGATCCACGAGCTTCTGATGGTTGGCGATCGAGGAAAATCATTGGAGGAGAAAATCTTGATCAGAGAGGGTCATTAAATTCCGACCATTGAAAGAGAATGCTACATTCAAAAGTTAGAAGAATAAATAGCCAAAGCATTGTTGAAGTGGGTGCGTGCATTGGTGAGTGAGATGGTGGTCCATGAGATGAAGAAGATGGATGGACATGTCGGGTTCTCCTTCGAGTGAACAAAGAAGAATGGAGGACATATATAGATTCTGGAAGAAGGAGAGTGCTGTAGTCGACCTTCAGCGTGCTTCACCGATGAAAGGTGAGAGATAAAGGCTTGTCGGAAAAGGATTTACAAATACACACATGCGGGGATTAATCAAAGAAATTCTGGAAAAATTAAAACCTAACTTAATTGAATCTCGAAGATGGAGAATGGAGGATCTTTGGCTTGCGTTGAAACTCGATGCGAGCTTCCGATCATGGCTTAACGTGATCAGCCAGTCACGAAGCTTGAACAACCGTAGAAGTGGTTGTAGCATGGCTCTTCTAGCCATGGGTTACATCAAGACTTAAGGTCGTCTTCATGTCATCAATCGACCATAATTCTATCACAATCTGGACGAGAAATGATGGG
Source organism: Ottelia alismoides (assembly GCA_037367405.1). Classification (NCBI taxonomy): domain Eukaryota; kingdom Viridiplantae; phylum Streptophyta; class Magnoliopsida; order Alismatales; family Hydrocharitaceae; genus Ottelia; species Ottelia alismoides. The sequence goes on from JAZKJV010000750.1 coordinate 562,980, forward strand.
CCTACGTCTAACCAGGGGTATACAACTGCCATTGATGATGGCGAGGAGGCTTTTGAAGAGGTGGAGTTTATTGTCTCCATGCGGTGATTTCAACCACCGCCTCTTAGTGTTGGAGTTAGGGTTAGGGATGATGGGATGTTGGCGTGGATGCGGGTCGTTAGGAGAATGTGAGGCCGGTGGCGGTTGGTTGGAAGGGAACTGGAGGTAGTTGGTGTAAATCGGAGAAGAGGGGTGATTTGGATGAGGATCTCAACTGCTGGAGGGTAGGGATGACTTGTGCGTTGTTGGATCATATGATCCAACGACCCACAGGTGGGCGGAAGTGGACGGTTAGATTTGATGTGAGGATCAGATCCAAGAGTCTAGAATAAGGCGCCTCCAGACGGCTGAGATGAAGGCAACGAAGATGGAAATGAACGGCCAAGATTCAGACCATGTGACAAGCAAAAGGTCGGGCCACGTGGGTGCACCAGAGTGTGCCACGTGGCCCAATGGAATAATTAGTAATTAGAAAAATTAGTATAAAATAGAAATAAAATAGTTAGAGAATGAATTGGAGAAAACTCAAAACATGAAAGCTGTAGATCTCGATGAGATCTACAGCTTTCATGTAGAAGTCAAAGAGATTTGAGGTCATCTATACATAGAAAACAATTAAATACTAATAAAAACCATATAAAATATTTTTTAATTTTTATTTTGCTTATTTTTTGTATTTTTATTTTGTTTTATATTATCTTATTTATACACAATTTTGTTCTAATTTTTATTTGATTTTTAATAAGGAATAAAGACGTAAAATATTACACCATAATAGGATTATATTAATATATATTTATTGGTGATAATTATATACAACACATAATTAAATAATTAATGTTAATTAGTCAATGATTCATGTGGTTAACTTGAGTAAGAGAGATAAATATGGTGAATTAAGCTGATAAATCAGGGATTTAATAACAGGTTTAGGATCCCATTCCTTTGTACTGTTTTTACGCAAGCTCGCAGTATTTTAACACTTCGTTGGGATCCAGGTTTTTGACAGATTCTGCTGACCCCTCTGTTCTTAGGGTGCCTAGGCTGGGGTACCCTCGATTTTCCTTTTTCTTTACTAGCTCGTTTATTCGTACTGGTCGGGCTTATTTTTGTAGTGGCTCCTCCAGAGAGTCTCTCCCACCCATCCCAGGGGCATAATTTTGGACCAGGCCTAGCCCTCTACTGGATCACACTTCCACTTAGAGGGCGAGACGGAAGGGTATTTTAGGAGACTTCCTCACTGCTTGAGTTTTGGTTACCATTCCACCAATAGGTCTTGGCGATGACTTACAATTGAGAGTTTGGTTACAGGTAAGTTGGGTACAGTTGAGTTTGGTTACATCTGAATTGGTTGCAAATGAGTGTGGTACATAAATCATCAATCATCGACACCTAATCATATCTTAGAACTACTAATACAAATGTTAGGAGAAGCTAGTGGACGTATTTGATATTATATCCCGAGATGGTTAAAGTGGTGATGCCTTGACTTTGATTTTACGAGATATCGAGTTCGACACCCGAAGCGATACATTGTTCATTAGTTGAGATTTCCAATCGCGATTTGTACCAATATCGTGATTTCAAAAGTTTGTTTGTTCGAACCTCCACCTACTTCTGCTTTTCCCCTTAATTTTGATTGCACCAAATTATCATTTATCGTTTCGTACAGTGTCCTGGTAGTAATGTATCTGTCAATTATTTTATCATGTTTTGATTTGGTCCAGGGTTTCAAAAATCGGACCGGGCTAGCCGGTCGGATCAGTTGGACTGAGAATTGATCCTGACCCGATCGATTTGACCTATTTCATGTAATTGATTTTAAAATAGAAGAAAAAAATCAGGTCTAACCGACGGTCGGACCTAGTTGACCTAGGTGGTCGAATCAGATTGACCCAGTTTTGGTGGTTTGGTAATTAGAAAAAATAAAGGTATACATAATTAAATAATATGTTTTTTATCACTTGTTCCCCACTCAACTTCTGCAATATCAGTTATGCCTTCTCTTTCTTGGAATGTCAGTTGTACTCAATCTTGTTATTATATTGAAAGATTTGATATTTTAAACTATTATTTCATTGATATATACATACATACTTGTGACATCCTGATCCGAATAACCCGAACCCATATGATTATGATCCATTTAATATGATAAAACAATCGATTATTATTAAATGATCTAAATTGAACCATAGATCGTAAATCAAAATTCATTTGGGATCACTCGATCAAAAATTGATTCCATCGTAAAGTGTGCCACCAAAAAAACTGCAACGTAATTGGAAGCCGAAAAATAATTCGAGACCATCATAAAATTTGTCTCGATGAATAAGGCCAACAAAATCGACCGTTTGTCGATCAGAGGTCCTTTGATAATTTAAAATCACAAATTCGATCAAACTGAAATTGTACACAGGAATCGGAAATACAAGATGCAAATACAGAGGAATTTGATATCTCAAATAAATGAGAGAGAATGGTTTAAAAAATAAAATAAAAATTAAATATTTTTTATTGCATCATAGTGAGCACACGTGGATGGCTTTCTTCTCCATTTGGGCCAAAACCCCCACTCTTGCATACAATCTTTATCTCCATTTTAGAGATGCTAAAGGTGCAATTCTTTCCCTCCTTTAGCGACCATTTATGTCGTAAAATCCAAAATTTGAACTCTTATATAGCTAATGATTTCATGCTTTAAAAAATAAGATTTTTAGGGGAGAATGCATGCATGTTAGAACTAAATCCAGACCACTTATTTACTGCTGTTCATGCTTTTAGTTTTGAAAGAAATAGGGGTATAATAACCTAATTATGATCAAGATTCGGACCAATATATTGTTGTTGTTCATCCTTTAAAATTTTAAAGACATGGGGGTGTTTTAGCATGAAATTGTGTCAACTATCAGACCACAATAGCTGTAGTTTGTATGCTTGATTTGTGACGGATATGGAGATGAATTAATGTGCGAATTGAGACTAATTCTAGACCTATTAGCTGTAGATTTTCATAATTGAAATATAATGATTTGCAGTTTTTTGCATGAATGTTCTCTCACTAAAAGTTAATAAAGGATGGATTTTAGATATATATTTAAGACCAGATTATAGCTCTTGATCATGGAATATAAAAGATCAAAATTAGGGGGTGAATTGCATGGAGAATTTAATCCAGATCTAATGATTAACTCTAATCTCGAGAGTTAAATAAGAATAAAAATTGGGAAATCTGGCATAGATTTGAACCTAGATCAAGATCCAATTAGTAGCTTATAATCTCATGATTGTAGAAATGATAACCTATGATCACAAGGACTGATAATCTTCACGAATTAATCCTTTAGGTATACTCTACTAACTATAGATCAATATTTATAAGATCGTTGACTAATTGTCTAGATATGTAAGGTTAATAACAACATATATCGAGAAAGAATGAGGAATTAAGTAAGTATTTGTGAATCAAATAATGTCAGATAATGGTGACGGTCTTGGTGACCCTTACACCTGACCATGCGATGGCAGGTGACCCTCCGTTGGACGGGAGATAGGAAGCCCAGATAGGGTAGTGGATGATAAGTACGCAGGTCTAGGATCCCATTCTTTTGTACGGTTTTTACACGAGCTCGTAGTAGTTTTACACTTCATTGGGATCCAGGTTTTTGACCAGTTCCGCTGACCCTCTGTTCTTAGGATGCCTAGACTGGGGGACCCCTGATTTTGGTTTTTCTTTACAAGCTCATTTATCCGTACCGGTCATGCTGATTTTTTGAGTGACTATTTCGGAGAGTCTTTCCCACCCGTCTCAGGGGCATAGTTTTGGACTAGGCCTAGCCTCTACTGGACCGCAGGACGAGACGAAAGGGTCTCTTATGAGGCTTCCTCACCGCTTGATATTTGGTTACCGTTCTGCCAATAGGTCATGGGGATTAATTACAATTGAGAGTTTGGTTATAGTTGAGTTGGCTAAAGTTAAGTTTGGTTACAAGTGAATTGGTTATATATGAGTGTGGTACTGAAATCACCCATCATGGTCAATCATCAATCATCGATACTTAATCATATCTTAGAACTACTATTACAGATGCCAGGATAAGCTAATGGGTGTATTTGATATTGTATGCCGAGATGGTTAAAGGGGTGATGCCTTGACTTTGATTTTACGAGATATCGAGTTCGACAGCAGAAGCGATACATTGTTCCTTAGATGCGATTTCCAATCATGATTTGTACCAATACCGTGATTTCAAAACTTTGCTTGTTCGAACATCCAACCACTTATGTTTTTCCCTTAATGTTGATTTCACAAAATTATCATTTATCATTTCACACGATGTACTGGTTGTGACGTATCTGTCAATTATTTTATCATGTTTTGAGTTTGATCTAGTGGTTTAAAAAAATCAGACTGGACTGGTTGGTCGGACCGGTTCAACCGCGAATCGATCCTGATCTGATAACTTTGATTGATTTCATGTAATAGATTTTAAAAAAGAAGAAAATAAAAAACCGGGTCTAACTGGTGGTCGGACCTAGTTGACTTAGGTGGTCGAACCTGATTGACCCGTATTGACCCAGTTTGGTGGTTTAGTAATTTAAAAAAAAAGGTCTAAATAATTAAATAATATGGTTTTTATCACTTGTTCCCCACTTAACTTCTACAATATCAATTATGCCCCTCTCTTTTTTGGAATATCAGTGCATCTACCTTCTTAGAGTGGTTGTCTAGAAACAACTATATGTAAAGGATTACAATAGATGATTACAAAATTTATTCACATACAATGCTAGAAAATAAGGCTAACTTTTGTAGATTTCTTCTCAAAATAGAAAATCATGTTATTCTATTGAAAGATTTGGTATTTTAAATGATTATTTCGTTGATATATACATACATACTTATGACATCCGGTTCCGAATAACTCGAAATCGACCCGATTATGATTCATTTACCTGATAAAACTATTCATCATTATTAAATGATCTAAATTAAACCATAGATCGTATATCAAAATTCGTTTGGGATCAATCGATCAAAAATTGATTGCATCACAAAGCGTGTCATCAAAAAAACCACGACGCAATTGGAAGATTTTAAAATAATTTGAGAACATCATAAAATCCATCTCGATGAAATAAGGCTAACAAAATCGATCGTTCGTCGATCGGAGGTTGTTTGATGATTTAAAATCACAAAATTTGATCAAAAATCAAGATTGTATTTCGTTAATTTCTGTATCCATCTTGGAGTAAAAAATTATGAAATTTATATATCATCGTGTATAGACAATCGAAACAAGATATTGTACATCATAATAAAAAATACAAGGTGCAAATAGAAAGGACTTTGATATCTCAAATAAGTTGGAGAGAATGGTTTTAAAAATTAAATAAAAATTAAATTAATTTTTTTATTGTTCCACAATGAGCATCAGTGGTTGGCTTTCTTCTTCATTTAGGTCAAAACCGCCACTTCTGCATACAATCTTGATCTCCATTTTGGAGATCCCAAAGGTACAATTCTTTCTCTCCTTTTGCTGTCATTTATGTCTTAAAATCCAAGTTATGAACCCTTATATAGCTATTGATATCATACTTAAAAAAAATGGGTGAGAATGCATGCATGTTAGATCTAAATCTAGACCAGTATTTTACCATTGTTCATCCTGTTAATTTTGAAAGAAATAGGAGTGTAATAGCCTAATTATGATCAAAATTCAGACCAATGTATTGTTGCCATTCATCCTTTTAAAATTTAAAGATTTGAGTGTGTTTTAGCATGAAATTTGTGTTAATTCAGACCACAATAGTGGCGGTTTGTATTCTTGATTTGTGAGGGATTGAAGGATGGATTAATATGCGAATTGAGTCTAATTATAGACCCATTGGCTGCAGATTTTAATAATTGAAATATTTTGATCTGGGGGGGATTGCATGAAGATTCTCTCAGTAAAGTTAATAGTGGGTGGATTTATATCTAAATTTAAGATCATATTATAGCTCTTGATCATGGAATTTAAAAGATCAAAATTGTGGGGTGAATTGCATGGAATTGAATTTCATCCAGAACTGATGAGTTACTCTAATTTCATGAGTTAAATAAGGAAAAAGTCGAGTAATCTAGCATAGATTTGAACTTAGATCCAGATCAAACGAGTAGCTTGTAATCTCATGATTATAGAAATGATAACCTATGACACATGGACTGATCATCTTCATAAATTAATACTTTAGGTATACTCTACTGATTATAGATCACTGATTATAAGATCGTTGACTAAGAGCCTAGACCTGTAAGGTTAACAATAACATATATCGAGAAAGAATGAGGAATCAAGTAAGTATTGGTGAATCAGGTAATGTCAGATAATGGTGCCGGTTGTGGTGACCCTTACACCTGACCGTGCGAGGGTGCGGTGACCCTCAACTAAGTTGGAGATAGGAAGCTCGATTAGGGCAGTGGCCACCAGGTGTGTGAGTCTAGGATCTCATTCCTTCGTACTGTTTTTACGTGAGCTCTCAGTGGTTTTACACTTTATTGGGATCTAGGTTTTTGACCAGTTCCACTGACTCTCTGTTCTTAGGGTGCCTAGGCAGAGGAACGCTCGACTTGATTTTTCTTGATGAGCTTGTTTGTCCGTACCAATCGGGCTGATTTTTTGAGTGACTCTTCCGGAGAGTCTCTCCCACCCTTCTTAGGGGCGTAGTTTTGGACTAGGCCTAACCCTCTATTGGACTATACTTCCACTTGGAAGGCGAGACAGACGAGACTCCTAGTAGGCTTCCTCGCTGCTTGAGTTTTGGTTACTGCTCCGCCAATAGGTCTTGGCGATGGGTTACAGTTGAAAGTTTGGTTACAGTTGAACTGGCTACAGTTGATTTTGGTTACAACTAATATGAGTGTAGTACTGAAATTATCAATCATCACGATCATCAATCGTCGACATTTAATCAGATCTTACAACTACTATTACATATGTCAGGAAAAGCTAGTGGATGTGTTGGGAACTTAGTTTAGAACTTAGTTTAGATGCATTATACTCCGTCGCATGCCTACGGAGGCACACTACCCCCTAAGGCGTTATCCATTCCTTGGAGTCATAGTGTGAGGTCACACTCAGACCAAGACCACATACTATCCATTAGTCTTGAAATATTAGACAGAAATAAAGATCACATCTGAGAGTCATCATCCTAAATACCAAAATCCATCCACATGATATCTAAGTGATAAAAAGATAATAACCTACGATCATAAATTTATACATGAAAATATTATATACGGAAAGTGATGCGGTGATATGTGGTTAGGGAATTTACATACATAACAACTTGAAAATCCATTTTTATGTAAGTAGCTTGTTAAATTTAAATTCAATACTTATCTACTTGCTTTCTTTTGAAATCATTGAATTACCTATTATATATGTATATATACATGATGGATTGTATTCAACAATGTTGACATTCTTTTGTCCCTTGCATGTATGACATGCATAACACCTGTATCGCAATAGACTGATGGATGATCCCGAGCTTCCACTGTTACACTCGTCGGTACTCATGTTACAGTTTATGTACATGATAATATTTATATTGTTCCATTCTCTTCTGTTATATTTTGGAATAGATGTACATATTGTAGTTTCTTTTGTTACATGTAGCTGTGTATGGAAATTAATGAAATGTGAGTTGGTGACACTTGTTGTTGGTTCGGTGATTATTTACATTAATCGTGAATGTCATTTCGAAATGCAAATTTTCCCCAAATTTTAGTAACCTAATGCCATTGGTAGCAAAAGATAATACTTTGAATGGTGTGTAAACAAGTAATCCGTATTTGCGGGTAGGAGTTCACAATACTTACGTATATGTATCAAGTTTTATGGGTGAAAAAAATCGGTTCGATCAAACATGCCAATAAACTAAGCCCAGTCTGATTTTTTTAGTCCATAGAAATGATGTCGTCATGCTGACATCAATGTCGGTCCTACCGTTTTAGACTGACGGTCTGACCCAGTTGGACCAAATCGAAGATTAAACAGCTCGATGTCTAGTCTGATTTTTAAAATCTTGATTTGATCCACATTTTAAGACATTACTAGCTAAACTCATTTTTTGTGAAATTTTGTACGTTTGTGCTTCAGAGCTATTCTAATATTGCCCATACTCAATCCTTTTTAACTACACTTATGCCCATTTATTGCTACAAAAATTGAACTTAACTTTTTTTTAAAAAAATAGGTTGATATAAACAGCTAATCTATTAGATTATTGCAAATATTTTTCTTAAAATTTAAATATTGCATAAATACTCATCTACTTTACATAATTACACAAAAGTGAAAACATGATCGTTGGTACATACATTTGTGTTGTTTTATATGGATCGATTTTTAAATGGGTTCGAACATGGATATGTATATTATCAGATATGAAAAACGTGTTACCATAACCTTAATAAACAGAGAAAAAATGTGGAATGCATATGTATTGTATAAAGATGACTGTCGAAACACTTTATATATTAACTCAAATATACAGATACAAGATAGTTTACTCGTAAGATAAATATACTAAATCACTAAAAACAATTTCAACACATGACAATATTACATTGAATGCAGCAAAATTTACAATAACAATATCAAAGTTATGAAAACTCATAGAATTTTATCAAAATAAGAGTTAAGCAAATATGAAAACGGATTAGATATAAATATAAAAAATATGCTAACCACATTATTTCTAAACACACTTTTTCCATATTCGTATATAAATTCATCGATTTTTTCTAAGATTTGTTTTTTCCACACCGATATTATCAACAATGCTGCGGTGAATTGATTATCTTAGTAGAAATTACCATATCTTTTTATACTATAATTATCTCTCATACTATATATTTTTTAATTATCTTTCATACTATAATTTTTTACAACGTCAATGCAATACATGCAACAGACGGGGTATGCACTAATCGAAATTATATTAGAACTTTGTGGTGGATTCATTTTGTATGGCTATAAAACGAGCATTGAATGTCCATAAACAATATTTCTTGCACCAATGCATGTTATTTATTTTATGTTGGTGGAACTTTTGTCAGGTCCCGCGATGGATTGATTTTATGTTGCTAAAAAATGTGAAAATGAATGGTTTAATTGATAGTAAATTGTGATCGATTTGAATTCAAATTTGTGTTCTATATCAAAAAAATAATCCATCCGAAAGATGTTGAAGTGTCAAAGAAATTCTTTTCACTGTAAAGATTTATGGCCATCATCGAGTTGATGATTCGGATTTAAATTTGCAACCAAATTTCATCCGTAATTTTATGTAATATGCTTGATGATTAAGAAGCAACAAACATGCATATTGCGTGGTGAAAACGTATGAAAATGCTTTTGGATGTTGCATACTTTAAACGAGTTAATGCTCTGAATGATGGATTCATCGAGGGCTCTACCAAACATCATGTCAAAAGTGCTCGATTACGAGTAATTGTTTCAATAAAAGTGTTCGCTCTTTTGACTATTTCACAGGTTAATTTGCATCGCCAACACTTTTGCAAGGTAAAGCATAACACACTGCGACATGTTTGGTTATCAGGTTTCCCTGGGGTAACCCCGATCTAGCTATCTATACAAATCAATGCGATATTACACCATATTTCTCATTCCAATCTTCTCAAACCCTCCCAACCATCTAAACAAAAACGAGAGGATACCCCAATCTACCCCAACATGTAAGGCCCTACACTGTTCTGCATTCCGTTCGAGAAGGTTGATGGCTGAAAATTATAAGACCGCATTAATTTTCCCTTAGGTGTCGTTCGGATTGTGGGTTAATACCCGCTTTGGAGGGTCTACCCTCAAAATCCCCATTTTCTCTCACTTGTGGACCCACTCTCCATTCTTTATTTAAACATTAAATAAATTATTTTTCTTTCCTCCATTCCATCAAAAAATAATATATTATACCATCATATTATCTAAAAATTATAAACTACTCAACTTATACTCACTTTTCCAAACCTCAATACAATCACATTACATACTAATTTTTCCAAACTTCAATACAATCATATCACGACAAACCCACTTAACCTCTAACCCTTTATCCAAACACCAAAACACAAACATGATTTACCTTCTTCGAGTTTAATCCGAGCTAACCCAGTAACCAGACACACATCTATAACTCTTACTAAAGCTGGATTTCTTCCCCAGCTTTAGACGCGTGCTGCTTCCCCTGCACTCTCTCCTCTTCCCGCTGTCTACTTGGCCCCCCGGTCATGTCACGTGAATATGGTTGCATTTTACATGATGTTTTCCACCCGAACCTCTTGTCAACCACATGTCTCGCTATCTTTAGACTACTCTGAAAGTCCCTTTTCCTCAGCGTAAGGCACATGGCTCTCCCATTCGATTTTTCCTTTTCGCTCTCCAACGCTCTATCTCTCCCCGTCTGAGTCTCTCATTATCCCCCCATTCTTATCATGATCTCTTCCCATTCTCTTTCATGCTATGTCCCCAATATATCCCCAATATGTGTGAATTATAATAATTAATAAGTATTATCCCCCCTCTCTCTCATAATTTCTCTTCTCCCTTGTTTTTCTATCTACACCCGTATTGTAAGTTTTCATCATTTCATTTTAAAAGAATGATTTATTTTTACTAACTTACAAGCTATCGTTAATTAATTTAAAAAATATCTCACACTCTATAATAATCCAAAATCTAAAGATATATTGCAAAAATAAAAGAAGCTAATAATCGTATGAATAATGAGTATATACTTTTCCTTTATTTTTTCATAATTTTATGTTACTATCATCAATTATGAATATTTTAAACTTTTATAAGTAAATTTTCTTTTAAATCACAATATTAACTAAATCACTACAAAGAAAAAAAATCTGATATAAGCTCATATGAAAAAAATGATTTATAATACAACATATATAATATAACTATTATCCCCTTTGGTATCTTTATCATGCTCTCAGTTTCTCTTCTCTCTCCTTCTACATATGTATTCTCTATTTTTTCACCCTCTACTTTTTTTGAAAAAAATAATCTAACTTAAAAGCACAATTGAAATTACATGAATTAGGTGCATCTAATTCAATCATGTATAGAGGCTCTAGATTAGCTATTACTAGATGAGAACTTCCATGAACTATTGTTGTTAGTAAAAAAATGTTACATGTCACATGTATATACTTTTGAATAGTGAAACCTTTTTTCAAAATTAGGAATTAGTAAACAAATATAAAATAAAAATTAAATAAAAAAACCAAGAAATATTAGATGTAAAACAAATAAAAATATATAAAATATATAAAATTTACACGTACTGTTAAACTAAAACAAAATAGAAAGAATAAAAAATATAAAATGAAATAAAAATTCATAAAAATACTTTTTAAAAGAATTAACAATTCTTAGATTTTGAATAAATAAATTTAAACAGTGGGATGTATATATCTGAATATATATGTATGTATATATAGCACGTTATCGTAATATATATATTATAAATCTAAATATAAGATGAAAAATGAATAATAAAATTTTACTACTATATGATATATATATACATATAAGAGAAACTATAAAATCATAAGATTTTAAAATCTAATAAATACTAACTATGATGAGACCAACACTGATAAAAAAACAAGTGTGTTTTTTGCAACTAAAATCTCCCTCCTCTTCTTAATTCGAACTTTTATTCTTTTATTTGCCCTTACTTTGATTAGATGTTTACTATTTGTTGTATATAACATCACCTTTTAAGTCAAGAAAATGAAGCGTGCTATTTGAAAAGCATATATTCCAGATCATTAAATTTTCTTCGCAATATGTTCATACTTCACGTATTATGATCTCAATAAGTTGTTATACATTATCTTGAAAAAAAATAATCACGCCGGTCTAGGATATTTTCGAGATTTGCAATCCCTTGCCCCAAACTATAATTTAGAAAACAAAACTTAGTCTAAATTTCGTGACATTTCTATAGAGCCCTTTTAGCCCCCATGAAAACGAGGGCTGCCTTGTACGTCCATCCCCCTCGGCAGTAAACCCTACAGCAAGCAGGCAAACGCTCTCTCACCTCCGCTCTCTTCGCCCCTCCCTTCTAGCGCTGGAGATAGAACGCGAAACCCTAACCCGAGATCCATCTCCGGCGAGCAGAGGATGGACGCCATAAGGAAACAGCTCGATGCCCTCATGGGTGCCAACAGGAACGGCGACGTCACGGAGATCAATCGCAAGTACCACGACCGGGACGTCTGCCGCCTCTTCCTCTCCGGCCTCTGCCCCCACGACCTCTTCCAGCTCACGGTAAGATACCTCAATCTCCACGACTGTTTCTAGGGTTTTATAACCTCTCTTTGGTATCCAACATCACTTCTATTATTTTATCATTCCCATTCCCACGTATTCAGTCGAACATCAGTGTGCTCTCCGCGTTTCGGTTAACGGAGATTCCCCTTTGCGATATCCGGCTTTACAAGGGGCTTCCTCACGTCACATATCAAATGCTAAATTGGTACGTAAATGCTGTCAAGGCAAAACAATACATGGAGTTTCATGGATAGCAGCCGAAGAGGGTCCTTGTATCATCCGCCTTTCCATCCAATACGTTGTTTCTTTCTTCTCTGGAGTTTGCCGATTCATTCTTCTCTATTTTACATAGTCGAGGCACGGCTGGAACTAAGGAGTAAGTCAAGAAATAACAAATTGGGGCAACCTATATAAGTGGTGTTGGCTTACTTTTATATCTGAATGGCGGAAGATGTGGAATATGGCCATCCGTAGATATGGTGTTTATTTTGTGAAACTAGGGAAAATGTGATGTGAGTAAGACTGGATGCTGGATTTACGAGAGGAAATCTCGATGCATAGGAGTGTTGAAATTGGGACGAGAAGAGATGAAGCATGACTAGGTACGGGGGCTATACAGGAAGAAATGTGTTGAGAAAGAGGTTGGATTTGGAAAGCAGGAGAATAATGAGAATCAAATCGAACGGTGCCTATAAAATAATACAGATCAAAGAAATACTATATCACTATTTTTTTATTTTTTCTAATACCCTAGCGATAAGTTAGGCAATGAAGTCATACTAGAGAATAAATGGGTTAATTTGTTAATACTCGATAATGTCAAATTCAGAAACACACATAAAAAAGTCCAACTAATTACAAACAGACGAAGAACAAGCCTAGAGGCTATCTACTCCTCAAATGAGGCTTTTGGTGTCTTGAGTTTAATTATCACTGCTTTTATATATGCTGAATTTGTCTGCACTCTTTCATTTTATTTGCGCTTTTTTATGTGAATTTCATATTTAATGGAAGCCTTCTATGGTGTATTGCCTTTATCTATGGCCACACTTAACTTTGGAAGCCGAATGATTATCATTCCTATCTTTATTTTCGCTAGTAATGGCTAACATGTATATGCTATCTTGCATTTTATATGGAAATGTGCCTCTTAACTTCATGCGGCCTCTTTCAATTTAATACATATGTTGTTTCCTCTATATGCATCCGTTTACCAGAAAATGGGATCTTTGGCCCTTGTTCAAAGGTGCATTCATTGCAGCTTAGAAAAGAGTATCCTTTCCAGCCACCTTTCTTTCTGTTTTGTTAGGTTTGAACACATGCCGTAAATATCATCTACTATAATCTGGTACCCATTTTTATTTGCAAAAAGGACATGTTAAATTTTTTCCTTCAGCACTTCTTATAGATACGAAGAAGCCAAACAAAAGGGGCTTCATAATTTTGATAGAGAGCTTGAGGATTTGATAGAACGACTGATTTTAGAATGTGACCGGAAAATCCAGAGAGCACTCAAGCGACTTGAGGAGGAAGATGCAAAGGCTGCTATTGCGATATCTGTCTCCGAAGTCACCCAAGCGAGTTCTAGCATATTTACTAATTTACAAATAGTTATTACCTTACACCATTAGCTAGCGTTAACTTGTCATATTTTCTTGCTGGGAATGCAGACTCTTGAGGTGTTGGAATTTTCGAAGCTAATCAAGGGAAAGTTAAAAGAAATTGATGCATATGGTAATCATTATCAAGCATGTTTTTATTTGATGTCCACTTTTATTTAAGTCAACTTTGTAAAATTAGTTTAAATTTTTACTAATAAGCCTGATATTAGGGGTTTGGTAACTCTGGTATTTCATCAAAACTTGAATACTTGCAAGATCTTCCCTTCACGGGGTCTCCATATAAAACAAGATGAAAATATTAGAACTTGAAACTATTCTTGTAATACAAATTCAAAATGAACTTGTACTGTAGGCATCAGGATAGTATATATTTTGCTTGAAGGAGATGAATCTTGGATTTCGGCACACTGTTTACGTTCAGCAACTGAAATTTTTAGAGAACACTTTCAATACCTCTATCTGAGTGTCAATCCATATGTTAACAGATTTGAAAATTTTGGCAACTCAAAATGTTCTTCCATTGCCAATGAAAAAATGCTCCTTTGGTAAAATTTAGGATTAGATTATGCTCCTTTGGGCGTCAAAGGAAAACATTGCTTCCATGAGCCAAGAGTCCCCTTACTATATTTAACAACAACAAAGTCTTTTTTCACATTAAGTAGGGTCGGCTACATGGATTCTTTGCCTCCATTCAGATATATTTTGGGTCATTCTCAGGCTTAGATCCACAAAACTAAGATCCTTCCGTATAGTCTCATTCTGACACTTCTTGGGCCTTCCTCATCCTCTATTAGTCGGTTCAATATCCCAAAACTAGCATCTCCTCACTGGTGCATCAGCTGACCTCCTTTATAAATGACCAAACCACCTTAAGCGATGTTCTCGCATCTTATCTTCGATCGAAGCTACACCAACTTTCCTTCTAATTGCATCATTCCGAATCCGATCTTTACGTGTGTCCTACACATCTACCTTAGCATTTTCATTTATGCTACTGCCATTCTCTGCAAATGTCTAAGGTTCACAGGCCGTCATTCATATCCATAGAGCATAGCAGGTCTCACTACTGCTTTGTAAAACATCCCTTCGATTTTCAAAGGAATTTTCTTTTCAGAGAGAACAATAGAGGTTCCTCTCCACTTTAGCCAACTTGCATTTATTCTATTAGTAACATCTCCATCAATTTTCCCATCATGTTACAAAATAGATCCCATGCATCTAAAAGAATCTCTCTTCTGAATGCTATTAGTCACCGATCTCTACCTCGATTCCTTCACCATTACTTCCATAAAAAATACACTCCATATATTCAGTCTTAACCATACTTATACGAAATCCTTTAGTGTCCAATGCATGTATCCAGACCTCAAGCTTCTCATTTACTCCATCTCTAGTCTCACCAATCAACACAATATCATCAACGAATAACATACACCAAGGCATCTCATCTTGAATGTGACTTGTCAACTTGTCCATAATCAAAGTAAAAAGTAATGGACTCAAAGTTGAATCTTGAATCGATGCAGACCAATGTTGATGTCAAAATAATCAGTCTTCCCAGACAGATCCTTACACAAGATGGAACCTTATCATACATTTCCTTTATAAGGTTAATGTATAGGATATCTGCTTGTAAGCTTTCAAATAAAAAATATCTGCTTGTCTCTTCTCCAAAACTCTCCACAATATCTCCTGTGGGACAGAATCATAAGCCTTCTCCAAATTAATAAAAATCATGTGGATGTTCTTTCGTTTAGCTCTATAAATCTCCATGTTCTCCTCAACAAGTGGATGACTTCAATAGTTGAGCGACCTGACATGAATCTGAATTGATTTTCTTTTACTTTGGAGATATGCCTCAACATTATTTCAATCATACATTCCTCATATTTGACTCATCAACTTGATACCTTTGTAATTTGAAAATGTCTCATTTGTTCTTATAAAGAGGCACCACGATGCTTCTCCTCCGATCTTCAGGCATTTTCTCTCTTTGCCAAATAACATTGAATAAATTTGTAAGCCAAATCAAATCATGCTCATCTAAAAATTTCCAAACTTCTAAGAATGTCATCAGGTCCTATACCTTTCCCATGTCTCATAACCTTCAAAGCCTCATCTACTTCATTCATTTGTATTCATCTATAGCTTGCACGATTCAAGTAACTTTCACTACTAGCTAGATCTTCTGAAGTGATCTCTCTATTTCTTTCCCCAATGAAAGCTTATAGAAGTATTCCATCTAGTCTCTATATCCTTCTGAGTAACAAGCACATGACCTTCCTCATCCTTAATGCATCTCACTTGAGAAAGATTTTGGTCTTTCTTTCTCTTGCTTTAGCCAAGCTTAATATATCCTTCTTGACCCTCCTTAAAGTCGAGATTTTCGTACAAAACTTCATAAGCTTTTGACTTAGCTTCACTTACAACATTCTTTGCTTCCCTTTGCCATTTTGTAGTTTGTGACAGTTTCATCTGTTCTATCCTTAGACATAGCCTCTTGTTCACCGCATATCTCCTTTTTTCTTTTTTTGCAAGGCTGATTCCTCACTTCACCTGGAAACCCCTGTCTGATTGAAAACTCACATTGCAAGAGGACGACGGGAGTGCACGAATTATTTGAGAGAGGAGTCAATTGTTATGACTCGCGAGAGAGGTATGGTGGCATCATGACTCACACGAGGGAGTGGCGGTGCAACTCCTATGAAGAAGAGGCGGTGGCATCGTGACATGCGAAAGGTGCAGTGGCAGTCCAACTCACGCGTGGGAGGCGTGGCAGCATCACGACTTGCGAGACAATGTGTGGGGAAATTACATGGAGGGCTGCTGACAACGTTGGGAACTAGGAAAACAATCAATCAGAGTGAAATGAGAGGGAGAGGAGACTAGGAAGTCGTCGGAAGTGGTCTAGGAAGTGACCTACTAGGGTTTAGCGAAGTTTAGGGATTTGTCATTTGGTTTGAGAAAAGAGTGTGTAGACAATTTGTGGTATATCCACCATTGATATGAAAAGGGAGATGACTGGTTGGTTATTGTCTCAGCTGCAAATGGGATTGGTTGCTAATGGATATGTATTTATGTATCTATGTATTTAGATATCAATGGATTAACGGATAGGATCGATCCCGGATTTTGATGAGCCGATCCAATCCATAGTTTAACATATTTGAAAATTTTCAATCCGATCTAATCCCTTTGAATGATAATCAAACCATTACAATCCAAGAACATTAGATTGGATCGGATTATGGAATTTATCCGATCCGTGTGCATCCCTAGGCCCTGAAATCAAGTCAGGAAGATCGACATGAGAGATGGGGGGAGGGAGGCATGGAGGCATGGGAGACGAGTGGGATAAATATCTGGACCTGACAGTCATAAGCGGGATCTGAAAGGGTAAATATGAGATCTTTTGATAAAATAATCTTTGGTGGTGCATCCTTGCTTAATATATGGTATGGATTGGATTGGTAGGACACATTTTTATATAAAATTCATATGATGCCCCAATGCAACAAAAATTGCCATTTACTTTTGTAATTGGATTAAGCGGAATTAGTATCAGAGATACTTATATCAAATGACGAAAGGTGATAAATGTTCTTCATGTTTCTCGCTGGAGAATAATCAACTGAAGTTCTGAATATGGTCTGATCATATTAATCTTGTTCTATTTTCTGGACGTCATACCATGGCCTCAAATTTCAGCGAAATTCGGTCGAATTTCTATCGAATATCGATATCCAGTCGAAATCGAAATTCGACCGAAATGACCGAAATATAGGGGTCCTAGTACAAAAGATGACCGAAATGACCGAAATTTCGGTCGAAATTCCACCGAAATTCCATCGAAATTCTGTTTTGGTCGATACCGAAATGGTGACCGAAACCGACATTTAAGGCCTTGCGTCATACTCCCATTTTCCTCAAAACTTGATCTATTTTGAACCCATAGGCAGGGATAAAACATGTCAGATTTGGATGTTAAGGGAACATGTGTTGAGTAACATCTGGATGCAATGCTCAACAATGCTTTGGAGTGGCAGTCCATTGTCTTATTCTTATGTGTTGTAGATGAGAATAAAAAAGTAGCACCCTCATTTCTTTTATTATTGTAAATATGTTGGAACATGCAAACAGACGGATACATATACAGATATAAGATATAGATGTTTACCATATCGTCGCCCATATTTAAATACGAATACATATACGGATAAAGACCGTGTATGAAAAATATTAGAAATAATTTATAGGTTAGTTTAAATATACATGTATTGGGTAGATACACACGATATACATATATTAATTGTGCTTATATCATGATAAATATACCTAATATTGCACAAGAATGTATAACGTTACGTTATATATGGTTAAAAGTAAGTCTACAACTATATATATATATGAAAACGTATATACGAACACGGATATGAATGTTTGCAGGTATTAAAGTGATATCCATATCCGTATTCATTTTAAAACGAGTACGGGTACAGATATCAAAATCTTTATAAAATCGGTTATGGTAGCAGACCAGATATGAATATTCATATCCGTTTGCATCCCTACACAATTCAGGCCATTCTCTTCAGTGTTCTCCTTACCAACCCTTCTCAACCACCTTCATTACAAAATTTTGTAGATTCGTCTTGAAATTGTTGCATAAAATCTTCTTAGGAATCCCACTTAACTGTGAGCGTTTAAAAATGATAACCTGAAATAAACACACTAAACATTAAAACATCAATATTTACATGGTACAATTTATCCCAAGCAGTTGTAAAAGTTGATCTCAAAGAACTGTGATAGATCATCTCCTACACAAAGATCTTGAAAGTGGACTTCTACTATACAGATGATAAGACATCGGATCTCTTCCTATGTAAGCCTCAAGGGTAACTTTCTCTCATTTGAGGAGCTTATCTCTCATATGGGAAGCTTAAAAGTGCCCTCTATGCCATATAGGGAGCTATGAGAATGGTTTTTCTTTCATAGGAATCTCAAAGAAAGTATATTTCATCATGGGCTACAAAACAAAAGAGGATGGGACCAAATCTAGCTCCCTTATCATAGGGGTAGAAGACAGGCCTCATGATGTCTCAAACAAATGAAGAGACACAATTGTCTGAGTCATAAAGTTATTCGACTAAGTTGGAGAAGTAACAAATGGAGCATGATCCCCCCCCCCCCCCCTGCAACTTTAGGCCCCCCCCCCCCCTGCAACTTTAGGCCCTTTCATTTAGATTTTGCAGGAAAAATGTAAACAGAAAATAGACAAAGATAACTGGGCTTTAAGCCCCTAAGAGAAAGGGTGTTTGTCCCTTTTTCATCTTCAATGAGCAGGGTTTGGGGCGAACAAAAGCAGCTTCTTGTGCCACCTCTGTGCCTCCATGTTCAGCATCAATCTAGCAAACGCAGCCTTGCTGCAGGGCACAATCAATCTTGCATTTTCGACAGCCTTACACAATGCAGTCTCATGGAATTTGCTATGCTTCCACATAGCCACCATGGATCTTGTGCCTCGTTATGTCCTTTTATGCTGGTGCCATATCAGAGTGTATCCACAATCATGACCTCATGTGCCCAGATGACAGATCTTTTTTTTTGCTTTTGAGGAAGGAAAATGTTGGGACCCAAAGTCGAGCACTTATAATGCTGCACACCTATATTTTTTTAAAATAAGTGCATGTAAGACAAAAAGAGAAATAAAAATAGAAAACCCACCTATTTAAGAGGGCTCTTGGCATGTTCAAGCACATTTTCTATGTAGAATCTTATTTGATGGAATACGACACCATTACGAGTGAGCCACAAAACCTAAAGGATGGCAAAGGTCATAGTCTTTCAGACTCAGGTCTGACCGACTTAAAACAGCCCAACTTTGTGGTGTACCTCCTCGGATAGTCGGATTGATCACATGTGGCCAGATCTTGCTACATGCACATGCTTCTTCGTGCCACTTTTAGTGTCGTGCTCACTGTGCGTGACTGAACTTGCTGTATACAATCACGATCTTCAAAAAAACATCACAAACTTGGACTGAAGTGATCAAGATTAGATATTAACATTGACTCAGTGCTTTAGGACTGACTTTTTCTGATACCTCGTTGAAAAGCAAAATGAAATAGGCGCAGGAGACATAATATTGATATGTCAAGGTTTACATGTCAATGTAGGGCTCATGGGATCAGTTCTTCACAATATTCTTCCGTCAACCCACACAAGTTTCAATGTTAAGCAACACGAGAATAAATAAAAGAGTAATAATTGGATTTCGGAGAGATCTAATTGCTGATCTAACTCAAAACATAACTCTAACAGCTGCACAATGTCTGGTTTTGAATTGGTGCATTTGGAAGTCAGCATTGGTCCCATCCAGATCCTTTGAATGTTGTTGCACTCAAATATTATTTTCATGATCCCTGTGCAACTACATCTATTGCGTTCTATTTCTTGATTATGAGATCTGTTCTAATCCCTTTGTGGATTGGATGCTTGCTCGTGACGTGGAGTCCTTCTGCGACTCCATCTTCTTCAACAGGCGGTTGGAGAGAAGGCGCTTTCTTGCCCCGGTGGCTTGTTTATGGTCGTTATGGCTTGCTCGCAACGAGGCCCTTTTCTCCGGGCAGCGGTTCTACCTGGAGAACGTCTTCTGCCGTGCTAGGGCTTTTGTGTCTGACTGCCTGACTGGTGTCTTGTGTAACTAGCATGTCTTCTTGTTCTGTTTAGCTGCTGGCCGCCCACTTCGGGAGGCTGCTTGCCTCCTTCGCGGGGTGCTTTGTTTTTAGTTTCTTCTTTTGTAACCTCTCTTTTCTATCTTAATATATTGGGGTGAGCACCATCGCGTGTTTCCCCCTCTTCTTGGCTTAAAAAAAATGAGATCTGTTCTATGATTTTAAATTTAGATCTATATGTTTCATTTTGAATCGAAAAGAAGCGTTTTTAATAAAAAAACATGCTTTACCTTCCATTTTTCACCACAGAAGTTCATGGTTTTCATTATTTGCTTCTTTAAATCAACCCCACTGATGGATGAACTACGTAGTTTTCTAATCGGCCTTTTTGGGACTTTGTGGAGGATTGTGACTGGATTCTTAGGAGAGATGCTATGTTGTGAATATCATTCACAAGGGGTTCTACTCGTTTTGTGTGTGCTTGTGTCTCCATTTGGATAAAAATCCTTTGTATTGCTAGCTACCGATTCCCCTGTGAAAGACTTTCTTCTTCTCAAAGTTCACAGTTCTAATAGCATAATTGCATCACCATCCAAAGGTGGCACACCCCTTTTCGTTTAAAAAAACACATCACAAAAATGTGTTTGGACAGACTGAACCCTACAAAAGCAGGTTGTGCCGACACAATTCTTATAAAGCCCCCTCCCACCCCCATCCCCCCGAAACATTGTCAAATCACTCAAACTTTATTTTCCAATGAAGAGCAATTGGTGTAGATTTATGCACTTCAAACTGAAAATCTTAAAGTTATCAATACCTTCTTGGAAAGAAAACTGCTCAATGGTATGGCAGGAGTTGACTGAGTAGTCAGTTCGGTGGAGTCACCTGCTGAATATTTTCATCAGCTAGCTCTGATTAATTGAGCTAACTAGCTGGAAATCACTGTCATGACCTGTAATCTGCATTTGTTATTCGATGGACCCCACGCTTTCTTTTTTAGCGTCCTCTTTCCATTGAAATAATCACAAAGAAGGGATCTTTCAATGCCAATGGTGTTCTGATAATCTGCGCTTAAACAACTCTTTCATTTGGCTAAGAACTAAAGACGACTAGATCATGATTGAAATATCGATATCCGTAAATCTGGAAGGGGTAATATCATGGATATATCGATGACATGGGGTAATCTCGGAAATGGCTCAAAATCCTGCAATGTAATGGGGCCGCAAAGTGCTTACCACCTAAAAGACCAAGGTTCAAATCCTAAACACATGTGCAAGTTTCCCCCTCTTGTTTCAAGGGATGAAATCTTGAAAATGGTTCAAAATGTGATTTTTTCGTGAATTAAGATCATTTTAGCTCTTATATTAATAAGTAACATACAAATTCACTCATAAAAGGAAGTGCATTTAACACATTAATCTATCTATCTATCTCTCTCTATATATGAAATCACATATATCATAACACTGTCTAATGTGAGACATTCGAAAACAAACATTTGAAATTCAATGCAATAGCAACATATAAATTACATCTTTCTTAATAGTAAATAATTACACTTTTTAAAAACAAGGAGGTGCGCATTTGAATAATAATAAAGTCTTACATGCTATCCATGTAATTTCCCATTCCTTATTATCGCTCATACCACATTATTGTCTATGTGCTTACGCAAATCCATGGATCGAAATATCACGATATATCGTCATCATCAATTTCTATTTGGAGGGATTCGATATTGGCGACATGTCATTGATATATCGCCATCAGTGTTGATAAGTGGGCGATATTGACTCTACCCTTTATACCATTTTCTATGGTATTGTCGAGATGTGGATGACATACCGTTGATATACCCATGTTGCCAAATGCCATCCATTTCCTAAATGAGTTTATGATTGAATGTAAATGGATTCTTCAATGGATTTTGATATGTTATACTAAAACAACCATAACCGAAGCCAATGTTGTAGAGGTCGATAGTCGGTATTTGGTTGGTCGGGTCGGGTTACTAAGGATTAATCAGCTGTCTGGTAATTAATCAGATTCAGTTGGTCTTTAATCAATTTAGATTTTTTTATTTAATTTTAGTTATAGAATTCAATTTTCCATACATAATAGCGTCAAATTTTTTTTTTCCATACATACTTATATATTTCGATATATTTGTACATTTTTATACTATCATAATAAAATAAAAGAAACAATTAAATTCATTACTGTTAAGGGAACATACTGGAATTCATTATGAGAAGCCTAAGGGTTCCCTTATATAGGAGAAGAACCCATTGGGTAAAGTACATAAAGAAGAAAAGAAAAATAGAAAATTACAAAAGATAATACTAAAAATAATAACTATCTCAACACCCCCCTCAAGCTGGAGCGTAGATATCAATAAGACTCAGCTTGGAACAACATTTCTGATAAGGTCCTTTAGTTAGAGCCTTTGTAACTATATCTGCTGTCTGGTCTCCAGAGCTGACATGCGTAATAGTGATAATACCCTTCTGTATCATGTCACGAGTGTAGTGACAATCCACCTCTATGTGCTTCATCCTTTCATGAAAGGCTGGGTTATTTGCAATGAAGAGAGTAGCTTGATTATCATATTGGAGGTGCATGGGAAGAGGCACTTCTATAGTCAAGTCAGTAAGAACAGATCTGGCCCCCATGAACCATCATCTCTGTACTAGCCTGTGCCATGGCCCTGTATTTCGATTTAACACTTGATCTAGCAACCACAGTCTGCTTCTTACTCTTCCATGAAATAAGAGAATTCCCTATGAACACAACAAATCCAGATGTAGACTTTCTATCCTTTGGACACCCAGCTTAATCTGCATCTGTGCATGCTGTCAATGAGAGAGATGTGCCTCCGCTGAAAAGAAGTCAAGTACCAGGTGAAGTCTTCAAGTATCTCAGAATCATATGGACTGCATCCATATGTGCTTGTCTGGGCTGCTCCATAAACTGACTCACTTTACTCACGGCAAATGCTATGTCGGGCCTGGTAATAGTTACATATAATAGCTTGCCAACAAGCTTTTTGTACCTCCTCTTGTCGACCTCCTCAGTATCATCATCATAGAACTTCATGCTTGGGTCAAGCGGAGTAGTTAGGGGTGCACATGGATCGGATTGGATCGGATTTTAGCCTAATCCGTGTCCAATCCAACCTTAACGGATTTTCACTTTTCTCAATCCAATCCAATCCATCAAGTATTTGAATCCAAACCAATCCAATCCATCGGATTACGGATTGGATCGGATTTTTTATACTTACACGTTTCCGTTCAATAATTTACCACGCAATGTTTGTATTTTATAGCACACTAACCTTCAACATTTGAAATATGTCTTCAAAATTGATAATTTGGATAGATACAATGAAAAGAATATTTGAAGAGCGCACAATCAAATTAAAGTTGATGAACTCCATTAATCAATTATAAAAAGTGAAGACCACACGATGAAGCGAAAGAAATATATTGAATTTTGTATCTAAGTTTCTTTTTATTAATGATGCATTAGTATATTTTTTGTAAATGATTTCCAACATATGATTTATGCAAATTGCCAAATATGGATGCGAAAAATAGTCAGCTAACAAAAAAATACGATTCTTTGGATGGATATTGATGAAGTCTATGATGCATTTAGATTGTTAAGTTATGTCAAAATCAGATCACTCCTAAGAACACCTGTCAAGGCACTATAATATATCATCAACATTCAAGAATAATAAAACATTCATATTTGATTTGGTATCCAAAACAAAATCAATTTAAAGATATAGTCCACCAATTAGGCGTCATGTCTCTCATTTATTTGGCAAAATTGTACATATAATCAAAATAATTAAATTTTTCTGAAAAATATGAATCAAATACGTATATCATTTTAATATGAAAAAGAATTCAAGTATGCTTGTTTGTTCTTAGATGGTATGGTACATCTCAACATATAGTTGATTTAGTTTCATACATAGGTAAGGTTGCAAGCTGAAATAAGCAAAAGGGCCAGGAATAAAAAATGTGTGATATGCAATTATCCCAAATCTATTTTCTTTTAATGGAGATCAAATGAGTTGTATTGCGCTTAGGCCAAATGGTGTCATGCCAGAGAAGGACGATATTGAGTGAGACATGTGGCGACATCATGAGGGAAGACGACATTGTTTTTCTTAAGGGGGACAACATTGTGCATGAGAGGAGGTATTAAAATCGACCAAGATCGAGAGAGAACAACAGTTAGATATTGGCGGTTGAGAGTGAAATGATAGAGAGATGGAATTGGAGTGGAATGTCCAAAGAGGGTTCACAACATTGCAAGTTATAACAATATTTTATTGTTTTTTAGATTTAGCATTTGGCTTTCAAGAGAAAGAGATGTGTGTGGTAATAGGACTTGTATCCAACAAATATGCGATGAATGGCATTGATTGTGGTTTTATGGAAAATTACGGATTGGTGTTAATAGAAATTATGTATGTATTATGTTTATATATGTAAATATATAAATATATGTTAACGGATTAACGGATTGGATCGGATCGGATTTTGATAATGATCTGATCCAATCCATACTTTAACGGATTTTAAAAATTCTAATCCAATCCGATCCATTACAATGATAAAACCAAACCAATCCAATCCAATAACATCAGATTGGATCGGATAACGGATTTTGTCCGATCCATGTGCACCCCTAGGAGTAGTGGCAGGTTTGCAATCTGCCATGCATTGCCTGCCTCTGAAAGAAGATCTATAACATTCTTCTGGGTCATTACAAGACCCCGTTGGTTCCTGGAAAACTCTATTCTAAGGAAGTAACGTAAATGTCCAAGGTCTTTGGTCACAAACTGCTGACCTAGGAAGTCCTTGGTACCCTGAATACCCTGCTCATCATCCCCTGTAATAATAATGTCATCAACATAAACAAAAATGACTGTAGTACCTCTCTGGATCTTCAGTATGATCAATGAGTGATCAGCAGTTGATCTCACAAACCCCTGTTGCTCTATCAAGTTCGAGAGCTTTTGGAACCATGCTCTTGGACTCTGGTTGAGGCCATAGATGGCCTTGTATAACCTGCAAACCTTCTGACACTCCCCCTTAGCAGCAAACCCAGGTGACTCCTGCATGTAGACCTCCTTCTGTAGGTCACCATAGAGGAATGCATTCTTCACATCAAGTTGATAAAGAGGCCAATCTCGTATCACCGCAACAACAAGGAGAATACGTAGAGTAGAATGTCTGGCAAATGGGGAGAAAGTATCCAGATAGTCCACCCCATATATCTGGGTGAACCCTCGTGCCATAAGTCTCGCCTTATAGTGATCCACACTGCCATCTGCACGGTGTTTCACAGTGAATATTCATTTGCATCCCACAACTGATGTATCAACATGAGCAGAAACAAGACTCCACATACCACGTGACTTTAATGCAACCATCTCCTCCTCCATGGCTAAACTCCACTGACTATCTTTGAGAGCCTCCTAATACGTCTGTGGTATCTGTACGGCTGATAGTGCTAGCGTAAATCTCCTGAAATCCTCTGACAACCTGCTCAAAGAAATCTGGGCTGCAAGAGGGTAAGTAGCACACGCCCGTTTTTGCTTTCGCAAAGCAATCGACACGTCAAGATCATCTCCCAAGTCCTGGGCCTGTATATTTCCCTCTTGAGAGGGTACATGCTCCTCCTGTCTAGAATCCTGTTGTGCAGTCAATTCAGTAGTGTCATCAGTAGAAACAATATGCTCATTACATAACTGAGGCGTGCTGGATGATGGACAAGGCTTGTGAGCATGACGAACAGAGCAAGATCTGCGAGGAAAAACACGAGGCAAGAACTGAACCAACGGAGGAGGTGGTGGAGGTGGACGAAGAGGAGTAGATGAAGGTGAAGGACCAACTGTAGGAGGTGGTGGCATGCATATCTCATCATCAGAGTCAGATGGAGTAAGTCTGTCATTTGTAGGAGAAAAATACACGACTGACTCAAAGAAAGTAACGCCAGCACTAACAAAATATTTCTGGCTTAGTGGATCAAAGCAGCGATACCCCTTTTGAGTACGAGAGTAGCCGACAAACACACACTTGATAACTCTAGGAGAGAGCTTGTCACACCCTGGAGAGACATCATGAACAAAGGCAATAGATCCAAACACACGAGGTGTAAGAGAGAAGAGATCCTTCTCGGGAAACGCAATCGAGTAAGGAATCTTCTCTTCTAACATGGACGAGGGCATACGATTTACCAAATAACAAGCAATAAGGACAACATCACCCCAATAAGCATGAGGAGCACGACTCTGTATTAATAATGTTCTGGTTAAATCAAGTGACGGTGTTTGCGCTCGACAACACCTTTCTACTGGAAAGTGTAGACACATGAGGTTTGGTGAACAATGCCATGGGATCTAAGGCAAGGTTGCAGAAAGCGGTAGTCGGTACTCGGTCGGCGGGATCACTGACTATGGATTAATCGACAGTCGGACGACTAATCAGATTTAGTCGGTCATTAGTCGGTTTTGAATTTTTTAATTATTTTAAATATATAATTCATTTTTATACATAGATTTGTACATTTTCTATACTTTCATAATGAAATAAATGAAGTAATTGATTTTAAATATAATATTATTGCATATTAGAATAAGTTTGCTTATGTATTAGCACATATTTGTACATTTTCTATACTTAGATAATGAAATAAAAGAAGTAATTGGCATTAAATATAAAATTAAGCATATTAGGATAAGTTTGTTGTTAAAAAAAGCAAAAAAAACAAAAAAAACTATAAAAGCTTGATGTAAAAATCGGCCGATTAATCGTAGTCGGTCTGACCGACTAATGGCCGATTAGGCCTAGTCGAGTTGGCTACCCCCCGACTCGACTAATCGGACCGACTAGTCGGCCTAGTCGGCCGATTTTTGCAAGTTTGATCTAAGGAACTCAGAAAGATGTAAGGTGCAAAATTCCAAGGCATTATCAGAACGGAGATACTTGACATTAGCAGAAAAAATATTCTTTATTTCTTTAATAAAATACTTGATAGCAAATCCAGTCTCAGACTTATTCTTCAATAAGAAAACCCAGGAAAGTCTAGAAAAATCATCGACAGCTACACGATAAAAATGGTGTCCTTGGAGATCAGGAACACGACTAGCACCCTAAATGTTTAAATGAAGGAGCTCAAATAGCTGAGAACATCTCCGACTCTGACGGGATGGAAAAGAGGAATGGTGATGTTTCCCAAGTTGACATGCCTCACATTGAAAGGATGATCTCGTAGAAATCTGAGGGAGAACATGACATAGCTTTTGTAGAGGAAGATGTCCAAACCTAAGGTGCTACAGATAAGGAGAGACATGTCCAGTAGGTATAATAGAAACATTAGCATGAGGAGGTTCGACCAGTCTGTAGAGTCCCTGCTGCTCACTGCCATACCTAATTATCCTGCCCGTGAGTATGTCCTGAAACACAAGAGATGAAGGGACAAAGATGGCATGACAATGCATATCCTTATTGATCTGACTAATAGAAAGTAAATTCATCCGAAAAGCAGGAACACATCAAACATTCTTCAGGCGCATGGACGGTGTCAACTGCACCTCCCACTGTCCTGTAACGGGTAAGTGGTCGCCATTAGCAATGACAACCCACTTGCCAGGTGGTATAGTCCTGTAGGACTTCAACTGCATTCTGTCTCCATACAAGTGGTGAGAAGCACCGGAGTCCATAATCCACTCTGTCATGTCTGTATTCATACTACCAGTAAAGGCATAGGTGATACCTGAGGAGCTCGAAGAGGCTCTGGCTGCTGCACCGGTATCTGTGATGGTGTCAGTACTAGGAGTCATGATGTCGCGAATACGAGAGACAATATCATCCAGGCGAGGATCGACCTGGGGAGCTGAAGTTTCTGAAGACACAATCTGCTCTGCTGCTCGACTAGAAATAGAATATTAATGCTTTTGATAGCATGTATCCTCTGCATGTCCAGGCTTGTGATAGTAGGTGCAGTGACCATGTTGGCGTCCACCGCCTCTTCCTCGAGGTGTGCGTCCTCTGGACTGGATCGCCCTACCTCGACCACGAGAAGCGGCCATCACTGAGGAGTGCGAAGACGTAGCTGTCGAAGGGATGATGAGCCGGTTGAGACGGCTATAGGCCTCCTCTATAGGGGGAATGGTTGCTCCAATAAGAAGATGAGTACGTGCAGCATCATATTTTGTATCAAGTCCAGCCATGAAAACTCCACCCATCGTGGAGTTCCTATATGTCTTCTGCTGCTCAATAGACGTCGTAATGGGCATGTAGCTATGGAGCTTTTAAAAAATGCCACGCATCAAAGAGTAGTAAACATGCAGAGGGCGGCTATTCTGCTTGGTGTTGTAGATATCAAACTGTAGTTGAAGGATCTTGGCCTCATTTTTCTTCGCCTGTGCATAGGTGGATGTCAAAGTGTCCCACATTGCCTTGGCAGTGGGCTGAGTTAGAATATTATTGGCTGTCTACGTAGTAAGAGTCCCACAAAGCCAAACACGTGCGTATGCATCATCTTGCTTCCAAGAAGCATTTGCTCCAGTCTTGTCTGCTGGCTCTGGATCTGTCAGGATGTGCTCCTTGCTGTTGCACTGCATGAGGGTGAGAAACTACATGGACCACAACTCATAGTTGGTCCCATCCATCTTAGCGATAAGAGCCGGGCCCTTGAAGGTCCCGGATGAGAAGATGTCACCCTTGTTGTCTGACATGATGGTCAAATAGCCAAATAACAGAATTTCAACTGGGGAGTAGATGAGTCTACCGAATCATACGAAGGATTGGTTGTACGTAGAGACTCATACAACCATCCTTACTAATCCTCGTCGCTTCCCGGAAAACGTGGCTTATGGGTCTGAAATCACGATCTCCAACGCAAAACTATCCGTGGAAGGGTTGACTCACGGCTCAGGGATCCTGGACGTACAGAGGCACATGGGGCGCAAGGGCTTGGATGCGCAGAGACCAGGGCGCGGGACCAGGGCGCAAAACCAGGACTCGGGGGTGCTTGGGCGTGAGGGAGCCAGGTGCAGGGTCGCTTGGGCACGGGCGGAGCCTGGGTACGCAATCCTGAGTGCAGAAGGGGCCTAGGCGTGGTGGCGTGGGTGCCTGGAGCGCAGGCGGGGCCTGGTGGACGCGCGGGGGGAGGGGGGGCTGGGTGGTGGGTTAGGGAGGGTTTTGGGGGGGGGTGGGCCGGGTGCCGGGGGGCTGCGGGGGGGGGGGGGGTTTGGGTCGAGTAGGGAAGGGTTAGGGATGGATTCAGTAACTCCGGTCTAGGACCGTTGCTCTGATACCATGTTAAAGGAACATACTGGGATTCATTATTAGAAGCCCAAGGGTTCCCTTATATAGGAGAAGAACCCATTAGCTAATTACAGAAGGAAGAAAAGGAAAATAGAAAATTAAAAAAGATAACGCAAAAATAGTAACTATCTCAACAATAACATTATTCAACATATTAGATCTTGGCTTAAAAAAAGCATCTTAGATTTTGGTCGCTTCACAAAAATTTTTCATATGGAAAAACTGACCGACTGGTTGGACTAGTCTGCCGACTAATCGAGCCAATTTTTTGACCGACCGACTTGACTAGTCAGATAGATTAGTTGGGCCAGTCTTCCGACTTTTGCGACAATGACTAGAGCTGCTTAGCTTCAATTAACGTGTTTTCGGGCTCATTGGAATGATATCAATGAGGTGTATACAATAACAATCTATTTGCCATGGTTTGGCTATTTTGATTTGAAAAAGATGAGGTATCATACACATATATGCCAAGTTATATCAGCAGTAACGTGTGCGTTACAAATTATCTAACTAGTAACATGCATCTAGCAATAATGCATATGGCATGTCCTATTAACATTTATAGTTGTGCATATCAGTAGTGACATACATATGTAACATTTATACATGCATATTATATTAAAGAAATAGAAGTTTAAATATGTATTATTTTTACAAATCATCTAAATAAAGATTACTTATGTTCGAATACATGGATTAGTCATTGTACGAAAAAGTACACCCGAAGGTGGTCGAGGCATATGCTTCATGGTGAGTTGGAATTTATAGTCTTGAGGATACCTCAAGTGGTTTTAGCAAGGGATATGTCCCATATGACTGAGTGATGGAGATCAGGCCTTGCCTAAGGGGCCAAATGACGATTCCAACATATCCAAGGGTCTCCTCATACTTGGTCTCTTTTCTGAGGGGTTTAATTGTAATTTTTATTTTTTCGAAAGATAATTATAATTTTTATTAATTTTCTTTTATGTTTATGGTTATGAACGAGTTGACTAGTCACATTTAAGATGAGATGCCTTGGTGTATGTTGTTTGTTGATGATATTTTATTGATTGATGAGACTAGAGGTGGAGTAAATCAGAAGCTTGATGTTTGGAGACATACCTTAGAGACGAAATGATTTTGTATAAGGCTAAGACTGGATATATGGAGTGTACATTTGATAGAAGTAGTGGTGAAGGAATCAAGGTGAAGAATGAAGAAGATAATATTCAGAAGAAATATTCTTTTAATACTTGAGATCTATTATGCAACATGATGGCTAAATCAATGGAGATGTTACTCATAGAATAAATGCAAGTTGGGTAAAGTGGAAATGAGCCTCTACTTTTCTACGTGATAAGAGAATTCCTTTGAAAATTTAAAGAAAGTATCACAAAGTAGCTGTGAGACCTGCTATGCTCTATGGATTTGAATGTTGGCATGTGAGTCATAGACATGTGTAGAGAATGACCATAGCAGGAATGAAAATGCTATGGTGGATGCGTGATCATACACGAAAATATTGGATTCGGAACAAGACGATCAGAAGGAAAGTTGGTGGAGCTTCGGTAGATGATACGATGAGAGTAATCCGCTTAAGATGGTTTGGTCTTTTGCAAAGGAGGACGACTAATGCACCGATTACAGGATGTGAGATTTTGGATGTTGAGCCAGTCAAGAGAGGGTGAGGAAGACCCAGGAAGTATTAAAAGGAGACAATCCAAAGGGATCTTAGTTATTTGGACCTAAGCTCGAGAATGACTCACGGTAGATCTGAATAGAGGCAAGGAATCCATATAGCCGACCCTACTTAATGTGCGAAAAGGTTTTGTTGTTGTCATGTCTACGGTTTTAGAGTGTCATAACCCATGTAATTGTTTTTTTTTCAATTTAGTGGTGCAACCCCTCTTATAAAAGGGGACAACATGGGGGAGAAGAGATGTAGCTCAGAATTTGAAAGAAACGCCATCTTGGGTCCCTAACTCTCCCCTTTTATCACTCTTCTGTTTCTCTTCTCAGCCTCAACCTCTCCTTCCTCACCGTTCTTCTCTTTCCCCAGCCACACTCCTTTCTTTCTCCCAAATACAACCTCACCACCCATCCCTCGTACTTCCCAAACTCCCATTTCTCTTCTCCCAATGTCTTTTCGGCACTAAATCTAGCAACCGTCTGCATCACTGCTTCCATTCTTCCACCCTACAATGACCACCAACATTGAGCTCTCCATGGAAATCGACCTCTGCCAGCCATCTGCAGCCTAGCAGCTCTCTTCGCTGGGTGCTGTTCCCTCCTCTTTAGTCAGATCGTTAGGTTTGTGGTAATCTTTTGTGTGGGTCATTGAGTTACAGAATCCCATCCTATGTAATTTCTCCTTCATGTTTTTTGTTTGGGGTCCCAGTTCTGCTATAAATCTAAGCCGATGTTTCCTTTTATGAATGAAAGCAGATATTCATTGTTTTTCCGATTTTGTTTCGTCAGTTATTTTTTCCCAGAATTTGACCAGTTCCATAATGTCCTTCTCTGATAATATTCCCTCCGCTTCTCCTTTATCTGAGTAATGTGATGACTTACTCTTAATCTATGCTCACCTTGGTTTTTCTGCCCTTTTATTTGAGTACTGTGACATTATAGCAAATATCGTAATGTCCCAGGTCCTGGACCTGATCCGTTACGAGGGACTACTCTTGGGTCCAACTGGAGTCCTTGACCACATCTCAAAATGCTAAAGTCTAAGTTGTCTAGTAGTAATCTTCACTACTTCTAAGCTATCGCCACACTTTGTGATCACCCCACTTATATTCGCAATGTTCTCGTTGCACAATGGCATATGACCTATTTCCAGTAACAATGACGGCTTCACCTTTTGGGTAGTCTTTTTCTCCTAACTTTATGGTAGGGGTGGCTCCACCTCTTGGGTAGGCCTCTCCAGTATTAGAGGTAATGTGCTGTTCTCTGATACCATTTGTAACATCTTATGCTCTAGATCCGATCCGTTAGTTTCTTTTGAGACCAAAAAAGGGGAAACACTCTATGGTGTTCCGTCCCTGATCTGTAAATTTATTATAAAAAAGAGAAGATACATGGTTACGTTACAGAGTCCATGATTCAAGGAGAGTCTTTGCATGAAAAACTACATTCTTAAAATAAAACTGACCAGAATAAAAATAACCCTTTTTCTTGCTAACCAAATTGCCTACAAATCCGCTAAAGGGAGTAGCAAGTCATTGAGTGGAAGCGTCTTCGCAACCTATAACAAGTCTCAGAAGGCCTCATTATTCACCATGTTCACCCAATCAAGTTACGAGTCTTGCCAAAGCGACTTAATCTTCAGACATGCGAAAAACAAATGATTGATGCCTTCCATTGCTTTGTCACAAAGCGGATATCTATAAGTACATTCCACGATGAATTTGGAGCATCTATCTTTAGTTAAGTTTCACCCTTTTCTCAAAAGTCATAAGAAAACAAAAATGTGGGTTGGCAACTTTAAGGCCTCTGAGGACGTGGCAGTCACGAGCAAGAGTTCCTTGCAAAGACACCACTGGCATGTCAATCTTCTTGTAAACTTGCTTGACAGAGAATATACCCCCTCCATAACCAATTATCTCGATCGGTTACGAGCTCTCCATATGTCTAATAGAACCAAGTATTGTAAGGAGATCCTCTACCCTTTGGTCCGAAAGTGTAGAAATAAAAGCTGGCATCCAAGAATTGTTATCCCAACAATCAGCTACCAAAGCTCGTTTATCTGCTGCCAATGCGAAGGGGCATGAGAAATGGGTGACACGCTTACCGTTGTCAGTCCAGTTATCTGTCCAGAAAGCAAAGGCACGTCCATCCCCTGTCTTAGGTCTGAACAAATCAGAGCATTGAGGCAACAAAGAGCAAATTCCCTTCCAAAAGGCTGAAGTGGTAGTGGAAGGTCATTGCATAGGAAGGTCCATTGTTGTTACACCATAAAGTTTACGAATAAGTTTGCGACATAGGCTTTCTTCCGTACACCACATTCTAGCCATCCACTTTAAAAATAGAGCCTTGTTCATGGTTTCTAGGTGGTGGGCTCCTAAACCACCATCCTCCGTGGGAAGAGTGAGTGTTGCCCACTCTACTAAGTGAACATCATTGTTTGATTGTTCACCCTTACACAGAAGAATCTACACATAATTTTTTAAACGTTGCCGAACACTATCTGGAAGTAGCCTCGAAAACATAAAAAACACAGGAATGGCGCTGTGAATTACTTTTATGAGAACAAGACGTCTGCCTCTAGAGAGCAACTCTGCCTTCCAACCAACCAGCTCTTCTCAATCTTCTCTATTACCGGTAACCAATCACATGCTCTAAGATGTCTGCTGGTTAAAGATAGCTCAAAGTAACGAATATGAAGGGAACCATGATATGTGTTCAAAGCCTCTTCACATGCTAAAATGTATGGTTCTGATTAACAAAAGGGATCACAATGGACTTTCTACATAGCAGACTGAGAGTTCACCAAAGATAGTGAGCTTAATAGCCATACCCACAGCCTCATTCTGCCCTCCAATAAAAGAGATAGTATCATCCACATATTGTAATAGATGCATAAACAAATCACCAAGAGAGTAGCCCGAAGTAATGCCTTGGCTAGTAGCCTGGCAACCCTACGAGCAAGATATCCACTGCAATAACAAAGAGCATCTGTGCTAACGGGTAGTCCTGTCTGACACCACACTGAGGTTGGAAGAAAACCCCTTCTAGCGACCGTTAACTAAAACAAAGTAAGAGACCGTTACACATTTCTTCATCCAAGAAATCCAGAGCACCGGGAATCCTCTCTTTGACACGTCATGCCAAAGAAAATACCAGTCTAATGCGTCGTAAGCCTTTGAGAAATCTACCTTCCATAGCAGACCACATGTATTCCTTCTTTTCCAATCAGCTATGATTTTCGTTGCTATAACCAAACTGTCATTGATCTGCCTACTAGGGATGAACACATATTAGATTGGAAATTTGATTTTTTTCGTTACACAGTTCATATTGTTTGCCAGAACTCTTGCAATCATCAGATAAATGTCATTAGAAAGTGCTATAGAGCGGAAAGCTTCCACCCTCTCAGATACCTCCTTTGGGAGGAGGAAAAAAGGGTCTTATTCAGTCTGTTGAATCTTGAATTGCCACTCATAAACTCTCCCACCACATTTACTACCTTCACTCCAACTAAATCCTAGAACTCCCTGAAAAAGAGGATTGAGAATCCATCTAGGCCAGGTGCACCATCTACATTTAGCTCCCACACTGCTTCCTTCACCTCCTCACTCGAGGTTCCACGCACCAATCAATCATAGAAATATGCTTCCAATATTTGGGCTCCCTGTCATGCCCATCTCCACTGTCTGACATCCACCATGCGAGAGAAAGCATGGAAGTAATATGCAAGAGCTCTCCCCGTGTCCTTATTACCTTCAAAATACCTATCATTAATCATCACACTATTGATTAGGTTATGTCTCCTCCTGCCACTAGTAGTTTTGTGGAAGAATTTGGTATACGCATCCCCTTGATCTGATTTTGCCTAGACCTCTGATGCCACTCTACATCATGCTTTTTGTCCTCCTCAACAATTATTTAAGCCATGGCATTCTTTCTTGCATCATAAAAGTGGTTAGATCTCTTGTGTCATCAATACCATCTAAACCAACGACCTTAGATTTTGCCTCAGTGCGACAAGCCTCCCTCTGTCACCCAACCTCCTTGTAAGCGCATAGTTTACTACGCAGAGATACCATTTTAAATGCCACCCACATTGCTGCAGATCTAGTCACACCCACCATACTCTGAAAATTTTCTTCCAATAACCATGACTTCTCGAACCTGAAGAAAGTACGAGGCACCACACTTTTACCAGCATCCCAGACCAAAGGAGTATGATCTAAGCGAGACCTCGTTCTAGATGAGACGTAGGACAATGAAATAGCTCCAGAACACCGGAGGAGATCGGGAATTGATTTAGCCATGAGGGTGATCCAGAGTTTCATAAAGTGTAATGGATGTTTGTAACGTCCATAACCTCTACTTCTAGGTCATCCATCAACTCCCCGAAATCATTTGAGCTGTCTCCTCGGATGCGTGGACGATCAGAGGAGAGAAGTGTGCCATTGAAATCACCTCCAATAAGCCAAGCTGTTTCAAGGAATCTCTCTAACTTCATGCATATCAACCCATAGATCTCCCCTAGATGCCATAAGCATGGGCCCATACACATGAGATTCGAACAGAATAATCATTTACACGATTCTGCATCAAGACATACAAATCTTCCTTTATGTTCTACGGTGAGGGAGTAACCTGAATCTCTCCCAACAATTAAAGTTCCTCCTGCTGTTCCAATGGCGTTAACATCTCTAAAATTTAAAAAATACTGGATTCCCATAGAGTTCCATAGAGTATTATATCCGTCACTTATTTTTTTGTCTCATGTAATAGTAGAATATCACAACTCCAAGTTATAATCGAAGAGCCCACATATCTTCGTTGTGGAGAAGAATACTTTGTTGGTTTTTCATATAGCCCAAGTGTTCTCTTATATAAAAGAAAGAAACCATAATGGGTAAATCACATATACAGATAAAGGAAATAAATAACTGTAAATCAGTGAGATAACATAAAACTCTTCAACACACCCCTCAGGTTGGAGCATAGATGTCGATCATGCTCAGCTTGGAACATCAACTCTTAAATGGTCCTCTGGCTAGAGCCTTGGTGAGCACGTTTGCTGTCTGCCCACTAGAACTGTTGTGGGATGTAGAAATGAGACATGTCTGGACTGTATCTCGAGTGTAGTGGCAGTCTACCTCGATATGCTTGGTTCGCTCATGGAAGGTTGGATTATTGACAATGAACAATGCAAATTGGTTGTCGCATTGGAGGTGCATATAAAGAGGCACCTCAATGGCTAGTTAAGTCAGAACTGATCTAACCTACATCATCTCTGTGCTGCCTTGTGCCATGGCTCTATACTCTGATTCGACACTCTACCGAGTGACAACTGTCTGTTTCTCGCTCTTCCATGATACTAATGAATTCTCTACATGTACTACAAATCTGGAAGTTGACTTCATATCCTTGGGACATCCTGCGTAGTCTGCATCTGCGCCAGCTGTAAAAACAAGGGATGCGCCTCTGCTAAACAAAAGACCAGTGCCTGGTGAGGTCTTCAAATACCTCAAATATGGATTGCATCCATATGGGTCTGTCTTGGCTGCTCCATCAATTGACTTACTTTGCTTACTGCAAAGGATATGTCTGGCCTAGTGATGGTCACATATATCAGCTTCCTAATTAGCTCCATGTTTCTCCTCTTGTCAACCTCATCAGTGTCGTCATTACAGAACTTCATGTTCGGGTCCATAGGAGTAGTGGCTGGCTTGCAATATGCCGTACTTATCTATGATAGGAGATCTGTAACATACTTCCTCTGGGTCATCACAAGACCTCCTTGGTTCTTGGCGAACTCCAGTCCAAGGAAGTAGTGTGGACTGCCAAGGTCCTTGGTCGCAAAGTGCTGATCCAGGAAAGCCTTAGCTGCTTGAATCCCATGTGTATTGTTCCATGTAATTATGATGTCATCAACATATACCAATATAGCAATGATGCCCTTCTGGGGCCTCTGAACAAACAAGGAGCGATCTGCAGTGGATCTCAGAAACCCCTTATGTTTAATCACATCTGAGAGCTTCTGAAACCATGCTCTCAGACTCTGCTTAAGGCCATAGATCATCTTATGAAGTTTGCACACCTTCTGAAACTCCTCATCAACAGCGAACCCAGTTGGCTGCTTCATGTAGACTTCCTCCTGAAGATCACCATAGAGAAATGCATTTGTCACATGACTCACATCAAGTTGGTACATAGGCCAGTCTTGTGTGACATCGACAGAGAAGAACCCCAAAGAGTGGAGTGTCGAGCTACGGGAGAGAAAGTGTCCTGATAGTCCTCCCCATAGATCTGGATGAACCTACGATCTATGAGTCATGCCTTGTAGCGATCAATGCTACCATATGTTCGATGCTTCACAGTTAACAGCCACTTGCATCCTACAACAAACACATCTGCGGGAGCTGTAACAGTACTCCATGTACCACGCGACTGTAAAGCAACCATCTATGCTTCCATGTCCAGACACCATTCACTCACTTTGAGTGCCTCTTGATATGTGCGTGAGATTTCAATAACGGATAATCCCACAATTAATTTCCGAAAGTCTGGTGAGAGCCGCTCCAGAGATACCTGACCTGCCATTGGATATTGTGTCCAAGAATGTTTTCCTTTCTGCAAGGCAATGGACCACCTTAAATCATTCTCTGTTGGTGGTTCTGGCTCAACCTGTACTTCATGCACACCACTAGTTCCATCAATCAAATCCAAGTTTTCAGAATTTACCTGGGACGTGCTGGACGCTGGGGAAGACGTTGGAACATGGAGTGCATGCTGAGGTATATGTGTAGGTGGAGATGGGAGAATAACAACACCCTCAGATTCAGAAGGACTCATCCTGTCACATGTGGGAGAGTAGTACATGATGGACTCAAAGAAGGTAACGTCAACACTGACATAGTACTGTCCTTGTACATGATCAAAACATTGATAACCCTTCTGAGTGTGGGAGTAACCAACAAACATACATTTGACAGCTCGAGGAGCGAGCTTGTCATGACTAGGACATAGGATATGGACAAATGCCACGTACCCAAACACTAGCGGGATAAGAGAGAAGATGTCTTTATCAGGAAAAGAAAGGCCAAATGGTGCCTTTTCACACAAGATTGTGAGGGGCATCCGATTTATAAGATAACAAGCTGTCATCACATCATCATCCCCAAAAGAATGTGGAGCCCTACTCTGTATGAGGAGAGTCCTAATGATATCTAGAAAATGTCGGTGTTTGCTTCTGCCACATCGTTCTATTTGAGACGTATAAGGATAAGATGTCTGATGAATGATGCCACATGAGCTAAAATTGTGACAAATGTGTAGTACAAAACTCAAGCGTATTATTAGAGTGAATGTATTTTATTGAGGTAGAGAAAATATTTTTGATTTCGACCGCAAAATTTTGAATAAAAGTACTTGCCTCAGACTTTTGCTTTTAAAGAAAGACTTAGGACAGTCTGAAAAAATCAACACAAAAAAGATAATACATATGTCCCTGATGATTAGGTACATGACTTGGAACCCACATATTCAGATGAAATAAATCAAACATGCCTTGACTACTTTGATCTCGACGACTTGGAAAGCTAGACCGATGATGCTTTCCAAGTTCATACGACTCACACTGGAAACTAGATGTGATAGAGACGCCATGTATGAGGCGACACATTTTCTTCAACGGTAAGTGACTGAATATGAGATGCCACATGTAGGGGTAAATGGATCTTGTAGAAAGGGAAGTGGCACCAGCATATGGAGACTGGGACAACTTGTATAGCCCTCCATATTCATGGCCGCATCCAATCACCCTGCCGTGAGTAAATCCTAAAAAAGAAGGGAACTAGAGGGGAAAATAACACGATTATATAAATCTTTTGTAATCTGGCTAATAAACAACAGTAAATTCATGAAAAAGGCATGTGCATGAAGAACATTCTGCATGTATATGGAGGGTGTCATACGAACCTCTCCCTGTCCCGTAATTGGGGACCACACCCCATTAGCAATTACTATCGATCTACTTGGTTGCACTGAACTGTATGCACTCGATTGTAATCTATCTCCGCAGAGATGGTGTGATGCTCCGAAATCCATTATCCACTCTGAAGGATCTGGTCGAGAGCGACCAATAAATGCATGAGTAATACCTGAGCTTAGTAGTAGAGGCGAAGGCTGCAGTGTCTGATAGATCGGTGCTGGAAGATCCAATGGGTGGAGGTATGATTTTTCTCAAGCGAGCAACAAAATCATCGTAGCGATGATCAGTGAGATCATGATCAGTCTCTACTCTGCGGTACGAGCTGATGGTGGGAATTCATGTTTGGAGTAGCATGCATCCTTTGAATGACCTGTACCGTAGCAGCATGAACATGTCTGATGTGGGCGTGAAGTGCCTCTACCGCGTGTGCCTCATCCTCTGAAAGGAGTAGATCCACCGCTACCATGTGATGCAACCATAGCTGATTTATAGAAGGTGTGGCAGAGGGGATACTCAATCAACCCAGCCTGCGATATGCTTCCTCCATAGAAGGTATGGTAGCATCGATAAGAAGCTAAGAGCGAGTCGAGTCATATTCTAGGTTGAGGGCAGTTAGAAAAACACCAATCACGATAAAGTCTCTGTAGGCCTTATGCTGCTCTGGAGAGGCCGTTAGGGGTATGCGAAGCTGCTCTAGAGATGTATACA
The DNA here is from genome assembly GCA_037367405.1 of Ottelia alismoides. NCBI lineage: Eukaryota > Viridiplantae > Streptophyta > Magnoliopsida > Alismatales > Hydrocharitaceae > Ottelia > Ottelia alismoides. The sequence continues at coordinate 603,402 of JAZKJV010000750.1, forward strand.
TGGCGTGAAGGGGACGATCACCCTATTTGGTCGTGAAGATATCGTGTTGGAACTGCAGTATCTTCGACTCATTTTTCGTTTGAGAGTATGCCCATGCGAGAATGTCCCACATTGCCTTTGGTGTGGGTTAACTAAAGATATCGTTGGCTATCTCCATAGAAACGATATCAGATAGGCACACCCTGGCATATGCATCTTCAACCTCCCATGAGGCATTGGTCCCCGTCTTGTCCACCAGCTCATCTTCCATCAGAATATGCTTCTTGCCATGGCACTGCATCAGATTCATGAATTGCATTGCCCACAACTCGTAGTTGGTACTGTCCATCTTGACGATATGTACGGGACCCTTGAAGGCACTCGTAGATGGCCTATCAACTCTACTTTCAAACATCGTGAACAATCACTAGGATCTTAGACCAGATCGTAAGGTGTCTAAACGGACATGAGAAGAGATGGTTGCGGACTTAGACTCATACCACAACCATCTTTAGACAAAACGTGGTTTGATTTTGATCTTAGATAAGGTAAATCAGACCCAAACCTATGAAATCAGACAAAATACACGAACTCAGGACTGCAGGAGCTCCTGGACCGTGTTTGTGGGGTCATGAATCATCTTTGAGAGGCCAAAACACCCTTAGGGTAGCGTCGCTAGGCTGCTGCTTCAAGGAAAAGCAACAGAGAAGCCTCTAGGGTCGGCATATGAAGAAGTAGCAGTTGCGGGGGAGGTGACACACGAGGTGGCATCCACTTGCTGCTACTGCCGGCGGTGCACGAGGCGGCAACAACCGTGAGGGGGGGCACACGAGGAGGCAATCGATGCTGGGCTACGCCACTACTGCTCACGCAGAAGATGGGGCCTACAAGGGCTCCACGCGGAGGAGGCACATTGAGGAGGAGGCGTGCGGAGGAGGCTAGAAGGTAGGGTTAAGGTTTTAGTTCAGGGCTCCGATCTAGGACCGCCCCTCTGATATGATGTGGAGAAGAATACTTTGTTGTTTTTTTATAGGGCCTAAGGGTTCTCTTATATAGAACAGAAAACCCTAATGGGTAAATTACATATCACTAACAAGGGAAATAAATAACTATAAAACAATCACATAACATAAAACTCTTTAACATTCGCTTCACCAAGTCACCTGGATCCCTTGTATTCCAACTCAGGACCTTCAAAGGTTCACCTAAGACACGATAGGAACCACCCCTGTGAAGGTTGCTACCAAGAGTTTTTCTTCCTGCTATCTCTTCAAGGTCTCTTGTTCATCGATTGGCTGTTCAGATGGTCAAAGTGGCCCGGATCGCTCTATATATCTTCACCCTTTTTCCATTAAGCCTACCCTGGTTTGCTGTGCTCAAGGAACTTATGGGATTGGAGTTTGAGTTGTCCCTTGCAAAGCTTCTTGGATTGGATCTGAGAGGGATGGGTCCACTGATGATGGCTTTGCTTGCGTATCTTCCAGGCGTAGTGGTGTGGCAAGGCTGTCAAGTAGAGAGCGTAAAAAAAGGCTGTCAAGTAGAGGAATCTCTCCTTTATCTGTCTGCTGTGCGAAAGGGGGCTCCGAACTCAAGGTCTCAATCGAGCTTTGTTGAGAGGCCTTGTTTGCGCCTAAAAGACTTGGATGATACCCAGTTTGATCTAAATGTTGGATTGGTGGATCTTGAGAGGATCTGAATATCCGATTAAGCATATTACCGGTTCGCCTGGCCACCCCACTTAGGGAACGTGATATTTATGGCTTCCAACACAAGCCTCCCCCACACATTGGAAAGTGCGATTGAAAAGACGATTAGGGATTTTGATCCGAAATGAAATCGATTGTTTCCAAAAGCGGTAAACATTGTGGAGTCAGTTTTGGTGAACCATTCCAGGTTTGAATTCGTAACACTTCCTAATTTGAATTCGATTTTTCAATCAAGTCTTCCTTCAATTCTGACACGAATTTCGGATTGTTTGATGTTTCCAACTCCCTCGTAAGATTAGTCGGGATCTCCATCTTCTCCGACGAGGCGTTAGAGCTTTAGGCCTCCAAAACCTCCTCGACTGGTGGTATTGGTGGTGAAATAACCTCAGTCAAGTAATTGAACCACACTTGACCAATCTCTAACTTGCACACCGCTTCTAATGGGGCGAATTCAGTACCTACCACTACCATAAAAGTTGATGAGAGGTTTGATCTTAGGCAATGACCATCCGAGATGATCTTGGAAATCACTCTGAACTGCAATAGCGCCGGCTTCAAAATATTGATTGATCTTGAGAGGATTGACAACCCTTGAAGTCTGAGAACCTTTTTCACTGGAGAAGTCATCTACCCATTGGTGAACCGAAGAGGTCTCCATCTAACCTCTGCCATGACTCCTTTCTCAAGCAAAATCTTTTCCTCTTTCACGTTAAGTCTCCTCACACAGGGAACACCACGATCCAAAGTAACCACATCGCCTTCGAATCCTTCATTAAGGGTCTTATGTATCTCAAGGTTGAGAAGTTTAGCATCCTAACCCTTGTCTATTATCACGTCCGTTAGCTGAATTTCCCCGGTCATGACTCGAATTGTGGAGTTGCTCCTACTCCTAGCACATCTGCGTTGGATCTATTTTTTCCCATCGTTGGAACTTGCACTGTTTGCTGTTGCTGAAACGATGCCTTTGAAGTTTGTGGATGAAGAGATATGCAATCAGCACACTGGCAGCCTATTGCATTGCAGAGGAAGCATCACACCGGGGAGGAGTGCTCTATGGCCATGAAGACCACAACAAAAGCAACACAATCCTCTTTTGCGATGAAAAATCGTTTGCCAATCAGCCTCACCCTTCACTTCCTTGTATTTGGTGGCCCTCCACTCCTTCCCTCCATTTTGGTAGAACCTCATGCCTTCAACCCCTCCTTGGGTCGCCATTGCGAATGAGCTTTCTCTCTTCCCTTGTTTCCTCTCATCCCAGATCCGTCCTTTATGAGGGATTACTAGCCCAGACAACTTGTTGGGCCTGTGCCCAATTGGAGCCCTTAAGCACACCCTCAAATGCTTAAGCTTAGGTTGTCTAGTAGCCATGGCCTTAAATTTCGGCGAATTTCGACCGAAATTCGGTCGAAATTCGGTTTCGTGACGATACCGATATCGAAACTATATATAATGTCGCTTTCCAGGATTTCGGCTGAAATTTCGACTGAATTTCGGTCATTTCAGTCATTTCGGTCCATTTCGGTCCATTTTATTCACAGATTTCCCAGATTTCGGTGGACATGAAAGAAATTTCGGTTCATTTCGGTCCATTTCGACTGAAATTGTTTTAGGTCACTATATGTCATGCCTAGGCCACTAATTGATATTCATAGGGCACTATTTGACCACTAAATGAAATTTTAAGTCACTATTTCAACCACCATTGCACTATAGGCCACTTTTCCAACTACCATTGCAATAAAATAAGACCATTAGGGGTCCTCTTTAAACCTTATAAATATAATGTATATGTTCTCATTCCATCTCACAAGTTTACAATCCAACTTAAGTCTTGGAGAGCCAAGTTTCTAAATTCCAAGAAAGATGAGGTTTTTACCATCTTTTTTTCCATAACACATCTTTTTTTAACATACTTGGATATGCCAAATATGTTTTTTCATCTTTGAATGCTAACTTCAGAATCTTCAGAGTTCAAAATATTTATATAACCATCTTGTTATATTTGGCTAGGCCATCTTGGAGAGCCAAATATGGTTTTTACCATTTGACCGCTAACTTCAGATAACCATCCTCTTATTTTTGCATTAAAAAACTGTCAGTTTGTTGGGCATCTCATGACCACCTCATGCTAATAAACCAATGTTATTCTAATTGTCTCTTGACCATTGGCGCAAATTCCATGCATATTGAATAAAAAGGCCAAACAAGCATTGCCAATATTACATAGGCCATTTACAAGGAAAGAATTATTCTGCCTACTGGAAAGAATTATTCTGCCTACTGTTATCTGGGAGGCTATCTAATCAACATAGAAATTCATATTAGAGTGGCGTACCTTATTATTTAACCCGAGATCATAATCTAGACACAAAATATTACTTATTATCTAGTATCCCAATGCATTTAGCCAGAACGAATCCATTCAACTAATTTCTAGCTCCATCCATTCCACCAAAGAAGGAATCAGAAAGAGTACATGGATCCACTAAGGAGTTTGTGGTTCAATCGAATCTCATTCTCATCCCAAATAAGAATGTAATACTAGTAACTTAGTAGTTAGTATTTGTAAGTGTAGACATATTATGTGATTGGTGTATCATGTGATCTTGTAAACTTGTATTATGACATTTAATATTTCAATTTTGAAATTATCTATGCATTCTTTATAATAATAGTACTATTGTTCTTTTGAGAATTGACATAAAAATTGAATGTCAAAATTTAATTTTATGTATTGAAATTTCACTCTTGACGGTCATCGATATGGTGACCGAGACCATTATTTAAGGCACTTATCATTGTAACATCTTATTATAACTAAAAAACTTGTATTTCTATCTTTTTTATTGATTAAACAATATTGGAAATCTTAAATTTGAAAAAAGAGAGTTTTCAAGTCATTTCCACAATTTCCGGCCATTTCACCGAAATTCCATCGAAATTCCTTTTCTGGGCTTACCAAAACGAAACTGAAATCCGACATTTGAAGCCTTGCTAGTAGCACCCCTCCCTACTTATAAGCTACTACCACATTTTATGCTCACTAGATGTGATACTATGTTTAGGATGATACGAATATTCCAAGCACTAATCTGAGTATTAATTTTGTTTGGACAATTATGGGAGTTGTAACCCAAAATAGCATTGCATCGGGTCTCCAAAGATGTACATTTCATTGGTTAATTAATAAATACCACAGTTCATCTTATTCACATACCCATACATCTATTCCGTAATCTACGGGTGATATATTGCACTGAAGCATGAAGCATAGAAGTGAGGTGTATACGTCTTTTGAAGTAATTGTCTCGTACTATTTTTTCTTCTTCCATTTAAAATTTGAGTCACCTTACAACCATCCTCTTCCCTTTTAATTTTGTCGTTTAATTGTTACACTACCATTCAACATACCATGGTTCAAATCCCCCATGTGGGGATTGCGTTAGGTGGTCGATAGACACTGTAAAAAATAGTCGAATCTTTCAACATGGATTTGAGCAAGAACCCATGTAGCCGACCCTACTTGTAGTGGGAGAAGGCTTCGCCATTTTTTTAATTTTTACACTGCCATCCACATTAATATATGCTCATACCACATTTTACGAACTCCCCTATGGATCTAATTTCATATTGGTAGGGTTTTCAAGTGGATACCACATATTACGAACTCCCCTATGGCTCTAATTTCATATTGGTAAGGTTCTCAAGTGAAGAGCACATGTGATCCCTATTAGGGTTTCCAAGTGAAGAGCATATGTGAGCCCAAACACTTTTTGAAGAATGAAAATCTTGCATTTCGCAGGAAACCATATATGTGACCTTTTGGGCACAAATCTTGCACAAAATTCCAGTTGAACTAGTAATTGATGGCTCTTTGTATAGAATAGATTAAAACTTTATTTTTATTAGCTTCTTACGGGTATCAAATATGATATACAATACGATGTTGGAAGGGTCGACCATTGAAAAATAGACTTTAGGAATTCCACTCAACCACACCATTAACCTTACAAGTATTTTTTTTGACATCAATAATGAAGTGGATTGCTAGGATGTGAGGAGATTATAAAGATCTTTTTTGCAACGTACACTGAATCTATGGTACTCATGCACAATCTTAGTTGGTTCCTCGGCCATCTCCTTACTCTTCGACGTTCTAGAAGAGTATTTGCACCTTGATGCCTCAGTTTCCCACACTTTTTCATTCGGTTCTTGGGGATGGCTATTTGTTTGCTTTTGGATAGACACCTAGTTGGACGAGGGGGCACTGGCGTCAAGTTTCCCTCGCATGTTTGCTCTATCTTCTAGTAGAGTTATGTTTCGGTGATTGCTGGGATGACGGTGATTGGTATCTGCTTTTCATTCTGATTTTCTGACCAACGGTTGGACGACGTCATATCTCTTCTGGATATGCTCAGCTCTGTGAATGGTCCCATTGTGAGACATCACCATTGGATTTGGAATGATGATGATTTTTTGGTGCACAAGGCATACAAGTCCATTGATACCCTTATAACCTACCGGATGAGAATCTAACTCGGTGATTGCAGTTTCATTTGAGAGTCAAAGGTTCCCAATCAGATCAGGGTTTTTTTGTGTGATTAATGCATCGTGGGTGCCTTTTTAACAAGGGACCGATGGTTGAGGTTGTTTGAGGGTGGCAGTGACGTTTGCCCTGTTTGTGAGAGCAGTGTGGAAATCATTAACCATCTACTCTTCACCTGTGATAAGATATCTGAAGTTTGGATTGCTCCAAGGCTCGACTGGCTAGATTCGAGCAACTTTGATGCTATTTGGGTTTCAATATACAATGCAAGATTTCGAAGTAACTCAGATCCACTTCTTCCTTTTGGGGCGATCTGAGATCATTTTTATATTGAAAATGTAAACTTCCATGTTGGGACTCTCCTCGAGTCATGGCTTTTGTAAGGTAACCTCGGTATTCTCCTTTTTTAAATAAAGTTGAGGTGGACACCTTCGCCTGTTTCCCTTTTTTGACTCATTTTTTTTCTCGACGTCGAGCAAAGCAGTGGCCATTTTTGCACGAGAGAGCTTAAAAGGTCATATAAAAAGCTCCCCGAGCACAATTATGTAATCCTTCGTTCCTCTTCGACATCAAAGGACTCTAATATAGTTTTCTTAAGATTATATAATATCTTTGGTTAAATTTCATATTTTTGGCGGATCGCTTTGAGGCTACGTTTTGCCTCGATTATATGATTATCAACTTGGTCTGCCTTTTCTTTTTAAAACCTTGATTGTATCATAATACATGGCCTCTCTCGATCCATGGTTATTTTCATGATAGTAATTGCAATGCTTGGGCGGTTGCACCATTGAGCTTCATCGCGATGTTTGGGCGAACGGGGGTGCGACGCGATTCCCTCCATCGCGACGAGGGCTTGCGACGCGTCTCCTCCTTCGCTCAACGCGAGTTCGGGCGACGCGAGTGCGGGCAACTCGGTGTCGGGCGACGCGGTTCCACCTTCGACACTGGCGACTTCGGGCGAGGCGACTCCTGCTTCGCCCATCGTGAGTTCGTTCACCGCGATTTAAGGCGACGCGTTTCCTTTCAGGGCGCCAACAAGGGGGCTGAGGCTAAGGGCTTCTCCGATCTGGTTCATGGCGCCAATAAGGGGGCTGGGGCTAAGGGCTTCTCTGCTCTTGCTAATGGCACGGGCGTGCAGGTTGGCTGGGAGCGTCGCACGCGATGGGAGGTTGCGGCTGTCGGGGATCACACGCGTGCGGTGCCGTCTGCGATTGGTGCTTCCGCGCGTGGCTGCCAGGTCCGCGGATGGGAGCAGAAGTTAGGGGGAAGGTCTGGTGGGGCGCAGTGCGAGGTTCAGGTTGTGGGTTCGCCTTTGAACCTTTCCGAGCAGGACCGATCGGTCTTGCTTCCGGACAAGGGCGCGAACGTGGGCTGTGGTGCGACCCAGGGTTGGCAGCTGGTGGAAGGTTGTCGCAGGGGGAGGTTTGCTGCTGCTTCTTGGAGTAGGCGTGGGCCGCCGAAGGTCTCCCTTTTCGGACGCGGCTGTTTTCGATGCGGTGGGCTGGATCATTGGGTGCAGGCGTATCGGGAGCCTGTGCGTTGCTTCTCTTGCCGGGGTTTCGGTCATTCTCGGTGGTGCTGCCCGAAGGCGGATGCGCGTGCAGATTTGCTGGTTGGCGAGGGTGGGGGAGAGGGGGCGCTGTTTTTGGCGACTTCGGACGTGGGCCTCGTGTCCAAGGCTTCTTTTAAGGGTGATCTGGCTCGGCTCTCTCCGTGGAGGGCGGTGGCGAGGGGCCTCCGCGAGTACGAGATCCGGAGGTTGTTGCATGGGTCGGTGACTGGGAGCTTGCAGTTGAGGTGGCGGAGGCCGAGGGACTGGGATGTTGCCGTGCAACCTGACAGCGTGGAGAGGGTCGTCGTCAGGGGGCTTCCGTTGGGGGTGAGGACAAGGGAGCGCATTTCAGAGTTGCTGCGTGGTGTTATCGTGATTGTCTCAGTCGAGACTTCGGGGTGTCAACCCGGACAGCCTTTGGAGGTGGTCCTTCGGGTGAGGCCGGTTGGTGTCGAGAAGATGGGTTGGTGGGAGGTTCGACTGGCTGGTAGGCGGCTTCTTCTTGAGCTGGTGGCTGCAGATGTCTGGGCGGCTATTCTGGCTGCTGGGTGTCGCAAGGAGGTCCCGGTGGTCGAGGTGGCGGTGGTGGGTGGTGGGGTGGAGCAGCGATCTGATACGAAGGTGGGGGCTTGGCGGTCAGAGGAGGGGCGACATTCAGTGGGGGGGCGGCTTCCAAGTGTGGCCCGCGCGGCCGCGCCTCGGAGGAGGGTCTTCGGTTCGGTTCCATTTCGGTGGTGGATTTTCCGAGGTTGGCGCATGTTTCTATGCCTTGGTTTCTGGCGGCTTCAGCGCGGTCTGCTGGCGGAGGGGAGGCTCTGGGAGGGGGTGGGGCTCGGTCAGCTTCGGATGCTTGTCTGGTGGAGGAGGTTGAGGAGGGGGTTTTGGCCCGAGGTGTGGAGGGGGTTGTTTTGGGCGTCGATTCGTTGAGAGGGGGGAGGGGGAGCTGCGACCTCTCCACGGGTGGAGGTATCTATGGGGGAGTGGGCTGCTGTTCAAGGGGGACGGGATTTTCAGCTGGAAGGGGTGGCTGCTGTGGTAGGGGTGGCTGGTTCGTCTGAGGGTGCGTTGGGTGGGGAGGTTCCAGCTGGGGGTGGAGCCGATTCGACAAGGGTGGGGCAGGTGGGAGGATCTTTGCAGTTTTTGGGTGGGGAGATGCCGCGACGGTTTGATGTGGCGTATGAAAGAGGGAGAGGGGAGCGGAGGAGGGCTGAGAAGGAGGCGAGGGCTGCTTTAAGGGCATCTTTGGCAACGGGGGCGGATGTTGAGGTTGTGAGCGTGAGGGCGGCCAGCCCGTTAGTGGTGCGGAACCGTTTTGCGGCTCTCGACAGGGACATGGCACGACGCTTGGGGGTTATTCCCCCAAGGAAGAGGGAAGCTTTGGTCGCCAAATGAAGCTGCTATCAATGTGAGGGGCCTGGGTCGGCCTGAAAAGAGGCTCGGGGTGCAGAATCTGTTGAGAGAGGCTGGTGCAGACATTTTCTTGCTTCAGGAGACTAAGTTGCATTCTTTGGATGACCAGTTGCGGCGGGAGATGAGTAGAGGGGGGTTCTCGATGGCGGACAAGGAGGCTGCTGGGGCTTCAGGCTGGTTGGCGATCTGATTCTTTTGATTTGCTGGGGATGTCCGCCTCCCAGTTCACTTTGTCTGTTCGGCTGCGGCGGAGGGCGGATGGGATCTCTCTGTGCGTTACTAATGTCTATGGCCCGTGTCGGCGGCAGGATGGTAGCTTGGCTGGGGATCTGGAGAGTGCTGGGCGTGAGGTTGGCGACAGTATTTGGACCATCTGTGGCGACTTCAATGTCACGTTGTTACCGGACGACAGACCGGGGGGGAGCGGAGGCTCTGATCCTGGATCCGCAGATATGAGGCATGTGGTTTGGTCTCTGGGATTGTCTGTTGTGGATGCGGCTGGGTGCAAGTACACTTGGAGGAACGAGAGAGCGAGGTCCAGACTCGACAGATTCCTGATGTCGGTTGAGGCAGGGGAGGTCTTCCCTTTGGCGAGGGCTTGGGCTCTTCCGAGGACTCTATCTGATCACACTCATGTTATATAGTTTTCTGGTGAGGAGCGCTTGCCTCGGTTCTCCTTTCGCTTTGAGAAGAAGTGGCTGTTGGAGGATGGTTTCCGGGACATGGTGCACGAACATTGGCAGAATGTGGCGGTGGCGGGCTCGGCAGTGTCGCGGTTTGCGGCCAAGCTCGAGTCACTGAGGCGGTTGCTGTTGAGTTATGGGAAGGATGTTGCCAGGAGGCGACGGGCCGTCAGGGCGGAGGCAGAGGCTAGGATCAGCATGTTAGACGGGCTTGATGATGATCGGGGGCTGTCTCCGGAGGAGGTGGAGGAGAGGGCAGCATGGCTAGAGACTGTGCTTTGGGAGGACAGAAAAGAGGAGGTTCATTGGCGGTAGAGGGCCATGCAGAAGTGGCTAAGGGAAGAGGACGCCAACACGCGGTTCTTTCCTTCTGTGGCATCCGGGAGGAGGAGAAGGAGCTTCTTGCATGAGATGGAGGTAGGGGGCCAAAGGGTTTCAGGCGAAAGGGAGATTGGGATCGCCTTGCGGGGTCATTTTGTGAGTGCCTCGAGGAGGGTGCTGGTGGCAGATGGCTGGGGTTGGTCGGGTCTGGGGGTGAGGCCCTTGAGTGGTGCCCAGGCTGATTCATTAGTGGCCGAATTCACGGAGGATGAGGTGCGCAGGGCGGTTTGGGAGCTGAATGCGGACAGGGTTCCGGGTCTGGATGGCTTCTCCATATCATTCTACAGGGAGTTCTGGGATCTGCTGAAGGGGGACATTTGGAGGTTCTGACTGAGTTCAGGGGGGGCAACATGGGTTTTGAGAAAGTTAACAGGCTTTACTTTTTTTGCTGCCGAAGAAAGAGACCCCTGTGGGGGTGGGGGACTACAAGCCGATTTCTATCTCCAATGGCATTTATCTTATTGTCGCCAAGGTGTTGGCGAGCAGACTTAGAGGGGTCCTTTCCTCTGTGGTTTTGCCGGCCCAATTCGCCTATATTCCGGGTCGGTGTATGGCGGATGGAATCGTGACCGCTTCGGAGATATGTCGTGAGTGGAAGAGGTCTAAAAAAAGGGGCAGTTTATAAGATTGACTACGCCAAGGCTTATGACTGTGTCAGTTGGAGATTCCTTTGGTTAGCTATGCAGAAAAGGGGTTTCCCGGAAGATTGGATTGCTTGGGTTAAGAGATGCGTCACCACTAGCTCCTGCTCGGTGTTGGTAAATGGGAGGCCTGAGGGAGGTTGGTTCCAACCGCAGAGGGGGGTGCGCCAGGGCTGCCCCCTTGCTCCCTTGCTTTTTGTGTTGGTTGCAGATTGTCTTGCGATTTTGTTTGAGCGGACAGTGGAAGAAAATTGGTGCGAGGACTTCCGAATGGGGGACATCTCAGTCCCGGTGTTGCAATATGCGGATGACACACTGATATTCCTGGGAGGGACGGAGGAGCAGAACCGCAATGCAGCTGTGCTGGTGGATGTTTTTGGGTGCCTCTCTGGGTTGCAGATTAACAGGCAGAAGTCGGTCCTTGTTCCAATGGGATTGGGTGGCGAGGAGAGCATCGAGCTGGCGGAGTGGGCTGGATGCCCCTTGGGGAGACTGCCGATAACCTATCTGGGATTGCCTCTGGTTGAGGGCAGGCTGAGGAAGTCCGATTGGGATTGTGTACTGCGCAGAATGGAGGAGCGGCTGGAAGGTTGGAAGGCTGTCACTCTATCCAAGGGTGGGAAGCTTACATTGTTGAAGCATGTTCTTTCAGCCATCCCGACTTTTTTCTTTGGGATTTTATCACTTGTGCCCCTCTGAGATATCACAATATCAGTTATGCCCCTATCTTTTTGGTAATATCCGTTGTGCCCCTCACTTCTTGTTATTTTGTCACTTGTGCCCCTCGGGTTAGTTACCGTCCATCCACAGTGCAAACGGACGTTAACTTTGAGGACATAAGCGGAATTAATTTTTTAAAAAAGGTTATGTGGTCATTTTACACCCTCTTCCTCATCCTCTTCTTCTTCCCCCTCTTCCCCATCCTCTTCCTTCTCCTCCAACCTCCTCCTCCTCCCTCTCTACCCCCGCCCCTGCCCCGCTCCGTCCAGCTCCGCCCCGAGCTCCCCGCACCTCCTCCAGCCCGCAGCCCCCGCCCCTGCCCCGCGCCGCCCAACCCCGCACCCCCCTCCCAGCCCGACCTCCCCCACCTCCTGCCGCCCCGACCCCCCCACCCCTGTCGCCCCTCCACCCCGACCTCCCCCACCCCTGCCGCCCCTCTGCCTCGACCTCCCCTGTCGCTCCTCCGCCCGACCTCCCCCACCCCCTGCCGCCCCGACCTCCCCCACCCCTGCCGCCCCGACCTCCCCTCCTCCTGCCGCCCCTCCACCCCGACCTCCTCCCAAGCGGCGAGGCCTCCCCTCACCCCATGTTTCAGCCCTTCCTCTCCAGGCGGCGAGGCCTCCCCCCACCCCATGTCGCCCCCTCCGCCCCGACCTCCCCCCGTCCCCTGCCCTCGCCTCCCCCTCCCCCTGAACGCGCCACCCCCTCGCCTACCCCTCCGCCGGCCCCTGCGCCTCCTCCGGCCCCTTCCGCCCTCTTCCTCTGCCTGTGGCTGAAACTGGAGTTGAGTTTTTTTGTTAAATTTTGATAAATTTTTGACTAATTGATTCATAAAAAGTCATCCAAAAATTCAATAAAATTCATCGTTTGATCCGTAACGAGTGATATGTCCGTGGAAATATAAATATTTTAGAGATTCGATGGATGCATGAAGGTGCTAGTAAGAGAGAGAAATTATGAAGAGAAGGAAGAAGAGCAAATGGAGGAGGAAGAAGATGAAGAAGATGTATGTACCATAATACCCTTCTTAACCACACCATGGTTTGAATAAACCATGGTTATTTTTATTTTTTGACGGTCAATCTGACGGAAGGGCACAACTGATGACGGAGCAAGAAGTGAGGGGCACAACTGATATTATCAAAAAGATAGGGGCATAACTGATATTGCGATATCTCAGAGGGGCACAAGTGATAAAATCCCTTTTTCTTTTCGACGAGATTAGTGCCTGTTGGTGTTAGAAGGAAGATTGAGACCTTGATGAGATCCTTTTTCTGGTCTGATGGAAGACAGACAAAGAGGGGGTTGCACCTGGTGGCTTGGAAGGATCTGGCTGTTCCTGTTGCAGAGGGGGGCCTTGGCATTAGGGACGTGGAATCTATGAACAAAGCTTTGTTAGCCAAGTGGGTGGTGCGCATTTGGGGTTCGTCCGATTCGCCAGTCTTGCAACTGCTGAGAAAGATATATGGTGTTACTGGGGAGTTGGTGGCAGTGAGGAAGCGTCATGAGTCTTCCTTGTGGAGTGGGATCCGTGCCGTACTTCTGGGGCTACGGCCGCTTCTTACGCCGATTTTGGGGGATGGGCTCCGATTCCGTTTTTGGCTGGATGACTGGACAGGGGATGGGGCCCTGGCCTCCCGCTTCTCTCGGTTGATGGCGTTGGCCGTAGATAGGGGGACGCGGGTGGCGGAGGTCGTCGAGGCTGGGACGTGGGCGCCGAGGTTCCTTGCGGATCTTTCGGATCAGAGGTTGGAGGAGTTTTTGTGGATGTTGTCTGAGATTCCCCCTGCCGGGGAGCTGTCGGGGGACCCGGACCATTTTGAGTGGACTGGTGGTAAGTTCTCGGTGAAGGCGGCCTATCGGAAGGTTACTGCGGTTTTGGTGGAGCGTGATGAAGATCTGTGTGCTGACGTGAAGATGATTTGGGCAGCTAAGATTCCTACACGGGTTAAGGTCTTCCTTTGGTGTATGAGGAGAGGTTGTATTTGTGACAAAGTGAGAAGAGGCAGACTGCTGGGTGGGACGGATCTAAAGTGTGACATATGCGAGGATGAGTTGGAGGATGTGGACCACATCTTCTTTGGTTGCAGGTCTTCCGCAGAGGTTTGGGAGTCATTGGGGCTCACGTGGGTCCGGGCCTGTGATGCTGATCAGTTTTGGAGGTCGATTCGTGGGGTCGGCCATGGATCTTCCGATGATGTCTCCAAGCCTTTTGCCGCTCTGTGGGCTATTTGGCTTGGTAGGAATGATACAATTTTCAAGGGGCAGTGGTTTTACTCAAAAAAAAAAGTAATTGCAATGCTTGATTTCAATGATAGACCAGTTATTGCAGTTCAGCCTATTTGTCAATGATCTTCAACAAAATAGTAATCTTCCTTTGTTTTTATGTTGCCTATTCGAGTGCAAATATCCAGCCTGTCCGTCTTGTTATAATTTACAAGTTGTATTGTATCATCAAATCTTTATGCATTGCTTTTGCTACAACTGCAGTTTTTTTGTTATCTGCAGATTTAGAAGGAAAAACAGACAATAAAATCAGAGCTTTGGAAGAATTGGAAGAACTCAGAACTAAACGAGCCGACAAACAGGTCCTTTAGATGTTAGTTTATTTTTTGATATCTGTTCTTGTGGTTTTGCTGCGCATTTGCCTTGCGTACTGACTATTTTGTATGCACCCTAAGATGAACTTCTACCGGTATAAATTGTGTGAGATGTGTTTTAAAAAAATGTTCTTAGCTGGTCAGGTGACATCATCGGGCTTATGAGCTAAAATGGATTGCTTGTTATATTTTCTAGATAGAAAAAATGAGCAAGGTGAGAGCACATGGTAGCAACGAATTCGACACTGTAGTTAACACTTCTGGAAACAACAAATGTGAGAGAAGTCATTCTATAGGAAATAGTATTTGATGAAAGAAAAAACATGTAAAAGATGGCGACAATCAATATTAATGATGCAATCTTTGTTTTCAATATTAAACCTCCGGTTCTATTGGATTTTTAATTTAATTTAGATAGTTAGATCCATAAATATTCATTATTTTACTAAATGCCGAGGCTTTACAATTTTTGTAGTCCTTTCGTATTGTTAATCAATAATTTATTCTTTACCTAAATGTTGAAACACATTCTCAAGTTTTCTGGTGTGAAGTCATCTTTCAAAAAAAACTTAATTTGCTTTGGCGCGTTGAAGCTTTTTTATGACAGAATTATATCTGTCATCCAAAATGAAAGTACGTTCCTTGACCAGAATCATTTCAAGTCTGCTGGATAGATCAGGCTGATCAGCATTACGAGCAACGTTGATATGCTGAACTTACTTTATATTTTTGTTGAAGTTCTTCAGTGGGTTTTAATTAATTTCTTATTTTGTTTGCAGTCCATGCTTCTTTTGGATGCTTTTAACAAAGATAGAGCTTCTCTGCCCCAGCCACTTCAAAATCCTCCAGCATTAGCTTCCTTGCCTGCTCTAGCGCCGCCAGACCCTCGCACTCAAGAATTGATAAATGAGAAGTTGAAGAAGGCCGAAGATCTCGGTAAATTAATCTTGTATACTTTAACTAGTTATATAGATATATATCCAAAGTATGCTAGAGTTTCTTCGTTTCACCAATCTGGAGAGGATGTTTGGTTGTTGAGCATGGCCTCAGATGTTTTCATTGTCGTTTCACGAGTCCGGAAGGAAATTTTGGATTATTTCACTGATATGGTCCGAAATGGTGAAAATTACTGTAAAAACCGATTTTCCAGATCTTAATGATTCCAATTGCCGTTAATTAATAAATAAGATGAAAATACACATTTGTTTTTGGTAAGTAGAGGTGTAATTTGAAGACTTTAAGTATTATTATTATAACTGCTGTACATGATGATGTACAAATATACACTACGTAATGTGTGCACTAGGAGTGTACCCGAAGAATTCACAATTAATTAGGGTGCGTTTGGTTGGGGGGTTACCCCCCACTTTGGGTGGGTTACCCCCCAAAACCCATATTCCCAACCCACTAGTGGGGCCCACTCTCTTTCCAACCAAAAAAATATATATTATACCATCACATCATCTAAAAATCATAAAATACTCAACTTCTACTCACTATTCCAAACTTCAATACAATCACATCACAACAAACACCTACTTTTTCAAATTTCAATACAATCATACCATAATAACTACCAACTTTTTCAAATTCCAATACAATCACATCACACAAACCCTCCCAACCCTTAACCCACCAACCAAACACACAAACACAAAACCGGGTTATCCACCCCCGGATAACCCACGAACCAAACGCACCCTTAAGGTTCAGAAATGCAGTATCGGGTACTTGTTCGGTTAAACAAGTTAAAATTTTATAATACAATTGACGATTTAACTTTATCCTAGATAAAAAATTTGAAATATAAGAATAGATCTAAAATAGAATTAGCAACTCCAAATTCCTATAAATAAAAACTAAACTAAACATCAATCTACCTAATTGTAGTAACCGAGATTAATTCACATCATCTAAAATAACAATAGAAATTAGACTAAAGAGTAGGGTTTTTTTTTACAGTTATACTCTTAGATTCTACATTATTAGTTATACCCTCCTTTTTTTAATATCAGTTGTACCCCTATCTTCTTGCAACATTATCACTTGTGTCCCTCGGGATGCTTATTAAAGAGCCACGCGACTCTCTTCCATTTGCTACACCTAAGCTCACAGGATTTCCTTGGTCAAACCTACATTAGCTCATGCCCCTTCAATCAGCACATATGCCCTACTCGTTGACCAACCCCGATCAACTTCCCCATGCTAATACTAATCCTACTTCCCTTCGATTCCCAACAAACTCATGTCTTCTGATTTCTCTCTAATCTCGACTAGATCCATGTTCCCACAATTACTAATCCCCATCTTCTCCCCCTCTGATTTCGACCAAATCTCATTAACTTATCACATCGTGCTCCTATCCAAATCTTCTACTCGAGCCAATGGCATGATCGCTCCCTTCTAATTACCAAAACCAACTGATCATTGACAACCGCCTTCAAAATTCCGATCTCATCTCTTCTGCTATAGAACACCTATTGAACTCGTGCATCCTTATCCTTTGTGTTACATTGATGATAGCGAGCAAGAGACGAGAGAGGGCTTCCGCCCTGCTGTTGGTTGGTGACTGCAAAGTACCCTTGGCATGATCTACGGGAAACCCTCCCCGTACTGCTGTACCTCCTCAGAGATTAGCCCGGCTTTGGAATGCCTGCTTCCTCCTCGATTGGTAATGAGGAGCAATGTTGCTGCTCCAAAACCCATTTGGCAAGTACCCAAATCGATCTCCAGGTATCTTTTCTTGTCCCTTATCCTTCTACTTCCCTTCATTTTATTCTTCCTCTTTTTGTGTCCTCGTCATACTTCTGCTACTCATCGCCTACCTCAGCCGTACCCTCTTGTTTTTACAAATCTGACCATGCACGGATCACCTCGCCATCTTCATCCTATTTCCTTCACCCTCTTCTACCATGATCTTTCACCTATTGCCAAAATGTAGTCGAAGATTAGTAGAACTCTGTCACGACTTCCTCCCGAGGACCTTAGGTTACCCGCCAAACACATCATTCGCCTACTTAATTAGCTTAGAGTTAATCTGTTGTTAGAAAAACCTGGAGAATTTTTTTCTTTTTATCATGGCATTCACAAGATTTATTTTAGCTAAACAAGCAACCACGAGGGAACTAAAAGCGGAAGTAAACAGTGCACCTGAACTGAACAACAAGATATCCATTCCTTTTCATTTCATTCATATTTACATGTTGGGGTTCCACAACACCCATACCAGAAAGAAGACTGTAACATGTAGAAAAATAGTAAGGTAACTGTAGTGGACAAAAGAGAACTAGCAAGCAAAACGGGTTAATTGATTCTTTTAAGTTATTTACTTGCTTTTGGAAGGCTAACGAGAAGAACACACTCGCTCACTACCACACCGTGTCTCCCTCGATCAATGGAACTAACCAAACAACAACTCAAGCCTAGAAGTAAGTCTGTGGTCTTGGTCCGGTTAGGACCTCGATATCCGGGTAGGACTTCAATGTCCAGGTTGAACCTCACACTATGACTCTGAGGTATGACGTGCGCCTCAGGGTTGGGGTGCCTCCGTAGGCATGCGATGGTATCTTGCATCCTAACTAAGTTCCCAACACTTCTTCTAGCTTTTTCTCTCAACTCTCATTAATCCTCGGTCGACACGTGTGATAGCTCGCTCACGAAGGTGTACAAGAGGAAACGAACTCACAACTCTCTCAACACCCAACCCTCGTTAGTCTCTACTAACGGTACATGTCGTCACTAGTCTCTTAGTGGAAAGTCGTCACTAGGCAGATAGCGGAAAGTCACCCATCTCTTACCCCATCACGAGGTCACAGCCTGGCGGAAAGGTAATTAAAGGATTCATCAGTGTCTACTAACCACTGCCCCATCACCAGGTCGCAAGCCTGGCGGAAAGGTAATAATGAGATTGTCAGTGTCTACTGGCCACTACCCCATCACCATGTTGTAAGCCTGGCGGAAAGGTAATAATGAGATCGTCAGTGTCTACTGACGGAACTACAACTTAACTGGCCAATTGGTGAACTGTCACATGTCTATCGACCACTACCTCATCACCAGGTCACAAACCTGGCGGAAAGGTAATTAATTTCTGCGGTGAGGAAACCCCGAAGGGATTCGTCTGTCTCGCCAATCCCAGTGGAAGTGTGGCCCAAGGGAAAGGCAGTGGTAGTACGACTACTACGCCACTAGAGGCAGGGAAAAAGAAGAGGTAAGCCTGCCGGACCCGACTTCCTTACTCGTTGCTCAACTCCCGGAGGAGAAGAGTTAAGAAAAACCAGACAAGTTCGTAACTAACTGCGGAGAACCCCCAACCTAGGCTCTCTAAGAAAAACCAACTGGTCAGCGGAATGGTGTAGACAACTCGTGGATCCTAAAGAAGCGTAAAAACCGAGCTGGCTCGGAGAAAACACGTGAAAAAGACTGGGATCCTAGACCCATGCTCTCAGTGTCCGCTACCCAAGCCTGAGCGACCTCATCTCCTGCTCAGGTGAGGGTCACCGCGCCCTCGCACAGGCGGAGTATAAATCTCCATAACTGACCACATGTGACATCACCATTTCTTTTATTTTCATGTTTCACACTAAGTGTCTACGATTTCTTTAACTTATTTCACATCTACAAGTTATCGGTCCTAGTCCCGAACTTGTTATATGAGAACCTCAACTGATCCAATAGTCTCTCTCTCAACTCCTACTGAAGAACATCAATCTTATGATCTTGGCTACCTTATCGGAAAACATCTTTCTTTCCTACGTCCCAAAGGATTCACAAACAACCACAAAGATCTGGCTACCTATTAGAGGAAGACTTGCTATATGGCAAGTTCATATAGTCTTATTATCATGTATGATAACCACATATATATCATTAAGTTCATCCCCAATCTCATAACTCTTAACATGTGTTTCAAACCCACCTTTATAAGTAACAATTATCTTAAGGCACGCTCTAAAATGGTTACTAATAGGGGTTTACCCTTTCAAAGTTTTTATCATACCAAAACAGTGGCAATGTGCGTGTATACTTCATAGTAATTCAAGGCATCTAGTCCTTTTAAGTTCACCCTCAACTTCATGGCTTCAAAGGCACCATTTAAGCATTCAATTGACTTTAAAGTCTAAGATTTATAGGGTCCTTTAGAGGGCATCACATGCTCCAATCATGCATCTATTCTACTCATAAATCTATGTGTACAACAAGCATATGGCCACAAACATAAGGCAATTCAAAGCATCGAAGTTCTCCTAATTACTCAAGCAAAGTTATAGCTTTCAAGACCACAAAATCCACTAACAATCCATGCTTAAAGATCATCAAATCAGTGGTCAATATCCAATCAAATTCATCAATGCTCAACAATGACTTGCAAAGGTGCACAGTACCATATAACAGTGCATCAGTAGCCAAAATCATCAATTCATCCTCTCTTAATCGCTCTCCTTTATGGGATTAAATCACAAATTGATTTCCCATTTCAATATAAGGAGAACATGGGGCTTGGGGTTTTTAACACCTATTAAAGGATGCCTAAAAATTTGATTGAAACATACATTCAACAATGAAATTCGGCCACAGCAAGGTCCATGGACATCAACCAAATTGGTCTCAAAATCACCACCAAAACCAATCCAAATACATGGATTTCATGGGATTGTATCCCCCATATATCCAAAATCAAATCCACCAAAGGGGTGTCTAAGAATATTTCCAAAATCATGCATCTCCTTAGCCATAATGCAACCATATCAAATCTGGACATTCAGTGGCAATCATAATAACAACATTCATAAACTCCTCAAAACTCATCCTATTTCGAAACTAAACCCATGGATTGATGGCTAACATGAAGGAGTATTTATCAACAAGTAATTACACTCAAGGAGACATGAAGAAACTCCCCAAATTCATCATAAAACTCTAATTTAAAGTGCATGGACAGATCTGAACACATTCAGTTACTTGTATATGATAGAAGCCAAATCATTTCCAAATCACCTCAAATTCCAAATTAAAAGCCAAGAATCATAGGCCAACTTAATGGAGATATAATCAGTAAGCAAATCTACCCAAGGGAACTCAAAGAAGATCCCCAAATCATGAAAATTATTGGCCAACATTCAGCAACAACAATCTGAACATTTTAGAAAAACTGTCCATGTATAGCCTCTCTAAAAATTCCTAATCACATGCAATTTCGTTTCCAAACCCATGGATTGAAGGCCAACTTAATGGAATATTAATCAATAAGTAATTCTACCCAAATGGGCTCAAGAAAAATCCCAAAACATATGCATAACTTGGATTTGAAGAACAACAATCAGATTTGGACACCACAAAAACCGTCCACTCTAAAGCCTCCAAATCCCAATTTTTAGCAACAAAAACCCCAAAACAAAGACTTGATTTAAGACCTGGGATATAAGTGGTAGCAAATCTACAAATGGCAGCAAAAGGAGGGCTAAATTTGTACCTCAAATTCAAGCTTCAAAAGCTTGAGGAAGAACACTCCAAGAACAAGTGTTGAGCAATCCACACCTTGGGCTTCAAGCTTGGATTTCTCTTCTTCTTTGGTCCTTGATCTTACATGCAATGCAAGATCCAAGATCATCTCCTCCCCAGCTTTGATTTGAGCTCTTGAAACTCAATTTTGGATGAGAAATGAGGAGTAAATCAAAGGGAGAAGGTGAAGGAATAAGGGTGGTCGGCCATGGCTTAAGGGTGAAGAGATGAAGAGAGGAGATAAGTGAGGTTGAAGGGGGGGCGTTAAGGGTGTTTATCCCTTGGGAAAATTGCAACATAAAACCATGGCCTCAAATTTCAGCGAAATTCGATCGAATTTCTGTCGAATATCGATATCCAGTCGAAATCGAAATTCGACCGAAATGACCGAAATATGGGGGTCCTAGTACAAAAGATGACCGAAATGACCGAAATTTCGGTCGAAATTCCACCGAAATTCCATCAAAATTCTGTTTTGGTTGATACCGAAATTGTGACCTAAACCGACATTTGAGGCCTTGCATAAAACCCACACACTCCTCATATTTGCACTTAAGGCCCACCTATGAATAGTAACCCAAAATTAACTACTAAACCTTACTTAGCCTCTAAATTCCACTCAGCAAAGAGTAACCACGACTCTGGTGGTGCCTAAATCATCCTGAACACCTTCGTCACCGTCCTGAGCCACTGCTCAGCCTCGTCAGACGTACCCGTGCCTTGGAACCTGGGTACTCCAGCTCTCTGGTAGGATGTGAAAACATCATGATGTCTCGGTGCAATAGGAAGAAAAAACCCTGTGATCTCTACTCATGCTACATGCCCTTGGCCTACCTCAGCTCTGTCAGCTCGTGACTCCCTCGGAATTTCTGCCTCAGAATGCTGGTGAATCTCCTCAGAGAATAGATGCTCGGCTCTAGCGGACTCATGTCGTGACCGTCCTCCTGAGGACCTTAGGTTACCCGTCAAACATGTCATTCACCTACTTAATTCCACTTAACCACAAATGGCAGCTCAAAATTCCATCAAGCTCACTAATGATTCATCATTTTGAGCTTAATTAGTCATTAGGATTTAGGGATGTTACAAACTCCCCCGTGATGCAATCCAAACTATTCATTTTTGTTGTAATTTAATTGTAAAATTTAATTTTTGTAAAATATGCAAAAGTTACAAGCTTTGGATGCGCCTTTTGGATTTGGATGTGTCATTTAGGTGAAAGGTTGCATCTTTTAATGGGTTAAATCCCTATATAAAGCAACATACTCATTTGTAATAGAAACATGATATGAAGTACAAGTTGATTAGCCATTGGCTTTATACTCCCCTTTGAGTTTCTTTCTCCTCTCAAATCCTCCAATCCAGTTCTCATTCCTTATTCTTCTTCCCTCCCCACGTGGCTCGACGTGCTCCTCCTTATCTCCTCACCCCAATTTCATCTCTTCTCTCCACTCAATAATTCTTCCTTAATTTTCTATTGCATTAATTGGTATCAGAGCATGGAGCATGAATCGTTCCTCCGATTCGACGATCCTTTTGAGCATTGGAAAATGATGTTCAACTTGAGTCTTCTTGACCAAGGCTCACACTCCCGACAGAAGAAATTCACGACTTGCATTCTATCAAGCATTAAGGTGTGACTATGGTTGGATTCATGGATAGAAGAAGACATACTCAATCACGATAAAGATTTGCACCATAAAACGTCAATACAACACATGTTCGGTGAACACATATTCATTCAAGATGATGATTTCTCTGTTACAATTCCTGTGCAAGAAGACAAGGAAGAAACATGACCAATCTTTGATGAAGGTCCTATGAATGGACAATATAAAGTTCTAGATCTGTTCTACATGGGATACAAAGACGGAGAAATAAAAAGATGTCGACAACGACACTTTGGCCATGTTCCAAGCTGCTGTCTAGGTTATTTCAAACCTATATTCAGCACTTTTGAAGCCTTCTCTAACACCCCATACTGCCGCAATTCCTATGCCAATGCCACCGGCCATGCAATTGCCCCCCTCCACCACTAGAACACCCTCGTACCCCCTGCTTTAGATTTGCTACCCACACCACCTTCCCCACAGTTGTCACCCTTCCTCAAACCACCACCACCATCGGAATATCCAACCGCACGTGTCCCGACGTCTCTATTCACACCACCAACCTCGTAAGGCCAACCACGACACCCGATGTCGACCTCACTTTAGCAACCATCGTCGTTGACTCTGTTGGGATCTCCACCACATGCACATCCGCAAGCATGAGCTTCGTCGACACTGCCTAACGCGTTGCTTGTGCGGGATCCACCTTAACTTTCGTCGTCGCTGATGGATTGGAAGAGATCGAACCCTAACAAGGTTCCTACTAAGAAAGAAGGGGATCTCTAGAATGCGTTTCTTATCGCCCAAGAAAAGGGAGAGACATCCCTTGGAAGAATTGCAAAGAAGTCGCCCATCTCAAAGTTTTTTATATAAAGGTTAAACTTGGCGAAAAAGGGAAGAGAATGGTTCCTTTAAGCGAAGGAAAGAAAATTTGCAGCTACACCCTTGTGTAGAAAACAATTATAAACATAATGGCGAATCTAAGAAAAATGGCTTAAATTTGGAAGATTGGACCAACGTTTTCAGATGAAGTTATCTAACACTAGACCCGAAGTTCAAGTAACTTATCAGGAGATGAGTTTTTTAAAGTGGAGGAGAATTGATGCAGTAGATAATGTTTATTTTTGTTGCAATTTAATTGTAATGTCTAATTTTTGTAAAATATTCAAAATTCACAACTTTTGGACGCGCCTTTTGGATTTGGACGTGTCTTTTAGGTGAAAGGTTGCATCTTTTAATGGGTTAAATCCCTATATAAAGCAACCTACTCATTTGCAATAGAAACATGAAATGAAGTGTGTAGATATAGTTCTTATTATTATTATCTTTTTATGTGTCTTGTCTTTATTTCTTTGTCTTTTATAGACCACTGTGTAATTTACCCTTAGGGTGTGTTTGGTTCATGGGTTATCCAGGGGTGGATAACCCGATTTTGTGTTTGTGTGTTTGGTTGGTGGGTTAAGGGTTGTGAGGGTTTGTGTGATGTGATTGTATTGGAATTTGAAAAAGTTGGTAGTTATTATGGTATGATTGTATTGAAATTTGAAAAAGTGGGTGGTTGTTGTGATGTGATTGTATTGAAGTTTGGAATAATGAGTAGAAGTTGAGTATTTTATGATTTTTAGATGATATGATGGTATAATATATATTTTTTTGGTTGGAAAGAGAGTGGGCCCCACTAGTGGGTTGGGAATATGGGTTTTGGGGGGTAACCCACCCAAAGTGGGGGGTAACCCCCCAACCAAACGCACCCTTAAGGTCTCTCCCTTTATAAGAGAGCCTAGGGTTTTCTGAATTATCTATCTAAGTTTTTCTCCCAACATGGTATCAGAGCCGCCCTAGGCCTCTCCCTACCCGCCGCCCCCTCCCCACCCGCCGCCCTCTCCTCCTCGGCGCCGATCTCCGGCCCCTCCACCCCCTGCCCCTCCCTCCGCAGCGGCTCCCTCCCCGCCGTCTCTCTCTCTCCAGCAGCCACCATTTCCAGGCGGCCCCCAGCCCGCCGTCGAAGGTCTCAGGCGGCCTCCCAGCCTGTCGCCGAAGGTCCCAGGCGACCCCCAGCCCGCCGCCGAAGCTCCCAGGCGGCCTCCCAGCCCGCCGCCGACCCATCCCAGGCGGACCCCCCCGCCGCCGATCCACACCGCGACCTCCCTGCCGCGCCGTCGCTTCTTGGGCGTGCCTCCATTGCAGCTGTGAGGGCTGTAGGCCTCATCTAAGGCGTGCCCTAGTCTACCTCGTCTATTCCGCCGAATATATGGATTTGAGTGCGTAACGTATACATATGCACTCAAATCCGATGCAGTTGGTGTAGCCATTCATTATCTTGTCTACAAACCCTAGTTCTTCTCCAGCGGCAATATGTCAGAATCGAATGTCGATATGCCCTCCACCGGCGCATTCAAAGGTCCTGCGCCAATAGTGAAGATGGACGGGTCTAACTATGAGCTCTGGGTTATGCAGTTCATGAGCCTCATGAAGTCGAATGATAAGAAGCACATTCTTACCGAGGATGAGCCCGCAGAGAAGACATGGATATATGCCTCATGGGAGGCTGATGACTCCTACGCAAAGGTCTGGTTGTCTGGTACATTGACGATGTAGATTGCTAATGACGTCCTCCATCAACCCACTGCCAAGGCGATGTGGGATATTCTCGCCGCTACATATTCGCAGGTGCGAAATGAGACCAAGATGTTGCAGCTCCAGCATGACATTTTCACAATGAAGCAGAGCGGTAGACCTCTCCATTCCTTATACACATCCCTAAGAGGGATGTTTGAGAAGTTATACAGTACTATCCCACTCACTGCCACTCCTGAACAACAGAAGACGTTTCGGAACGCCACCATGGTGGGTGTTCTACTTGCGCCTCTTGATCCTGAATATGATGCCGCCCGGTCTCAGATCCTAGCTGATGCAGTTATTCCTCCAGTGGAGGATGTTTACAGGTGACTCAGTCGCATTCCAGTTTCCTCCAGCTCTTCTACTCCACCCCCATCAGCGATGGCAGTCTCGCGTGGGAGAGGTGGCCCGTCTTCTAGTCGTGGACATGGACGTGGACCCCAGGGAAGGGGTGGTCGCTTCAGTCAGACATGCTCCTATTGTCACCGCACAGGACACTCGGAGGAGACATGCTATTTTAAGCATGGGTTCCCAGCATCGGCACGTGTTGCAGAGCATTCTCAGTCCCCATTGCCATCTACTGCAGATAATCGATTTGACGAACTTGTGGCACGACTTCGAGATATTATGCCACATTCATCTGGTGATTCGTCTGGTGGTCCTTCAGATGTTGCTGCTACAGCCTCTGCCAGTTCATTTGCTGCTGCTAGTACCTCAGGTAGATCTACTGCATTCACACCGTCTCATGATATATCTGACTGGGTTATAGATTCGGGAGCCACACATCATCTCTGCCGAGATAGAGATAGACTACAGTCCTACAGGGACATTCCTCACGGTCGTTCAGTGCAGATCGCAGATGGTACCCATTCACCCCTTGTTGGACAAGGGGAGGTCTTCCTATCCTCCACTATGCATCTACAGAACGTCCTACATGTTCCTGAGTTCTCAATGAATCTGTTATCTATTAGCCAGATTACGAAGGATTTGCATTGTCGTGCTATATTTGACCCGTCTTCTCTCATTTTCAGGACATACTAACGGGCAGGGTGATTGGCTGTGGCTTTGAGCAGAATGGTCTATATCGGCTGGTTCGGGATTCCTATGCTGGCGTCTCCTCTCATTCTGCCGGACCAGTCTCTCCGTAGATTTGACATCTCCGTTTTGGTCACCTTCCGCTCCAGAAAATGCGCCATCTTCTGGCCCAGATCTCTCCTAGTTCGTCTTTTCGCTGTGAAGCATGTCAGTTGGGAAAACATCGTAGGTCGAGCTTTCCAAGTCATCAGAGTCGGAGCAGTAGCTCCCCATTCGAGTTGTTACATATAGATATATGGGGTCCGAGTCATGTACCCGATCATCAGGGGCACAGATTTTATCTTGTGGTAGTGGATGATTTCTCTCGTGTGTCATGGGTCTTTCTTTTGAAGAAAAAATCTAAAGCAGGAGATGTGATCAAGAATTTAATTAATGAAGTGCACAATGTTTTCTCTTCTTCATTCAAATATGTTCGGACGGATAAAGCCCTTGAATTTTGCACACGCTCACTTTCTCAATTTCTTTCATCAAAGGGTATTATTCACCAAACCACTTGTGCATATACATCACAACAAAATGGTGTGGCGGAAAGAAAGCATCGCCATCTCTTGGATATTACTCGAACCCTGTTGATTCAGAGTTGTGCTCCTATTTCTTTCTGGGGGGACACTGTTCTTACTGCATGTTATCTGGTCAATCGAATGCCATCCTCTGTTCTTGGTGAGAAGATACCTATTTCTCTTATTTTTCCAGACAAGGAATTATTCTCACTGACTCCACATGTCTTTGGTACTGTGGCTTTTGTTCATCTTCTATCTCCGGGACTTGACAAACTCTCTCCTAGAGCAGTCAAGTGCGTCTTTGTTGGTTATTCTAGGACTCAGAAGGGCTACCGGTATTATGATCCTACAAATAAGAAGTACTTCGTGAGTGCTGATGCCACTTTCTTTGAGTCTGTCATGTATTTTTCTCCTGCAGGTGACAGACTGGTAGCATCCACTACCAATGATGATTGTCTATGTTCCTCCACCACCATCGGCGATATATCGGTGGCCTGTTGATATTGATATATCGCCGATATATCGGGATACGGCCTTCCATGCTTGGAGTTCACCTGAGTCTTTCCCTGTTCCTGCCTCCACGCCAGCACCACCACCACCACCACCTCCTCCTCCACCCCTTCCACGGCCTCTTGTTTCACCGTTACCAAAATTCTATACGCGTTGGTCCGGTCCTGCTCATGCTACACATCAGCCACCCATCACGCCTCAGGTATGTTCAGATGGCATTACTACTGACGTGTCAGATTTGGTATATGTGCAGGATTCTTCAGTACAGGAAGACACTAGACCATCCAATGCAGCAGATGATGATCTTGATGTTCCGATTGCTATTCGGAAGCAGAGGCGGCTATGTGCCTCTTATCCATTTGCCTCACAGGTTTCGTTTCACCGTCTCACTGGTGACTTTCAGAGATTTGCCTCAGCCCTGTCTTCCGTGGATATACCACGGACCTACCAGGAAGCTTTGAAGAATGATTGCTGGAGATTAGCTATGGAAGAAGAGATGAGTGCCTTGCAGTCCCGTGGCACATGGTCATTGGTTCCTGCACCTCCTGATGCATCCATTGTGAGCTGTAAGTGGGTCTTCACAGTTAAATATCATGCAGATGACACTTTGGATCGGTACAAAGCACGCTTGGTCGCCTGTGGGTTTACACAAACCTATGGCGTAGATTACATGGACACTTTCTCTCCAGTGGCGAGACACTCTACCCTTCGTATTCTCTTATCTATGGCCGTGGTTCGTGAATGGAGTATATCTCAACTGGATGTCAAGAATGCCTTCCTGTACGGAGACCTACAGGAGGAAGTCTACATGCAGCAGCCACCTGGGTTTACTGCTGAGGGGGAGAAGCAGATGGTCTGTAGACTTCACAAGGCAATATATGGCCTCAAAAAGAGTCCAAGAGCATGGTTCCAGAAGCTTTCCAACCTTATTGAGCAACAAGGATTCAAGAGGTCAAATGCAGACCACTCGTTGTTTGTCCAGAAGTCATCGGCAGGTACGGTTGTCATTATGGTCTACGTGAATGATCTTCTTGTTACAGGAGATGATGTTCAGGGCATAGAAAGGGCGAAGACATTCCTAGGCCGTCAATTTGTTACAAAGGATCTTGGAACCCTAAGATATTTTCTGGGGTTGGAATTTGCAAGGAATGCACAGGGCTTGGTGGTGACCCAACGGATTACATACTTCCTGATTGAGACAGGCATGGATGGATGCAAACCATCAAGTATTCCCATGGACCCTAGCATGAAGTTGTATGATGGTGATACTGATGAAGTAGATAAGCGGAGATATAGAGAAATGTTGGGAAAACTCCTTTACATTACCATAACTCGCCCAGACATTGCATTTGCAGTAACATGGTGAGTCAATTTATGGAGCAGTCAAGACAAGTTCACATGGATGCTATACACATGATACCGGGGTATCTGAAGTCTTCTCCAGGTTCAGGGTTGCTATTCAGAAAGAGCACCGATTTATCTATCTCAGCGTGTGCAGATGCAGATTATGCAGGATGCCCTAAGGATCGAAAATCAACCTCAGGGTTCGCAGTTTTTGTTGGAGGCTCTCTGGTTTCTTGGAAAAGCAAGAAACAAACTGTTGTGGCAAGTCCAGTGCCGAATCTGAATATAGGGCCATGGCTCAAGCCAGCACGGAAATGATGTGGGCTCGATCCGTACTAGAAGATCTACATGTAGCTGTGCCCCTACCTATGAAGCTTCAGTGTGACAATCAGACAGCCTTATTCATTGCCAACAAATCCCGCTTTTCATGAAAGAACCAAGCATATTGAAGTTGACTGCCATTACACTAGAGACTTGCTCCAGAGAGGATTGATATCTACTACACATGTGAGCTCAGGAGATCAGACTGCAGATGTATTCACCAAGCCACTGCTCAGAGGACTTTTTCAGAGATGTTCATCCAAGCTGAGCATGATAGACATCTATGCTCCACCTTGAGGGGGAGTGTAGAGATAGTTCTTATTATTATTATCATCTCTTTATGTATCTTGTCTTTATTTCTTTGTCTTTTATAGACCACTGTGTAATTTACCCTTAAGGTCTCTCCCTATATAAGAGAGCCTAGGGTTTTCTGAATTATCTATCTAAGTTTTTCTCCCAACAAAGTGCAAGTTTATTTGCCATTGGCTTTATCCTCCCCTTTGGGTTTCCTTCTCTCAAATCCATCAATCCAGTTCTCATCCCTTATCTTCTTCCCTTCCCATACAACTTGACATACTCCTTCTTGTCTCCTCACTCCAATTTCCTCTCTTCTCCCCCAATTACTCTTCCCTAATTTTCAATTGCATCACCCCACCCACTGGCGCACATGAGTTCAATCTCCCATCTTTCCCTTTGCACCTTACTCGTCGGGACCGAGCCATGAACCTTAGTTTATCTTTCACTTACAGATCTCATCAAGGAAGAAACACCAATAGAGTGTGCCTCCACTTGAGATACCAATCATTGTCGGACTTTGGAGCGTTCGCTTTGATCCTGAAGAAGATATGTAATTTTCGTTTGAAATGGAAGGATTTTTTTTTGATTTGGGGAAATTGAAAGAAAAAGAAGTATTCACCTCCCTTCTTTCTTCGTCTCCTTTCATTGTATCAATAACTCAATAAAATAAGTGTCTGCAAAAAATGTTTGTTATGATATTTTCATATATATCTTAATTCTACCCCTTATTAGGGCAGTTTGTTCTTTGCCAAATTGCCTGAGACTTATGCCATTTTTAATACTTCCAGATTTAGAGAGAAGGCTGCAAGAGGTTATGTTGGTTGCGAGAGAAAAAGGCCGGCAAAAACTGTGAGGGCTTGGGGCGGAGGGAGCTCGGCAACCGTCGGTCGTCAGTCGTCACCACCGCATCCGATCCCCTTAGGGCAATGATTGTCGACCCTTTGCTGCAGATTGAGAGCACCTCCCTCATCCCTTTCCAAAAAATTTAATTGATAAGTGCAATATGTCATTTCTTAACCACACATGGGCTTAAATAAATCGTGGTTTGGTTTATCTTGTTGACGACTAAACTAACAAAATGGCTGAAGTAATAATGATGTAAGAAAGTAGGGGCACAACTGATATTGCAAAAAAGGAAGGGGTATAAATGATATTGTAGTATTTAAGAGGGGCATAATTGGAAAAAACCCAAATAAAGAATAACCTTGAGTGGTTAGGTTTTTGTCATAGTTATATGTTCTATTAAGAGATCGATATAATATAGATAATAATCTGTCTTAAATAAACAATCATAGATTGAAACAAAATTAGGCTTTAAAATATGGGAAATACGAATGTAAATGGCTAAAAATATTAACAAAGAAGAAACTACCATGATTTTGAAAATGTAAATTAATATGAATTGATAACTTGTGAAGATAATATGCTGCAAGAGCAAGGATAAATTCTAGAAAGATTTAAAACGAACTCAAGATCGCATAATGGCCACATTAATGCGCTTATGACTCATAATGTAGTACTCACCCCCCCATTTTCCGTTCGAGAATTGAGATTCAAGCCATGAGTTCCCTTGTATATTCGATCATTCCAATTGTTGTCGCTAATATGTCATGTACTACCTATATTACACATATCTCTTGCATGCCATATCTGAGTACATGGTTTTATTGTCAATTAGGTAGGCCATATATTTTTAGTCAGTTAGATGTGTGATACAGTGTGTGGTAGTACAATGTGTCTACCACACAAAAGACCAGGGTTCAAATCCCACTCTCGTAGGGGTTGCGTTAGGTAGTCGACAAGCCATCGTAAAAAATAGTCGAATCTTTCAACATGGATTTGAGCAAGAATCCATGTAGCCGACCCTAGTTATAGTGGGAGAAGGCTAAGTACAAGTAAGTAGATGTGTGATACAACTAAAGAATATCTTCGCCAAGGCCCTAAATGTCGGTTTCGGTCATCATTTCGGTATCGACCAAAACAGAATTTCGATGGAATTTCGGTGGAATTTCGACCTGAATTTCAGTCATTTCGGTCATTTTTTGTACTAGGACCCCCATATTTCGGTCATTTCGGTCATTTCGGTCGAATTTCGATTTCGACTGGATATCGATATTCGACAGAAATTCGACCGAATTTCGCTGAAATTTGAGGCCATGATCTTCGCTACTACTTATCAGAAGTGAGGATCATCCAATCTGTAGAGGATCGACCATTCATTCACGAAAGGACCTCAATAAGAAAATGCCATATGCATTAGCTTCTTACCCGAGTGCATGTTTCACCTCAAACACAAATCAAGAATGGTGAATCAAGTCGCATGCGCCTTAAGGAGATGTGTTCATGTCTTAACCAACATGAGCATCCAAGTCCATGAGATTGATGTTATAAAGAGCAATCTACATGATCTAGAATTAAATAACATATATGTCGTATGCACTCCACATGAGGTTGACTTGACATTCGACTTTATGATTCATTAAGAAATTTTCTTGCGGTAATTGCATGTATATCCATACTTCCTCACTAGGGATGCAAACGGTTACGGATATATCCCTATCCAATCCGTCACCATATACGTTTTATACATATTTTGACATCTGTATCCCTATCTGTTTTAAAATGGATACGGATATAGATATCGTTTTGATATCCGCAAACATCCTTATCCGTATCCGTATATCCGTTTTCGTATATAAATATAGTCATAGATTTAATTTTAACCTTATATAACATGATTCTATACCTTCTTTTACTGTATTTGTATAATTTTATGATACAAACACATTTAGTAAATTTATATCATGTGTTTTCCATTTAATTCGTATATATTTAAGTTGATTCTATAGATCATTTCTAACATTACTCGTATGCGATCAGTATCCGTTTTACTTCCGTATCTGTTTTTTTAAGGATATGGTGAGATACTTTTAATCCAGGCCTTAAATGTCGGTTTCGGTCACCATTTCGGTATCAACCAAAACAGAATTTCGATGGAATTTCGGTGGAATTTCGACCGAAATTTCGGTCATTTCGGTCATTTTTTGTACTAGGACCCCCATATTTTGGTCATTCGGTCGAATTTCGATTTCGACTGGATATCGATATTCGACAGAAATTCGATCGAATTTCGCTGAAATTTGAGGCCATGCTTTTAATATCCGTCAATACCAGTATCCGCATCCGTATTCATATTTAAAAACGGATAACGATACGCTAATACCTATATCTTAATCTGTATCCGTCTATTTGCATCCCTATTCCTCACTCCGAAAGAGTCTCATAATCGAGATATATAATTTAGTATTAGAAAGTTGCTTCAGGTGAAACATGATTTTAAACCTACTACATGCAATATTTTATTTTACATGGGATGAATTTTTTTGTTAAAGTAAAGCCAGTCAACTTTACAAGAAAACTATATGACTATATACGCCTTTACCAATCCCTATATGCCTATGGGAAGATATATCATTGGACTTTGTTTTAGGACTTCCAAAGATGATGAGAAAGGGTTATTCCATCGTCGTGGTTAATCGATTTTCAAAATGGCACATTTTGGTGCATGTAGGAAGGCATCAACATTTGTTTTTTCGAGTCCTTCGATTTCGCAATATTCTACTTCTACTCTCTCTTATGCTAAATCGTGATATACATTTTTCGAGTCATTTTTGGGCGCTCTTTAGTCTTGACTTGGGATGCTCGCTTGTAACGAAGCATTACCTATTCCGTATGAACTGAAGGGCAAATCGAGGTGAGTGAATAGATCGTTGGGGAATGTATTGCATTGTCTACATTCATGATCCAAAAATTCTAAATTCACGCCAAGCTACACCAGAGAGAGATTCAAAGAAAGAGATACTATGATAGTCCACCTTAGAAGATAGAGGTTTCCTTCAAGAACCCAACAAAAACTAACTCCACATATATCTAAATCAGTTAAAGTCCTCAAAAGAAATGGTTAGAGTACATATCTTCTCAACCTTCCACCAAGTACTCATATCTCACCGATCTTTAATGTTTATAACCTTCTAGCATATTATAGAGATAGACCCGATGCATTCACTGTCGACGAATTGAGCAAGCTACTTTTTAAACTCTACATCCGAGAGAATCCAAAATTTCTGAAGACATTGCAGATGTTAGTGTTAAATCTTAAGGTTTAGGAATGCGGTATGCATTATTCATTCGCTTAGGTAGTTTAAAGTTATTACAAGTAATCAATGGAGTATGGAGTGGTATATGCGGATTATGCGGTTGATATATTTAAGTCATAATATTAAAACACCAACACCAATCTCAACACGAACAAAGCCTTCTCTCACATTAAGTGGGGTTGGTTACATGGATTTTTCGCCTCTATTCAGATCTATTTTGGACCATTCTCTGATTTAGATCCAAATAATCAAGATCCTTTCGAATAGTCTCCTTCCAACACTTCTTGGGCCTTGCTCGCCCTCTCTTAGTATCTCAACATGCCAAATCTTGCATCTTCTGATTGGTGCATCGGCTGGCCTCCTTTGCAAATGGTCAAATCACCTTAAGCGATTCCCTCTCATCTTATCCTCTTTAGGAGCTACACCAACTTTCCTTCAAGGCCCTAAATGTCGGTTTCGGTCACCATTTCGGTATCGACCAAAACAGAATTTCGGTGGAATTTCGACTGAATTTCGCTGAAATTTGAGGCCATGCTTTCCTTTTGATCACATCGTTCCTAAGCCGATCTTTTTGTGTATGACAACACATTCACCATAGCATTTTCATTTCTGCTACTGTCATTCTCGGCACATGTCCATTGCATTGGCCAACATTATAGGTCTTACGGCTGTTTTGTAATACTTTCCTTTGATTTTCAAAGGAGTTTCTTTTTGCATAGAAGAATAGCGGTCCTCTCAACTTTTGCCAACCTCTATTTAATCTATGAGTAACATCCATGGTTTCTAATTTCGCGAGATATTCGTGAAATTTTGCCAAAATTTCGATCGACATGAGACCGAAATTTCAAGCGAAATGCTGATATGGAGGCCTTCCTTCACAAATATTGCTCGATTTGGGCGAAATATGACCGGAATTTCGATGAAATTTCAGTGATATTTCGTTTCAACATGGTGTCGATACGATATCCGATACCGAAATTTAAAACCTTGATAACATCTTCATCGATTTTCCTATCATGTTGCAAAATAGATCCCAAAGATGTAAAATAATTTTTCTTGTGGATGTTATTTTCTCCAATCTTTACTTAGATTCCTGTAATGCTGCTTCCATCAAATGTGCACTCCATATTCAGTCTTCTAGCCTGTTTTATACTAATATTTAGTTCCCACTTAAATGGTCTGGTGGTAGTGCAGCATGCCTACCACTCAAAAATCGTGGTTCAAATCCCCCTTTGTGGGAGTTGCGTTAGTTAGTCGACAACCATAGTAAAAAATAGTCAAATCTTTCAACATGGACTTGAGCAAGAATCCATGTAGCCGACCCTACTTATAGTGGGAGAAGGCTTTGACATTTTTAAGGCATGTCTCCGAAGCCTGCGCTTCTCATTTATTCCATCTCTAGTCTCATCAACTGACACAATTTATTGGCAAACATGCACCAAGGTATCTCATTATGAAGATTGGAGTAGATAACATCTAGAGTAGATAACCAAGGCATGCATCCAAATTGGTTTTCTGTTACTTTAGAAACTTGCCTTATTCTTTCAATCACATATTCTGAATTTTTCATAGTATGACTCATTGGTATGCTACATCTCTAACTCGAACAATTTTGAATACCTCCTTTATTCTTGTAAAGAGGTACCTCGATCTTTCCTCCATTCTTCATGCATTTTTTACTTCACCAAATAGCAATGAATAAATTTGTGAGCCAAATCAAGCCGCGTTTACTTAGAACTCTCCGTACTTCTGTATGAATGTCATCACATCCTACATTTTCCCCATGTTTCATAACTTTCAAAGCCACACCTATTTCATTTATATTCGTCTATAGCTTGCATGATTTAGGTAAATTTCATTATTAGCTAGATCTCCATAGTGATTTCTTTATTCCCTTGTCCAATAAAAGCTTATGGAAATACTAGTTTCCATCTAGTAACAAATACATGCACTTTCTCATCCTTAATGCATCTCACTTGAGTAAGATTTTGATATTTCTTTCTTTTGCTTTGGCCAATTTGAATATATCCTTTTGGCCTTCCTTAGAGTCAAGCTTTTTTACAAAACTTCATATACATTCATCTTAGTTTCACTTACAACATTATTGGACTTACTTCTTCGCTTACAACATTTACAAAACTTACAACATTTACAAAACTTCACTTACAACATTTACAAAACTTGAAGATTTTGATACTTCTTCGTTATTTTGTAGTTTGAAACTGTTTCCTGTGTTCTATCGTCTCAAAGCAAATTCTTTTAATTTTAAGCTTCTCTTGCATCACTTCACTCCACCACCAAGCCTCCTTTTGGCTTGGAACTCCTCTTTTAGACTAGTCTAGCATCTCTTTGGCTATCTTTCGGATACAAGATATCACTGCCTCCCACATCTCGTTTGCACTTCTGTTGCATTACCAAGGTAAGTCTTCTAAAACCTTCTCCTTGAAGCTCGCTTATTTTTAAGATTCCACCATCTAGTTACTTATAACAATCTAGGGAACCATCCTTTTCTTTTCCAACCGTTTTATTTGCATATCCATCAAGGTTTGAAAAAACTAAAAACGGAACGAGGCGGTTTCCCTGGAATCGAGGCGAGGCGTAGCCTCGAGGCGGTCGAGGCGGAAGCCTCAGTTTACAAGGAGAAAACCTATAAAAACTACAACAAAATATATACTAATGAAATTATATATATATTCTAACTAACATATGATATAAATTACTATAATATATGATGCAATTACAAAGATAGGAACACTGAAAGAAAAGATATACAAGTGTATATGTCTTTTTACTAATTTTCCATCCAATTATAGATTAAATATGTTGATATTCCCCTAAATTCTAAACATCTAACCTAAGTTGAAGGACCGTCGTATGCTCCCCTTCCTGCCATACCATACCCCAACAAGGCGGGGGTCTCGCTACCCGGTCAGCGAGCCTGGGGGGGGTCTAGGGGGGGAGCAGGTGCGCTCCCCCCCTGCGGGGGTGTGGGGGCAGCGCCCCCGGCGAAATTTTTTATTAAGGATTTTATTTCTATTCGGATATATTGATTTGTTTCAATGGGAGTAGTACATAAACTCCCCTTGAATTATATCTTATTTGACCTTCTTGGTATATTACATAGCTCATTGTTTGAAAACTCCTTAAAAACAATTTTACGTGTAATTTTTTCTATGATACTTGTGGATTCGTATATTTAAGGGCATATTTTAAGAGTTTCTTAACATGATTTAATATGTTTAATAGTAAATATGAACATGAAAGCGGCCAAATTTAAGCATTCATCTTATATATTATATCCTAAACAACTACATCTTTATAAACATCTGAAATCGCTAATAGGACAATTGAATTAACATAAAAAAATAATTTGAAAAAGAAAACGCCTCGGTGAGCGCCTCGCCTTCGCCTCGACCGCCTCGACCAACTGAGGCGACCGCCACTTAGGATCCAATCGAGGCGGTCGTTCAGAGGCGTTTTCCGACCGCCTCGCCTCGAGGCGTACGCCTCGTGCGCCTCGAGGCGCGTTTTTTCTAACCATGATATCCATGATTAGCAAGCTATGCATAGATCTCAAGCTCCATCTTGGAATTACTTTGCAGTCTTTGCAGACCTCTTCTTATTGCAAACTAATCTATATGCGTTTTAGCCAATGTTGTCAAAAACCCTTCAAGTGCTCGCCTAGGTTCCCAAGTGAAGCCCTATCGCCTCGCCTCTCTCTAGGCGAGGTGTTTTGCCTCAGGCACCGCTCAGGCAAGCGCTTGGCTTGAGTCTGTGGGCACTCAAGGTGAGCGCTTGAGACAAAAGCTGGGCTTTTTGCCAACTTTTGTGATTTTTATCCATGCTTAAGTTTTTATATTAGATATATATTAGTTCTAAGCATCATTAACACACATACTTGTACACACGCACTCACATGTATATGTAATTTACACATACTTTCATTATAAATATGTACACATATACTTTAATATTTCAGTTCTAAATATGACATATACATTTGACTCAAAAATTATATATTCTTCTAAATTTGCACATATATATGTATATATTAGTTTGAAGCACTATAAGTATGTACACATACATATAAATAGATAAAACACACACGTATAAATAAAAATGTAGCCACGCACATGTATACATATGCATGCACACACGCACACAACATACATACATGCATGCATGCATGCATGCATACATGCATACATACATACACACACACACAGACATATATATAGACATATACACATGTATACAAATATCTACACATAAAGACACAAATACGCGTGAATACACACAGACGCAAATATTTAATACATATACATATATACATGCATACACAAGTGCATGCATACATTACATATACACACATTAATAAATAGTGGATTGATTGTGAAATATAATTTGGCGATAACATATATATACATATACGTAAATATACACATACACATACACATACACATACACATACACATACACATACACATACACATACACGTGGCCTCAAATTTCGCCGAAATTCGAAATCCAACCGAAATGCCCTATATCGGCCGAAATTTGGGGGCCTTAGTTGAAAAAATGACCGAAATGACCGAAATTTCGGTCGAATTTCGACCGAAATTTCGTTTCGGTCAGTCACCGAAACGAAATCGAAATCCGACATTTAAGGCCTTGCATACACATACACATACACATACACATATATGTATGTGCACATATTACATAGACTCACACATAATTTATTTATT
This sequence comes from Ottelia alismoides, assembly GCA_037367405.1. Classification (NCBI taxonomy): domain Eukaryota; kingdom Viridiplantae; phylum Streptophyta; class Magnoliopsida; order Alismatales; family Hydrocharitaceae; genus Ottelia; species Ottelia alismoides. Next base: position 641,325 of record JAZKJV010000750.1, read on the forward strand.
TATATATATGATGCCTTATTTTTCTCAGGAGAGCACCTATCTCATCGCATGCATTTTGTATCTCCTAGCACCTTGCAGTGCTTCTCACCTTTAGTAACACTGGTTTTAGTTGGATTACTCTTATCAGTAATTAAATGCTTCTCCTTTTTTTTTACAGATAGTGTTTGTTATGAAAACATCATAATATGTTACAAAATCTAGAATAAATTTCTCTCTTCATTTCAAACCCTGAAGGTCATGTCCCCTATGAACACTAGCACACCTTGAAGCATCTTTTCCGACACGTCGCTTGAAATCTCCACCTATGCAAACAATATATCTTTATGAGATTCTTTGCATGATTTTATCCAAATCCTACCAAAAATCTTGTTTAATCATTTCCTCAAAATCAATTTGTGGTGCATAAATTGAGATGATATTAATGATTTCTTCTTCAAGCACCCGTTGTAGCAAAATATTCCGATTCTCAAATCTTTGCACCTCAAACACACTATCAGTGAGATCCTTATAAACAACCACTTCGACGTCATTTCTACCATTCTCTTTACATGAATACCATAATTTAAAACCCGTCTTCTTGATCTCCCTTGCTTCTCTCCAACCTATTTTGTCTCTTGGAGACATAGTATCTGAATCTTCTTTCTTTTCATCGTATCTACCATCTCCATCAATTTGCTGGTCAAAGTGCTAATTTCCCAACTGCCTATCCACAACTTCTTTTTGGACCTCCTTTGGACTAAATTATTTAAACACATGCATTCATCATGCGAGAATCCTCGCAAATTTTGGCCTGCATCCGGGTGGCAATGCGTTTGAACTAGCTTACTTACTTGGACACATTCCTCATGCGAGAACCCTTATAAATTTTGAACTACAACAAATCAACGATGTAGCGGCCTTTACTATCTTCTCATTGCATTTGGGCGATGTAACACGTTGCTAGTACGGAAAGTCCCAACAAAATCGAAACGATTGCTTAAATCCATGTCAAAAGAACCGTCTGTTTACACTGGTTATCGGCTACCTAACGCGACCCTTCTCATTTACCTAGGCTTAGGATTCACCATGATTGAGTTAGTCATAATTTTAAAAATAGAACAAAAATTCTGACATGAGATATTCATGTTTGAAAAGACATCATATATTAAAGTTAAAACACAAACTTTTAAGCATGATGTTATTTTGACTCAGTAAAAATCATACATGTTATAATCATAACTAAAAAGTTAGAGAACGTTCTTATAGACTAACGAAGGTCACATTCCACGAGTATATAGTTTTTACCTATTTGGGAAATAATGATAGTGTTAATTCGTTTATAATTTCTTTGGAATCGAGTAGAGGAAAGCCATTGTAAAGGATTTCCGTATATAAGATGGAAGCCAATTAGAAACCACACCATATCAAATAGAACTTCTAAAATTTTAGAATTGGAATGGTAAATAAGTAACTAAGAATAAGGAATTAATAAACTCCCGTTCATTTCCTTAGCTTCAAAAAAATTACACTATCTTCGTGCATGAAACCATTCATAATTTAAATAACTGACATCAAAACTTGTGGTAAATCAACTCTCACACATGCATTATCAATTGCAAGTTTTTAAATAAAATATAACCCGAAAGATTGCCAAGTACTATTATCCAACTCTACCTTAAATAATCTTAACAGATTTGCAGTAACTTTGAACGTAATAAAAGTTCAAATTCTATTTGTTTCATTAAAAGATGTAAAATGTAGAATACATATTTTTTCGTGACAGTGATACAACAATGGCAGATTCTTGTGCTAGTTGTACATTGTCATGCCGTGGTTGTTGTTGACTGGAAAAGCATGCAAAGTGTATGATGCAATGTATCGGATACAATAATGAAGAGTGAATTATTGTAGGCATGTGGCTATGCATTGCAGAATAAAGTTGAATTTGCTTTTTATCAACATGCCTAGTTCCATGATCTTTAATGCTTGTGCAACATCATTACACAAATTCATGCCTCTATCAAGGTTTCTGCCTTTCTATCTTGATGTGTACGAACTTTAGGATCTCAAACCTTTCCCTTGAACAACACATTTTTCTTCAAACCCACTTTTGGTGTTGTATGCATTGCATCATTGGAAAATTGGTTGCAAATATTGTTATTTCAGGCGTTAGAATGATGCCCGCACTTATCCTTCTCTTTAATGCCAAGAGTTTAGAATGATTGTAGATGAATGTTGTAATTAATCGTGCTTAATCAACCACATTCTTGATGGTCTTTCTCGTCCCAAAATCTTTCAAGGTTAGGTAAGGTTGCAGAAAGCGGTAGTCGGTACTCGGTCGGCATGGTCGCTGACTAAGGATTAATAAGCAATCAGTCGACTAAGCGGATTTAGTCGGTCATTAGTCAGTTTTGATTTTTTTAATTATTTTAAATGTATAAATAATTTTTTATACGTATATTCTTATATATTAACATAGATTTGTACATTTTCTATACTATCATAATGAAACAAAGGAAGTAATTGACTATAATTATAACATTAAGCATATTAGTATTATGGCCCCAAATTTCGACGAAATTCGATCGCATTTCGGTTTGGACAGATTATAACATTAAGCTTAGTATCATGGCCTCAATATTCATTTTGGTCAGTCACCGAAATGATGAGAAACCAACATTTAAGGCCTTGATTAGTATAGGTTTGCTTTAAAAAAAGGAAAAAAACTAAAAAAAGAGCTTGATGTAAACGTTGGCCCGATTAGTCAGGTTGACTGACTAATGGCCGACTAGGCCTAGTCGAGCCGGTACCCCCCCGGACTCTACTAGTCGGGCTGAGCTTGAGAGTAGGTCAATGCGAGGTGTAACACTTGAGATTTAAAAGATCCCATATTTGTTGGAAGGCATTATCTTCAATGGTGTTCTTGAAGTTATTGTCGTCATCGTTTACCACTTGCACAATGTCCTCATGCTCATCATCTTTTACGACTTCTTTGAAGATCATAAGTATAGACATGACATTATTGACATGTTCGGATGCATATGCGTATCTGATAGACATAATTTTCCCATACCAGTTGAAGTGGAAGTTACTGATTTTGCTTCCTTGTAAAGCTCGTTCACTGACGACACATGAGGGTCACCTCATAATAAGATCGTTTCTTCTTCAACTCAACGATTTATTGTACAATCTCCTCTTTCAATGTAAGATATTTGTTAATTATTTCGTAGGGGATTGGGGATATCGCACCTCTTGTCGTTGGACGATTTTTAAGATGTCTGACCACTCATTGATATCTCGTGATATATTGGATTATATAGCCAAGATAAGGCATGAGAGAGATTCAGAACCATTGAGTTGCGATTACACTCTAGTTGATTATGATATCATACAACAAAGGAAACTGGATACAGATGTACGCCATATTATGGGGTCTGATTTGCACCAGAAGACACCATCACCCCAATCACCAGTCTAGGAGCAGAGATTGAGTCATCTAATGCATGTTGCAAAAAAATGAATAACTTGGTGACACCCTTTCTCGTTTCAGGGTTTGAATAAAATGAAAAAGCAGAATGTCGCAGTTTCCTTGGAATCGGCGCGAGTCATAACCTCGAGGTAGTTGAATCATAAGCCTAGTTTACAAGAAGAAATACCTATGAAACTATAATAAAATATATATTAATGAAATTATATATATTCAGTCTAACATATGCTATATATGACCATAACACATGATGCATTATAAAGATAGGAATGCCGAAAGAAAAGATATACAAATGTATATGCATTTTTACTAATTTTTTATGCAATTTGAGAGGGAGTCTGTTGATATACCCTTGAATTCTAATCATCTGACCGAAGTTGAAGAACCATCATATGCACCCCATCTTGTCGTACCATACCCATAGGGCCCGTGCAAATTTTTATTACGATTTTATTTCTATTCGGATATATGGATCTGTTTCTATCAGGAATTCGTTCGTATGTGGGTAGTATATAGACTCTCCTTGACTTCTATCTTGTTTGTTCTTCTCGGTACATTACACAGTTCCTTATGTGACCACTCCTTAAAATTAAATTTACAGATAATGTTTTCTATGATATTTGCGAATTCGTATGTTTAAAGGTATACTGTTAAGACTTTATTAACATAATTGGACATTTTTAATGGTAAATATGGACACGAAAGAGGTTGAATTTAAGCATTCATCTTGTATGATTATATCATAAACAATTAGACCTTTATAAACATCTTAATTTGTACTGATGATTTATCTTGGGAAAAATATGGGAGTTTTTTATTCCATAGAACCCTAAGCTCTCTTATATAAAGGAGAGACCTATGGGTAAATTACATAAGTCTGACGTGGGAAAATAGAATAAGAAAAAGAGTACAATAATTGAAATATATCTCTACGCTCCCCCTTAAGATGAAGCATAAATGTCAATCATGCTCAGCTTGGATGAACACTTCAGGAATGGTCCTTTAAGTAAGGTTTTGGTGAAGATATCTGCAGTCTGGTCTCCAGAGCTGATATGAGAAGTAGAAATGAAGCCCTTCTGAACCATGTATTGTGTATAGTCGCAATCAACCTCGATATGTTTTGTCCTTTCATGAAATGCAGGGTTATTTGCAATGAATAGGACAACCTGATTGTCACACCTTAGCAGTATAGGAAGAGGAATATCTATGTGTAGATCTGCTAATACTGCTCGAACCCACATCATTTCTGTACTTACCTGTGTCATAGCCCTATATTCAGATTCAACGCTAGACTTGTCCACTACGATCCGTTTCTTGCTTTTCTACGAGATAGGAGAATCTCCAACAAATATAGCAAATCTCGTCGTGGATTTCCTGTCCTTGGGACTCCCTGCATAATCTGCATTTGCTTACGCTGAAATAGTAATGGCGCATCAAGTTCTAAATAGCAGCCTTGTCCCCGGAGATACCTTAGTATCATGTCTATAGTATCCATATGTACCTGACGAGGTTGTTCCATAAACTGGATAACTCGGCTGACAACAAATGAGATGTAGGATCTAGTAATAGTGACATAGAGAAGCTTTCCTACTAGTTCTCTATATCTTCTCATATCTACTTTATTAACGTCATCATCATATAATTTTATGCTCGGATTCATAGGCGTGATAGCATGTATATATCCAAGCATATCTGTTTCACTTAGCAGAACATATTTTCTGGCAAATTTTAGTCTCAAAAAATATCTAAGAGTACCAAGATCCTTGGTAATAAATTCACGATCCAGAAATTCTTTCGCCCTCTTTATTCCCTCTACATCATCTCTTGTAATGAATATATCATCAACATACACCATAATATCAATTATACCTCTAGAAGTTCTCTATATGAAAAGAGAATGACTTGCATTCGATCTTTTGAAACCATGCTTTTTAATCAAATATGAGAGCTTCTGAAACCAAGCTCCTGGGTTATGCTTAAAGCCATATATTGCCTTATGAAGTCACACCTGCGAACACTCCCCCTCAACAACAAACCTTGACGACTACTGCATGTAGACCTCCTCCTGAAGATCACTATACAAGAACACATTTTTAACATTAAGCTGAAACAAGGACCGATCTCGAATAACTGCAACATATAAAAGAATCCGGAGGGTAGAGTAACGAGCAACCAAGGAGAAAGTATCTAGATAATCCACCCGTATGTCTGAGTAAAATCACGTGCAACTAGTCGGGCCTTGTATCGATCAATGCTCCCATCAGCATTCTGTTTCACTGTAAACACCCATTTGCAGCTGACTATAGACGCCTCAGAGGGGACAAAGACCAGACTCCAGGTACCATGCGACTGTAAGATCACCATCTCCAGGTGCCTCAGAGGGGACAAAGACCAGACTCCAGGTACCATGCGACTGTAAGATCACCATCTCCTGCTTCATAGCTAAACGCCATCGACTGTTCTTCAAAACTTCTGGATAGTTTCATGGTATGTCCATGGCCGAGAAAGCAACAATGAATCTCCTGAATTCACCCGTCAGACGATCGAAGGTGACATGTGAAGCAACCAGATATGAAGTACAAGTACGTTTCTGCTTCCTAATACCAATAAGCACATCAAGATCATCATCAGTCCCACCAGTGACCTGAGCATCAACCTCCTGCAAGGATGCCTGCTGAGAAGCATTTGCAGTCCCATCGTTAGAAATAATGTATTCAGAATAAACCTAAGACGTGCTGGATGATGGGCCATGAACACGAGCAGGAGCAAGCCGTCGACTGTAGTGTAGTGGTAGGGGTGGAATCGGAACAACTGGTGGCAGTGGCCATTGGGGTGATGGAGGATGTGATGAAGGAGGGGATGGCGGTGGTTGACTCATAGGTAAAGGGTGCATGTAGGCCTCATCATGCGAATATGAAGATGTCAACCTGTCACTTGTAGGTGAAAAATACATAACCGACTCGAAAAATGTGACATCTGCGCTAACATAATACTTCATATGTAACGAATCATAACATCTATACTTATTTTGAGTCCTGGAGTACCCGGCAAAAACAAATTTGACAACCATAGGAGAGAGCTTGTCAATCCCTGGAGTCAACCGATGGACAAACGCAACAAACCCAAATACACTAGGTGTAAGAGAGAACAACTCATTGCTTGGAAATACAAGCGAAAAAGGTTTCTTCTCCCCCAACACCGACGATGGCATACATTTCACAAGATAGAAGCCTGTAAGAACATCTCCCCAGAAAGAATGTGGGGGCACGAATTTGAATTAGAAGAGTACGGGTGACATCAAGTGACATGGAATATGGTTCACAAGATAGAAAGCCGTAAGAACACCATCTCCCCAGAAAGAATGTGGGACACGACTCTGAATAAAGAGAGTACGAGTGACGTCAAGTAAGTGACAATGCTTTTTCTCAGCAACACAATTCTGTTGAGAGGTGTAGGCGCATGATGTTTGATGAAGAATACCATTTGATGAGAGAAATTCAGGGAGCACGCGAGTACAAAATTCCAGAGCATTATCAGTTCACACATTTTTGACAGATGTATAAAAGACATTCTGCACTTCTTTAATAAAGTTTATAATAGTATTTCTAGCTTTAGATTTATTTCTCAACAAGAAAATCCAAGACAGATGGCTAAAATCATCCACTGTAACTAAATAAAACCCGTGCCCCTGATGATCATGAACACGACTCAGACACCAAATGTCAACATGGAAAAACAGAATTGAGGAGCTACTGCTCCGAATCTGACGATCAGGGAAAACAGATTGATGATGCTTTCCCAACTGACAAGCTTCGCAGTTGAATGATGAGCGAGACGAAATCCGAGGAAGAACTTGACGCATTTTCTGAAGAGGAAGATGACCAAACTACAGATGCCATAAGAAGGGAGAGATCGGACCAGTGGAGTGAGAGGATGGTCCATCATACGGTGTACGAACCAGTCGATAGAGGCCACCCTGCTCACGACCGCAACCAATCACCCTACATGTAAGAATGTCCTGAAATACAAGAGATGATGGGTCAAATATTGCTCTACAATGCAGATCCTTAGGTTTTCTATTAATGAACGCTTTGGTGTGGTGACTCCCGCCTCGGGAGGGCTCCCTCGTTTTTTTTACTAAAAAAAATGCAGATCCTTAGTAATCTGACTAATAGACAATAAACTCATAGAGAAATTATGAGCATGAATCACATTCTTGTAATTGCATAGAAGGTGTCAGGCTAATCTCCCCCGGTCCTGTGATCGGGGAATGAGTCCCGTCTACTATAACCATAGTCCTCCCTGGAGGAATCTGTATATAGGCGGTGAGCTGATCTCTATCTCCACACAAATGATGTGTCCCATTGGAATCCATGATCCATTCTGTAATATCTGAACCATGACAAGAAGTAAAGGCATGAATGCTACCTGAGGTACTGGCTCTAGCATTGGCAGAAATGTCTGAACTGTTCTCTGAAGCAGGTGAAGATGTGCTAGCTGGGAGCACGATGTCTCTCAATCTAGTGACAACTTCATCATATCTCTGATTTGTGTGGATGGAGCTGCATAAGGGATAGGCTGCTCTGCTACACAGGCTGATGCAGGGAAACCATGCTTGGAGTATATGTATCCTCTGAGTGGCCAGATCGATGGCAGTAGGTGCATGGCTGGTTGGGATAGGGTTGGCGAGATCCACGACCTCCTCTACCACGAGGTCCACGACTACGAAATGAGAAGGGCCTCCTCGACCACTGGATGCAGCCATTGCTAACATACTCGACATGGAAGTTGGTAAAGAAACATTGATCCGATTGAGTCCACGGAAAGCTTCCTCCATAGGAGGAATAGTAGCGTCTGCTAGTTTTTGAGAGCATGCTGCCTCGTATTGTGAGTTAAGAGATGCCATGAAAATACCAACCATCGTGGCATTCCGATATGTCTTCAGCTGCTCTGAGGTAGTCGTGAGAAGCATGAAGATTGGAGCTTCTCAAACATCCCGCGCAAGGAAGTATAATGAGCATGAAGGGGTCGTCCATTCTGCTTTACAATAAAAATATCATGTTGGAGCTGTAAAATCTTCGCCTCATTCTTCGCCTGTGAATACATGGCAACAAGTATATCCCACATTGTTTTGGCAGTGGGCTGGTGTAAAACATCATTCGTAATATCTGGTATCAAGGTACCATGCAACCAGACTTGAGCATATGCATCATCGGCCTCCCATGAGGCATTCGGCCCTGTCTTCTCCATCGGTTCTTCCTCGGTAAGAATATGTTTCTTACCCATTGACTTCATTAGGCTCATGAACTGTATGCTGCAACTCGTAATCGACCCATCCATCTTGACTTTGGGTGCTGGACATCTGAAGGCGCTCGTGGTGGGGATGCCTATCTTGCTCTCTGACATGTTGCCGGTTGAAGAGGACTAGGATCGTACACTTGAAGAAATAATTGTCTACACCGACTTAGGGGGATTTGGTTGCATGTGTAGACTCAAACTACAACCACATCCATCACCTCGAGCCGGATTGAGGTGACCCACACGCGGTGCTGCGAGAGGACAAAGGGACCGTCATTAGCTCAAGGAGAGGACGACGAAGCCTCGAGATCCGCGTTAGCGGCAGCTAGAGAGAGAAAAGGGACCGAAGGCGACGACAACTTCTAGTGAGAGGGAGCGGTCGGTGACGGTGGCGACTCAAGATAGAGAGAGAGAGGGAGTGGTCGGCGGCAGCGACAACTCCTCGAGAGAGAGAGGGTCGACTGGTGGAGGTCTAGGGTTTCTGGGTACGAGAGGTTCGGCCTAGACCGTCGCTCTGATACCATGTTGGGCAAAATATGAGAGTTGCTTATTGGAAGCCTAGGCTCTATTATACTGAGGAGATATAATAATTGAAATATATCTGTACAATTTAAATAAAATAATGCTTTACATTGTTTGAAGAAGTTTCTTTAGTTAGATTCTAAACTTTAGGTATTAATTCAAATTAAATGAGTTAGACAAGATTTAAGAGTTCAATTCAAGTTTTAACCGAAGAGCTTTATATTTTTTTGTTCTTTCTTTATTTTGATATATATGTTTTGATTAGTAGTTATTATATGTGTCTCCTCATTCTTATTGAAGAAGTGATTTTCATGGCTTTTACTTCCAGTTTAGCATACGATTATGGCTCTAGGCAACATGTTGCTTTACATATCAACACGTGTGATGATTATGACGATAATGCTACTTCAAAATTTATATTTGCAGTTCTGTTTTACAAATAAGTATGCATTTCTATTTTGTTTATTTACTTAGAAATGTTAAAAACCTTGATTTTTGGAAAAATTAAACGAAATTCCATTGAAATTCTGCGAAATTTCTATTTCTGTACTTTGGCGAAATGAAATCGAAATCCGAAATTTAAGGCCTTAGGGAACGGTTTCGGGCTGCCTCGCCTTGAGACGCGTGCCTCGATACACGTTTTTTTAACCATGCTCGCTATATCGTTACTAAGTAATTCACTTAACTCTTCTGCTTTGATTTTTTGCTTGGAATTTGCCCTTTTACTTCTTTGTTGGTGGCTCGATTGTACCACTTTCACTGCTATGGCCACCGCTGGCTGACATTAAATTACCGCGACCATTATATATCATTAATAAATAATTCCCTTAACTCTTCTGCTTTGAATTTTTGCTTGAAATATAATACACACATATGCTCTTTTTAAGGAAGGGTCGTATTCGTTTGCCCTTTTTCTTCTTTGCTTGTGGCTCGACTGCACCACTTTCATTGCTACCGTCGCTACCAGCTCTGAGATTAAATTACCACGACCATTGTATTCCTATTGCTTATGTTCTCTCTTCTTAGCGTTCTTCAGTGCCATCTTATGCATGTTCCTTTCTGCTACAGTCAGAATATCGAGCGGATATTGGAAATCATCACCTAAATCAAAAGATGCGACATTGAATTCTGTTTCAAACATGAATTCATTGAACCATTCATCTATTTGGCCATCTCCTTTTTCTTTGTATGCACTTCCAAATTGTCCTTTACTTTATTCTTAACATCTCAAGGTCAAAAGGGACATTTGGCCACATTCTTGTAGGCACCAATGAGATATTGGTTCAGTAATGTGATTCCTCCTTGTCTAATTATCTTTTCGCAAAAAAATGCGTCAAGATTTCGAGCTCTACTTATCAACAACAGGAGCATACTTTCATCCAATCTTTAAGTACCACTACTAGCAACCTGCTCGCCATGATCTTCGCTCAAGTCTCAATTTGAATGAGATGGCACATACACCAATATCAATTATATAAAACAAATCAAAATCTTACATTAGTTTGAATAGAAAAAGGAAAACAAAAAGTTCATCAGATTTAATAAGTGACATAAAAAGATTGGTTTGAAATCTAACTTACTAAATATTGATCTAAGGTGAACACCCCAAAAATAGGATCTGAGATAGTAAGATTTGAGATAGTAAGATTCGTTGTAAGTTTAACTAACAAAATATGAATATAAGATTAACCTAACAAATTCATATATTACATAGAAAATTCATTTGTGATTTTTATACCAAGACTTCTATAAACTTTGTCAATTAAATTGTAACCCCTGACATCTCCATATTTACCCCATGAGTCTATGACCCATGTAATATTATTCCGTCTTACACCACATCTCTTGTTGTCAATTTAACTCTTGTCTGAGTTAATCTCTTGAGTCGAATAAATCACAGAAAATTCCAACACTGGATTTCTTTCCTCCCTCTCTTCTTCCTTCTCTCTCCTCTTCTCTTTCTCTTCCTTCTGGCTCCAATAAAGCACATGCGTTCTCTGTGAAGGTTGTTATGCTTTGTCGTCAACGCGATACCATTTTGTGCCGTCAGCGTCGCCATGCTTCACCTATCACTGCCAGGAAGGCCTTGGTGGTGTTGAGCCGATGGATCTGCCACCCTGGGAGTGGTCTTAACCGCCGAACGCCCCTAGCTGCCATTGCACCATCGTGCACATGTTTGCCGTGATCTCGTCGATCACCGCCTCCGTAGGCACTAGCACCACACCACGAGCGATTCCTCCCACTCCGTTGTCAATCCATATTTTCTCGAGGAATGAAGAGACATCGAACCCCATCCACAACCCTTATTGCACCATCCAATCCACCTTGCCATGAATTGGTTGAGCATGCGGAGCACCATGCCCACCCAGAGGAAGCAGTGGCCATACCTAGATCGAAACTCCACGCTCACCAGCACCTCAATGTAGATGTAGTTCTTGTATCCGCTGACGACATGGGGAGCCTCCTGCACGAGATTATGTCCTGGATTGAGTATATTGTGCTATGGCGGAAGTTGGAGGTGGTAAAATTGGTGTCTTGGTGGAGGAAGCTTGCGAGGTGGTGGGGCACGCTGGTGCAGACTGTCTTTGACTCTCTGACAATCTTTTTAATAACAAGGTGCCGATTACAGTCTGTCTTGGATGCTCTGGCCTATGTTTGTATCCAAGTCGCTCGATCTCTCCTACCCTCTCCAAAATGGAGGTTATAAGAGCTCAAAGCTCCTACCCTATTTGAAGGAGACCAGAAAGAGCTCAAAAAATGTGTCCATTCTCTGAATGTTATGCTCTCTCCGAAACTTCCCATAAGGGTGATTGAAAAAAATGTGTTCCTCGACTTTCATTAAACCACCAATTTTTTTCCTCAGGATCTTGTGGAGAATGAGATCTGTTTTTGTATTATGACACATTTATTGGAGCACCTACCCTTCATGCTACATTATGCATATGTGGCTATCAATGAGAGCGCAGCATTTAGAGGATTGCCTATCCCGTTGACTTTAGTACCCTCCTTTTGCGTCCAGCGGTATCTTTTGTCACAAAAAAACCCTAAAGCTCCCCCGTGTCTTCCACTACCATGTGCTAGTTCTATGAGTGACTGTCTTTGACTCTCTGACAATCTTTTTAATAACAAGGCGCCGATTACAGCCTGTCTTGGAGGCTCTGGCCTATGTTTGTATCCAAGTTGCTCGATCTCTCCTACCCTCTCCAAAATGGAGGTTATAAGAGCTCAAAGCTCCTACCCTATTTGAAGGGAGACCAGAAAGAGCTCAAAAAATGTGTCCATTCTCTGAATGTTATGCTCTCTCCGAAACTTCCCATAAGGGTGATTGAAAAAAATGTGTTCCTCGACTTTCATTAAACCACCAATTTTTTTCCTCAGGATCTTGTGGAGAATGAGATCTGTTTTTGTATTATGACACATTTATTGGAGCACCTACCCTTCATGTTACATTATGCATATGTGGCTATCAATGAGAGCGCAGCATTTAGAGGATTGCCTCTCCCGTTGACTTTAGTACCCTCCTTTTGCGTCCAGCGGTATCTTTTGTCACAAAAAAACCCTAAAGCTCCCCCGTGTCTTCCACTACCATGTGCTAGTTCTATGAGTGATGTCTTCATCAACTCTCTAGCATCTTTGAGAAGCTGATATCATCACAGTTTGTTGTTGCTCTTGTATTGCATTATAGTCTAATGATGGACACACATGCTCATGAGTGAGTCTTTTCCAGTTTTGCCAGCTGAACTTGTGCTTTCTTGGATAAATATGTTATTCATGCTGTTAAATATATCCTCGATCTTTCTTGCCTAAACATATGTTTCTTACAGGTGAGCAGGGAATGATAGACGAGGCTCAGAAAGTGTTAGAAGAGGCAGAGGCATTGAAGAAGGTTTTATTACAATTACATTTTCAAAATTTTATGCATTTTAAACAGTTATGTGTTGGCCAAGTTTGTTATGCTTTTTGAATAGGCCGACTGTTGGCCTTTGATTATTTTAATATGTATCACAGTATAAACTCCACATTTGATTATGTTTTTCTATGTACCCTTTTGATATGCTTCAATGGAAAAGACATTTCTGATCATGTTTTTGCAAATCTTCAGCTTGGTTCGAGGCCGGAACCTCCTCTTGACCCTTCAAAGTATACAGCTGCCGATGTTCGTATTGTGAGTGTCCCTGGGAACTTTTCTACTCCAGTGTTTTATGTGATAACTTTTATTAGATGCTATCTTTGTTTAGATAATTAAATGTATCTATGCCTGCTGCAATACTTAGCAATTCCATATTGATTCATAGTTCTGCAAACCAACTGTGATGAGATAAGCCTTGAAATGCTCCATATTTGCCAGTTTGGGTTATAACTTGTTATTTTATACGGTATCACTTCAATATGATATGTAAAATCTCTACGACAGAAGTTCTCATTTTTTGCCATGGATCAGTCCATTGTTTATATGCTTTTCTGCAACGACTATGCTATTTTTTTAGACTTGGGTCTGTTTTACGGGTGTATAGACGGTGACAGGTTAACTTTATGAAAAACATCTATATGTACAAAGAAGATGTGTGCACTCTTTTTAACATGGTGTGACAAGGAGATTAACAACTGAAAGTGCATATTTCATAGGCATTGACTTGGAGCCATGCACGGAACATCCTGTTTTGTTTTTATTTGTTAGTCTGAGTTAATCTGAAACTTAGTTTTAAGAATTCTGGTAGGATAACTCTATGAATAGCAACTAGCTGTTCAAGTGAGACGTGTTCATGTTTCGACATGGTGTGACGGGGTAATTCATGAGCGGGAAGTGTATATTTTGTAGACATTGACTTGGGGCCATATACCGAACATCATGTTTTGTTTTTATTTGTTAATCCAAGTTAATCTGAAGCTAAATTTTAAGAATTCTGATAGTTGTGGAATCTCAGTAGATGTGACGACTCAAAAGTTTTCATATGTGGAAGTCCTTGCCTAACAATGTTTTTGTAGCAAAATAGTGTTAGATCAGAGGCAATGATGTCTTCAATTTTGTAGCTCAACCTATTATTTGGCGTGGGAAAATGATAGATGATTGTCAGTGATGCATACCTCTGCTCACACTATAATTGATTTTCATAATTTATAGATACTTATATGGTTTTTGTGTGTTTATCACGTTAGTTGCTTATTCCATGCTCTTAGTATGCCATTTGTAATGCATTTTTCTGAAGTGGTGAGCATCTTTTCTCTCTATTCCCAATTTCCTTCCCTGTCTTCATTCTCCTCTTTTTACTTGTCTAGCTCGACCACCACTACTTAGCCTCGTTTCTCATCTATCCCCCTTCCTCTAATACTTGGTATGTTCATTTGCACATCCTATTTCTTTCATGATTTATTCCACTTCCTCTAGTACTTAGTGTGTTCGTTTGCACTTCCTAATTCCTGTGATCCAAGATATTGTCATGATTATTTTGCATCTCCTCCTTTCTCCATCTTCTTTCGTAAGTTTAATTTTCTTTTCCCTTTATCTAAATCTAACTTGGAGTTTCTCAAATTTCCTAATGTTTTTTTGTTTGAAAGGATCCAAACCATCCTTCATATGATGCCATTCTTTGGTGGTTTGGGGGTTGTTGGAGTATTTGATTATGTGCCACTTATATTGTAGATGGGTAAATGGATCACTCCAGGATCCAATTACCCCATCCAAGTCGTTAGTCCCACATCTATCAGTTGTGAGATGTGGAGACCCCGTGAGGGCTATATAAGAAGCCCCTCACCCCATGTATCCAGTGAGAGAAAAGCAATAGACTATCAGTCCTTTGAGGCGTTCTCCTGTGGTTTCATCCCGTGGTTTCATTCTGCTCCTTAGGGAGTAGGGTTCCACGTAAAAAATCTTGATGTTTATGTTTATTTTTCTGTTCTTCATGCTATATTTATCAATTTCGCTTCCGCATTCCTATTTTCTAACATGGTATCAGAGCGGGTTAGATTCTCGAAGAGTTTATGATATTTTGTTTTTGTTCGAGATTCGAGATTCAGATCTAGGATTTCTATTGAAACCCTAATTTTGTTCTTGATTATTTCGAAGATTTGTTCGATAACCAGTTCTTAGTTATTGCTGGAGATTCATTCTTGAAGATTCATTTTTTTATTTGCGATTGTTGGAGATTTTGGGTTTTTTAAAACCCTAAACATGTTCTTCGTTCATCTTCAAATCGTGTCGGCTGCAACGACATCTTCTTCTCCCGCTTGCCCCACACCGTAGCCTCTTGGAGGAGGTTGCTATTCTTGTTGAGATCTTTGGTAATCTGTCTTCTGGTGGGAATGCATATGTGATTGGTGATTTTGATGTCCCGAACCAGAACCGGCATGTATATCATGCTTGTGAGATTTTAGAAAATCCGTGATAGATTTTGGAAATCCCGTTAGAAAATAGGAATGCTTAAGCGAAATTGATAAACCGAGCATGAACTAGAGATATGGAACATGAAGAAATCAGAGATTTTTACGTGGAACCCTACTCCCTAAGGAGCAGGATGAAACCACGGGAGAATGCCTCAGAGGGCTGATAGTCTAGTGCTTTTCTCAAAGGATACATGAGGTCTGGGGCTCCTTATATAGCCTCCACAGAGCCTCCAAGTCCCACCACTGGTAGATGTGGGACTAAACACATGGATGGGGTAAATGGATCCTGGACTACCTATTACATAAGTGACGCATGCTCCATATACTCTAACACTCCCCCACAAGCTGGAGCATGCAATGCTCAGCTTGGACAAACAGAAAGAAACTCAACTCACAATACATGACACTACATACAATATCAACTCAACGCGCACAACTGTCGGCTGTCGTCGATGACGTTGCTTCTCATGCCGCGCATGTGAGGAGGACGAACGGGCTGGATTGTGAGTCAACTGAATCTCCTCGTCGGAGAGCTTGTGCGTCTGCACTGCAACTGGAAATGAGTCTCCTCGTCGGAGTATTCTGGGTATCTCCCATCTAGCTCAGAGAATGGTACTCTACTCTGGAGTCTCTATGATACCACATGAAAACCCTAGCTAACATGGCAAAGGGAATGATCCTCTACTCTGGAGTCCCTATAGCTTACATGAAAACTCTGGTCGAAACAACAAGAATCATGGCCTCAAATTTCAGCGAAATTCGGTCGAATTTCTGTCGAATATCGATATCCAGTCGAAATTGAAATTCGACCGAAATGACCGAAATGACCGAAATATGGGGGTCCTAATACAAAAAATGACCGAAATGACCGAAATTTCGGTCGAAATTCTACCGAAATTCCATCGAAATTCTGTTTTGGTCGATACCGAAATGGTGACCGAAACCGACATTTAGGGCCTTGACAAGAATGATGGGGACCATGACAAATGACGGCATACATGTGCACATCTGAAAAGACCGCATACATGTTCGTGTCTGAACTGAAGACTCGGAATCTAATGTCGAGTCTGAAACTAGATCTGAACTGTAGAGTCTGAAAAAGGCTGGTCTAGAGAATCTGTATCTGAAGAATATGAATAGACTTGTGACTCTACATATACTCCCCCTTTCTCCCATACTAGTCGGAATAAAGACATCGACCAAGTTGGGAGAAGACAAGATAGATAGGGAGAAAAAAATCAAACAAACAATAAGCCGATCACATTTTTTTATCGGCCTTTTTTTGAAACATTTTTAAGCCGTTTCATTTCTTTTTTAATAACGACTTTCTCAAACTACGGCTTTTCGCAATTTTTTTTCGCACCCTCTTTTTTTCCGCTAGACACCACTCTGCTTTCTCTCTCTCTCATTTTTTTTAAATTTTTTAACTAAGCCGTTCACCATTTTTTACGGCTTTACAAATCAATTTTTTAAACATTTTTTTATGCATACGACTTTTCTTAGGCATGCTTCTTTTTTTTTCCTTTTTTTCCTTTTTTTTTTCAGCACAAACCTTCTCTCATTTCTTTTTTTTTCTAAAACAGCCTAGCTTACTTGGACCTTACAATAAATAACCCCACATTTTTTTAAAATGCTATCACCCCTTTAGGGTTCCCATTGGGGAACCCTTCTCACGTAGGAACCGACACCCCACGGCGGGGTTCTTCTTCATGACGCGCGCCTCCTGCACACACGGTGGGAGGAGAGTGTGCCATCTCTTGGGATGGCGATGCATCGCCTGGAAGGTGGAGCACGCGAGGGGGATGCTGCTGCGCGTGGAGGAGGGTCTCCGTCTGGGGTTCATGAGGGAGGCGGAGGACTTAGGAGAGTGCGGGGGCTTGCCTCTTCACCTGTAGGATGCGTTGCAATGCCGCCTGCCCGTCGAGCGATCCCTCGCGCCTGGAAGGAGAAGCGATGACGCATCTGGAGGAGCTCGCGATGGAGCAGAGGCAGGCGCTGGGATTCGCCGACATCAAATGGGCGCAATTGGGGCACCGCATGGGGGTCGCGCATCTAGGAGAGCAGAGATACGCTGCCATCAAGTCGATGGGGCTCTTGGAGGGCTGATGGCGACGTAGCCGTCGTCGTAGGTGATGAGGGAAGTCGCTGCTAGAGTTCCCAGTTGGAACCTGATGCTTGCGCTCCATGTACAGGAGGTGCGGCATCGCCAGGGGCCCCAAATGTTGGGGTTTCAGCTTGAATCTCATTTGATGTTGGCGCCTTCGTCTGGGGCAGGAAGCTGGAGGGCTGCGTGCGAGAAGGTGCTACAAGAGAGGCAACCTGGAGCAGTGAGAGCCACTTGATGGCTGGAGACGACGCGCAAGGAGTACTTGAATCCATAATTGAAACTTGAACCTCAAACAACCCTGAACAAAAATAAGAATTGATCCCCCAGAAAATCTATGACGGCAAAAATTAGGGTTTCGAAAGAAAACCCTAAAACTGAAACTCAACCTTGAACAATAGATCTTAAAGAAACCAAAAATTCGACCTGGCTCTGATACCATGTTAGAAAATAGGAATGCGGAAGTGGAGTTGATAAACAGAGCATGAACTAGAAATATGAAACATGAAGAACTCAGAGATTTTTACGTGGAACCCTACTCCCTAAGGAGCGGGATGAAACTACGGGAGAACGCTTCAAATGGCTGATAGTCTATAGCTTTTCTCAAAGGATACATGAGGTCTGGGGCTCCTTATATAGCCTCCACAAAGCCTCCAAGTCCCACCACTGGTAGATGTGGAACTAAACACATGGATGTGGTAAATGGATCCCGATCTATTACATAAGTGACACAGGCTCCAAATACACTAATACCCGTGGCGAGTCATCTCTGCATCTCGCGCCCTCCAGATGTAATACAAGAGATGTGGCTACCCATCTCCCGCACGCCAGGAGCTCTTCAACACTGCCACACATCTCCAGGCAGCAACGATGTCCTCCAAGAATCAGGCTGCATGCCCGCAAAAGCCCTTCTAGGGCTCCTCCTCCGTGCGTGTGATGGCGCAACCCTCCTCTCCAAGCTCCAGACGGCCGCCATCTTCCTCCTTGCACCTCCAAGTGGAAGGCAATCTCCCTTTTGCACCATCGGAGGTGTGATCTCCAACCACACCTCCACTCTGCACGAAGCTCCAGGCGTGATCCAGCAGCACCTTCCCAAGGCGGCGCCTCCAGCCCTCTATCACACCACCTCCGGATCGTGCAACCCCTCCAAGCGGCACGCGAACTTCACAAACCCTAAGCACCATCGGCGACGCATCATGCGTAGTCTCGGCGACGAGACCTTCGCCTCCTCCTATTTCCTACAATTGCTCCTCCTATGCCATGCCCCATCGGGGACGGATGTACTTCGAGAGAGGTTCCCACGAGGGAACCTAAGAGAGCCCTTAAGTGGGCTGCTCTGTGCATTTTAAAAAAAGAGAGAGACGATTGGGACCAAGCGAGCCGAGATAAAAAATGTATGTTTTTTTGAAAGAGGTGCGCACAAACAAAAGAAAACCGTACACAAAGAAAATAAGAAAGAGTGGAATGCTGTAAAAAAAGGAGTTTGAAACAACTTTAAAAAATGTTTCAAAAAATGTGAGAAGAAAAGTCGGAAAAAATTGATATGGCTTATTAAAAAAATTTGACGGCTATTAAAAAAATGATGAATGGAATAGCCGAAAAAAATATGCATGATTCATGGTTTTTTTGTCTCCCATTATCATTTCTTCTCCTAACTTTGTCGATATGATTGTTTTCCGACAAGTATGGGAGAAAGAGGGAGTATTGTGTGGAGTCAGAGGTCCATTCATATGTCAGATTCTCCAGACCAGCCAGATGTCCAGACTCTACAGATCTTCAGATTTCAGACTCGACGATTGGTTCCAGTCTCCGGTTTTTCAGACATGCACATGTATGCGGTCTTCTTTTCATGCACATATTTGCCATCTTTTGTGTGGTCCCCATCTTTTATGTTTCGGCTAGGATTTTCATGTGTTCCATAGGGACTCATGAGTAGAAATCCTAATCCCTATGTCATGTGGGTTAGGGTTTTCATGTGGTTTTATAGGGACTCCAGAGTAGAGTACCATTCTTCGTGCCAGATGGGGGAGAATCCGTTCTCTGACTAAGAGATTTGTTCAGACTCCATTCGCAAGCGATCGTGAACTCCGGTACGAGATACATTCGAGTTTCCTATGAGAGAGAACCCACTTCGAGGTCCCTATGAGAGAGACCTATCTTCAGAGATCTACGTATGGATAATTAGCGTTGCGCTTTCAACCCTTTTCAGAGATGGAGCATTTGTCCACATGTTGTGGCAGGCCAGAGTTCTCTGTGTAGAGATTCATTTCAGTTGCAGTGACTGACATGCGTAGAACAGAGCACATGCTCTCCGACGAGGAGATTCAGTTTGACTCACACTCATGGCCTTAAATTTCAGCGAATTTCGATCGAAATTCGGTCGAAATTCAATTTCGTGGCGATACCGATATCGAAACCATGTATAATATCAGTTTCCAGGATTTCGGCCAAAATTTCGGCCGAACTTCGGTCATTTCGGTCATTTCGGTCTATTTTGGTGGAAATTGTTCACAGATTTCTTGGATTTCGGTGGAATTTCGGTTCATTTCGGTCCATTTCGACTGAAATTGTTCTAGGTCACCATATATCATGCCTAGGCCACTTATTGATATTCATAGGTACTATTTGGTCACTAAATGAAATTTATAGGTCACTATTTCAACCACCATTGCAATATAAGCCACTATTCCAACCACCATTGTAAGAAATAAGGCCATTAAGGGTCCTCTTTAAACCCAATAAATATAATGTATATGTTCTCATTCCATCTCACAACTTCACAAGTCACAATTCACAACCTAACTTAAGTCTTGGAGAGCCAAGTTTCCTAATTCCAGGCAAGGTTTACCATATTTTTTCATAACACATCTTTTTTAACATACTTCGAGATGCCAAATATGTATTTGTTTTATCTTTGAATGCTAACTTCAGAGTTCAGAATCTTCATAGTTAGAATCTTTATTTAACCATCTTGTTATCTTTTTCTAGGCCAACTTGACTGTAACTATTAGGTAGTGCCTTGCATATTAACAAACTTCAGAGTTCTTCTTTTCCTTGCATATCTTTTTCGGAATTTCCTAGGCCCTACATATTATACATTACATTGCATCATTTTAACTCACAAGACACTAGAAGATTGTTCTTTTCTAGGACTCTCTTGTTACTTCTCTCTACTATAAGGAGTATGTGTGTCTGTACGTGTGATAGGTTGTTAATAACCTTCCAAGTCTTTGACTGTAACTATTTTTCTACTATTAGGGTTTGTTTGGTTGCAGGGTTGGGCAGGGTTGGATTGGGTTGGGTACTATTCACAAGGATACCCCCTCCTCACAGTTTACTATTCACCCAGCCCTATGAATAGTACCCAACCCTGCCCAAGCCTGCAACCAAACGAACCATTAGGCTAGACGTTGATTGTGCTTATGAATGCTACACAATTTCTTGGTGTTAATTAATTTGTTTGTGTCTCGTATAACATACAATTTACTATCACAAGCCTTACTATGCATTTATTTTGGCATACATGTTAAAATATTCGTGTTTGTATGTGTGTCTTATTTTATTTTTAAATAAAAGTATTATTATTCTTTTGAGAATTGATAGAAAAATTGAATGTCAAAATTTAACTGTGTACTGAAATATGAAATTTCACTCTGGACGGTCATCGATATGAATCATATGATGACCGAAATCATTATTTTAAGGCACTGAACATTATAACATTTTATTATAAGCAAAAAACTTGTATTTGTGTCTCTTTTATTGATTAAACAACATTACAAATCTTAAATTATGAAAAAATGAGTTTTAAGTCATTTTCCCAATTTTCGGCCATTTCACCGAAATTCCACCGAAATTCCTTTTCTGGGCTTACCGAAACGAAACCGAAATCCGACATTTGAGGCCTTGCTCACACTTCAGCCCGTTCGTCCTCCTCTCATGCACGGCATGAGAAGCAACGTCCTCAACAACAACCGGCAGTTGTGCGCGTTGAGTTGGTATTGTCTGTAATGTCTTGTATTGTGAGTTGAGATTTCTTTCTGTATGTCCAAGCTGAGCATTGCATGCTCCAGCTTGAGGGGACTTGTTAGAGTATTTGGTTGTGCGCCACCTATGTTGTAGATGGGTAAATGGATCGCTCCAGGATCCATTTACCCCATTCAAGTCATTAGTCCCACATCTACCAGTTGTGAGAAGCCCCTCACCCCTTGTATCCAGTGAGAGAAAATCAATAGACTATCAGTCCTTTGAGGCGTTCTCCCGTGGTTTCATCCCGCTTCTTAGGGAGTAGGGTTCCACGTAAAAAATCTTGGTGTTCATGTTTATTTTTTCTGTTCTTCATGCTTTGTTTATCAATTTTGCTTCCACATTCCTATTTTCTAACACCCTTCATCTAAATCTAACTTGGAATTCGTCAATTTTTTCCCGATGGTTTTTTGTTTGAAAGGATCCAAACCATCTTTCATATGATGCCATTGTGCGGTGGTATGGGGGTTGTTGTGAACTGTCTGTTCTTCATGGGAAACCTTTTGGGCAACTTTCATTATAGGTGTCTAGCTGGCTGCAGAAGACTGGGCCAGGCCATTTGTGATGACTTGGGTAATTTTTTTATATCGGAATGCTGCGAGTTTTATGTGGATGGAGGCTTGTGGGGAAAATATAATTGTTCGATTATAGAAATTTGTGCAATGTCAGTCGCTTTGCAGAGATTATGTGTTTGCAATGTTTCTTTTTTATGTAATTATGCTCTCCTGGCTTACTAAAGCAATGCTAGATGATTTCTAGTATCGAGTAATCATCCTTTGGCAATTCATTTTAAGGTATCTGTAATACTTCCCATTACGTAACCTGGTATATCACCACAGCATATACCCCACACTTTTGACTGCAATTTAGATCGGGTACCGATGTATCCTCTAGAGGTACTTTTATGCTAATGGAGTGAGGAATAATCACAGCCGTGTTTTGTTGCCAATATACGTGAGGAGAATATGTTACATATTGGCTTATAAAAGCACATGATCATGTGCTAGGCAATTTATAATATAACATTGAAATATTTTTTTTGAGGCCCAAGAGAAGGGGGAGACACTCAGCGGTGTTCACCCCAATATATTAAAAAAGAAAGGAGAATAAACAAAAAACGGAAAAAAAGAAAAGCAAAAACTGTACAACAGAACTCCACCGCCCCCACAAAACAAACACCACATTGGGGCCTAAACCGCAACCCAATCAGCCACAAGTCTCGCACAATGAATAAGCAAGTTGTCCTTGTAAAATTGTTGGCCCGAGAAAATGGCCTCATTCCTCCCCAACCAAATCGACCACAACCTTGCAATTGGCTGCAAGACGACCCGTCTTTCCCTGTTTCTGTTAAGCACCAGCGACCCACAAAATGCCGCCAAATCATCCGTTCTCACCCAATCCACTTCCGCTTCCTCCCAAACCCCTCTGACCGTTGGGCAATCGAAGAATAAATGCTCAATGGTCTCCACTGCCGAATCGCATAACACACAGGTATAATACCAGCATGGCCTCAATGTTGACTACTAGCATGGCCTGATGCCAGTATAATGCCTGTATGCACTCAAAAAATTTTCCATCAGTGTTTCAAATTTCACGGTTTAATACCAGTTACTCGATATGGACCCTTCCTACACAAATCTAGGCCAATTTTGGCCGAAATTGGCGAAAGTTTATTGAAATTTCGACGAAATTTCAAAATTGTTTCGTTTTTTTGCCATCTTGAAACAAAATCGAAATTGAAATTTAAAACCTTGATTGAGGTGTACACAACTTTGTAATCTATCTCGTATATATATTCTTGTTCATCGATGCCTTAAGCATCATCGTCACTATATCATGGCTGGTTGAACGGAACAAGATGTAAAATTAAGGTTCATGACATAAGCCTTTTCATTTTTCTTTCCTTGGATAAGCTATTGTACTATCCATATGCCTATTCAAAAGCATCTATCAGAGTATAGTGATCCATTCTCCCTCTGAAACCTTGACTGATATACCTTGCAGCTCGTATTGTTTGTTGATCTTAATTTATGAATACCGTAACCTTAAGTAACGTATTTCAAATATATATGAAATAAATGGGTTGATTTTTCTATCCGTGCGCACATATGCATACATAAACTACATACATACATCATGTGTATGCATGATACATGTGTATATCCATATACATACACATATACACTTGTACTAATGGATTCAGAATGGATTTTGGAATGATCCAATCCTGTCCGTAACTTAATGGACCCTTAATCCGACCTAATCTGGTAGAATGATAAAATCAAACTTTAATCCAGTAATAGTACATTTTTTGTGAGAAAGTTAATCTGCACACGGCAATCAGACTGCTTCTCCCACGGAGTAGGGTTGTCTTCGTCTCGAGCTATGTGAAATCCATAAGTTGCTTTATTGTTTCTGTGACTATCTTTTATTTCGGATCTCAATAAGAAAATTTGCAAGTACAAATTTAATGTTCAATAACATAAAAAGGAAATCATGATCAAAATCAGGGAGTGTTTTGATTTGATCGTCATATTGTGTCAGTTGAAGATCAGAATGACAATTTTTATAGTGATAGTGAGAACCTAAGGTCCCTCATATAGATGGAGACCTAGAGTTAATGTTACTATACATGGTGCTTCCTCTCTGCTGAGAGGATTGGAGTATCCCTAGGGTTAGGGTTATGGGACAAAACTTAACATTATTTTTATCAAAATCTGACGACATATGCTTGTTCACACTAGGAACTGTAAAGTGACCATTTAGTCATCGTAAACTTGAATTTGGTTATTTAATGCACTGAAGAAAAGTTTTTAGGTGATTTAATAAATAATTATGACTTATATATGGGTAGTCTAATATATCAGCTAACCTTTTTACTAACACTTGTAACTTTTTGAGAAACTTCCAATTGGGCAACTACAACATGCATTTTATTGTTTCCTTTTGGCTGATTTTGTAAGAATGCCAGCCTCTTGTTGGCTTGACACATGGAACCACTGATGTTCATTTGCAATGGTTACAGACTGATCAGAAGTTGCGTGTATGCGATATATGTGGAGCTTTCCTCAGTGTTTACGACAAGTAAGATCTTGATCTTATATCTTTTATTCATCATTAATGAAAATTGAGGGCAGATATAGCTTTAGTTTTTGAGTTTCTAGTACTTCAACTGTTGACTGGTGCCTATCCATCCTTGTTACCAGCAGGCTTATGGCCCATTTTACGAGGAATTCTTTTGCAGCTTATAAATGTGCGTGTTTTAGATTTGTGTTTGTAGATTAACTTGAAGGGTCCATATGTTTTTGGATTGTTTAAATATCTCTTAGGACCTTTGGTGGTTGCTATAATCTTTTTAACCTTGTTTTGTG
Source organism: Ottelia alismoides (assembly GCA_037367405.1). NCBI lineage: Eukaryota > Viridiplantae > Streptophyta > Magnoliopsida > Alismatales > Hydrocharitaceae > Ottelia > Ottelia alismoides. The sequence continues at coordinate 666,493 of JAZKJV010000750.1, forward strand.
TCCAGTGATCGCCGCTTAGCGGACCATTTTGGAGGAAAGCTTCATTTGGGATATATGCAAATTCGTGAAAAGTTAGATGAGATGAAGGTAATTTATATTATTGATCATGACTCATGAGAAGCCCTTACTTGATCCTACTGAGTGTGAAAAAACTGCATATTTTTATTTGGAAAGCTATCATTTCCGCATTGTTGTCCACAATTTAGGAATATTTTTCCATTTTTTTGAGAAGCCTGAATTTCATCAATGTCTTGATTGTTCACTTTAATGATTCAAACTGTAAGGGTCTTAATTCGCAAGCTGTTATGATTTTCAGATATTCCAAGTCATTGCAGATCTATGGATATATCTATATTTGTTTCCTTTTATCCTAAAATATTGTTTTGTACCATTAAATGTGAATTCTTCCTGAATATTTCTGCTTGATTGTCATTGTCTTGATCCCACTTAATGGTTGGAACACGGCTTAATTTGATTTCTATCCTTGAATATTTCTGCTCTGTTGTCATTTTCTAGCTCCCACTTAATGGTTGGAAAAAGGCTTTGTTTGATTGCTCATCCTCATTTCAGTAAAAACATAATATGTATACGGCAACAAAAACAACAAAACCTTTTCCCACAATTAAGTAGGGCCAGCTACATGAATTTTTTGCCCCCATTCAAATTTATTTTGGGTCATTCTCGGGCTTAAATACAAGTAACTAAGATCCCTTCGGATAATCTCATTCCAATTGGACCTTCCTTGCCCTCTCTTAACCGACATAACATCCAAATCTTGCATCTTCTAACTGGTGCATCGACCGACCTTCTTTGCAAATGGCCAAACCATCTTAAGCACTTTTCTCTCATTTTATCATCTATCGGAGCTACACCAACCTTTCTTCTGATTGCATCATTCCCAATCTTTTACTGTATACATATCTACCTTAGCGTTTTCATTTTTGCTACTGTTATTCTCTGCACATTTCTATGGTTCACATGCCAACATTATGCTCCCTAGAGCATAACAGGTTTCACGGTTGCTTTGTAATACTTCCCTTTGACTTTCAAAGGGATTTTCTTATCACAAAGAATACTAGATGCTCCTCTCCACTTTAGCCCAACTTGCACATGTATGTGTGTGTGTGTGCGCTCGCGCGCGTAACATCTCCGTCAATTTCCTCATATTGTTGCAAATAAAGCCCAAGTATCTAAAAGAATCTTTCTTCTGAATGATATCGCCTCCAATCTTCACCTCGAGTTCTTCACCATTGCTTCTATCTAATGTGCACTCATATATTTAGTCTTATCCTACTTATACGGAATCCTTTATTCTCTAAGGCATGTCTCCAAACCTCCAGCTTCTCATTTGCTCCATCTCTTGTCTCATCAATCAATACAATATCATCGGCGAACAACATACACCCAGGTATCTTATCGTGAATGAGAATAGTCAACTCGCCCATGATCAAAGTAAAAATCATAATATGTATGATTCTGGATTTTTTTACTTGCATTACACAGATTGAATTTA